>CM048746.1:337506692-338121692 GCA_026315105.1 Locusta migratoria | reverse complement strand
GCTATTGTGGTGGCAAACTTCCGCGCGAACTTTAAATGTGCATAAGACTCTTTTGATTACAGAGAGTATTCATTTGAGTTAAGTCACGAAAACTATGTCTAACTGAAATATATAACTACCAAACAGCTTCAGACTCCTTGAATATACAGCAGCTATCGGTTGTGTGTAAAATTATTACACGTACGGTGTAGAAATTGGCCAACAGCGTTTCCTAACGAAACGGAACTATAACTTGTAGTATTTTAGCGTTGTCAGACTCAATTTTTGGCACTTTATCAGTATATTCTACGATTGTGAAACTTTTGTGGAGACATTAATTTCGTAAGAGTCTCACACTTTACGTCTTCGCTTTAGTGCTGTATTCTCCAATATTTAGATATTTCATAGCATCAAAAAATCAAACGGGGCTGCCTGAAACAGCTAATGTTAAAAATCAATTGTGAAAGTGAAATATGCCATGAGATACATAACTGAAAAATAGCTTCTTACCTTGTGAATACAGCAACCAGGCCCTACCAAATTCTTTTAAGAACGCGAAGTATGCCATAACTTTTTCTTAACTAATGCATCTAACATTAGCATTAAGGTATCTAACAAGAATATTAGCATTTTAATGCTATAAGCCAAATACCTTACAGTAGCGTGAACTACTGAAAAGTCAACAACTATCGCCATTGGGTTCAACTTTACAATGTGCATCCAGTGTGTCTATGTGTCACTCATATATGAAACTATACACAGTTTTGCAAACCCCTTTCAGTTGTTACACCTATATGTAAAGCAGATTACCTCTAATTCTTCATTACAAGTTGCTAATATTAATTTCATGAACAAAAATTCGAACTGCAGTGAGGCAACTAATTTCGTGACCCCAATAGTTATTTTACACACTCATAAAATGAAACATTTGAACTTCCTGTCCACCAGTACTGTCTAAAGTAGCTCCTTTTTAAGAGCTACCAGTATTGTAAAAATCTGTTATTTATTTCATTCAATACTATATTGTCTTGGCTAACAGTCTGTTAAGCTGGAGTAACTATCTTTGAACACAAGTAGTAGGGCTACTTGTATTCCTGAGAAATATAAATGGGAAGAGAGTATTCGTTCTTTTAATTCCTATCTTAAATAATAGTCAGACAGTACAGACGTGACTATGAATTGGCTATATATCCCGCAGTACCTATTTAATACATGATTTACCTGCTAAGAACACTCGTATTTATCTGACGCTTGTCACTACCATGGCGGCCGGGCGAAGGTTCAAATTCTCCCGCGACAGCAGGGCTGTTAGGGAGTCCAGTTATTTTTACAAGGTCTTTGGGTCGTTTAAACAAATTACAGCCAGTTGTTCAGACAAATGAAGATGTATTTTTCAGCAGCAGTGAGGGCCACACACTCTTTCTGGCAGTAATCTCGCAGACTAAGCTCAGTCTGATGTTCTTGCCTTCATTCTCCTGACAAACACTGCAGTTCCCACTTTCAGTTTCATTACAAACCACATGTATAAAGCGGAGACTTGCTAGAAAAGAGTAAGAAGCAATACCTCTGTGATGTCGCACAAGTCTAAAGTGCGCGCCACCTACTTTCGCCGCGCGCCGCCATGCACGCACGGCGCGGCGTTCTTACGTCAGCCACGAGCGCCCTCTGCTACAACTCCGCTCGTGGCCACCACTGAACGACATCGTTCATTTGGGACTGAGATAGGAACCAGTTAACACTTGGCTATCGGACAGGCACTAGGCAGGCCTGTAGCTCAACTATGTATCAGCATTCTGCAGTACTGAGCTATGTAAAAGTTAAGTATTACTAAGCCTCTATGAAAAATATGTCTTGTTCTAATTTACTCTAGTCTTTCTAGTTTCTGCTGTCCCACTGGCTGCTCACCTTCGTACCTACACAAGCGTGCATCCTTTATTCCGGTGTCGGTCTCTTTCTACTCGGCCACCGACACATACCAAAACCGGCGGAAACGAGACACAAAAGCGACGACGAGGCTGGGACATAAAAACCTCAAAACACAAAACAAACCACTGACGCGATATTGCTCATATTACGAGAAGTTGGCTAGGAATGATTGTCTCACACAATAGGCGGCTTCCCGCACTGGATACTGGTGCCATTTACTGGAGTTTCTGGATAGCTGACTGACAATGGGTGCGCGACCGTATCAGGCCATACAACGTGCATCAAACGTGTGTCAATTACTTATTTATTTCTTTGAGTTGGTATCTGCTCTTAACTGGTAATGTCATGATCATCAATTTCGAGTTTTTCTCAGTTAATGTTTAAGTCATGCGATGCATGATACACTAGCGCCAGCTGGTATCGGTTGCTTGAAGTGCACGCTGTTGCCTGTGCTGTACACCTGGTCAGTTCACACAGTGGGGTTGCTGGCAAGAACGCCCGCAGGTGCAGGTGCAGGTGCAGTGGGGGCACATGACAAATCGAGAATTAGTGATTAATACGAAGAAGATCACTGAATTCTTATGACCCGAAAGACCTCGAATATTATCAAAGAAACAAATGGTAAATATCAATCAAATGATGTGGTATATACCCGTATATAGGATTGTTTGTTGCAGCCCTGAACTTCCTGCACGAATCGCAAAGATATAAAGCGAGCAAACCCAGACACGTAAAATTATGCGTCCATTGCCTGAAAGTGATTATATATGTATGAACCAACATACGTAGCTATAAGGACATTTATATTTGAGTTTTATCACTGACTAATCATTGCGCTTATGCTGTTTTATGAATGTAAAATTTAATCAACAACTTATTCAAATGCCTGCAAGTTAACATTTTCGAGTGTAGTTGTTTATTTTAATAACTCAAATTAAAAAAACTTTTTTTCATTACAATATTGTAAAAATACGTTTCTAATTTAATTGTACATCACGTTTGTAGCAAGATGATTGTCAGTATCTGTCGAAAATGACCATCATGAAATTAATAAAAATGTTTACCGATTTTACTTTTAGAAGTCATTTATTTCCAGAAATATCGGGTTCATCCGACGTACATGTGTAAGGTGTATGTATATCTAAAGAGTTATGAATTACAGTTAATAACTTACAATTTAAAATTTAATCATGCCACTCACAATGAAGAATAGCGCATCTCAGGAACAAATGTAGTACACATTAATGCGCCAACTTCAAAAGCTAATGAAGATTAGCTACAACAGAGATATTAATAACGAAATAATTTTATGCAATCCCTTTAGTAACACACTAATTCTGTTTCATTCATGTACTTTCCATTTGTGTCTCGCAAAAAAATTTTCAGAGTAAAGAGATATATGACACCAGCAACGAGTTAGTGCACTCTCACATAATGAACAAAGCTTGTTATCAGTGTCAAAACAGTAATTCACAAACGTCTCACTAATTCAACTACACGGTACTTTGCAAATGGGCATTAGGCGCGTGCAGTGGTGCAAAGCGAATGGGAATCATCATGCATACTCGAAAATTTGAAGGCTATAAGAAGGACGTAACTGGGTAATATCAGAATCAAGGAATACTTTTTACTGCTGGATTGAGTTCTCGGGTTTATCTTATACGTCCGCATTTTTCTTCTTGGCAGTCAATCGGAGCAATTACTCCTTTTTTGATAAATGAGGTTGTGGGGTTAAAAACGAAACCGCAGTTACGTAGTCATTACAAGTAATTTATCACTTTCATCGTAAATACTGATTTAATAATCGAGTATTTGTATGCATTACAATACAGAAGATAAGTGCAAAAATGTCAAATCTTACATCTTATAAAATAGGCTGTATGTGTGCATGTATGTATGTATGTATGTATATTCTACATCTCCTCCTAAACTACTGGACCGATTTCAACCAAACGTGTTACACATGATTCTTACTATCAGGCAACAATCGCTGTGGGGTTAAATACTACGTACTACAACGTAGTTCAGGACATATGATGTCGTAAACAATGAACTTTCCCATCACGCGACGCGTGATTTACGAGAGGGATAATATAGCGGCTTAACCGAACAAAAAAGGACCATGATTAGGTCAGCGATTAGTAGATTTTTCCCAATATCACGTGACATTTACATCTTAATGTAGGGGACACAAAATCTGTTCTGCGCACCTGAATGCACACTCCAGAGATACTTCTACTCTGTGCCTGCCACAGAGATAATATACATACACGAGCGACAAACTCAACAAAAAACTTTTTCATTTCATAATTATTCGGTACA
Organism: Locusta migratoria; assembly: GCA_026315105.1. Taxonomy (NCBI): domain Eukaryota; kingdom Metazoa; phylum Arthropoda; class Insecta; order Orthoptera; family Acrididae; genus Locusta; species Locusta migratoria. The sequence goes on along the minus strand of CM048746.1, from coordinate 338,117,465 downwards.
ATATTGTGATTAAAATTTTTAGTTACTTACTTTTGGTGCGGACTACATTAACATAGAGAAAGACGTCTTCTTTTGCAGAGGCAATTGTACTTAGAGTTATAATCCGACTTCTGAATGTACAGGGTGAATCACCTAACACTTGCACCGCAAATATTTCGGAAACGGAAAGTGCGATTGATGTGCAGTTTTCACAGAATGAATTGGTAGTCAAGGTCTCGTATTGTTAGCCAATAAAAATATTGTAAAAAAATACCTAGAAAGTGAATTTTTATGCAAACACAGTTTTTTAAATGGAATAATGGTTGTTTCTATCTTGCACTGGAATTTTTGACACCCGCTGTGTACAAAGAATTTTGAATGACATTTATATGAATTTTAGTTTGGCAGCTACAACCATTCAAAGTTTTGGGAGTTGAGGCTACGATAGCGTAGCAGACTGGCTGGTGGTCATGAGACAGTGGGCCGTGCCACACGATCTATACACTCGGCCAGTCAGATGCGCTATCGCAGCCTCCGCTCTCGAAACTTTGAACGGTTGTAGCTACTAAACTAATCGTGATAAAAGTCATTCAAAATTCATTGTACTCAGCTGGTGTAAAAAATTCCAGTGCATGACAGTAACAACCATTGTTCCGTTTAAAAAACTGTATGTTTGCATAATAAATACGCTTTCTAAGTAATATTACAATCTGTTTGTTGGCTAAAAATACGAGCCCCTGGCTACCAATCGATTCTGTAAAAGCCGCACATCAATCGCTCTTTCCGTTTCCGTAATATTTGCGGTGCAAGTGTTAGGTGATTCACCCTGTATAGTTCTCTTACACAAAGTAGATTTCAACTTCGTGCTTTACGAAGCAAACACTACAATACGTCGGGACATGTGTTAGCTGAAAGAGTGACCGTTGCTGCTAACACAGTCAAGACAATTCACTTGAAATACTATAGTTAATGGAAAGTTCTATACAGACGATCAGCTGATGCCATTTCTACAACGATTACCCAGACTTACTTAATCGCACATTGACACCACCATGACGTCTAATTTAAACAGACATGAAATGCTCTGTTGATTGAATTACCAGTCTTTAAGGACTCGTCGGGTTTTCGATAATAGGGAGCACTGCATATAGACTAACTAAATTGTCCCCAGTGCAACACTGCAACATACTAATACTTCAGCATACACTTACTGTGAGAGATAAAGAGTTTAGTACTACACCATAGAACCAGTACATGGAGCTGCTATTATTATTACTATTTCTCATCTGAACGATATAAGTGTTTTCAGAAGTTTACGCCAAACAGGGAATTAGAAACCGCAGTCTTAACTTTATGAATACAACCTAACATTGAATTTACATCGTTCCAGAGTAGAGACTTAAATTATTTTCACATTTTATGTGAAAAACTTTGTGAACATTCATAATTTTCGACAATGACCTCTACTTAAATTTGACATCTCGGCTAGGAGAACTGAGTTTATTGACAGAGCGATCCAACGAGGATTCTGTTTTTGTTGACCTAGGTCCGGAAACCTAAAAAAACATGATATACACAGGTCTCTCTTTAACAACCGTTGCGAAGCACGGGCATGTAAGCTAGTAAATCATAAAATGAAAAATGAGTTTATGTAGACCTGCATAAAGGTGATGTGAAATGAAACAAATCAGATTAGATTATTGTATAATAAATAACATCAAACAGCAATAGAGTGCTGTAGAGTGTACATAAGGCGTGTGAAAAAAATAGCAACTCCACGTGTTATTTAATATTCAATTTTTGTACATCTTTTCAGTTTTCAAGTAAGATATTCTTACACATTCTTCACAAAGACAGATCTGGCAGTCTGGAAGATTGCAGCAGTTGTAGTACTTGCTGGTCTCCTTCTCGCTGACACAGAGACAAGAGCGAATCCGTTCCTCTTTTGGAGAGAATTCTTCAGAATTCATGAGACTGCTATTCTTAGTTCTTGTGGTAGGCCAAAATATAAGAATCAGAGGTCGAAGCCTTAGTATCATTCGTAATAAATACTAAAATAGGATTATATGTACTGAATACATTAATTTTAGCGTCAATATCGGCACCACACTTTTGAACTTTGTAAAAAAAAAAAAAAAAAAAAAAAAAAAAAAAAAAAAAAAAAGCTAGACAAGGCTTGTAGTTTGTCTGCAGGTAGTTAATCATATGCTGACAAGGTATGTAGAGTCACTACCAATAAAATGATGAATACGTCAAAATCAATAGTTTCACTGGTAACGAAAATAACACCGAATCGCCGTTTCAGAGTTAAAATACGAGGTCACGTTGGTGATATTCCCTTATAAATAATACCGAAGGCGTTGTATAATAACACAGTTCAAAATAGAATGAGTATGTTGGAAGAAAAGACCGTCGAATAGCAGGCTTCAAGTTTCCTAACTGTTCCAAGGTTTCCTGTTCATAATAATTGTTGTTCTGTGGTCTTCAACATGAATCAGGTTTGATACAACTCTCCACGCAACTCCATCCTGTGCAAGGTTGTCTATTTTTCAATATGAACGACAACTCAAATCAATTTAACACTGATTCCTCTATTCGTTCTTTGGTCTCCCGCGAGTTATAACCCCCTCCAACACTAAATTGACGATTCCTTAATGTCTGCCACCGCGGATTAGCCGAGCGTACTGGAGTATATATATGAGACGATACCTCTCTTATAACCTTCTTGGTAGGACTAGGACGTATTTATCAAACAATAAGAAATAACTACCTCTTCGAGTAAAACGTTTCGCGATTGCGGTTTATCGTATCGCGTTATTGAAGCTCGCGTTGGTCGCGATTCAGTAACTGTTAGCAGAATATGAAATCGGTGGGTTCAGGAGGGCAATACGGAACGCCGTGCTGGATCCCAACGGCTTCGTATCACTATCAGTCAAGTCATCTTATCCGCATTGCTGTAATGGATTGTGCAGCCACGTCTCGATCCCTGAGTCAACAGATGGGGACGTTTGCAAGACAACAGCTATCTGGACGAACAGTTCGACGACGTTTGCAGCAGAATGGACTATCAGCTCGGAGACCATGGCTGCGGTTACCCTTGACGGTGCATCACAGACAGGAGCGCCTGCGATGGTGTACGCAACGACGAACCTGGGTGCACGAATGTCAAAACGTCGTTGTTTCGGATGAATCCAGTTTCTTTTTACAGTATCATGATGGTCGCATCAGTGTTTGCTGACATCGCGGTGATAGCACATTGGAAGCGTGTATTCGTCATCGCCATGCTGGTGCATCACCCGGTGTGATGGTATGGGGTGCCACTGGTTACACGTCTCGGTCACCTCTTTACTCAATGCCCAGGCGTATCAAGGCCTTTATTACGGCCAGAGGTGGTTGTTCTGGGTACTGATTTCTCAGGATCTATGCACGCAAACTGCTTGAAAATGTAATCATATGACAGTTATAGTATATTTGTCCAATGAATAACCGTTTATCATCTGCATTTCACGGCCAGTAGTGTAGTAATTGACTATTCTTGGAATAACATTCTCAAAATTACACCATTCCATAGAACGCCCAATTTCAACGTCTGCTGTTTGTTTTCGATGAGGATCTCCCTCAGAATTTCCCGTTCACTATAATAATGAAACTATACTAAAACGCACTGCTTTTCTTTGGATCTTCTCCACTTGACCAGGAATAGAGTAAACCACATGCAATCATTTATCGAAGTATTGTTTATTCCAAGAACTTGTTTTGGAATCTTTTCATGTTCATTATCAATTGACGACCAGCATATTATACGAGTGATCTCTTAGCTTGAAGCTACGTGGTGGCTCTATGAGAAGCAAGTGAAAAATGTTGTAATTTATTGCCATGAGCGAAGGCGATTTGTATTCATAGGACAGTATGGATGGCTTACAAGGGAAGTCCCAAACGCAGAACTCATCAGATTTCTTGTAAAGTGACCAAGTGGACGATCGATCAAATACTGTATATATATCCAGCATCGAAACAGAGGTTTACGTAATTAACAAAAAAAGAAGCAAAATATAAACAGTGAACTGTCCGAAATAGGGAGAGATAGAAGAGACATGGTGTCATGGTCATGATATCTCAATATTGGACCGCAAATTCGGAGGACACTTTTAAATCTCCCTCGAACTCAATTTTATTCTAATGCTAATTTTTAAAAAGAAAATTGCGAACTATCTGTTCTTTCAGTGACGGTTTGGTTCGTTGTATTCATTTTCATGGCAATGTCGTGGCGTAAAATCCGTTTGGACCAGGGAGATGTAAGTAAGGGACTTGTAACCAAACCTTATTTTGCGGAACTATTAGATTTGAAGTGCTAACGGATTGGTTTTTTTAATGACGATCGCAATCGTTTAATGGAAAGACGACTTTTCAACCAAACCGTCCACCTGTGTATGATAGACTGGTGAGTGTGTGTGTGTCCTACCAGAACAATTTCTTCCCTACCCTTCTGACTTGTAAACTTGCTTAGTGAGTGAAATTAGTTCCAGTATGACAAACTATTTATGGCTATCAAAGTAGGAAACGTGATGGTACGCATTTCTCCTCTTTACAACAACGTTTCACCAGGCAACGCTGGTCAACTGTTTGTATATGAGAAATCGGTTGGAAAGTTTCCTCATGTCATCACGTTGTAGGTGTCGCCAACGGTGCCAACCTTATGTGAAGGCTCAGAAAGGCTAGTCATTTGCATATCACAGCTTCTTCTTCCTGAAGGTTAAATTTCGCTTCTGTAGCACGTCATCTTCGTGATGTAGCAATTTTAATGGCCAGGAGTGTATATCGTTTCGCTCAACGTATATTGCGTGAGATGGCCAGTTAAAAATCTCAAAATGTCCGTGATTAAAAATAAATAAATGAAATGAAATCCGTCGCACACCATAAGATGACGTATGGAGCAAAGTTGTAAAGTTAAATGAAGATGTAGATGATTTAGGAATCACACTTTCTCAGTAGCTGAGTAGCTGTAGAGGAATGTCAGTCAAGAAAGTAACTGTTTGCCCGATAAGGCATTATGAGAGAACGTCCAATGTATTTGATTATTCATAATTTTGCCCCAAATGAAGTACATTTAAAATTATGGAGGCGTAATAAGGCAACAAAAACTTTGATACCTTTTATACGTTTAATAAATATTGACCAAGTAGCTGTTGCACGTAGCTATTAAATTACATAACAATGCAATGTATCTCGATACTGTACTCATTATAATAACCATAGAGGCGGAGCTCTGCTTGCGAAATTACCAGACATTCCTTGTAAGCATAATCATTTTTATGTAAATAGTGACGAACTAATTTTTATGTTAATAATTTAGTCCTATAGTATAGTAGTCCTATAGTATGTCTCAAATCCACCCCCCCCCCCCCAGCGGCATTAAATTAATTTCCAGGTTTGTTTTGAGAGATGTTATGCAGTGGACGATGAAAGTTAGCGTGGAGTTGGGAAATTTTGGTGTGAGGAGACGCGCTCCTGGTCGGCACAACTTTGCACTGCCTAACCCTCAGCTGACGACGAGGGAGTCTGTAATGTGGAGTGTCCGTTGAGAATTTCCGACTGTCCATTCTTCCGAGCGACGGTCTGCCCCACAACCACTTTAAACGGGCACTCATTGTGCCTGGAGACTCGCGGAGACCCTGCGGCCGAGCACAGAGTAAAATATACAGAGAACCAGCCACCCGTAAACCACTGTCCTACGCTCCCCTCGTAGTTCCGTAACATGCTAGCAGGTGTCAGGCGGTTCCCCGGCTTAGTACTGGTAGACCACACTAGAGGCGCTTCTGAGGGTAGCGTGGAGGGGAGGCTGAGGGGAGAGCTCGTGCCACCTGCCACGAGGCCATGGCTGTGTCCAGTCCTGTGAAGTTGGCACCCCTTTTTTGGAAAATGTAAATTTTTTTCAGAGTTCTAGACAGATATGCAACAGTTCTGGAGTTCTCTGTACAAAATTTAAATAGTTCTGCAAAATTTCGTCGATAAAATACAAAATATTACCACAAAATTTAGTTTTTTCAAAATAATTTTTTGCCTATTAATACAAACATAGTTCTGAACACAGTTCTAAATAGTTCTCAAAGAGTTCTACAGGAAATCCAAATGACATTTTTCTGTGCAGATTATACTTCATGAGATAATTGCAATAATGGGGAATCCATTTACACGCTACTGTGAAGTTGGCACCCCTTTTCTCAAAAATGTGCATTTTTTTCAGAGTTCTAGGCAGATATGCAATAGTTCTGGAGTTCTCTGTACAAAATTTAAATAGTTCTGCACAAATTCGCGAAAAAATTACAAAAAAACTATAACAAATTTTAGTTTTTTCCAAATAATTATTTGCCTACAAGCGTAAACATAGTTCTGATCACAACTCTAAATATCTCTCAAAGAGTTCTGCAGAAAATCCTAATGATATTTTTTTGCCCAGATAATAGTTCATGAGCTAATTGCGTAAATAGGGAGAAAAACTACACAAAATTGCGCCAGAGTCGTGTGAAGTTGGTACCACTTTTTTCAAAAATTTAAATTTTTTTCAGAGTTCTAGACAGATATGCAATAGTTCTAGAGTTCTCTGTACAAAATTTAAATAGTTCTGCAGAATTTCGTGAAATATCGCAATTCTGAATAGTGGGAGAGCTGTGAAGTTAGCACCCCTTTTTTCAAAAATGTAATTTTTTTTCAGAGTTCTAGGCAGATATGCAATAGTTCTGGAGTTCTCTGTACAAAATTTAAATAGTTCTGTAGAATTTCGCCGAAAAATAGTAAAAATTATTACAAACTTGGTTTTCTTTTTAGTTTTTAAAAAATAGTTATTTGATTATTAGCGCAAACATAGTTCTGATTACAGTTCTAAATAGCTGTCAAAGAGTTCTACAGGAAATCCCAATAGCATTTTTCTGTGCAGATTATACTTTATGAGATAATTACAATAATGGAGTATCCATTTACATGCAACTGTGGAATTTTCACCCGTTTTTTTAAAAAAATTAAACATTTTCCAGAGTTCTAGGGACATGTGCAATAGTTCTTGTTTACGATAAGCAGTAATCACTCAGACGTAAAAACAACAAATTGAATGTGCAGCGGATAGAATATCTGTCAAGGCCTAAGAAAAACGTATATTTCTCGAATAAGGGGCACAAATAAGACAGCTTATCAGATATTCAAAATAGTGAATTTTTTTCGGGCAATTACATAGATTTATTCACATGAACTCTACAACTTTAGTATATGTACACAGAACCTCAAAAAACAATGTGTATTTCTCGAAAAAATGGTGCCAATTTACAGTAACGTGAAAATGAATTCCACATTACTACATTTATCTGATAAAGTATTAACTGCACAGAAAAATGTTATTAGGATTTCCTGTAGAACTCTTTGACAGCTATTTAGAACTGTGATCAGAACTATGTTTGCGCTAATAGTCAAATAACTATTTTTAAAAAACTAAAAAGAAAACCAAGTTTGTGGTAATTTTTACTATTTTTCGGCGAAATTCTACAGAACTATTTAAATTTTGTACAGAGAACTCCAGAACTATTGCATATCTGCCTAGAACTCTGAAAAAAATTACATTTTTGAAAAAAGGGGTGCTAACTTCACAGCTCTCCCACTATTCAGAATTGCGATATTTCACGAAATTCTGCAGAACTATTTAAATTTTGTACAGAGAACTCTAGAACTATTGCATATCTGTCTAGAACTCTGAAAAAAATTTAAATTTTTGAAAAAAGTGGTACCAACTTCACACGACTCTGGCGCAATTTTGTGTAGTTTTTCTCCCTATTTACGCAATTAGCTCATGAACTATTATCTGGGCAAAAAAATATCATTAGGATTTTCTGCAGAACTCTTTGAGAGATATTTAGAGTTGTGATCAGAACTATGTTTACGCTTGTAGGCAAATAATTATTTGGAAGAAACTAAAACTTGTTATAGTTTTTTTGTAATTTTTTCGCGAATTTGTGCAGAACTATTTAAATTTTGTACAGAGAACTCCAGAACTATTGCATATCTGCCTAGAACTCTGAAAAAAATGCACATTTTTGAGAAAAGGGGTGCCAACTTCACAGTAGCGTGTAAATGGATTCCCCATTATTGCAATTATCTCATGAAGTATAATCTGCACAGAAAAATGTCATTTGGATTTCCTGTAGAACTCTTTGAGAACTATTTAGAACTGTGATCAGAACTATGTTTGTACTAATAGGCAAAAAATTATTTTGAAAAAACTAAATTTTGTGGTAATATTTTGTATTTTATCGGCGAAATTTTGCAGAACTATTTAAATTTTGTACAGAGAACTCCAGAACTATTGCATATCTGTCTAGAACTCTGAAAAAAATTTACATTTTCCAAAAAAGGGGTGCCAACTTCACAGGACTGCTGTGTCCGGTGTGCCGGCGTTTGAGGGGAGGTGGTTGTGGGGACAGCCGCTACCTGCCGCCTGCTGTGGCCAATTTTAAAGGGCTGCTTCTGATCGCAGCGCCATCATGGGATATCTTACGGAACTGCTCTGGCCCTCCCTCCCCGCACCATTGTGCGTGTGGCCGGGCCCTTACGGAGGTTTCCCGTTTGTATATATTTGTCTGTGGTCCGGGGCCGAGTGGCGGGTTGATCCCTTTAGTGACGGGTGCAGCTTACTCGCTAGTGTACAGCTGGGAGTAGAGTGGGTGTCTCAGCGAGGACTGCCGCTTCATGGAAACAGGCAGTGGAGTTCTTCAAATCCTACATGCAGGTGTTCAACGCCAGTGGGAGAAATAGCCGTAAACACTCCACGGGCAAAACGTGAGGCAGTTGTATTATTTACCGGAAACGGTGTTCAAATGTTTCCAATGTATGTATAGCTTATGGGGCTTAACTGCGGGGGTCATCAGTCCCTAGGATACGGCGTAGAAACAGTATTACTCCATGAGTATCACAAGGGAAGGCATTTAAGAGTTGGGATTGGCGGGTTTTTAGCGCCAAGCTTGTGACTGGCCGCTCAGAATGTGCGGGTGACAGTCACGGATCCTTGCGGACACTATGCAGAGAGGAGTCAACGTCTAGACTTCAATTTAGAAGCTAGACTAGGCAGTTCCAGTTTCGGTTCTGCAGAGCAAACATGTCTTTACTTTAGGGGAAGCAGTCGTAAGATCGAAGTTCTCTCTGCTCTCCATAGCAGGAGTCAGTCGCGCTTGTTGGTTTCAACTTTGGTGCCGCAGTGGTCATCGAGACACGAGACAACCAGCAGTGGCAGTTAGTTAGTTTATAAGTTTTTGATTCGGGGAGGGATTAATTATTTGATGAGCAACATTGCTGGGTTAGAATTATGAGGCTCAAGTCGTCCAGTCACACATTAGATTCAATCATTTCATTTATTTCACTTATTAAGATGCGTATCCGTTGCCAACATCACTTTTTAAGAATTACACAGGCCATCTGCATGTAAGTGACACCACTTGCTATAAATTCTCACATTTTGTTTTAAATACTCCCATTTCAACAGCGATTATAATCTGTTAAATCATAACAGTGACGTTATGTACACTGATCCGTTAGAACATTACTATCAACTACCCACTATCGATATTAATCAGTCCAGGTCACAGCAGCGGTACATGACGTGGAATGAATGCCACTGAGATACACGCATGGTGCATGTGGTATCAAGGAGTGCTTTCTCCGTGTATAGAAGGGAGGAAGCGCGTGATCTATATAACTTTGACCAATGGCACTTCTGATGTTGTGCTGTGTATCTTTAACAAGTGGTGGAAAGAAGGTGAAGCCACGTGCAACCGTAAAGGGGTTAGGAGACGAAGTGTCGTTACAAATGTCGGACGTCCTAGGATGTGCAGTCTGCTAAAACAGGACAGACGACCAACAGTTTAGGAAGTAGTTTCAGAGTTTAATGCCGGACAGGGAAAATGTGTGCCAGAACACACACCGTGCACCAAACACTCCTAACGATAGGTCTCCGGAACCGAAGATCAATGCTTCTGCTAATTTTTACGTCACGACATCGGCAACTAGGACTAAAATTGGCACCTGGTCATCGTCACTGGACGTTGGTGCACTGGCACACCGTTACGTGGTCTAATGATTCAAAATACTACTTCATCATGCCGACGGAAAGACGCGAATAAAGCCTCTTCCACGAGAACAGCACCTTGACCCTGTACTGCAGGACGAAGTTAAACTGTCAGCTTCTCAAGTAGCTGTGGGAAATATTTTCTTGGTGCTTTCACAAAGTATCATAATGACGAAGAAGTACCGTAATCTGGTTGCAGGACATCGTTTTAGTTTAGATTAGATTAGATAAATAGTTGTTCCATAGGTCATGAAAACGACACTTCGCAATAATGTGGAACGTGTCAGATTAATGAAAGGTTGCTGTACAAGACGTTACTTTACACAAAGTATTACATGCTACACTTTTTTTTAATTTACTAATTTATATCTAAAGACTCATCCAATAAGTAGAAGGATTTGTCATTCAGAAATTCTTTTAATTTATTTTTAAATGCTAGTTGGATATCTGTCACGCTTCTGATGCAGCTTGGTAAGTAACCAAAGACTTTCGTGGCAGCATGATTAGCCCCTTTCTCTGTCAAACTCAGATTTAGCCCTACATAGTGAAGATCATCTCTCCTGGTGTTATAGCTGTGCACACTGCTATTACTTTTGAACTGGGTTGGATTATTAACAATAAATTTCATAAGTGGATATATATTTTGTGAAGATACCTAAATCCTTAAATAGATGTCTGCAGGATGAGCGTGGGTGGACTCCAACAATTATTCTGATTCCACGCTTTTGTGCAGTGAATATTATTTTACTCAATGATGAATTACCCCAGAATATGATTCCTTACGAAAGCAGAGAATGAAAACAGGCATAGTAAGCCAATTTACTGATATGTTTATCGGCAAAATTTGCAATAAGCCTAACAGCATACGTACCTGAGCTCAAACGTTTCAGCAGACCGTCTATGTATCGCTTCCCGTTTAATCTCTCATCAATGCACACACCTAAAATTTTTTGAAAATTTTACCTCAGTTACAGACTTCTGTCCAAAGTCTATATTTATTTCTGGAGTTGTGCCATTTACTGTGCAGAACTGTATATACTGTGTTTTATCAAAATTTAATGAGAGTCCGATTACAGAAAAGCACTCAATAATTTTGTGAAAAAACATTGTTTATGATTACATCATTTAATTCTTGTTTTTTTGGATGTGATTACTATATTTGTATCATTAGCAAAAAGAACTTACTTTACATCTTCATCAATGTAGAATGGCAATTCATTTATGTATATCAAGAACAGTAAAGAACCTAAGACCGAACCCTGTGGCAAACCATCCTTGATAGCCCCCAGTTTGAGGAATCGGCTCAAGTTTTGACATTACATGAACCACTTATTTCAACTTTCTGCATTCTTCCAGTTAGGTACGAATTTAACCATTTGTGCACTGTCCCAGTCAAACCATAATGATTAAGCTTATCTAGAAGAATACCGTTATTCACACAATCAAAGGCCTTTGAAAGATCACAAAAAATACCAATGGGTGATGTCCGTTTATGAAGAGCATTTAATATTTGATCAGTGAAGGCATATGCAGCATTTTCTGTTGAAATGCCTTTCTGAATACCAAACCGACATTTGGTTAGTACTCTGTTTTTACAAATATGGGAGGCTACTCTTGAATACATTACTTTCTCAAAAATTTTCGATAAAGCTGTCAGAAAAGGGATTGGGCGGTAGTTGTTAACATCTGCTGTATCCCCTTTTTCATACAATGGTTTGACAATGGCATATTTAAGTCTATCAGGGAAAACATCTTGCTTCAGAGAGCTATTACATAAGTGACTGAGAATCCTACTTATGTGTGGGGAACAAGCTTTAAGTACCCGGCTGGAAATGCCATCAATTGCATAAGAGCTTTTACTTTTCAGTGAGTTTATTATTTTACTGATTTCAAGGAGAGAGGTTGGTGGAATTACAATCTTATCAAACTGTGTAGGTGTGGCCCCTTCTATTAGGAGCCTGGCCTCTTCTAAGGAACATCTTGATCCTATTTTCTCCACAACATTTATAAAATGATTATTGAAAATATTTACCATTTCTGAGTAATTTTAGTACACTTGTCATTCAGTTTTATGGAAGGGACTTTCAAAGTCTTCATTGCTTCTTCCATTCCAAGACCCATCGCCGATGTTGTGCGTGCCAAAAGTGGTCACACAGACTGTTCGATAGGTGATAATTATGTTCTGGCTTATCACTGTGTATGATGATTAATGATATTGCCAACAATATTATGTGCATTAACTTCCTGGATGACTATTTGTTAGTATATTTACTGATACACGAGGGGTATTTAAATGAAAAGGTACGAAACGACACTGTGGGTATAAATGAAGTCTTTACTCGACAATAATCACCAGAGGCCTGAGCACAGTTATCCCACTGTTTAACGAGCTGAACGATTCCATCTTCCCAAAATTCCTGTAGCTGTGACAAAAGCCAGTCCTATACTGTGTCAAATTCGTCGTACGAGTTGAAGCGCATCCTTTTGAGATGTCTTTTAGCTGACCAAACAGATGGAAGTCAGAGGGTGACGTGCGTCCTGTAGAGAGGATGGTCCAGCTGCTCCCAATTGTGCTTGGCCAGTATAATTTGTATGACCTTAGAGACGTTTGGACGCGCGTTGTCATGGTATAGAATCACATCCCCCGTCAGCACCTCAGGCCGTTTGTTCTTGAAGCACTTGCGTAGGCTACGGTCACATAGTTATCGTCACTGTTTACGATTTTTCTGTGCTCCAGGAATTCGATGTGTCTAGGACCTCGAACATCGTAAAACATGGTGAGCAACAACTTCCCTTGTGAATTTTTTAGTGCGAGGTCACGACACTACATTCACGTCCCTAGATGTAGTCATATTCAAATTTCAAATGGCATGGTTCTTAAGTCCTTTAGTACATTTTCATTTGAACACCCCTCTTAGCCTGTATTGGTCAGCATTAAAGCAGCTCCATCATACTCACCCTGGAAGTATGGTATGAGACGGCACATGGCACCGCCAAAAATGAAGTTCCTCAGCAACTGACCCACCAGCGTGAAGGGCATGCAGAACACCCCAAGTAGTAGATCGGACACAGCCTGCAATAAGAGGAGAACACCATCACTGTCTGGCTGAATAAAAGTACTTCAGTTACTTTACAATGTGCTATAGTAGTTTTTATCTTCGCTTTGGTAAAGATAAGCGGCAGAATCTCTGTAGGCTGTGTAATTTAATAATTTACTGAACAATTTCACTTGAAAGGTGGCATCAGTTCATTTTGTTATTGTCTCTGACTTTGATCAGAAATGTTTGTTGCCACAGACTGTGAGATAGAGGTGACCGGTGTCTGATGTAGTAGTAGAGGGTCAGTAGTGAGCAGTAGTACCGAGTTGTTGGGTGTAAGACGGAGAGTTTGGTTCTGTTGGTTTAAGAGAGGAGATTTTGAAGATATTTTGTACTAAGTTGGACATTGTGAAGTCTGTTTGGTATAATATGTTCATTCTAGATAACGACAGTGAAAATAAAATCTTCAACACGTAATTGTGGAAGTAGTCATAACGTATCTTAGTTCTCTTATTTTTCATTGTAATAGTGATTTTAACAGTTAAATTAGATCAAGATATGCATATTCTATCTCTTTCATTTCTATTAGTCAAGATACTTTTTATCATTATTTTAGACAATAGCTTAATGTCCTTTTCTGAATTGAAAGTCAGTAATTGTTTATAATTGTTGCACCCAGATGAACGACAGCGGTAGTAAAGCACTTTTACACATTCATCATTTTTATAGGTTCTATAGATTTTTTATGATATTCGTGAACTGCATCATTAATCTTCTCAGCGTTATTAGCACAGAGACCATGGCTGTGGCTACCCTTGACGCTACATCGCAGACAAGAGCGCCTGTGATAGTGTACGCAACGACGAACCTGGGTGCGCGAATGGCAAAACGTCATTTTTTCGGATGAATCCAGGTTCTGTTTACAGCATCATGATGGTCGAATCCGTGTTTGGGCCATCGCAGTGAACGCACATTGCAAGCGTGTATTCGTCATCGCCATACTGGCGTATTATCCAGCGTGATGATATGGGGTACCACTGATTACACGTCTCGGTCACCACTTGTTCGCATCGACGGCACTTTGAATAGTGGCCGTTACATTTCAGATGTTTTACGACCCGTGGCTCTACCCTTCATTCGATTCCTGCGAAACCCTACATTTCAGCAGGATAATGCACGACCGCATGTTGCAGGTCCTGTGCGGGCCTTTCTGGATACCGAAAATGTTCGACTGCTGCCCTGGTCAGCACATTCTCCAGATCTCTCACCAATTGAAAATTTCTGGTTAATTGTGGCCGAGCAACTGGATCGTCACAATACGCCAGTCACTACTCTCGATGAACGGTGATATCTTGTTGAAACTGCATGGGCATCTGTACCTGTACACGCCATCCAAGCTCTGTTTGACTCAATGCCCAGGCGTAACAAGGCCGTCATTACGGCCAGAGGTGGTTGTTCTGGGTACTGATTTCTCAGGATCTATACACCCAAATTGCGTGAAAATGTAATCACATGTCAGTTCTAGTATAATATATTTGTCCAATGAATACCCGTTTATCATCTGCATCTGTTCTTGGTGTAGCAAATTTTAATGGCCACTACTGTAGCAGGAGCAGCACGAGGGAAGTAGCGGCAAGGGTGGACGTGAGTCATATGGACAGTGTGGAGGATTCTACGAGAATAGCTCCTCTATCCGTATCACCTTAAAACGGTCCAAGTCCTTCATGCAGCAAATTTTTCCCTCAGAAGAACATTCTACCTGGTTACGACAGATGTGTGATCAGGAGCAACATGTTCTTTCTGCTATTCCGTTTGCCGATAAAGTGACGTTTGCTAGAAATGGTGTGCAGAAGTTTCACAATATGCATGTCCGGTTGTCTGACAATCTCAGAGAAGTTGGAACAACCGGACATCAAAAACAGTTCGATTTCACGTTTGATCTGGAATAATAGGTGAAAAATTAACTGGTCCTTTCATTTTACCAAGAACATTGACAGGAGCGTAACACTGCGCCATTTCAACATATGATTTACAGTTTTCATTTTTTTTAAGACGTTGCACTATATTTAATTTAGCATACGTGGTTTATGTGATGAAGGCCCACCTCTTTTTGTTCATGCTGCGAGAACAATACTTCATCAGCAATTCACAAACCAACGGCTAGGGAATCACGGGCTTAACACTATGTGCTGCCAGTCCTCCCGATGTCAGTCCATTAGACTTCTCCTTATGGGCTCATTTGAAGGCCCCCTGTGAATGCCATACGTATTCGTAACGCTGGGTTGCTGCATCACCGAACAGAGCAAGGGTGTTAGCTAATACGACAGACGCCCAGAATTTACGATTGATCAGAAGTGAATGATACAGTGCATAAACGCTTGCATTAAGCTCATGGTAATCATTTTGAGCACCTTCTGTGGAAAACTGTAAATTACAATGTAATAACAGAAAAGACCAATCTGTGTAGTGATGTAATTGTTATTAACAGCATAACAAATGCCTGTCACACGGTAATGAAACCAAATAAACCTTATGTGTACTGGAAATGTTCGGATTGTTATCATGTCCGCAAATTTAGTTACACCATATACATATACATACCTACAACACACACACAAAAACACAAACGTACATACATAACGTACACAAACACACAACAATAATTACACTGTAATTGGTAAGGAGTTCCTAGTGGTAAGGCGCTCCATTGCTTCACCATCGCGTTTGACAAGTGCTGGATAGTCGTTGGTGTGTTTGTGTTTTTTTTTATTTTTTTTTTTTTTCTAGACCTTAAGGGACTTAACTACGGGGTCATCAGTCCCTAAACTTACAAACTACTTATGAACTAGCTAATCCCAAGGACGGCACAAATATCCATGCCCGAGGGGGGATTCGAACCCCCGACAGTAGTGACCGTGCAGACCGTGACTGAAGCGTCTCAGTCCCCTCGGCCACCGCGGTCGGCATTGGTGTGTGTGGCTTCTCCCCATACAACTCCGCAAGTACTAGTTACGATTTTCATAGGGGTATTGGGGGCAGTCCAGTCTATTTTCTGAGGATTCTTTTGTCCCCTGAGCTCCCCCTTCAGTTCTTCTAGATGAATTCGCGCACTGGCAGCCCTAATCACGACATAGGGATAATTCAGCATTCCAAAGTCGCACATCAAAAAAGAAATGGAGGGCTAACTAGTGGACATAATCTATGTTTAAGAAATCGTTCACACAGGAGGATTATAGAAATATACAGTCATTTCATCATAGCACAAATTTCCAAATAAATATCATAGTAATAGGCAGTGATGATACAGTAAACCTGCTTCCATTTGCGCAACAGCACAAGTGCCGCAAAATTTTCACATCGACTTCCGATATTTTTTTTAAATATCGGAACAGTCTACAAGAGAGAGATTGTCAATGCCAGGCGCACACTGAGACACAGCCGACGCAGGGCAGGCCAGGGCAGCGCAGCTCCTGCCTCCGCCTGGGCCGCACAGTGTCCGGGACACAGGTTGCTGTGCGAGTGCCGCGCAGCCTTGGCGGCAGGCAGGCCACCTGCTGGGCTGGGGGTACGGTTTGCTGCCCCACTGCCCGCTCGCTATCAGTCTTCTCCAGCTGCTTACCGTGCATTCTGACCCGCCTGTGTTCGACATGGAGGAAAAAGTAATTGAAGCAGTTCGTCCGAACCTGGTTTTGTACGATACCAATTATACTGACTACATGAAAACCAAATTGAAACAACAAATTTGGGATTCTATTGCAAAAGATCTCCATATGCAGAATGGTAAGTATTATGCTTTATCACTTCATTTTAATTCAAATACATCGTGTTAAACATCAAAGCAACGTGCTGTGTGGTTACAGGGAATTTGTCTATTCAAATGACAGTCGCAAAAACGTCAATAGTTTTATCTAGTATTTTCCTTTTGAAATGCTGTCTGGTTGCCAAGATACACTTCCAAATGTGGTAAAATATTCAATAAATTTCTCCCTCACAACAAAAGCACTTGTAACACTCCTACTATTGTTAGGTATCAATGGAAGTAGTTGATTGTTTGGCATCACAACACTATCATCATTTCCATTGTTATCAGCCGTTGCATCACTTCGCAAGTAATTGTGTAGCACACATGCCGCCTTAACGACACCATCAACGCTGTCTATTTTTTTCTCGAATTGTTTTCTGAAGCAGCGAAATCGTGATGCTACAATTTCAAAGGCGCATTCACATGTTTGCCTGGCTCGTGCAAGTCTGTAATTGAAAACTTTGTTTCTGTAATGACCTGTAACGCTTCTACTTGGACTTGGATATGGTCTCATTAAATTGTCTAATAAAGGAAAGACCTCATCCCCCACAAAGACATACGGAAGCTCTTCTTCGGAATGTGGAGGTAACTGTAAATTTTGTCTCTGTAACTTCTTTGCCAACGTACTGCTTGAAAAAATATTCCCATCTCTAAACCTCCCCATTGACCCCATGTCAATAGTGCTGAACTTGTAGTTTGCATCGACGGTGGCCATTAGCACTACAGAATGTGTATGTTTATAGTTGAAGAATGACGAACCACTTTTTGCTGGCTTCTTAACTACAATATGCTTTCCGTCAATAGCCCTATACAGTGTGGAAACTGCCATCGCTGTTCGAAACATTCTGCGATTGTTTTCCACATCTGTGCTGTGGGTTGTGGTAAATATAGTGGTTGCATGGTGTCCCACATAGCATGC
This sequence comes from Locusta migratoria, assembly GCA_026315105.1. Lineage (NCBI taxonomy): Eukaryota > Metazoa > Arthropoda > Insecta > Orthoptera > Acrididae > Locusta > Locusta migratoria. The sequence continues at coordinate 338,099,625 of CM048746.1, read as the reverse complement.
GAGCCTTCATTAACTATATTTCACACAGTTATATCTCCCATTCTGTAGATGTAGGCAATACTTTTGTAACTGTCTCCTGTGGCTAAATACCTGTGGGGAAAAATGTATTTAAGGAAAATGTCATAATATGCGCTGTAGATGTTCTGTCGTAATTCTAATATATAGTACTCAGTTTATGTAATAAGTACACAGACAGAAAGAAAACTAATAAGGTCAGAGCATTGAGATGACATAAATTTTAAATTTTTATCCATAGGTATGATACGACTATTTGATATGACACACTGACTATTAAATGACAATAAAGTTATACATTATTGTCTTGCAGGTGGTGAAGTTAAAGCCATTTGGATTAAATTAATGAAATGTCACCGAGATGCGCTCAATAGACAAAGAAAATGTTACAAAACTGGAGCTTCAGCTAATCAAAGAAAGCAACGGAAATTCCAAAAACAAATGGATTTATAGTTGCCTTACATGACAAACAGAAACCGCGACGACAATTTTGAGGAAAGTGATGACTCACAAGCCAGGTCTGAAAACGTAGACACTGTTGCGATGGAAAATATGGCAAATACGAAAGTAGTGTCTGATTATGATGACTACGAAAGTGAAGAGATTGGAAATGCTGATAATTGTGAGGAAATTGTATCTCAAACTGAAAGATCTATAGAATCGGACATTTCTCCATTAATCAGGACACCATGTTGTAAAAAACAACGAATGACAAAGAAGAAATTTGATGTGTCCACACTGATACAGAAGTCCATTTTGTAGCGTGAACAAAGGGCAAACGAAAGAGACATTGAACGCAAAAAGATTGAAGACACAAAATCTTCCACTGACACACTTTACCATTTCTTCATGTCAATGTACCAAGCAACAAAAAATATGCCACAAGTAAAGCTACATTTCATCCGAGGTAAAATATTTGAAGTGGTTCCGCGAACTTAGGCATTTCTGCTAGGAATTCACAATTCTACAACTGAAGAACTGCAACCACCTCGAAATTACGAAGCTACAAGTGCTGTACATCCATCGTACTCGTCGGAAGCCAGCAATACGTCACTGACACTTCTGCAGAATGCAGTGGACTTGCATTCAACTACAGCTGCTGGATCTTTCGATCAACTCATGATTACTAAACACAATTTTTGTATTTATTTTTTATGAACTCATTCATGCAACTAATGAATAAGACTGACAATTTGCGTAATTAATTTTTCACAATAATCTATGTATCTTTTGTTTACATCTTTAGTTTGTAATAAATTTCAATAAAACTTACCTCAAGAACACATCGAGTTTTTCTTCAGTTGCAATTGGATTTGGGAATTACATCCTTCGTAAAATATAGATTCCCTCAGCAGTTCGTAAACTTCGTGTAATTGACTTCGATCCAAACGGAAGTAGTTCGTGAACTGTTCATCAGAAAATTCTGATGATAAAGCGAATTCACCATGGGTGCTTCTCTTTCTAAAAAAAGAAGCACCCATGGTAAATTCGCTTTATGGGTGCTTCTCTTGTTCATGTAACTTCTTTTCCATTCCGATTTATCTCGTTTTGAAGCATTATATAATAACATCAGCATGTCGATTTCCTCATCAGAATAAGACTCTGAACTAAGGTCAAAGAGTTCAGCCATAGCTGTACAAGGAAACACTGCGCACCGGTTCAACAAACAACGACTGTGTGACAATGGCTTAGAAACTGTCTCCCAATATGCGCATACGCTGTGCCGCAAAGTGTTTCCTTTGCTGCGCTGCCCTGCCCTGCCCTGCGTCGGCTGTGTCTCAATGTGCGCCTGGCCTAATTGGCCGACGTGCTGGCTGTTGCACCGACTGCAGTTAGTTGGGTTGGATGTGCAGAAAGTCGAAAGGAGCCGACAACAGTAAATTCTTGAAATGTCTGTAAATCTATCGGACCAAACTGCGTGGTCATCAGTCCGTAGCTTACAAACTACCTAAACCTAGGTAAACTAACCTACGGACAAGCACACACACCCATGCCCCAGGGAGGACTCGAACCTCCACGGCGAGCAACCCAGCGCTCTGCAGCGAGACGCTTTAGACCGCTCGGCTACTCAACTGCGGCAGTAAATTCTTTTATTGGATTGTTATGGAGTGGTCGTCGCTCGACAGTCTACTTCGTGTTTTGTATAATATTGTTATATTGTACAGTGTTTTAGTCAACAGTTTTGTGGTTTAACATTAGCTAGAATGCAGTTATTGAAACGAAAAGTGAGTGTTAATTGGAACTATTCCGTTGACATGAATTATTCGGATGCGAAATGAAAAGTTAGTTACAAAGTTTACTCACAAAAAAGGCGTACAAGCACAGCACTGAACGTTCGTCTTCAATCTTTACATGTCCAGAAATATTTCAAATTTTGATAACTTAGAAAAGACTAGCCTATCAAACTTTCAGTGGAGGCAAGACAGTTAATATTTATATAACAATGTAGTCGGCACTAGTAATGCGTTTCTATTATTGTTGGTTGAGTTCTGGTTCCCTGCTCGTGCAAAATTTAGATACTGTGTCTTTTCTTCTTGCTGACAGTACTGAACGATGTAACGGTCTGCAACAGGGGATAAATACACCACTGTGCTACGTGCACTGTACACCAATGTATGTTGGCAGCACTACACAAGATGTCAACTGATTTTACTTCCCTGCCCCTTAACCGATCTGAAATGAGTTAAGACTCTTTAAATAAAACGTTTCTATGATTTTAATCATCCATTTGTCTTTCGAATAGTGACAGTAGTCTCGAAACAGTTTACAACCTGAACGAATACCTCTGTATATCCATCTCAGATGGATGACGGGACTATGGCGATATAATAATTTGGCAAATGAAAAACCTTCCGCCGTTAGTTCTTAAAATTTTTTAACCAATTACATGTTTCGGGATTCCAATAATCTCATCTTCTGACCCTTTTAAGATCCATGCAATAATACGATAACTAGCCATCCATTTATAATCCTGCATATACCCTCTCACCCCAAAATGTAGCTGACGAATGCCAGTCATGCTGCAAGTACTAAGAAGAAACTAAATTGATTTATTACATTTTTATTCTTCACATTTCATAGGAAGCGTCGGTAATTACCATCAGTTCTAAACCTAAACCTAGTAGAACAAATTCCATTATTTATGAATTAACAGTCTAGTGACTAAGCTCAGCGTATTTGTAGTGGTTCAGAAACATCTCTTTACGGTAATGGCGTTAGCTGGAGGTGCTGTCATGTACTGAATTATTCTGGTATTGAAAGCATTTAAATACTGTAATTACACTTGTGGCACGTAGATCCTAAGCTGTATTACTGGGCGTATAGTAGGTGTATCCTGTTAGACAGAAGGTTAGAAAAGTAAAATTCCTTTCTTACGAACGAATAACTACCATGCAAGGATCTATATGAGAAGAGGATGCATAATTAATAATTGTGAACAGAACCATTTACGATTTGTGTTCACTTATTTTCTTAATAAAATCATGAGACTACTTTTAAGTATTTTATGACTTTATCCATATGATTACATTCTTTGATGATGGATATTTAAGTCTTCACAAACCAAACTTATTTAATACTGACTGCATAGTAGTAACTCTCAAAAGAGCCAATTGGAAAGTGAAAATTATACGTTATTAAGTTATAGCCTAAAAACAGTAGTCATGGCGCAATTAGAAACATAGTTACAAATTCATGTTAAGTATGAACGAAGACCAGTAAAATGCGATTGCTACTAATGGAAATGACAACGTGCTCTTCATGCTACAATTAAACCTACTGGAGTACAAAAAGCAAAAAGGACCTCCTCTAAAAGATGGTACGCTAATGTGGTGGAAATCAAATGGACAGAAGTAACACAGTCTATTGCCAATAGCTCGTCAGTATTTAAGTATTTATCAGCCACTCCCAATACTGTGGCCAATCAAAACTTATTCACTGGAGTTGCCCTCATATAACGAGATTTTTAATATGATATATGCTATGATAAATCTTGAGTTTTAATATAATATAAAATACAGGATGTCTCACGAAAGACGCCTGCCAGGCGTCCGCGGATCACGCGGTACAGCTTCCGGCCGCCGCCACCGCATCCGCCGGCCACGGCAGCGCCCGATTCTCGGACTCTATTGGGCCTCAGGCGCATACACTGAGTTAAAGTCTAAAAACATTGCCATTTGAGTAACCTAAGCTTACCTTTATTTACTGTAGATGTTCATCTATGGTAAGAGCGGCCTGACATCTCATGAACACATTTGCGAACACTCGACGAATTTCGGCTGCCGAAATTGGGCAATGACTAGCCGAATCCTGTCTTCCAACTCTTCGAGTGTATGGGGATTGCTTGCATACACCTTGCCTTTTAACATTCTCCAAAGATAAAAGTTACAGTGATTTAGATCTGGAGAACGAGGAGGCTAGTCAACTATCCTTTGATCAAAAACACTTCGCATTGCTGCCATAGAAGCATTGGCAAGCACAAGAAATACTTGCTAATTCTTTGTGTATACCATACTGAAAGGAAAATCGACAGAAATCTCAAAACAAAACACCCGAACACTCTGTCACACAGTACAGAACACAATAGCTCGGTGTTTCCACCTGACGACAATAGAGCCAGACACGGCGCTGTTGCCAAATGTCCCAGAACACGCATAGCGGCGACCGCAGGCGGAGCGTCAGCAGCCGGCAAATGCTCTGCGCAACTCGTGGACCCTTCCCAGGTGTCTTTCGTGAGACACCCTATAGTATTTGATAAAGACGTTTTCCTCGTTGTATACACTTCATCTCCCGCTTATGCTTCGCTAGAAATGGATTTTGATATCTGTTTCTGTTTTTGTTATCACGCTTCCGTTGCATCACTTGTAACAGGTATCCTTGGTGTACAGAAACAGCTGACGGAGCTGAAAACAAATCTGTCCCCAGGTCACAACAGTGGTGGGGAAGGCGGATGATAAGCTTCGGTATATTGGAAGAATTTTTCGTGGAAAGGTGGTTTATCTCTTAAGGAAAGAACGTGCAGAGCGCTTGTGCAAACCATTCTCGAGTATGGCTCAAGTGTGTATGGGACAAAGACATAGAAAAAGTTCAGAGCAGAGTCGTTAGGTTCGCTACTGATAGGTTTGATAAGTGCACTAGTTCTATGGAGATACTTTAGAAAATCTAGCGGGAATCGCAGGAGAGTAGGCGATATTCTTATTGAGAAACACTCATGAGAAATAATGTAAATGCTGTATATACGACTTCAAACCACGCAGGAGGCATGCTAACATGATCAGATTAATCAGTAGTACTACAAAGAAGCTGAATAGGTCGTGGTTTCTTTTCAGTACTACTTATTCAATGATGTGGAACTTAAACGGCCTGAATTTGAAGCTGACTGCAGTAAATTTCTACTGCCGCCAACATGCATTTCATCTAAAGACCACAAAGATAAGAGAAACTGAAACACCTACATAGATACCGAGGCAATCGTTTTTATCTCGTTCTGTGTGAAAGTAGAACAGAAAACAAAATGACCAGTAGTGGTACAAGGTTCCCTCGGTCACGTACCTGGCGGTGAACTACAGTATGTGAATGTTTATATATATGTAGAATGTATGAAGAGTTCAGTAAAGAAAACATAGGGAGTGGAGTTGCAAGCTTTCCTCACATGAGAGCAGACTTAGTCAGAATGGATAATGTGGTCGTACCCATATGCGTGGAGTCATGAAGGGACACGTAATACAACAACGGGCATGCTTGAAAATGATCGCTTGTTTGGTGACGCCTCATTTTGCTTGGTATTTTGTAATTTGATAACTAGTTTCAGTTCAATCGAATCATCTTCAGATTATTAAAATATTCTCCACTTGTAAAATGCTGTAATGGTTAAACACATAATTGAGTTAGGTTACACGCAGGTTTAACTTACTTTAATTACAACGTCCATAGAAAACGTGAAGGACAAATAATGTTGACTGTCATTCCTACCGATGATATTGAAGGAAGATCACATATCAATGGTAGAGAACATCATGAACGTTTCATTAGCGTAATATGAATATTGCTACACTATTCACATACTACAAATTATTAACGTACACATGTTGGTCTCTTTATGGAGAAATCTGTCATTGGTGTTGTGTATCTGGAAATACCTGAAAACAATTACACAGATCGATGAAGAATACCGAGATACGACGGTTAACTAATAGCAGCACTGTGCACCACCACCTCATTTCCTCACCGAAATTCGAGGTTCCCTAGTTAATTGCTTTCCAGGAAGGTGGACTCTCCGTCAAGGGCCAATGGGATTGTCACCTCCCTCTCCACACATCAGTGGATTTCTTTCTCTGGGATTTCATTACAGACCATCTGCTCGTTCCTCCCCTGCCAAACAATTTAGCCGACCTGAATCAGTGAATTTAGCAGCCATTTCACAAGTTGTGTCTGATTTTCAGCAATGAGTATGGTAAGGAAAAGTTACACTTAGCACATTTGGGACATCACAAATGGTAATACGATCGAACCTAAATTACAATTATCATATCAAATGTTTGTAAAGCTTAGGGGACTTAACTACGGGGTCATCAGTCCCTAAACTTAGAAACTACTTATGAACTAGCTAATACAAAGGACGGAACAAATATCCATGCCCGAGGGTGGATTCGAACCCCCGACCGTAGTGGCTGTGCAGACCGTGACTGGCGCGCTGCAGTCCGCTCGGCCACGGCGGGTGGTTTACAATTATCACTTTTATGTGAAACGTGTATTAGTTTGCTTCAAAATGATACAGCCATCATTTCTGTAGGTTATATCTATGAATTTGTATATCAGTCCAAAGCTAAAATTTTATATATACTTTAACCGTTTATGATAAATATAAAATAAAAATAAAATATTGTTACTGGGACCTACACGATGTCATCCATAATACAATTTAGTTTTACGTCAGATTGCCGTCTCCAATTTTGATAGTGGCAACATATTTGTTCGGCAGTTTAATATCAATTTATGTCTGGGCCCCGTTTAGTACAGAACGTAATTGTCAGCGACAAGCCGTGTCAAAATTACTTTCGACCACAGGTTTTGCAGACATTGAATGTTTAATAACATCATTATCCTCTTTTTAACTGCTACTATGAGTTCAATTTTTTATTACAAAGCGTAAATTTCAGCTACGCATTTCAATAAAATGATATGCAGTTATTTCCTTCAAAAGTTTTGTTATATCATTGGCTATATTTCAGGTGGTGCAAGAAAATGCATTGGGCTCGTCTAAAGTTATTTAAAATATAATTCTGTTATGCCTATTACGTAAAACAGGGAAATTTAATTAGCGCACCCTAATTAAGAATGCACTCACGGATTAAGCTGAAGGAATAAGAGGCACGTAAGAGATTCGGACGCACATACACGCTTCTGTGTGTGCAGCATCTACGAGGAACGAAGCACACTATGAGACAGAAAATTACGTACCATTCCTAACACATTCCACATTAGTAGTCTTTATTGTTGAAATGCACGTGTTTTCACATAGAGCCTTTTTCGTTGGAAACAACACTGCAAATTGGTACAATGAAACTGGATAGTGTACACTAGCGCAGAAGATTACCAACTCGGAAAAAGAACTTTTTCACAGCCCCGTAAAATGTTATGCTTCTCTTCATTCTTTAAATTTCTAGTATTATTACAGAAATTTTATGAAGTTAACTTGGTATTTAACGTTTGAAAGTTATCGGTGATTGTTTCTTTGGTTTAGTAATAGCTATTAAAAATAAATGTCAGAGAGACATATATATAAAAGTATATCAATTCATACACTATGCCGTGATCACAATAATTCATCCGTCTTAATGACGGTTCCGTGAATGAGGACTGAGTTGAATTGACTGACTATTCCGTCGCTTCTGCGTAGCATATTTTAGAAGGGGTTAACAGCATTGAGAGGGCAGATTTTCTTTTCCTAATGTCCATTTTTCGATATCAATGTTCACTTATTCATTTTCAAACTCCTCCTCTCCAATACTGTCTCTGCCAGTCTTTGAACAGATGGTAAAGGCCAGACTTTGTCAGGCCCTCGAGAATCGCCTCACTTTTCGTAGAACTGCTTCAGAGATTTCAAATCGAATGTCCAAAATATTTGTCATGAGAATTAAAAGGTTACAGGGAAAATAGTGGGGGCTATATAGAGGATGTGATACATTAGTAGTCTGGTTTTTAAAATACTAGCAATCTGTTGCACTTAAATTGGCTGCTGCTATTTTAAAACCAAGTGAATTACATTTGTGCAATAGACGAAATACCAAGTCACACGCAATGTCCCAGTTAAACAGAAACAGCACGACTAGATTTGACTTTTAGGTTGCACATGGTTGTGATGCAGATGCCACCCAGGTCGAGAAAGTTGTGGTCCCTTCCTTGCGACGTGATTCTCTTACATGTAGTATGCTGTTGTAAGAACAATGAGACAGTAATACGAGCTACTAAATGACTTCATGACCGTACCAAAATGCGATCACTGTCATTTTACCTACAGATGGAACAACGTTTTCTCCTTTTGGTAACTTTGGATTTAAAAATGTTTTTGCACGGGGTTTGGCACCTTCCCCTAAGATCGCTGCAATTTTCCGTAAGTTTAGTGTCTGTATGGCTTAAACAAAACGGAAATTATATACCACAATGCTCCTCTCGCATCACCTCTACATTGTGTTACGAAAAATTCAAACAGGTGGAGTTGCATTGCAGTATCCCTGTTGATCTTCAAACGGAGTGTCGACATGGTTCAAATGCTAATAATTACTGCAGAACATACCAAATTACATATCCTATCTCTAGTCCTTCACGTTGGTGTGTACGTTCTGAACATGAATAGAGATATCGGTGAAAGTAGTTCTTGAGCTCTAAGTGATTATTTTACTTTTGTCGATTTGAACCAAAGATGCATAATTTTGATGAGATGCGCATTTTGCAACAATAGGGTAACCAGTTGATCCCTGGTGCGGAGTACGTACTGTAATTTAACTTTTTAATTTACTTCTTCAACAATGGTACAATTTTCAGACTGTGTTTTGTTTTTCTGTGCAGAGCCTGCGTAGTGTTGTTCCCGTTCCAGGCCATTCATTTCATTATTTAATCGATAGTTAAAATTGACGTTTAATTAATTTTCACTCTATGTTTTTTGCTCACTTAGTGATATGACGACCGTATTAAAAATTTCTTTTTCGAAATTAATCATTTCTCACAGTGTAAACTACATCTTGTTAAATTGAACATGATTTTCCAAATCTTTCTAACGATTTATCGATCTTTGTGTCAAGAGAAAACAATGCGGCATCGATTTGGTTATAACCTTCACCACACTTATCGGATTATTTCTTTGGTTCTGATAACATTCCTAGGGGAATTAAGTACACGGGTCAGTTAAGAGCTCTAGTCAACGGTAATTGTAGGGGTTGCGTAATATTTGTACTATACGGCTGGCAGTAGTAGTCACGAAGACTATCGACTTATGGTGTAAAAGTTTCTGATTTATATTTGAAGCAGGGTGCTTGTGATACGTTGAGAGTGAAGTGATGTAGAACTTCCTCTTTTCCTTTTCAATAGAAGAAGGCAAGTAAGTAACGGAATATTACTTATTGTACGTACCTATACACTAGAGTGCTTAAGTGTTCAAATTTTTAAGAGAATTAGCAGGAGATAGAATAAAAAGGTAGCGCATAGGTCCGCCTTTTATAGCTAGAACAGTGGTTCTATACTGGCTTGGCATCTAAACGTAAATAGAAAATGTGGATATGCCAGTTCAAACTGCGCCAATACCGTTGTCACAAATTGCAAATCGTGTTGTCTGGTGAGTAAAAGCATGCCGGTGTCTTGACAACTCGTACCCAGATGCCCTCGATGGATGGTAGATGTGGAGAATATATTGATCGAAACAGTGGTCTAATGCCTATTGTATAGAGGTAGATATCAGTCTAGTGCCGGCTACCACTGTGTTTCTGAACACCAAATTGCCTAATATAACTTTTCTATATTTTTACTAATAGGAAATTCCTCAAGTTCGTTAGTGATTCTGTTTTTATGCCATTTATTCTCGTGTATTTGTATTTGGTAAATAAGGTTGTGTAGAGTGGAAAGTAATTTGTGTATTTGGAAACAACTCAAAGACCGATGCGTCAGCTAGTTAGTTTGTCTTGTGCCAACGCATTCCAGTGTCGCATCTGAGCATGAAGTTACGTAATTTAATTTTTCTGCATTGTTATTAGTAGTCAATTTTTAAAATTCTCGTTTGTTCCTGTTTCGAAGGGTTATTTTCTAGTATTATGGTATATATACTTGTGGCGTCTGTTCTGAAAGAACAGACGTCACTTCAGATCCTGCAGTTGTTATTCTTTAATATTCATAGAATATATGACATCAACTGTGATTGGGGAAAGTTGAAAATGTGTACCCAGCCGGGGTTCGAACCCGGGTCTCCTGCTTTCTAGGCAGTTGCGCTGACCGCTACACCACTGGGGACACAGTGGTCACCGCACCTGCAAGGACTACATAAGCACGCCTCCCGTCAGATACAAATTCCCAGCTTCACCCTGCCCACAGTACTCAAACTCGTAGTTATGAAACTAATTCCCGTAAGAGTAAGGGCTTCAAACTGTCGTTAGTGGGGAGGGGTGTGCAAGTTTGAAGCTCTTACTCTTACGGGAATTAGTTTCATAACTACGAGTTTGAGTACTATGGGCAGGGTGAAGCTGGGAATTTGTATCTGACGGGAGGCGTGCTTAGGTAGTCCTTGCAGGTGCGGTGATCACTGTGTCCCCATTGGTGTAGCGGTCAGCGCAACTGCCTAGAAAGCAGGAGATCCGGGTTCGAATCCCGACTGGGTACACATTTTCAGCTTTGTCCAATCGCAGTTGATGTCATATATTCTATGAATATTAAATATTATGGTAAATATTGTGATTTAGATAGGAAACTTGACACAAAAGTGTAGAGACTGCGCCTGTTGTCTACAGATTCAGGAGGAGTTCTACACTGTGCGGATCTGGAGGTTGTGTTGGTGAAGAGTCTTTAGCCAGCTGCCTTGGGCTTCAGTGACAGGCCGGCACCTCAGGCGACTCTGCTTACCTCTACTGCCTGAAGACCGAAGGCGAGATATGGAACCGGCTGTAAGGCTGTCCTCTTACAGCTCAGCGATTGGTTTTGAGATGATGCCGCTGTTGATAATAACTTTCAGCCTCCACCACCATGGGCGTTTCTTCGCCTACTGTAGCAGTGGCCAATCCTTCTGATAGTTCCGGATAGACGAAAAGGATGGGTTTGCTAGTCTTTGGGAGTTGCAATGTTAGGCGGGTGAAGGATCTCTTGAAAGAAATAGGGAGAAGGGCGGGAAAGAATGCCAGTGTACACTCTGTGTAATTGCCGGCGCCTCTCATCCGACGTTTCAAGAAGGCCCTGCCAGCGGCGATGATGAGCACTGGCTGAACCCGGCTGCAAATAGTTACTCATATCGGCTCCAGTGATTCCTAACGCTTGGGTTCAGAGGTCAGCGTCGATTCCTTCGGTCTACTGGAGGATTTGGTTAAATCAGCTGTAGAAGCGAATCCATTGATTTCTGGCATCGTTCCCAGAACCCAACGTTGTCCACTGGCTTGGAGCTGAGTGGAAAGCTTAAACCAGAGACGCAGACGATTTTGTGGTGATGTGGGGTACAAACTTCTCGACCTCCGCTATCGAGTGAACAAATGTAGGTTCTCCCTGAATAGGTCAGACGCGCTCTGCACGTAGGAAGAGTCTGCGAGAGTCTGCGAGAGTCTGCGAGAGTCTGTGGAACCGCCGCGGTGAAGTGGCCGAGCACTCTAAGGTACCTTGCTATGGAGCGAACGGTTGCTCGCCGTCGGAGGTTCGAGTTATCCCTCGGGCATGGGTGTGTGTGTTGTCCTTAGCGTAAGTTTAAGTAGTTTGTAAGCCTAGGGACTGATAACTGTGGCAGTTAAGTCCCTTCCATGTACAAACATTTGAACATTTTTGGAGACATTCTAGAAGTGGTTTAACTTTTAGGTACTCACAATACCCACATATTACTAGGAACGGAATGCTGACTCGAACTAAACGTCAATAGTAACGAAATTCTAAACTCAGACTGGAACGTATACCGCACATATAGGTTTAACACTGATGGGGGGGGGGGGGCGCATTTGTTGCTATAAAATTACGATTGTATTGGGTGAAATTAGTTCAGGTTCGGAACGTGAAATAATTTAAAGGGAGTGCGAAAAATGGCTGAAACAAGTAGTTCTTATATACCACCTTGTTCAGCAGCAGTATTGGCGCAACATATGTAGTAAAATTACTAATATATTTCAAGTACTCACGTTATAAGTTTAGGTGTATATTTTAAATCACCGCATGTAGACTGGGAGACAAACGTTTTTGAGACGGGTGGGAGGGTCCGAGAATCGAGCAATATAGTTCTATGCGCTGTATTCGAAAATTATCTCGAGCAATTAAATATGGAGCCGACTCGTAGAGATATAGTGTTAGACCTGTTGATGGATGAGAAATAGACCTGAAATATCCGATCCAGTTAGCGTAGAACAGGGAATCAGAGATCGTAAGCACTGCTCAACACAAAAGATTCGTTCTAACACTGACAATGGTGACCATCTGTGGACGAATAAACATTAGACAAGTATGTGTCAAGTAAAATTATGAGATGTGAAGACCCATCGTGGTTCATTAACCCAGTTTGGAAGCAGTTAAGAAAGCAAAGAGAACTTCACTGCAAAGTTTGAAGACAAGCAAAAACTGAATGATGCCAAAATTAGCGTAGTTGCCCTGAGAGAGGCGTTCAACGACTTTGACAGCAACACGTTTTGTGCCGACTTGGCAGAAAATACAAAGAAATTTTTGTCCTACGTCAAATCGGTAAACAGGCCGAAACTAAATATCCAGACACTCTGCGAACGTATTGGACCTTGAAACAGAAGATGACAATCAAAAGACTGAACTATAAAATGTCTTTTTTTCAAAGCTTTTCCACAGAGGAAGATAACACTGTAGTTCCTCCTTTAAACCATCACGCGAACGACAAAGTGGCAGATAAATAAATGAATGTTATAGGGATAGAAAAGAAAGTGAAATAGTTCAACAGAGGAAAGGAAGGCCGCTGTATTGCACGGGACACCATTTTCATTTTACATGGAATATGCGAAGGAACGAGCCTCCCCCCCTTCTCCCTCTCATCTAGAAATAGTATACAGGACTCTAGAGGAGCGAAGCGATTCTAAGGATTGAAATAAGGCGCAGGTCATTCCCTTTTTCAAGAATGGTCGTTAATTCGATGCGCAAAACTATATGGCTATATCTCTGAAATCCGGCAGTTGCAGAATATTAGAATACGTCATATGTTCGAGTATAATGACATTTCTGGAGATCGGAAAACTCATTTGTAGGAATCAACGTAGTTTACGAAATCAATAATCATGTGAGAACCAGTTCGCACGATTCATCCAAGAGGTCCAGTCGGTAGTTGATACGCGATCACAGATAGATGCGTTTGTGTTTACTTCTGTAACACACTCGATACCGTTCCGTTACTATAGCGTGATGAACAAAGTGTTGATGGAGAGAGGCGTTTCTGGTTAACAGAATGCAGCATATCACTCTCAACGGATCGCTGACACCCAACGTAAATATGATTTCTTAAATCGTGAGTGGTATTCGATACTGCTGTCCTTGAACTTTATTTTCCATGTTCACCGGATAGTTATCTGTTGCCAACCAATGGAAGCAGCAGTATCTCGAAAGGAAAACGAGCAGGGTCTAGTAATCGATAATCTTACTATCATAGTCGGGAGGCCTCAGTCCTAAGAATAGACGAACCTCGATTGTTCTACTTTCAACTTCGCTCACATCCCGGCAGATGCTTCGTCCTTTTACACTTGACATGGTACTTTCCTGTGATGAACAAGTCTTTTCCACATGCGATTCATAAGATAGATGACCGAAGCTCATCCTTTTTTTACATGCAGAATGGCATGTACTAAAATCCTAATCATTTGCGTTTACACAGATGTACACTTTGTGATCAAAAGTATCCGAACACCTGGGTGCAAATGACTACCAAGCTCGTGGTGCCCTCAATCGGTAATGCTGGAATTCAATATGGTGTTGGCCAACCTTTAGCCTTGATGGCAGCTTGCAGTATCGCAGACATACGTTCAATCAGGTGCAAGAAAGTTTCTTGGAGGAATGACAGCATATTTTTCATGAGTGTTGCACTGAGGAGAAGTATCGATGGAATTCGGTGAGGCCTGGCATGAAGTCGGTGTTCCAAAATACCCCATAGGTGTTGTACAGGACTCAAGCCGGGACTTAGTGCAGCCCAGTATATTAGAGGGATGTTATTGTCGTGAAATCACTCCGCCACAGTCCGTGCATTACGAGCAGGTGCTCGATCCTGTTGAAAGATGCAGTCGCAGTCCCCGAATTGCTCTCCAACAGCGGCAAGCAAGAAGTTACTTAAAACATCAATTTAGAGCTGTGCCGTGATAGTGTAACGCAAAACAACAAAGAAGTGAGACCCGCCTCCATGAGGAACAGGACAAAACCGTAACACCAACGCCTCGGAATTTTACTGATGTCACTACGCACGCAAACAGCTGTCGCTCCCTGGGCATTCACCATACCCACACTGCCATCGTATTGCCACATTGTGTATTGTGATTCTTCAATCGACACAACCTTTTTCCCGCTGTCCAATCGTCAAATATTTACGCTCCTTACACCAAGCGAGGCGGCGTTTGGCATTAACCTGTTCATGTGTGACTTACGTGCAGCCGCTCTACCATGAAATCCAAGTTTCTCACCTCACGCCTGACAGTAATGTGAGTGGATCCTGATAAAGTTAGGAAGTCTTGAGTGATGTTCTGGATAGATGTGTGCCTATTACACTGTACGAATTTCTTCAATGCCGGCGATCTCTGTCAGTCAACCGACGAGCTCGACCTGTACCCTCTCGTGCTACCGAGCGAGGTGGCGCAGTGGTAACACACAGGACTCATATTCCGAAGGATGGTGGTTCAAGCCCAACTCCGGCCATCCAGATTTAGGTTTTCCGTGATTTCCCTAAATCTCTCCAGACAAATGCCGGGACGGTTCCTTTCAATGGGCACGGCTGATTTCCTCCCACATCCTTCCTCGAAAATCCGAGCGTCAGCTCCGTCTCTAATGACCATGCTGTCGACCTTTTTTTTTTTTTTTTTTTTTTTTTTCTTGCTGTAAGTGTCCCTTCACGTTTCCACGTCACTATCACATAAGAAATAGCGGACCTAGAGATGATTAGGAGTGTGGCTACCTCGCGTACACACATCTGACACAAGTGACACCCAATCAGCAGACCACATTCGAGGTCCACGAGTTCCGCAAAGCGCTCCCTCCTGTACTCTCACGATGCCTAGTAACTACTGAGATCGCTGATATGGAGCACCTGGCAGTATATGGCATCAAAATGCGCCTAATGTGAAAAACGCATTTTTCTGAAATGTTCGGATACTTTTGATCACATCGTGTAGCACACTTCACGCGAGTATTACTTTTTTTAATTTGTAGCACTTACGTAATTCCAGTTTTCGTAATGAACAAGGAATGTAAATATGACATCGTCTCAAAGGCGGTATTTTTAAAACCTGTGTATTCTGTCCTGCTTTCTATTCCGTCTCCGACACTCATCTAGGACTGGCCGGTTTACGCTCTGACTCCGAGGGCGGAGTGGCCGCCCCTCTGGCGGCAGAGAGTTAGCCCGGTGAGGGCCCTCGTCATCTCAGGCGCCCTTATAAATAAGTTGGCCGCCAGATCCAGTTCCCACCCACAGCGGCAAACTCCACTACAAATTACGTTAGCTGCCCTTGACCGTCAGTTTCCATCCAGCGACAAACTCACAAGTGGGAACGACAGGCAGAAATTAATAATTTTTCTGCTCATAATAGCAAATGGGAAGCCGCTCTGTCCTTACGAAGTGTGCCGTATTTAATTCTCTTACGACAAGAAATAGCAAATGTTTGAAATGGAGTACTATAAAACATGTCTTGCAAAGGCCCTCGCTGTTTGTAATGTATTAACCCTTTCAGACCAGATTTTTTTCTCTGGCAAGGAAATTATTTTTAATAATTGAGTTAAATTTTCAATGATTTTAGAAGCAAGATTTATGCAATTATATGCACCCGTTTTCATTCTACAACACTTCGTATACTGAAAAACAAGATTTTTTAAGGACTAAATTAATTAATTTTGTAGTACCGACTGTTGTACTAAATAAACTGATCTTTCAATAACTAGATCGTAAAATAACAACTATCACTTTTAGTTATACAGTGGAATACAAGCAACCCACAATTTCCATGTTCTTTGAAGTTCGCAAACTGCTGCGTAGTGCAACGCTTGCTTATTAATATTTTTATAGTGATCTTCTGCAGGTGTCAGTAATTGTGCACGATGAAATGATTGAACACTCAGGGGTCATATACATGTTCTTTACATTGAGTAAAAACGCTTCTGAACCGTCTTAGACACCGTAGAAGTTACGTACACATTTGTAGCCATAGGGTCCGAAAGGGTTAGTAATGAATAATTAATATGGGTAGTACCTTTTTGTAGAGATTCAAAAGTTCATATAACATACGAAAGAAAATCATTCTGCTGCAGCTTCCACTGTAGCAAGTTTATTTGAATTTTCTCTTAGTTCATATTGACCCTCAGTTATTATCAACCATATCTATTACACAGGGTAATTCACAGCTTGTAGATGCCTGGTTTCTTGGTATGTGTAACAAAGAAATATCTTTGAATTGTACTACGTAATAAATGTGCTTTATATTGGTTTAAGTCTAAATTATATATTAGCACATTCAAATGAAAATGTCAACGGTACAGAGGTTTGTGCTTTCTTTCATAACAATATATGTAAAGGTATTCCCAGCAAAAGTATCATATCTACTATTATGCTAACTATACGTCAAATATAACTCTGTCACTTACAGATATCATTACATGACCTTTTATAGTTTCTTTCCCAGTTACCGATACTTTTAAAACTTATAAATGAAACTTATCTGAAGATAAATAATGAATTCTGTACATGTAGAAAGGAAAACTTTGTGGGGTTGTGCTAATTTTATGGGACCACATAAAATTAAGTTTGGTGTCATAGATAAAACTAATAACGGTGTAGTTTAAAATGAAAGGAAAAATCACAGTTCACCTCACTATGATTTTCACCTCAAAGGATACTGGATGCGTCGGGCGATATTTGAAAAATAATTTCAAACATATGGGCCATAGGTGAGACAACATTTCATGTTGGATGATCTTCCTGCAAGGACTGTTCTGTTTTAATGTTTATGACCATTGAATCCCAACGAAAATGTTCCGTAATCGATTATGGTATGGTCTGTGTAAAATATAAAATCCTAAAGTGACAACATTAATCCAGTCAATGGATCAGCAAGTCACTGCTGCGCCCACTCAGACAGTCTGATATAAGACGTTACTGAAGAACACGACGGTTTCCAAACACGTTGCTAACAATTAACTGTGCTTGACATAATTTTAAAATGACTCAAGGTAAAACAGTCAATGACAATGAATCAAAATTAAACATATAATTGATGAAATCAGTAACTTCGATGATATGATGAAGCAGACTGCTGGTAACCAACGTTAGCTCTCTATTTTGAAAAGCTGCCCAAGTGTGACATTTGTAGGTACCGCTCTTTTACACATACAACGATGTTTAATGTTTAAAACTGTTAACCCTTTCAGTCCCACATTATGAAATCAGGTTTTGAAAAATTAAAATTCAGTGTTTGCTCTGTTGATACAGTGCAGTAAACATCAAAATATGTGTTTTAAAATTTTTGGTCGAACTCTTGACTTTTATGTCATGTATTTCATGCACAACACGGACGTTTGTATCTGGGTATCTTATTACAAGGACGTTATTTTGCAGATAGTTAACACTGCTAGATCAATAATGCTAGCATAATCTTCGCCACAGCGCCAAAGACAATTCACTGCTGGAATAAAAGGAACCACACTCACGCTCACAGTCTCAGCCACGTACAGACGACAGTGCAACATAACCTCCAAGATGGACGGATTAATGCCTCAGAAGTTAAGAGTGGCTACAAGCAGTACCATGCGGCAAAATGTCGTATTTAAGATGTTCATAAAAATGCAACTAAAAGGATTGATGCACAACATACGGTATAAATCAACATTTAGTACGTTGTTGCCCAGGTACAACACTGGGAATGAAAGGGTTAATTATGAACAATCTTAAAATATTTATCGTGATTTTAATACTGACACTAAAATTGATTCTGAACTAACCTAACATATAGTGGTCTTTAGTACAGAGGCTGGTTTGATGCAGCTCTTCACTTACTCTATACTCTCTTCATCTCATCATAAGAACGAAAACACACATCCTTTTGACTCTGTTGACTGTATCCGTCTTTTGGTCTCCCTCTGCGATTTTGACCCCACACACTTCCTTGCAATGCTGAATTTACGATTCCTTAATGTCAAAGAACGTGTCCTACCAATCGAACCCTTCATTTAGTCAAGGTTCAGTACCTCCTCATTGGTTACTCGATTTACCCACCTAATCTTCAGCATTGTTCTGTGGCACCACATTTCAAAAGCTCCTGTCTGAACTACTTATCGTCCATGTTTCACTCCTATACAAGGTAACACTCCATACAAATGCCTTCAGAACAGACTTCCTTAGATTTAAATTAATATTTCTCTTTATCAAAAAGGCTTGTCTTCTCATTGATATTATGGATTTATATTCTGTATAGTGACCAAGTCAGTAAACTCATCTACCACCTTTATTATTGTGTTATTTAATTTAAGGCCGCGGCGGAATAACCGTACGCACTAAGGCGCCTTACTGCAGTGCGCGCAGCCTTTTTCCGTCGGAGGTTCGAGTCCTCGGACAAGTGTGTGTGTGTGTGTGTGTGTGTGTGTTGTGTGTGTGTGTGTGTGTGTGTGTGTGTGTGTGTGTGTGTGTGTGTGTGTGCTTGGGATGAGTTAGTTTAAGTAGTTTGTAAGTTTAGCGACCGATGACCACTGCAGTTAAGTCCCATAACTTTACAAACATTTGGACATTTAGATCTAATCTAATTCCTTCATCATCGTCTTATTTTCTTAGACTTCATTCCATTACCCTTTTCCTGCTCATGTTAATGTTCATCTTATACACTGACCATTCCGTTTAATTGCTCTTCTTGGTTATTTGCTGCCTCTGATAGCGCTCCAGACCGCTCGGCTACTCCCGCGCGGCCAGTCGAAGTGAATGTAATCGACCTCGCGAACTCTTATCCACGGTGCTCGACGCTTACCGTTACTCTAGTAGCTGACACGTGGCTACAGCATTTCCAGAAGTCAACAACAAATTCTCCAGAAGTTCCGCTTTTGAAAGTGCTGTTAAATAATGCATACTGCCGGATCTAGACTTCTGAGAGAGAAACAGTTACAGCTTTTCTTTTGCACTGCACGACGTTTTCAACAAACAGATAGAGCAATAGAGTAGCTCAAATTTTAAGGAACACTTCCTACTTAAGTTTATGCATCCTACACTATTGGCAGTTCTGTTTAGGGCGCAGTTTCGTGCTTTTATTTCGGTGATTACAAAATAGAGTCTAATGTATGCACTGGGTAGCCGAGGCAGCTAAGTCATGGCGATTCAGTCAACCAAGTAAATGAATGTAAAGAACACGCTGAAAACCACTACAGGGAGTCTGTCACAATTCTCGTTCAGTGTGTCGCAATGGCATTGTGATAGAAAAATGAGTCACATAGAAGAGGATTTCGTGGTCTGTTGGATAGATGATAGGTTGATATACTTATGTCTGGGTTCGATTCCAACTTCTGTCGATGACTTTTAATAGAGAGAGACAGATTCTATTCACTACTGGCTACGCCAAGTGAAGAACATGTAATCGCATTGTTGTCTGAAATTCATATTAAACATCATATTCCGTCTGTACCAAGTAAAGGTGACGTAGAAACCATAATAAAGTCAGGAGTGGTGACATGTAGAAACTCTATTCCCAGCACCCCTTCTCATAGTAGTTATTTATTTCTAATGATGAAACAAACACTATGTAGGGTCACAGGACAAATATTCCATCTTTTATTTGAGCTTCTTTATGTCGATAAAATAGAATCTGGACTGGGAATGCAACTCAGACTGCCTTTAACGCGGAATTTGATCATTTCGTGACAATACAGCTCGACTACAATTTGTTGTTTGTTCAAAACTGCAGATTCCTCAACATCTTCACATATTGCGGGTGAATGGGTTCGAATCATGACCCGGCACTAAAGTTTTCATTATGTATTATCAAGCTCTAGCACGAGAACAGCTATCTACTAGTAGATAATTATTTTGATTTTAAATGTATCTTCATTCCTTGTCAGCACTAACGATTCACGTTTTTGAATCCCAGTGAGACACAGAACTATTTGCGAGATAACTGTAAGTTCAACGATGTTATTCCGAGCTGCTGGTGGAAAAAAATTTCGGTAGCTGATGTCTTTTTGTATGTAGTCGACAAGAATTTGTGTGGGGTTCGATTTCCAGTCAGCAGTGAACTCTTCGTCAGTCACGAAATCTTTGCTCAGTCTGCATGACCTGGATTTGAATCCATATGCAGAAAGAGACGGTTCGTTGTGTCATTTGAAGTTCATACATATTCTCAAGTAGCTGCTCGTGCGAAACTTCAATTTTAATGTCATTTTGTGATAATAATAAGTACGGTATGTTTCTTTGAACAAGCAGTCATGAATACGACGAACATACTACGTACAGTACCTATCTGACGTAATAATGAGATCGGTAGCATTTCAGGTATGTATTTTCTTGTAATGTGAGCTTAAAAGCCTTAAGGACAGTCTTATCTGTGATCAGATGTTCCATGATATTTGTAGTATCGTGGTATTACTTTATGTCTTGTGTTATTGCGACAAAGAGCAGTGTTTTCTAGAGGTGACTTGTTAGAAACATTTTCAGTAGTAAAACGATTGTGCCAAGGAGCGATTAGAGGACCTGCTAGACAGCTGCGTTGTGAGGGTTGTTTTCGAATCAGGCGAAATGCACGACTGTACGTCTGTACATAAAAATTTCTCATACTTTTGGTATCCCTTGTTTATGTATGTCACATTTCGACACGTGTAACGCTTAGTAAAGTATTGGACTCAAAAGTTTTCTATGATTATCAATTCTCCTAAACATGAGATTTGGTGACCGTCGAAAAGATCGTGAAAGACTGTAACCAACATTTTTACATTGGTCTAACAAAAGGCGATGACGTGGAGGATCACTGACGAAAAGCAGCTCTACAAGATGAAAATAAAACAATGAGTCACTATATTTAGATTATCCATTACGGATTTTTCAGAACCGGTGACTGTTAATTTCAATATGATTTAAGAAAATGTTACCAGTCACTTTTTCTTGAAATGATGTTTATTCCATTAACCGGTTTTAGAAACTATTCAGGTTCATGTTCAGATAGATCATATTACAATATCATTTTAAGCGTCATTTTGTATGCTGGCTCTGTGGTGGGAAGACGGAAACATACTTTATAGTACGTTTCCGTCTTCCCACCACAGAGCTAGCAACCATCATGCCGCTTAAAATAATGATATTGTTACGTGATCCATCTGAAGATGAACCTGAGGAGGTTCTAAAACCGGTTCCTGGAATGAACATCATTTCAAGAAAAGTGACTGGTTGCATTTTCTTAAATCATATTGAATGAGTTACTATCATACTGGGCTAAAGAGGAAGCAATCTTTCCACTCAGTAAAGACTAATAGATGTAAAGACGGAAAAATTGGAATTCTGTTAATGGCAAGTACCGCAGACGAACAATAAAAGCGATGTAACATGTTCCTATGTGAAGGAGTTCTAAACATATTTTCCTTCCACGGTATAGTAACGTTTCGTAGCAACCATTTAGTAATTTGTCAAGAAACGTAATATAAACGGCTTTGAGTGCCATGGTTAAAGAGCTGTAGTTCAAGTTCCAGGTTTTAGACTGGGTGAGGCACGAAACTGTTTTTCGGAATATTGATAAAAATTGAAATCGGATCGAAAAAGTTGAAATAAAGTTTATTACCTTCAAGAGGGCCATCCAGTAACATATAGCTGGACTCCCCTATACCACCCATGGCTGTGGGAGTGGGATGACTTTGAGATCTTACATATGAACCCTTATTTGTATTGCAGATTTGGATTCTGGGTGAAAAAATTATGTAACTTTTGTATGAAACTTTTTTTTTTCGTTTTGTGATAGATGACATTGTAATCGGCAAAAATAGAAATGAGGTGAAAAACGGTAATATCTCCAACTAATCCAAATCACATAAGGAAAATAATTGCACACCTTTGAGAGTTTCGATAATGCTATCATTTGTCACCTTCCACAATCGAATGCAATAGCGACTGGGACCACGCTCTCAGTCTATGGTCAGACTGTTCATTATACGTCAATGATTCGAACTTTACACATTTTTACGCAATTGCTCAACGATGTTAACTGTTGCAGAGAGAGTATATACAATTTCCTCGTACTCTGAGTCTCACATAAATGTTGAAGAAGCTGGTTAATTGAATGTTAATTTGTTTGCTGAGAGAAATTTTCTTCTGTAACCACAATTCGCAGTATTGTTCAACAGTTTGCTGAAACTACAGGTGTTAAACATAGATAAAGAGTGCTATGTGTATTTGTTCAAGACATTACCACTTTTCAACAATTTTCAACTCATTTCTATTTTTGTCGATTACAGCACCATTAATCAAGAATCGAAAAAGTGTTTCATACGAAATTACATTCTGTTCTCAGATAAAAATAGGCTGACCTTCTTAAGACTTCCAATTCACTCCCTGCCGCCCCAAGGGTTGGTGCAGGGGCATCGAGGTGAAAAATATTTATTACAAGTCTTTTTAATCCGATTTTTATTTTTCTAATTATTCAGAAAAACGATTTTCAATTACTAACCCTGTGTAAGTCATTTGATTTATCTTAAAAGAACCTGAAGTTTAATATTTTTTTATGAAGCACACTTTCCTTTATATTACGTTAAGGCCAATTACCAACCCAGAAGACACATTCTTTTTGTTATTACAGTAGAAACGAGCATCTATTCACAAGCTTTTTATCTGTAAGTCAGCATAACAAACCATTTTACTTTCACGTTTTTGGTCGGTTTTCTTCATTAATTACTTGTGCAAGTTGTACTTATTTCTATACAACCAACAATCACAGTAACGTCTTTAATAAGCGATGTTCATGATCTTACTTGTCATGTGTTATATCTAACCGAATTATTTATGCTTACATTAAGACCCATGTATTAACTTCTTATTTAGGTCGTGTTGTTGCATATCAACGATCTAAGAAAGGTTATTATTCCCTATCTCTAATTTAAATTTAAACTTATTGTGTTTTACGTTCACATCCTCAGTAGTTCATTTTAATTTACTTTCTATACCATCTCACATTCTGACTATAATGCCGCTGTGGAGTAACCGAGCGGTCTAAAGCGTCTCACTGCGTAGCGCGCGGTTGCTCGCCGCGGAGGTTTGAGTCCTCCCTGGGGCATGGGTGTGTGTGTTTGTCCGTAGGTTAGTTTACCTAGGTTTAAGTAGTTTGTAAGCTACGGACTGATGACCACGCAGTTTGGTCCGATAGATTTACAAACATTTGAACATCGTTCGTTCTGACTATAGTATTTGATCTGACTGGCGAACATAACAATTTTTGGAACTTGATTTACTCACGCAGTTCACTGCACACAAACCACTTAATTACTTCTAACGTGACGAATTAAAGAACAGTAAATAAGACGATTAAACTCCTTACACAATGCAAAACTGTTTTGACCAAACACAGCAGGAATATTAAGTAAACAGCCCTCGGAGATATCACAGGTACCGTATGGGTATCACATTGTGGGATTAAAACACAAAGTCCGTAGTGGAGCCGAAGGCGAGATCCTCTTGAAGGCGAACGACGATTCCGAGAAGAAGGTTTTAGAGAGTTCCGGGTTGTGGCTTTGTGGCGTTTTCTGGGTGGAAGATCGGGAGTAACATCATGTAGTTGAATCTCGTAGCTGCGGTAGGCGGAAGGCGAACTGGTCTCGTGGGGCGGCTGTGGGAGATATAGCGGGCTCTGGCCAATCGTCGGTGAATGTGAGGGTACATCGAGGCAGGGCACGGTCTGTCAGCGCTCTCCTGCGTAGCCGACTCCTACTGCAGGAAGTAGGCGTATAAGGTTTGTTTGTATTCACAGAAAATATGACATCAACTGCGATTGGGGAAAGCTGAAAATGTGTACCCAACCGGGATTCGAACCCGGGTTTCCTGCTTTCTAGGCAGTTGCGTTGACCCCTACACCACTGGGGACACAGTGGTAACCGCACCTGCAAGGACTGCCTAAGCACGCCTCCCGTCAGACACAAATTCCCAGCTTCCTTGCAGGTGCGGTGACCACTGTGTCCCCAGTGGTGTAGGGGTCAACACAACTGCCTAGAAAGCAGGAGAGCCGGGTTCCAATCCCGGCGTGGTACACATTTTCAGCTTTGCCCAATCGCAGTTGATGTCATATATTCTGTGAATACTAAATAATAACAACTGCAGGATCAGAAGTGACGTCTGTTCTTTCGGAACAGACGCTACATGTATATAGGTTTGTTTGTGTTGATGTTTACTTCCAATGTACCGGGACACTTTCTGGAATACGCGGCAGGACGTTCGCTTTTGTGTATGTTTTCCGGTACATAGCTGATCCGTGTGGGTTGCCGGTACATAGGGGGCCACAGAGTGGCCGGTATAGCAGTACCACGATGTTTATGACAGTTACAATTGTATATTTCCGAGAAAAATCTCGTGTTCATTTTATCGGTGATAATGAACGGATGATGAAGTATAGAATCAATATTTGTATGAAGCCAGGGAATCGAGCCCGGAACCTACAGTTCACAAAGCAGGTATTACTAGTGTACAGAAGCAGGTAAGAGTGCTAAATACAAAAAATTCTCCTGGTCCGGATGGAATACAAGTTCGGTTTCACAAAGAGTATTCCTCGGCATTGGCCCCTTATCTTGAATTTATCGCGAATCTTTAATTCAGTGCAATGTTCCTAGCTATTGGAAAAAAGCGCAGTTGGCTCCCGTTTATAAGAAAGGTAAAGGAACTGACCCACGCAAGTACAGGCCAATATTGTTGACATTGGAGGATATTTTTAGTTCAAATATAGTAAATTTTCTTAAGAAGGAAAAGATTCGTTTTATGAATCAGCATTGGTTCAGGAAATATCGTTCATGTGTAACTCAGCTTGCCCTTTTCTCTCATGACACCTTCCTAGCCACGGATGAAGACAACAGTCAGATTGTGTTTTCGTCGATTTCAAAAAAGCATTTGACGCCATGTCACACTGCAGACTGCTAAGGAAGATAAGAGCATATGGAATAGGTTCACAGATTTGTGACTGGCCGGAAGACTTCCTAAGTAATAGAACGCAGTACGTTGTTCTCGACGGCAAGTGTTCATCAGAGACGAGTGTATCGTCAGGCGTGCCCCATGGGGATGTGATAGGAGCGCCATTATTTTATATCTATATAAATTATCTGTTGAACAGAGTAACTTGTAATTTGCGGCTGTTTGCTAATGATGCTGTGGTGTATGTGAGGGTGTCGTCATTAATTGATTGTAATGCCATACAGCATGACTTAGACAAAATTTCTATCATTATAATTATAAATCTATATACTCAGAGACTGTTTTGCGTCTCGAAAAGACATAAAAAAAGGTGAGGCACTGAATTAAAATTTGTGCTGCTGCTGGGAATCGAACCGGGACCTTCATGGTCACTAAGCACACGTCTTAACCAGTAAACCACCGCAACACTAGCGGTTAAGGCGCTTTGGAATAGTGTAAGTACGACTTCCCTCCACGTCATAAACTGTAAATCAGCTGCTGTGTTTTATAAAATATTGCCTTCTCAGTTGTGACAATATTTCGAGGAACATAGAAGCTCATTTAGAGTTTGTGACGTGGAGGGAAGTCGTACTTAAATTATTCAGAGGTGCCTTAATCACTAGTGTTGCGTTGGTCTGGTGGTTGACGTTTGCATAGCGAGCGTGGTGGTCTGTGTTCGATTCCCGGCCGCAGTCCGAAATTTAATTCAGTGCTTCACCTTTAACTTTAATGTCTTTGAGAAAATTTCTACTTGGTGTGAAGAATGACAGCTAGCTCTAAATATAGAAAAACCTAAGGTGATGTGCATGAGTAGGAAAAACAATCCCATGATGTTCCACTACACCAATAGTCGTGAGCTTCTTGATGCAGTCACGTCGTTCAAATATCTAGGCGTAACACTGCAGAGCGATATGAAATGGAACGAACATATAAGGACAGTTGTGAGTAAGGCGGACATCCGACTTCGGTTTCTTGGGAGAATTTCGGGAAGGTGGATTTCATCTATAATATTTAACGCTTGTACGACTACGTCCTGAGTAGGTGTTTGGGAGCCGCAGCAAATGAGTTTAAACGAAGATATAGAAGTAGTTTAGAATCGAGCAGCTAGGTTCGTTACCGGTAGGTTCGACTAATGCACGAGTGTCACGGAAATGCTCCGGGAACTGAAATGGAGATCGCTGGAGGAAAAACAACGTTCTTTTCGAGAAATTATGTTGAGGAAATTTAGTGGGTTAAAATTTAAAGCTGGGTGTAGAATGATCTTCCTACCGCCTGCTTACATTTCGTGTAATGATCACATAGACAAGATAAGAGACATTAGGGTTCGTAGGGAAGCATACAGACATTCTTTTTTCCCTCGATCTGTCTGGGAGTGGAATTGGAAAGGAAATGCCTAGTAGTGGTACTGTGTATCCACCGCCACGAAATTTATGGGGGATTTCGGAGTATGTATGTAGATGTATAACTTATCAACTGCGGCTACCAGCAACAACGCTGAAACAGATAGACAGAGTACCCAAATACGTCTCCCTGCTCAATACACACTCTCATTACATCTCGACCCATCGTCATGTTCCCCATTTAATTCGTATCGTAACTGTCAACGTTCGCCAATGTCGGCATTTCGCGCAACACTGAACGAAATGCGAAATTATTTATGCTGTCCCTCTGGCGTATGAGATATTTCTATCGATATGTTCAAGACAGAGAGATGTAGTGTGTATTTTCTCAATGATACGGCATACAAGATGTAGTGTGTATTTTCTCAATGATTATGGATATAGGATGCAGCAAAGAGTAAGAAATTAGTGAGCGTAACAGCAGGAGGACCTGAGTTCGAATCACGCCTTTGGGACATATTTTAATTCTATACTTCCGGACATGTTAGGACACTAGCTTATATGCCCATGCTCCGCAACGGTTCTTAAAGAAGAGCCTGTGCTCACCATGGCTTTTTAGGATTCCGGACCTCAGTCAGTAAATATATATTCCTGAGATTTGTAGCTGCTCCTGTGTGTTTTGAAAGACTCGAACGTTTTCTAGGCATTTCTACACATTCCTTAAGTCACCGAAATCACAAAGCAAACTGTATATACTTTATTGTCTTTCCAAATAAATCTTATGTAATTGTATACAATTGGGAGACACGAAGGAATGTTGTTATGTTTTAAACGTAAATGAAAACTGCCGAAAGAAGCAAAGAAATGTCGTTATGTATGTAATATACAAAGGGAAATACGTAACACTTCATTCAATGTTTGTTGGTATTCTTAGAGATAAGATTGCGTCACTTAATTTCGTCACAGACGTACGCTTCCTTGCTGTATTACTCCATAATTATTATGTAGCAGCGTCTCAAACGCTTTTTTCCTGTACTACGCCATCCACACCTTAAGCGCACCCTACGTGCAAAATATTTTCCGCGATCCCACTTTTATGAATCGAAATTGCTCCATGCAAATCCGTGAAGTAGTTTAGGAGATTAGGGATTTTTGATAGATGAACAGACAGGCAGTTACTGAAAATACTTAATATTACTATATCAATCACTTCCGTGATCTGATGTTAATGAAATCATGCCTATACGTCGCCCCCGTCTTGACTCAAGTTTCCTGTGAAAACCGGATGAAAATGTGTCAGTAGTTTCTTTTATAATACGTTTGCGAAACGTGTTAGAAGTAGGCATATCTTCATGTATACGATGTAGCTTACATAATACATCAGAGTTATTCGCCATTACAAACATTATTTCATGATCATTCATATCGAATGACAATGTACTGAGGCATGGAAAGCTGAAGTATAATAAGTGATACGTATTTCCTTAATGAAGTAGAAATATCACTGAAAACAATCATTATTCTTACGGTTGGCTCTCTTTCCGCTTGAGGTGCTATTGTCGCTCCAAGCGTGACACTTAAACTTAGGTAGCAGTTGTACGTATGATATCAATATGTAAATATGGATTAAGCACGGCGAGGTTTCTATCAGTATTATATTCATTGCGTTGAATCATATTTCCTAGAACATAGCAACCTAGAAAACGATTTTCATAAGTATGGTAAATTTGAAAAGTAAGAGAGTAAATAGCATTTTTCAAGGGTCATAATCCGATCGCTACCAAACTTCACACCAATACCTGCAGCCCTGTCTATTAGTTTTAAGCTGCACTACGAAACTACGCCTCTGTTGGTTCTTTGATGCATTATGCAGTTCTTTCAAAGCATGATACACACTTAAAACGCCCAGTTACTATATCTTTTACTTTTCTGATCTGATTTTTATGAAATGTGGCCTACATATTCTCAATTTAGCTGTGATACCCCATGAATGTTCCGTTAGTACTTTTAGATATTTGCCTTACTACACCGTGCTTATAAGTTACAGTGTGCACATGAAACTTCAAACCACAATATCTTTCTTTCCTCTGATTCGATTTTAATGATAAGAAGCCTACATTAAGCTCCACACTATTCTACAATTACGTGTGAAGCCCCACAACTGTTCGTGTAGTACTTTTGGAGATTATCCTCTACAAATAGACACATGCGATTTATTTCAGAGAAATGTTTAAATTGTGATATACTTACTTTCTCTGTTCCGATTACGTGAAATGAAGCTTTTATGTAACCGCACGATACCCTCACGTTACCTATGAAAACCCTCTGAAAATTCGTCTATTAGTTCTGGAGATTAACGTGATGAAAGATAAAGACAGACATGACGGTTGTAGATAATAAACGTTAAATTATGATATTATTTTCACTGTGATCCGATTTTTATGAAACGAAGACTATATGTTGCCCCAAGGTACGCTGAAGTTACCGGTGAAAACCGCATTCGAATTCGTGAAGTAGGTTTGAAGATAAATGGTTTCTAATAAATGAACAGACAGGCACAACGGTTACTAAAACATTTAAAATTTTGATATATCTTAATTTCGTGGTTCTATTTTGATGAAATCATGCTTAGATCCTGGACCAGTCTTCACTCATGTTTCCTGTCAAAACCGCATGAAAATTCGTCCAGTAGTTTAAGATTGAAGCGAACAGCGACAGTCCTTTCTTTACAGATTTATCATTTGTATATATAGATGGTCGCAGGCAGATTTGAACCCATATCTTCCCGAATGCAAGTCCATTGTGTTATCCACGGCGTCATCTCGCGCCACGGGAGCTCCACTGACAAACGTGCAGAATATTTTAAATACCTCACTGCATAATAGAATGAATGGTATGATGATAAATAATTGCTAATATCAGGTAACAATTTAAAACCGAATTATCTGAAATTTTTATGTAGTGGCACAATAGAAACAGTGCGTGATGTCGTTATAAGAAATTGCATGGCGATATATATAAATAAAACGTAGAAAATACATCATCAGAAAGTCTCAAGCTGTGATGCATATCGAAAAAATGCACTATTTAATCCATTTTAATATACTTCAGGCGTAACTGCTGAACCAACCAGAAAATTAATGATGAAATCTGCTTCAGCTATAAAATTTGTAAGGGAAGATAGCGCGTTTGAGATTACAATATGCGGCAGACATGATGGAAGTATTTGCTCGGGGGAAATTTTGGCAAGCGGCTTGCTTTCCCGGTCTGAGTTCGTTAAGCTGAAGAGGCAGAAATTGCTCCAGCGAAGCAGCTACTTTCGCGATTCTTTTCCGAGTTAAAGGAATTCAAATAGCTCCCAGTAAAGTTGTAGAAGATTAAAGTAAACGTGAAATTTCGCACAGGCTATGACGACGTGCTGCAAGAGGAGCACTACAACGTTGTTTGACTGAGCCGGCTGTCAGGTGCGCTTGTGGATGCAGTTACACGTGATATTTGCATAACAAAGACAACGTGTCGGTCTATCGCTGGAGTGCAACTGACGGTATTATTCTGATTACGGAGAGGATGCTGACGAGTGCTGTAAAGGCAGATCATCTCCTCTGTGTGCAGATATAGTGTTTCACTTCTACTAACATATGTCTTTCATTTTCTCTGGAGTAATTCAGAAAAAGAAATAAGCTGCCTATTTTGTGCATATGGTACATGCACCCATATATATCTGAATGACGTCATGTTAACCCTTTAAAGCAAAGTATAGCTGATCAACTACATACCTAACTTTTTCCATTACCTCTGAAACTGATTTATAGCTGCTTGTATACATAGGGTTACATATGGACGAAGCACGTCACAGAAATTATAAGTCACAGAGTGCTGCTGAATTACTTACAAGGGACAGTTAGCTGCATTTAGTTACTCATTAGATGTGCTTTTGTTGACTTTAATATACCTCCTTCGCCATATAAAAGTAGTCAATCATATACCACCGTTGAATTGTGAGTTACTTAACGAAAATATCAGCGGCACAATAGTGAGGTTTACTGCATCGGGCACATCAAGGAAGCACTATATAGCTGACCAGCTATGACCGATTTGTTGCTAGTAGTGCATAATAATTTTAAGGAATTTTTGAAATATTTTTCTCACAGTACTCACTATTAATTAATGGTTTAGTTTTTATGGCTTCAAATAAAAATTCACGCATAAAAGGGTAAAAAAAAAATAACTTCTGATGAAATAAAACTTTCTCTTTGATCAATTGAATAAAACTATAGTCATGTGCTAATATAAAATTGGTTTCCACGAATAAAAAACACCGTATGGGTAACTACTTCTCGTATTTAGGATGACTGGTTCGAAACGACTGACAGATCTCCTTCAGTTACGAAAAAGGAAGAAAGGAGTAGAGATAATATAAATAAGTAACGTATGTAATACAAACGATTCAACATTTACAGCTAGTCTGCAGCCGATACCATCCATCTACCTCGAACAGAATAATCTATTGACGCAAGGTCAACACGGATTTAAAAAATATCGTTCATGTGGAACACAACTATCTGTTTACTCACTCGAACTGATAAGTGCTATCGACAAAGGATCTCAGAGTGATTCCGTATTTCATGATTTTCAGAAGACTTTTATCACCGTACCTCACAAACGGCTTATAATCATATTGTGTGACTGGTTAGGGGATTTCCTGTCAGGGAGGACACAGTTTATAGTAATCGATGGTAAGGCATCGACTAAAACAGAGGTAAAATCGCGCGTTCCACAGGGTAGTGTTATTGGTCCTCTACCTCAAAGGTAGAGTGCTTATCTGTGGGTTAATTCAAATTTTCTGTGCTTGTATTAACCGTGAGTAGAGAATTTCAACATATAATTTTTTGATAAAGTACTTAGGTGATTAACAATGCTAGATAATTAAGTGTTTGACTAAGCGTGATGAGCCAACCACAGTACATTTCAACTGTTACAAAAATTCAATTTACTTATCAGTAAAAGTATTGGCATCTTTGAAGTGTCACAAGGTTTCACTTCATTTCACAGTAAAATATTTATGTGCACTCTCAGTTGCTTTTCTGAAACGAGAGGTTAACTTCACCATACACATTAGTTGAGTTTATTTTTGATATGTCGAGAATTTAAAACACGTCATTCATTTTTAAGTAATTTATGGAAGTAATTAACGGATCAGTTAAAGCTACTTTTCATAGCAATGCACGACTGAATTATCCGTTGCAGTGGCCTGAAATTTAAAAAAAGGTATTTATTCACATAATTTAGTATCAGGTCTTAGTGTTTGATACAGTGTGTGGAACAGTCACAAAGAATTTGACAAAGAATTTGAGGTGCTTTTCTTATGTCTGGAAAATCTGAATTTTATGTAACCTATCGTTTGTTATCAACGGAAATCAGTGCTAGTCAGACAAACAAAGTCACACATACACACTCACACGGTCAGATAGCAAATCTCAGTTCCATCTCCACGACCAAGCCAAAAAATAAATTATAATTAATAAATATCACAAAAAAGATAATTTTCTATTTAGAGTAGAAAATGTAAGTTATTGAAAGTGAGTTCGTAAAACAACCCCGTAATATTCGTACACACCAGCAGAATCGTGCTGTTTGAAATATCTTGGAGGAAATTTGCCGAGCGATTTAAGGTTGAATAAGAATGTATGGCAGTTGTAAAGAAATGGATGTTCGATTCTGGTCTATTGAGAAAACATTGGGTTCGACCCAGTCTTCAGTATAATAATAGAGATTTTTATTTTTGAGTTTTGTCTAGAAGCGAAAGCGTCACAGAATGGCTAAGATTACTGCAGACGATGTTTCGAAGAGATAACCATTATATCGCTACCTCCCACGTATGTCTTGTGTGGAAACCATCAGGGTCGAATTAGAGAGTTTAAAGGCCACACATAGGCATACCGGCAATCTTTTCTCGCGCAAACCGTACGCGTATGAAATAGGAGGAAGATGTAATAACTGTACACAAAGCACCCTCCGCGTGTATCTACCACTAAACGTGATGCAACGCCATTCGTCCTCTGTCTGCTCTTTCCCAAGAACGGCACCACTCCAAACGCTGTTGGGGAAAGGCCGCGTGGTTTAGGGCGCCATGCTACGGATTCTGTGCCCGCTGCTGCCGGATGTTCGAGTTATTCCTCGGCGATTGGCGTGTGTTCACCTGTGTTGCCCTTAGAGAAGTTAATTTAAGTATTTTTCAAGTCTAGGGACCGATGACCACAACGATTTGGTCTCTTAACGTTTCCAATCATTTGATTTGAACCAGTGTAAATGCCGACGTTTGTGTTCTGGTGTCAATGGCAGCCGACGTTTGGGGCGATAGGATTCCACTTCAGCAAACGCGAGTCGTCGAGACACTGTGCACAATACCGAAGGGCCGCAGAACATGTTCGGCAATGGCGGGTGCCGAGGTCATTGTCCATGGCATCGCTCGACACACTAAACGACTGCTCTCCCTCCAGGTGGTGGTTCTTGTCGACCCGAGCCTGCACGACGCGGCTGGGTGCCTTCATTTTCTCATCAATTCCCAGATTCGGACTTGGTAACATCTTAAAGAGTACGGTACGACTGTCCCGCTTCACTCAGACCAAGGATGTAGTCTCTGTCAGCTGGTTCCAGTAGATAGAGAGGCGTCTAAACGTCTTGAAGGCATGACGGGTACTACCTACCGTAAGTTAACGTCTTCCTTCACTGTCCGACAAAAGGCAGTTGGCTGGTACAACTTCACACATGCACTCTGGAGGTTGTTCTACATTTAACAGAAACGTGTAATTCTCATTATTTATTCGT
This sequence comes from Locusta migratoria, assembly GCA_026315105.1. Taxonomy (NCBI): domain Eukaryota; kingdom Metazoa; phylum Arthropoda; class Insecta; order Orthoptera; family Acrididae; genus Locusta; species Locusta migratoria. The sequence goes on along the minus strand of CM048746.1, from coordinate 338,065,911 downwards.
CCATCAGTAATATGGATGTATACTGCAATTTGACGATATTGGCCCACTAGGATGAATCCATTTTTGTCAGTTTGAAACAGGGTTTTTATAGTAATGTCGTAACCTTACTGATTATAGCCTTTGTATGAATTTTCCAGACTGTATAACTGAAATTGTATTTCCTTCGTTTACCTATGGCTTACATGTTTTAATGGTTTTTCAGGGTAACATTTTATGAAGGCAGCTTGAAATCCTTGACATATTTTTTTATAGGGTATAAACCTAATTTAATGTTGTCATCTGTTTTGATGAATTCCGCAAGCCATACTATTCCAAACTACATTTTTAAAAGAAAAAATGTTCAAACGTTTGTTAAGCTTATGGGATTTAACTACGGGGTTATCAGTCCCTAAACTTACAAACTACTTAACAACTAGCTTATCCTAAGAACGGCACAAATATCCATGTCCGAGGGGGAATTCGAACCCCCGACCGTAGTGGCCGTGCAGACCGTGACTGAAGCGCCTCAGTCCCCTCGGCCACCGCGGCCGGCTTTTAATAGAACCTCTTTTCCTTGTTGTTATCTAAATCTACATGTACATATTTACTTTGCTGATCTTTTATTCAACGGCTTTAATATTATTTCTCTTTCATTACATTCCGTAATAGCCCCCGGGAGAAAGAACACCTAAACGTTTTAGTTTTCGATCCACAGGGACTGATGACCGAGCTGTTTAGTCCCCTACAATTCCCAATAATAACAAAATCATCATCATGAACAACAACAACAATTTTCGATCCGATTTCTCTTATTTTTTTCTGATGGTCATTTCTATCTATTTTGCTCTTTTTTTATAGTAATCTGCCATTTAAATATAAAAACAGATCGTGTTTACATTGTGAATTTTTACATACACAGAATAATTTCTTCTTATGTTTCGTCAAGTTTAACAATATATGCGAGGGCTGAGGCAAAAGTCATGGCAAGTTTTTTTTTTCTTGGAGATGTCAGTCTGGATGGAAAATGTGACGTATACAGGGGAAATGACAAGGTGTTAACTAGTATGGACAATGAACAGCACTGAAATATCGTAATACACAAATTCATCACGATAGTATACAGGGCAGTATGGCGTTCACGGTGAAAAAGAATGACAACACAGTATACATACAATTGACATACAAACCAGGGCATATGCCTATCATCTCGTTCCAAATATTAAGGAACCACTTCGTGGTACGCGGCTAGCAACACGAGAGCACATTGCTAACACTGCGACCCGATTCAGACATGGTGGGGCAAATGCTGAGGCAGATGGTATTCAGCGTCTTCCATATCGTTGGCAGTGACAGTAGCAGGAGACTACTTTTAGAGTCTGTAGGCCCATGTTTGTCGTGTCAACTGTATGTGTATTCTGTTGTCATTCATTTGCACCGTAAAGGCCATATTGCCCTTTATACTACCGTAATACATTAGTGTCTTACGATATTCATAAGGTCGTCATGACTTTCAAACCAAACCCCGTAGTTCAGAAACTGGTAGAACAAAACTGTAAAAGTTATTAGAAAAATGTAAATTAAATAATTTGTAGGAAAAAAAATATCATGACAAATAACTTTATTACCTATATGACTTCGAGAAATATGTAACAGGATTGTTACATTTAAATAGAAGAAGCAAAGAATAACAGATAAGTATAGATATTTGTGTTTTGTGTTAATTATCCCACCATCTATTTTTTTTAACATTTTACTCTAGAATATTATACATACCTTGCAATGCTTGATAGTCGAGAAGTTTGCATGCTGATCAAGTGGTCAATCCTGAACCATCCTAAGTATCAACTATATAATGATGGGAATGTCGCATTATGTAGGTTAGACCTGACAAAATATGTTCGCATACGGAGGAGAAAGTTGGTGAGAGAAATAGATCTCCAGGCAACGAATAAATCCATTCTTTCAATGGTACGCACCCCACTTCCTGCATAATTTCCGTCACACTTTCTTGCGTTTATTGCGATAATACAAAACGAGCTACCATTCTCTGAACTGTATCTATCTGGTGAAGATCTACAATGCGCAGCAATAGTCCATAATAAAAGGGACAGGTGTAATGCGGGTACTGTCTTTAGTAGATGTGTTGTATCTTTTAATTGTTCTAACAGCGAAACGTAACCATTAGTCCATTTCTCCTACGATATCTTTTATGGCTGTTTTCCAATTAAAGTTGTTCCTAATAGATGACTTTCCCTTCTTGGCCTTTCATTTGCCAACTTCATGTATCAGCAAATAATTACATTACCGTTACTCCATCGTGACCATATTTTCATCAGATGCTAAAAGAAATAGAAACATCAGATGCATCTTTATACGGAATGCGTACAGTACTATAAAGCAACCTACTTGCGCCATTTAGTGTGACTGAACAGCAGCGCTGTGAGCATCAGTCGAACATCCCTATGTTTTCTCCTTTTCATTCCGCAGATTCTTCCTTGTGGTCGTCAAGGCTCCGACTTAATCCTGTAACAGTTGTTACACATACTAAGAACGAACTCTAGCTGTTTTTCTGGAACGCGAGTAACAGGGGCGACGACGTTACTGGTTCAAAGACCTTTGGTCCACATTCTACCGGACGCAGAGCTGCGCGATGCGGCCGCACTGTTCCATCGCCACTCTCTGAATGGCAGAGGCGCCCGATGAAAAATTCATCGCCAGCCGAGAACACAGCAGCCTCTCGCGTGCGGCGCCGGAGGCTGCCGGAGACCGCGCAGTCCGCAAACGGCTGCCAGAGAGTCGCATCGTGCCCGGAGAACGGGCTGCAGCCGAGCTTAAATTCATTCTTTGGCGTGGCTTCGCCTAATGCAATTTTCGTAAGCCAAATTTTTATTCTCAGTCTTATCTCGGCTGGAGAAAAGCTACGGATTCTGCTTCCCGAGAGAAACGATGTTTGTACGTGGAGCTTCAAGTCACTGTAAAAACGCAAGTCTGCTGAAACGAGATTCAGTTGCGTGAAACTCTTATTTTGCTAGCGGAAGCAGCATCCAGGTCTCGTAAGTAGGGATTTAAATTAGTAGCGTAAGCTGTGACAGAAATGTATATTTTATTGATAGACATTGGCGATAATGTTCCATATATATTTACTATCGTGAGAGTGGTATAAACCCCAACAATTAGCTCACTTACACCTGTAGTTACCCAGATAGGCACTTATGGGCAGACGTTGTATAATTGTGATCCTTCAGGTATTTTTTTACGAAGACAAATACGCAACAATACATGTAATTCAATACACATACCATGTTTCCACCCCCACGAACCACAGACATTGCCGAGGTGGAGTGGCTTGCAGATAGCCGTACCGTAGGTGCAACCACAGCGGAGGGGTATCTGTGGAGAGGCCAGACAAACGTGTGGTTCCTGAAGAGGGGCAGCAGCCTTTTCAGTATTTATAGGGGCAACAGTCTAGATGATTGACTGAGCTGGCCTTGTAACATCAGCTAATGTGGCTTTGCCACACAGCTACTGCGAACGGCTGAAAGCAAGGGGAAACTACAGCCGTTACTTCTCCCGTGGACATGCAGCTCTACTGTATGGAAATATGATGATGGCATCCTCTCGGGTAAAATATTCCGGAGGTAAAATAGTCCCCCATTCGGATCTCCTGGCGGGGACTACTCAGGGGGATGTTGTCATCAGGAAAGACAATACCGGCATTCTACGGATCGGAGCGTGGAAGGTTAGATCCCTTAATCGGGTAGGAAAATTAGAAAATTTAAAAAGGGAAATGGATAGGCTGAAGTTAGATATAGTGGGGATTAGTAAAGTTCGGTGGCAGGATCAACAGGATTTCTGGTCAGGCGAGTACAGGATTATAAATAAAAAATCAGTTGGGGGTATAACAGGAGTAGGTCTGATACTGAATAAGAAAATAGGAATGCGGGTAAAGTACTATGAGCAGCACAGTGATCGCATTATCATTGTCAAGATAGATACGAAGCCAACACCGACAACAGTAGTACAGGTTTATATGCCAACTAGCTCTGCCGATGATGAGGAGATCGAAGAAATATATGAGGAGCTAAAGGAAATTATTCAGACAGTTAAGGGAGAGGAAAACTTAATTGTGATGGGAGACTGGAATTCGGTAGTACAAAAATGAAGAGAAGGAAAAATAATAGGTGAATATGGACTGGGTAGGAGGAATGAAAGAGGAAGTCGCCTGGTAGAATTTTGCACGGAACATGATTTAATCGTAACCAACACATGGTTTAAGAATCACAAAAGAAGGTTGGATACGTGGAAGAGACCAGGAGTCACCGGAAGGTATCAGATAGGTTTTATAATGTTAAGACATAGGTACCGAACCAGGTTATAAACTGCAGGACATACCCAGGGGCAGATATAGACTCTGACCATAACTTGTTAGTCATGAACTGTAGGCTGAAGCTGAAAAAACTGCAGAAAGGTAGGAAAATAAGGAGATGGGACTTAGATAAATTGAAGGAAAGTGAAGTTCTGGAGAATTTCAGAGGGATATTTAGCCAACAATTGACAGAAACCAGGGGAAATAAAACAATAGAAGAGGAATGGATAGCATTGAGAGATGAAATAGTGAAGGCAGCAGAGGACAAAATAGGTAGAAAGGCAAGACCTACAAAAAATCCTTGTATATCACAGGAAATAATAAATTTAATTGATGAAAGGAGAAAATATAAAAATGCAATAAATGAAACAGGCAAAATGGAGTACAGACGACTAAAAAATGAGATTGACAGGAAGTGCAAAATGGTTAAGCAGGAGTGGCTAGAAGCCAAATGCAAATCTGTAGAAGAATGTATAGCAAGGGGAAAACTATATACCGCCTACAGGAAAATAAAAGAGACATTCGGGGACAAGAAAAGCAACTCTACAAATATCAAGAACTCAGATGGGAAACCAGTTCTCAGCAAAGAAGGAAAAGCTGAAAGGTGGAAAGAGTACATAGAGCAGCTCTACAAAGGAGATGAACTTAGAGACGATGTTGTAGGAAGGAAAGAGGAAGTAGATCAAGATGAAATGCAAATCTGTAGAAGAATGTATAGCAAGGGGAAAACTATATACCGCCTACAGGAAAATAAAAGAGACATTCGGGGACAAGAAAAGCAACTCTACGAATATCAAGAACTCAGATGGGAAACCAGTTCTCAGCAAAGAAGGAAAAGCTGAAAGGTGGAAAGAGTACATAGAGTAGCTCTACAAAGGAGATGAACTTAGAGACGATGTTGTAGGAAGGGAAGAGGAAGTAGATCAAGATGAAATAGGAGATACTATACTGAGAGATGAATTTGACAGAGCCTTGAAAGACCTAAGTCGGAACAAGGCCCCAGGAGTAGATGACATACCCTCAGAGCTACTAAAGTCTCTGGGAGAGCCAGCCATGACAAGACTATTTGAACTGGTGAGTAGGATGTATGAGACAAGCGAAATGCCCTCAGACTTTAAGAAAAATGTAATAATCCCCATTCCAAAGACATCAGGCGTAGACAGGTGTGAAAATTACAGAACCATCAGTTTGATAAGTCATGGTTGCAAAATTTTAACACAATTATCTACAGGAGAATATAAAAGCTGTTAGAAGCTGACCTCGGGTAAGATCAGTTTGGATTCAGGAGGAACGTAGGAACCCGGGAGGCAATACTCACTTTACGTCTTATCTTAGAAGATACATTAAGGAAAGGCAAACCTACATTTTTCGCTTCTGTAGATTTGGAGAAAGCGTTTGACAATGTTGACTGGAATACACTATTTCAAATTCTGAAGTCGGCAGGGGTAAAATACAGGGAAAGGAGAGTTATTTACAACTTGTACAAAAGCCAGACCGCAGTTATTATACTCGAAGGGCATGAAAGGGAAGCATCAGTTGGGAAGGGGGTAAGACAGGGCTGTAGCCTTTCTCCTATGTTATTCAATTTGTACATAGAGCAGGCGGTGAAGAAAAGCAAGGAAAATTTGGAATAGGGATTAAAGTTCAGGGGGAAGAAATAAAAACATTGCGTTTTGCTGATGACATTGTAATTCTGTCAGAGACAGCAAAGGACCTGGAAGAGCAGTTGAATGGAATGGACAGCGTGTTGAAGAGAGCGTATAAAATGAACATTAACAAGAGCAAAACAAAAGTAATGGAATGCGGTCTTAGAAAATCAGGCGATGCTGAAGGAATTAGATTAGGTAAGGAAACAATGAAGGTGGTAGATGAGTTTTGTTACTTGGGTAGTAAAATAACATGCGATGGTCGCAGTACAGAGGATATAAAATGCAGAATGGCAATGGGAAGAAAAGCAATTTTGAAAAAAAGAAATTTGCTAACATCGAATATTAATTTAAGGGTAAGGAAGTCTTTTCTGAAGGCATTCGTGTGGAGTGTTGCCTTGTACGGGAGTGAAACATGGACGATAAGCAATGCGGACAGGAAAAGAATAGAGGCTTTTGAAATGTGGTGCTAAAGAAGAATGCTGAAGATTAGGTGGGTAGATCGCGTAACTAATGAAGAGGTACTGAACAGATTTGGTGAGAAAAGGAATTTTTTGCATACCCTGACTAAAAGAAGGGATCGCTTGGTAGGACACATTCTTAGACATCGGGGAATCGTAAATTTAGCATTGGAGGCTAAGTGTGTGGGGTAAAAATCGCAGAGGGAGACCAAGAGACGCGTATAGTAAGCAGATTCAAGTGGTTGTGGGTTGCCGTTCCTATGAGGAGACGAAAAGGCTTGCTCAGGATAGAGTAGGGTGGAGAGCTGCATCAAACCAGTCTCCGGACTGAAGACCATAACAACAACAACAACCATGTTATGTTACACCTGAAGTACATACTGACACTGAGGTAAAACTGTACTCGTTACATGCATTATTTTGTTTCTGTTACTAATTACAGAATAGTATGTTAAAATTTTTAAGAACAACTTTGCATTCTCAATTACTGCTATCGTTGCTGCTGTTCTCTGTTTAACAAGGTGGGGACGCCTACTCGTCATCGCCGAATTCGTCCAAATCTGTGGTACATGTAGGGCGTGGTGAGATACGAAGTGCCTCAACTGGGAACTCCAGATGGCTAAGCGTTTAAGAAATAAAAGGAAGTTTGGTTCGGATCCATCACCATATGCATTTTATCAACTGTCCCTGTGACTGCGTGCTTATGAACCGGTCTTTGGCACAGGAGCCGCGCGTGAGTAGCTAATCGGTCTGGAGCGCCACGTTGCGGATCGTACGGTCTCCCGCGTCGGAGGTTCGAATCCTTCCTTGGGCATGGATGCGTGTGTTGTTCTTGGGTTAGTTTAACATAGTTTAAGTAGATTGTAAGTAAAAAAAATATTTAAAAAATTTGGTTACTGGGAAAATACGTGAGCTACGCGATTAACAAACTTGGACCGAACACCACCATTGACTTCAAACTATACATGCAGGACTAATATGAAAAACTTAGCAAGTATATGAACCAAAAATCAAAATATGGTAACATGCTTATTATCGTATTTGAACGAATGAGGATAGGTTAATATACATACATGGACACATTTAATATCAGTTTTATCGATGGCTACAAAAACTGAAAATGTTAGATCAGATGTTTGTAAATCTATCGGACCATACTGCGTGGTCATCAATCCGTACCTTACAAACTACTTAAACCTAGGTAAAGTAACCTATAGACAACACACACCCATGCCCCAGGGAGGACTCGAACCTCCGACGGCGAGCAACCGCGCGTTCCGCAGCGAGGCGCCTTAGACCGCTCGGCTGATCTACCGCGGCTGAAAATGTTATGAAAAGCCTAAATGCTAAGACAGAGTTAAGGTGAAGTTATAAAAATTGAACTGCAAAATACGCGTAAATAATTTTTTTTTTTTTTTTTTTTTTTTTTTTGTGATTCATTATGTGTGAGTATATCATTAAGAGTGCCTCTGTAAATATCTTATATATGTATACGAGCGCCAAAATGTCATAATTGAAGTTCACTATATACAGTAGACTGTATCAGAAACAAAATACATAAAATTTTATTTTAAAAAGCTGTAAAAGATCGGATTCGTTTTGAGAAAGTTGCGGGTTCAACTCCACCCAGCGGCAATTTTTTTTTCTGCTTCTTGCCAATGCGTACACCTACAAATTGTTACTGTAGGGATCGCGAGGACAAGATTACATTACTTACAGCAATCACGGAGCCTTTTAAACAATCATTTTACCATGCCCAAAACGTCAATGGAATGGGAAGAAACCCTAATAACTGGCGTGCCCTCTGCCATGCACTTCACATTGGGTTGCAGAGTATTGATGTAGATGTAGACTGACGTCACAATTAATAGCAACATCATACAGGTTATTTTAGTAGTTTATATAGGCAAAAAAAAGGCATTGGAAAAAATAGTGACTGTAGTTAATGCGTAGTTGGGGACGTCGTGTGTGTAAATCGATACTTCCACTCTTTTGCAATTGATCAATTTCATGAACGGGGCTGATATTCATCGAATATACATGGGAATCAATAATTTTGACCGCTTCTTTCACACGTTATGAACGCCGCCCTTTTGCACTTACATGGTTTTCTTAATGTCTCCATAGAAAAACCATCTTGATTTACATTCTGAAAACAACTTCTTTCATCGCACAGTCCAGCAGCGAACCACGCGTAACGCTGAATGTCGCTGAATACATGCGAGGACAGCTGATAATGTGTAATGAAATGTTCTTTGATGAAAACTTCTCGGGAAGTGATTTTTTCTTGCTTCTCGATTAGATGAGTGAAGTTTTGAAATTTTTTAAAAGTTTCTTTTTACCCGATTAAAAAAATATACACCGCATGGTTACACTAGTGGCGTACATTTGGTGGTGGTGGTGGTGGGGGGGGATTTCTTTGATACTTCATGTTGGCAATCCGTCTTCATCTTGGAACAGTTCTTCCTATATTTGTTGATTTGTTTGCCCACCTCACGAGTCAAACAAGAGAAGACATTTATTCTCTAGCACGTAGGGCTTCATCTCATCAGTTGTTTCTACAAGTCGTCACTTTACCGGATTATGAAAAAGTGTTGATGTTGGGCACATATAAGTACAAAATAACATACATCATGTTGCGGTTAATTGTGAAGTTAGTGGTGTACGCATTGCTAAATAGCAAAAAATATTTACCGCCGGGCGGAATCGAACCCGCGAACCTTTCAATACAAACTGATTGCTTACCGATTTTTCTCCTTAGTTTTTTCTCCTTCTTCTTGAGGTAGATCGATGGTTCACGGTCGTTAAGTCACGTTCGTCCTTCGTGGTGATTTAACATTTGGCTCAACTTTTTTATTACAGAGGGCGTTTAGCACTCTGACCGGACGCTCTGAGCCACTGCCCCCGGATTATAAAAATGTTCAAATGTTTGTAAATTATGGCATTTAACTGCCTTCGTTATTAGCCCCTAGGCTTACAAACTACTTAAACTAAGTTAAACTAACCTAAGGACAACACAAACACCCATGCGTCAGGGAGAACTCGAACTTCCGACGGAGAGCAACCGCGCGTTCCGCAGATAGGGGCTATAGGCCGCTCGGTTGCTCCACCGCGGCAGCCGGTGAGCCAAATTCCGCTTTCTAAACAGTCTCTCTCATGGGCAATTCATAAGGTGCATATGGTGGTAGATCCGTATCAAAATTCCTTTTATTTCCTAAAAGCTTAGCCATCTGGAGTTCCCACTTGGTGCACTATCATATCTCACCACGCCCTGCATGTAGCATAAATTTCGACGATGTCGGCGATGACGAGTAGGCATCGTCACGTTGTAAGATAGTTTTAATAAGTTGTGTTTGATCTTGTAGCTATTATCTATTCATACACACGGAATGTATGACATTAACTGCGAATGGGTAAAGTTTAAAATGTGTACCCAGCCGGGATTCGAACCTGTGTCTCCTGCGAACATGTCCGAAAGTACAGACGCCACAACTTATAGAATATGCGGATGACTGGCAATGATCCTTTTTTCAGTGCAAAAGCATTCCTAGGCCCTTAGTCGTACGGCAATCAGTTTACAAAAACTACGAGCTTTTCTAGTGGGCAGGGTAAAGTTGAGAATTTGTATATGACGGTAGGCGTACTCGAGTAATTCCGTGTAGTTAAGTTAAATATTTCTATCATTTGATGTTGAAACTATATGCAATACAGAGATAAAATTCGACTCTATGAAACAGGGAACTAACTTTTTTGGAAGTCCAGGGCAGCTTAATGAATTTTTATTTTATTTTTTGAAAGATGAAACATGTTGAAATAAAGTAACCCATTTTGGCAGTAAATGTATGTATATTTGGTGCAGTTGCACCGATTCGACTATGAACATCTATTATATTATTACTAACATGAAGTATATAATACTGCATTTTATTGTATTCGGAGAAACCTACTGACATTGTTGACTGACACAGGCACTTTAAAATTCTGAAGGGGTCACTGGTAAAATATAGGGAACTAAAAGCTTTATCTTTTCATTTAGAGACGAGTGTCCGTGTGTTTGTGTATTTGGTTGTGTGTACGTATTGAATACAAATCTACAGTTATTCCAATCTTTATAAAAATTTTGCACACGTAAGTTTAAATCTATGATGAGTCACCGTAAGCGTAAGGCTCACGCACTACACATAGTTCTGGAGATGTGACGTCATAAACAATGAGATGCGCGTAAAACTTTTGCGTGAAGCGAAAAAGCTGCACATTTCCTCCTAAACCAATAGACCGATTTCAACCAAATTTGGTACGCATATTCCTTACCGTGAGGTAACAATTTCTGTAGGGGTAAGACAACATACAACACATGGTTCAGGAGATATAACGTTGTAAACAATAGGAGTTGCAAGAAACTGTCACATAATACGATGAGACTTTATAAATACACTATGTGAGAATGACAGTACTTAGCGCATTGCAGCACACTTTAAAAGTATCTTCAAATCTTTATTAAACTTTTTCTCGATGACAATCACGTCAATAAATACTGAAAGGAGAAACGTTTCTCGCTTACTACTATTTCGCTGTTAATGGAGTAAAACTACGACATTTTGTATGACGTTACTGTTTATAATTTCTACAACAAAAATTGTAGTCGCAGGAAATTTTGCAGATAGTAAATACACATACGGCTGAATGCACTTTCGAAATTGTACCATAGTACGACACGTAGTTCATGAGATATAAGGACATAAACAGTAACGTTCATAGAAAACTGCCCCACCACGCGTCACATGTTGATGTATTACTTCTTTACCTAACTCTGTTCGCAACTGATTTCACCGATAAAGCACTTATACAGATGCAAAATTATACAACTGCGCAACTATAATTCAATAAATATGGCATCTTATGTACTGCGATGGATAAAACCTGTCACATTATGCACCACGTATTAGTACATTTACGTATATACCACTAAGGCACTCCTGTATTCCAGTCAGCTTAAGGATATTACTGAAAGATGACTGATCTTGTCAACTTCGAAGCGCACACGGCTGCAGGTGAAAGCAATAAACTTCTATAGAGCTACAAGGAAAGGAAAATAATGAAACAGTGTACATCCAACGAATACCCAATATTTCCGATAGATCTAGCTTTTAACTTCAATACACTGCAATTTCCAGTGAGACTTGCATTTTCTATTACGATTAGTAAATCACTGGACAGTCTTGACATGTCCATGTTTCCCGCACGGACAACATTATGTACTTGCTCTTGGGTGGGCTCACCAAAGAAATTATTCATACTAGATCCTGGACAAGTCACAAAAATGTTTTTTATAGTTTTTTAATTAAATGAATGTATGAATTAAATACAATGAAAGAATCCCTGAGACGGATTTACGTCTCAAATATGTCAAAGACATTATTGATAGAGCTGAAGCATTGAATTAAAATTTGTGGTGCGGCCGGGAATCGAACCCGGACCTCCATGCTTACTAGGCAGACGTCTTAACCGTTAGACTATCACATCACTAACGATTAAGGCGCCTCGGAATAGTCTATGTACGATTTCCCTCCACAACACAAACTTTAATTCAGCTTCTTTGTTCCAAAGATAATTGCCACTACTGCCAAGGCTCTCCATGCAGCGGAATAGCACCTCAGCAATGGACATGGTGGAACAATCCTGTTATGGTGATATAAATATCAATTAAATACAATGAAAGAATCCCTGAGACGGATTTACGTCTCAAATATGTCAAAGACATTATTGATAGAGCTGAAGCATTGAATTAAAATTTGTGGTGCGGCCGGGAATCGAACCCGGACCTCCATGCTTACTAGGCAGACGTCTTAACCGTTAGACTACCACATCACTAACGATTAAGGCGCCTCGGAATAGTCTATGTACGATTTCCCTCCACAATGCTTCAGCTCTATCAGTTGCAGATCGGCCGGCGGGCCGTGCGGACGTCTGCAGTGCTCGCCGCTTGCTGCAGGCTCTCGCTAACTTCGTGCGCGCTTGTGTGTGATTTTGTTGAGTATGGATCCGATGTTTCGTAAATTTACTTTGAAGTTCCGTTTCCCGTTCGACTGTCCCCGTCCTAGGATTTACGACTTTGATTATTGGATGCATGAAACCCTTGGTCTTCGTGAAGGTGAAGTTCTCGGTATCGGTTACGATGTTTTGAGTAACGAGTACTGCGTAAAACTGCGAAATGACGAAGTCTGTCGCCGAGTTATGAGCAACACGAACGGGTCTGCCGTCTACACCGTGGAAGGCAGTGTGGTGTGCACTGCATCGATCTCCTACACTGGTCTGGGATTGCGGAATGTTAGGATTTATAACCTGCCTTTTGAAATGGACGAACAAAGTATCAGACACTCACTAGCTGCTTTTGGTACGGTTTACACAGTAACATCGGAATGCTGGAAAAATAACAGGTTCTTTAATGTGGACAACGGTGTGAGAGTGGTAAGAATAGATCTTACGAGTCATGTGCCTTCCTTCATCAACGTAAGAGGATTTAAAGCACTAGTAACATACGATGGACAGCCCCGGACCTGTTCGATCTGTAATTCGGCAGCCCACCTGCGTGCAGACTGTCCGCGCAAGCGGCCGTCGCGTCTTGTTTACTCTGGCCGTACCGCGGCGGGCGAGGCTGTCGCCGGCCCCGTGACGTATGCAGCTGTTATGAGCGGCGCGCTCGCACAGGGAAAAGTAAACACCGCGCCAGAGTCTCGCTCCGAGAGTCGCGCGCCAGTGCCGCACCGCGCCGATGAGGAAATGCCGGACCAGGTGATGCGTGAACTAGAGGACGCACCCGCACCCGTTCGCACTGAATCTGTGACTGTCGACGCACAGGCCGCACTGCAGCCTGGGGCGCACGAAGAGACCCTCTCCGCTACCGTCGGGGACCAACACGATGAGGATGAGCACGATACTGCAGAGCAGACTGCGTTTAATAGCCACGAGACGGACAGTTCCTCCGCAACCAAAGATGAAAACCTTCGCCCGGCCACACACTTGGACATCGGTAATCCTGAGCCACTTTCGACTTCCTACACGGACACTGTTCCTTTGCTACAAGGTTGTTCCTCCCAGCCTCCCGTGACGTCTATAAGTTCCACCTCCTCTTCGAATAAGCCAAAAAAGGCGCAGAAGGAGAAGGTTAAGGCCGAGGACGCACAGTCCCCGCAGAATACGAAAAAGATCCGAGTGGCAAAGCCTCTGGACCCGGAACTACGACAGCAACTAAAACTGAAGACTGCAAAGGTTATAGAGAGGATTAGGGAGGAGGAAACTGCTTCTAAGTCACCTGCAGCGGAGAATGGCAGTGGAAGAACGGAGGCGATGGACACGACGGAAATCGGAGTACCGACGTTCACGGCTCTCGACAAAGTCAGCCATTGCTGGGCCGACGAGGACCCCGGCGGGCGACCGGAGAGCTTGTAGGCGCCATGGCGTTGCGGACTTACAATATTACGACCTTCAATGTCAACCGAATTTCGAGTCCCACCAAAATCCGCGCTCTGCAGGACTTCCTATACGGAACTTCTGTGGACATTGCTCTGCTTCAGGAGGTCGTCGCTGACATTTCAGTTCCGGGATTCGTCACAATTAGCAATATCAGCAAAGAAGACGCCACTGGTACTGCCATTCTATTTCGCGAAGGTATTCCCATTTCAAATACGAGGTTTTTACTCGATGGACGTGGCATTTCCTGTATGTTCAACGACATGTTACTAGTCAACATATACGCCCCATCTGGCAGTAGTCGGCGGCATGAGCGGTCTCACTTCTTTAAAAATGAAGTGCTGAAATTAATCGGCCCACGTGCGAATAACATTCTTATTGGCGGAGATTTCAATTGCATTATTAATGCAAAGGATCAGATACCAAACAGCAATATCTGTCCAGAACTTAAAACTTTAATCCAGGGGCTCCACCTTTGCGACACTTGGGACAAACTCCACGGTGATCGTCAAGGCTTTACTCATGTCACCCATTGCTCAGCCAGCCGGATTGACAGAGTTTACGTCTCCCAAGGGCTACGGCAACATGTTGTAAATGATGATATCGCTCCGGTAAGTCTTTCTAATCACTGTGCTTACCAGGTTTACCTCAACTACCAACCTACTCAATTCACCAGAGGTAGAGGATATTGGAAGCTCAACGTCGGTTTATTAGGGGATGAAGAACTCGACGAGGAAATTGCGCATGTTTGGAGTCAGGCCTTACGAACTAAATCTCGATTTCATACAACTCTGGAGTGGTGGGTTACAGTGGCTAAGCCCAAACTTCGGACAACTATCATGCGTTACGCTCGACAGACGGCTTATTGGCGTAAGCGAACAATAGAGAGCTATTACCAGTGCTTCCGGGATTTGTACGAACAATCCACTGGCTCACCCTCTCCGGACAAGGCCCGGCGAATCAGTCAATATAAAGCCAAGATAACAGCGATCCAGCGGAAACAACTGGAGGGACACATCGTACGATCTCAACCAAAGAACGTTGCCTCTGAAGAGTCCGCCTCACTATATCATTTACTGCGCACCTTCCGCCGCCGCAACGCTACGTTCATCGATACCATCACGAACGACGAGGGCACTGCCGTTTCAACCACACGCGGCGTCCTCCAGCAGGCGCACGCATATCTCACTGAACTCTATCGCAAAGCTCCAGTGGATCCACAAGCCTGCGACACTCTGTCTGGGAAGATTCGTACACGCCTGACGGCCGAGGACGTTGACGCGCTAGAGGGGCCTTTTACTGAGGATGACATCAAGGATGCGGTCTACGGTGCAGCTCGCAACAAATCTCCAGGGCCTGACGGACTGGCAGCGGAATTTTACCAACATTTTTGGCACATACTCGGAGATACTCTGATAGCAATAGCCAATGACCTCCTGGTCGTGGACCGTGTTCCACCTGCTTTTAAAGAGGGCATTTTAGTTCTCCTTCCCAAGAAAGGAGGCAGCAAAAGGCTGGATAAAATGCGGCCAATCACATTACTGAATGCTGATCTGAAAATCATGTCCCGAGCCGCTAAGTCGCGCTTGCAGTCCGTTCTCCATAAGATCTTAGGAGGGCACCAGTTCAGTGCTGTTCCCGGAAGAAGCCGCCTGCACGTTGCGCGATGTCGTCGCCACCTATGCCCAGAGTCAAGAATCCGCTGCGTTGCTTTTTGTTGACTTTGAAAAGGCCTACGATCGTATCAGTCACGACTTTTTAAATGCAACAATGCAGCAACTAGGCTTCGGCATGAGGTTTATGAACGTCATCAAAGGAATTATTGCCGATGCAACATCTCGTCCCATGATCAATGGACATTTAGGTAAACCGGTCAACATTGAACGATCGATCAGACAGGGATGCCCTCTGTCCATGGCACTCTATGCCCTGGTCATGGAACCCTTACTGATCACGATCACTGAAGGAATTTCCGGACTCAACATTGGGAGCTCACGGCAATGCTGTATAGCTTATGCGGACGACCTGTGCATTGGTATATCATCGACACAGGATATGATGAAAGCTGGGCGGATCATTCAAGAGTTTTCAGCGGCAACAGGCGCAACATTGAACACCAGGAAGTCAGTTTTGCTGCACATTGGGAGCGGCATTACCAACGTTGGCAACATTGACTGGTGCTCTACTAGCAGTGATCATCGGTCTCTTGGAATATATCTTAATAGTAGCCCCGACAAGATGAACACGCGTAATTGGGCTGATATGCTCAACCAGGTTCGGGCTGTACTTTACTCGTTCGGCGATAGACATCTCAATATTGTCCAAAAGGTTCAGACGGTGAGGCTAACTGTTGCCAGTAAATTCAGCTACCTTGCACAAATTCTTCCAGCCCCAGCGCCCATTGCAGCGAGCATCCAGAGGGCTTGTTGCTGGTTTATAATGAGAGGCAGTTTTTTTAAAGGTTAGATTTGACTCGTTGGTGCTTCCACATACGAGAGGTGGCCTCAACTTAATAGACATCAAAGCACAAAGTAAGGCACTTCTCATAAATCGCTTTCGGAAAATGATAGACAATACTGAACCCAATGTCGCTCAAGCCCTGTTCCATCAGTGGGGTCCACATGACATGGAACCTCCGGTCAATATAACAACCATACCCAGGACATTTCTGCACGTGCAGCTATATGCTCTGGAATTTAGTTACATATTCAAGGATGCCAACACCCGAGCGAGAACAGCAATCTTGAATAACAAGACGATATACGGCCATTTAACCGATACTGCCAGGCGGAACCCTATCGAATTGAAGTATCCCCACCACAAGTGGAACATCATATGGCGAAACATCTTTAACGACATCTTACCATCGCATGTCCAATCAGTGTGGTACATGATGGCCAATGACAAGATTCCCACGAACGAGAAGCTGCATAAAATTAACCGCAGCCACACCCCAAGATGCGACCTCTGCGGTTTTTTGGACTCTTTGCAACACCGACTGACCTGCGGCCCAGCTAAGACAATTACCGACTTCCTTTGCAAGAAACTTGCTGTCCTCGATCGAACCACCGAAAAATGCATAGACAAGCAGGAGCTGTTGTGGCCTTACAAGCTCAGGTACCCCAGGACTAAAAATAACGCGGTGATCTGGTTTGTTGGCCACACGGCTACTTACGTCATCCAACACCGTAAAACTAGCTTTGTCGAATATTTCGCATATATTGAATGTGAACACTATAAAATTAAACACACCAGAACCTATGCACAAATATACGGAAATATGTTAAATATTGTCCTACGACCACCATGATCAGTTTCAGCGTCGATATTTTCGTTCTCAAAGTACTGATTCGAAGCAAAAGTAACCATACAAAGAAGAGCTTCTTCATTTTTAGCGGACAGCGCTCCGCCTCTAAGAAGTTCGCTCCGAGTCGTTCATCACCTCTTTTGTCGCGGTATATTGTTTATTTGCCTTTTTTCTTCTCATTCTGTGGCGCTACACAGAGCGTTCTCCCAAACCATATGCCCTCTTGGAGGACTACGGCCGATAAGGAGGAATACTATTTCTTTATTCTTCTTACCCACTCCGGCGCTTCTCACTCTAAACATTTCACTCATGCTGCACTCATCGCTGGAGACATCGTATTCGAAACGGATGAAATTTCTTTTGCTTTTTACACGCGGCACTGAACGACAGCTCATGAGCGATTTACGCATGGACAAGGCGTGCAGAAGGGCAATGGAGGCCCTAGTCTAAGTTTTCTTTATTATTACAAAAATAAATAAATAAATAAATAAATAAATAAATAAAATAAAAAAAAACATGTTGAAGTCAATTTATCCAGGAATACATTTTCTTTACGGTTGGACAAAAAAAAAAAAAAAAAAAAAAAAGAAAAAAAAAACGGTTAAGACGTCTGCCTAGTAAGCATGGAGGTCCGGGTTCGATTCCCGGCCGCACCACAAATTTTAATTCAATGCTTCAGCTCTATCAATAATGTCTTTGACATATTTGAGACGTAAATCCGTCTCAGGGATTCTTTCATTGTATTTAATTGATATTTATATCACCATAACAGGATTGTTCCACCATGTCCATTGCTGAGGTGCTATTCCGCTGCATGGAGAGCCTTGGCAGTAGTGGCAATTATCTTTGGAACAAAGAAGCTGAATTAAAGTTTGTGTTGTGGAGGGAAATCGTACATAGACTATTCCGAGGCGCCTTAATCGTTAGTGATGTGGTAGTCTAACGGTTAAGACGTTTGCCTAGTAAGCATGGAGGTCCGGGTTCGATTCCCGGCCGCACCACGAATTTTAATTCAATGCTTCAGCTCTATCAATAATGTCTTTGACATATTTGAGACGTAAATCCGTCTCAGGGATTCTTTCATTGTATTTAATTGATATTTATATCACCATAACAGGATTGTTCCACCATGTCCATTGCTGAGGTGCTATTCCGCTGCATGGAGAGCCTTGGCAGTAGTGGCAATTATCTTTGGAACAAAGAAGCTGAATTAAAGTTTGTGTTGTGGAGGGAAATCGTACATAGACTATTCCGAGGCGCCTTAATCGTTAGTGATGTGGTAGTCTAACGGTGACAGCCTGACGTCGCTTCCCTGCCGGTCCACAACACAATAAGATGTTTGGGCATTGATTTCACAGCCGACTTGCGGCGATCTGTGGCTCTCAACAGTAGACGTCTTCTACGACGGATCCGGGTGGAACTTGTAGATCACCGCCTTCGAGCCCTGAACATGCTGCAACGCACCCAGTACGCTAATGTTTATGTCGCATCCCGTATCCCACACGTGGCACAGACGTTCCCCATACCTTCGACGATGGCCAAGCGCATGTTGGCGGCATTGGGCTCGTTTGTGAGCCACGGTATGTTATTCAAGGTCAGCTATGAATCCCTAACCCTCCCAAGGAGCAAAGGAGGCCTTCACCTCTGTCACGTACCGCATCGAGCGACGGCCCTCTTTGTAAGCACTCATATCAAGATGTGGCGACGTACTCCGACTTGCCTTTCCAGCCTACTAATGAGGGCCCTTGCCCCAAGCTCGCTAATCGCACCAGTGCAGGTGACCGCCGTCCCAACGCCCTTTTTCTACTTGAGATACCTCTTCCTAGAGTACAGTTATCTTCGAACCACACTTACACGTCCACGTATGTCAACGGCTCGGCTGGTGTACTCAGCGATGCAATCGAGACTTCCGCCGAATGCGATTGAACGCAAACATCCGCATGTTCGCTGGACAGCAGTGTGGCGAGCAGTGCATGATCCTACGCTTACATCAGATGCCCAGTCCAGCTGGTACCTCACGGTCAATGGGAAGCAGATCTGCCAGACGCGCCTCCACAGGATCCACCTAGCAGCATCGCCATTATGTGCCACGTGTGGCGTGCAAGACGACGACGGCCATCGACTTGCCTGCGGCGAGGCAGGCAATGTTTGGCTTTTGGTCCGCCAGATGTTGGCCTTCTTTACACGAACAACCCCTGACAATATCACTGCCGAAATGCTTCTCTTCCCCGATAAGGACTATTTCCCACGAGCGAAGACCCACACAGTGACATGGATTAGCGGTCTCGCTGTCCACTACCTGTTTGGAAATGGTGATAAATCAGTTCTCGATTTCTGGCAATACATCAATGAACGACACTGCGCAGTTGTCAAGAACCCGAAGTACCAGCAACACTTTTCGAACTTCCTCCAGAGTGCATTCCGCGACCCCCCTCGCAGCTGGATCATCCATGCAGGGAGAAGCTGACTTACGTTCCCTATTACCAGTTTATGATGGATCTTTACACCGGTAATCCTCAAATAATTTCGAGAAGACGTGTATGGATGATCTAATGATGTATCGCAGCCGTGCGGTTTTTATTCTCGTGCGGCTAATCACAGCGATCGCCAGTCTTGTGAGGATGTGCAGGTCCGACGGAGTCATTCATTTCATTACAAAGAAGTCACAGATAATCTTTTGTTTATGCTTGAAGGGCTCCTTCGTTTTGCGTTTTGATTATATTGTATTCTTTTTCCTTTTTCCTTTTCCCCTAATTTGTTTCAATAAAGATAAATTTGAAAAAGGGTCCAGGCGACCAGTAAAAAAAAAAAAAAAAAAAAAAAAAAAAATAGCGTAGTGGGCAAGGCGTTGGAGTATGACGTTAAAGGTCGCTGCTTCGGAACCCGTTACTATCTAAATTTTTTTTCCTAAAAGGGTTTCAGACACTCTTATTAATCAATTTTTTATTATTTAGATTATTATTTTGGTTAAAATGTTTGCAAAAACTTATAAAACTACAAATCAAAAGTGGACCGTAAAACACGTCAGTGCGATTTTTTTCTTTGTTTTCGAATTCACACGTGTTGTGCCAGTTTTTGTTTAAGTGTATAAAGACCAGCTGAACACCTTGTAGTCACCTAACACGACGATTAAGTAGATTAGCTGCTTGGAAAGCCATTAGTTGCTACGGAGATGACTTTCTAAAAACTGCGTCGTAGCTCTTCACAAACTGAACAATCAAAGACTACCGTCGGCAATTAATAGTGAAGCCAATGCTGTAAAAACTGTAACTTATGTTTTTGATTGAAACCGTCATTATTTTATAAAATATAAAAAATTGCGAATAACAAAAATACGTGTATTTTTCATAAAAATTACCATTAGATATCAAAATTGTGTAAGTACCCGAACACAACGGAAAAAAATCTACCACTGCAGAACTCGAACCACCGACCTTATGGTCCCCATCGCCAGAGATGCACTGACAGACGCCCCAATTTATTTAATTATTGGTATTTATGTGTACTCGCAAAATTTCAAAGTTGATTTTCTAGAAAATTTCTGAGGGTTCCGTCTTAAAAAAAAAAACACAAAAAAGAAAAAAAAAAAAAAAAGAAAAAAAAAAGAACAAAAAAAAAAACGGTTAAGACGTCTGCCTAGTAAGCATGGAGGTCCGGGTTCGATTCCCGGCCGCACCACAAATTTTAATTCAATGCTTCAGCTCTATCAAGAATGTATGAATGTTTCATATCATTTGTATTTTGATGATTACCTATCTTTCTTTATGTGCATACTGGGCTTAAAATTTTGTAGATCGTGCAAGACAACATTATCTCTTATACAGCGTGTCACACTAAGTGTGTTTGCCTCTGTAACTTATAAAATAATAGGTGACGGGATATTTTAATGCGGTAGGTGAACACAAGAAATGTTACACTTTCTGCGGAGTTATGAACATAGTTTATTATATCATTTTCCAAAGAGTTACACCACAAAGATGTAATTTTTTAAATGGAACCATAGTTTTTTTTCTATCGTGTATTGGATTCGTTTAAATCAGCTGCGTCCAAATCAATTTAAACTACATTCCTATCACAGTTTGGGAGCTACAACCCTTCAAAGTTCCGGGGGCGGAGGCTGCGATAGCGTAGCTGACTGGCCGAGTGGCTATCCCGTGGGGCACGGCCCACTGTCTCATGACCACCAGCCAGTCAGCTATGCTGTCGTAGCCTCCGCTCCCTAAACTTTGAAGGGTTGTAGTTCCCAAACTAACATTGATAGGAATGTAGTTTAAATTGATTTGGACGCAGCTGGTTTCAACGAATCCAATGCACGATAGAAAAAAGCTATTGTTCCATTTAAAAAATTATATCTTTGTGGTGTAACTCTTTGGAAAATGGTACAATAAACTATGTTCATAGCTCCGCAGAACGTGTAATATTTCTTGTCTTGACCTACCGCATTAAAATTTTCCGTCACCTATTATTTTATAAGTTTTAGAGGCAAACACACTTAGTGAAACACCCTGTATACTCTCTGATAAATATGAAAATGTATTACAAAAATGGAGATGGACAAAGAGAGAAGGGATAGGAGGAGTACTAACTCAAAGCTTGAATATATAAGTAAACACCTGGAGAACGCCGGGTTTTCAGCTGGTATTCCATACATTGCTTTATATATAAACTCACTGTCATCATATATCCTACACCGTGACCAAACCTAGACTTGTAGTTACCCACAATTGTCACTAGTTTCAGATACTTTGGCACTACTTATATTCAGACATTGTGTAATTGTGATCCATTATGCATTATTTTTACGATAACGAAAAAGCAGTTAATCCTGTACTTGAATACACACACCTAGTCATCTTACGTCTTAAGTAGGTACTGACATTAAGGTAAAATTGTACTGCCGCGCGGGAGTACCCGAGGGGCCTCGAGCGTCACGTTACGGATCGCGCGGCCTCCTCCGTCGGAGGTTCGAATCCTCCCACGGGTATGGATGCGTATGTTGTCCTTAGTTTAGTTTAATTTAGTTTAAGTTGTTTGTAACACTAGGGACCGATAACCAACGTCGTTTGGTCCCAAAGAATTACGAAAATTTGAACATTTCTTAAAAATTGTACACATATGTAATTTTATTTCTTTTACTTATTGCGAAATAATGTGTTAAAAGTTTTAAGAAGAACTGTGCATTCTCAAGTACCGCTATGCTAGCTGCTTTTCCCTTTTTACAATAGTGACTTTATTTTACTAAAAATTGTTAACTTTAACTCATTTGTTGTTGAAACGATATGTAATACAGAGATAAAATACAACGCTATGAAATAGAAAAATAACATTTTAGGAAACGAACAGCAGCTTACAGATGGTTTTTAAAAGATGAAACATAAGTTATGCTATAGTTAACGTAAAGTATATAATAGTGTATTCGGTTGTATATATTTTGCTGATTGTAAGTATGATTCAAAAATTGTACTGGCAAAAACAAACGTCGATCGCTTCTGTAACGACATAATTGCTCTAAGACATCAGGTATGTGAAGTGTAGTTATTAATGTTATATTTTACACAACTCTATAGATTGTACTTCGTTTCTCCAGAGAAGAGAAGATAGTGTATCAGTTAACTTAAACTGGTCGTAAAAATATTGAAATATTATAATGTTCGTATATCTATGGTGCCATCAGCCCTTGAGCTTACAAACTACGTAAACTAGCTTAAACCTACCATAACCACAGCTCATACACACCTATGACCAATGGAGGACTTGGACCTCCGACTGGAGCGGTCGCGCAGTCCCAGACATAGAGCCTCGTCAAAACAAATAAACACCTTTTTGAGACTTTGGCATAATATTAATTTAATTTCAGGATGGTACCTGGGAAAATAAATTAATAAAAGACTAGTCTAATAAAAGAGCATTTAATAACTTTGTTATAGAAGAAAACGTGTCTAATAACCAAACAGGATATGAAAATATCAGCAGGAAGTTCACTTTCTATAGTGGCGGAATAGTAGTGCAATTCTTCTCCTTTCTTTTACGGCCTCTGTAGGACCACATGTAGGCCCTTCATGGACTGCATCTCTCTTTTCTAATCCCAGAACATCTTCATATCTTCAGCTCTTTTTCAGAATTCTTCAAAATTCTTCAGTGTCCATCTCTCTGGTTTGCTCCAATGGTGGTTTTCTACCATTTTCCTTTATCCTTCCCTGTCCTCAAACTCCGGCATATTGCTGGGCGTACATTTCCTTCTCCAGTTTTCCTTTCCTTGCACCTTGATCCGAAATTCCATCTAATCCTTCAACACCCCCTTCCCCCCCTTGATTCATTTGTTTCCTTTTGTCCTCCCTGTTGGTTCCCATACTCGTTTCGTCATACAGCTCATACTCATTCTAATGATATGTGCCGCAAACCTCGCTTCGCGTCTGATTTCTCCTGATTTTGTTCCCATGTTTCGGTACACTTCTTCCCTAGGTTTGCGGATCCACCTCTCACCACCTCTTTTTGGGCCCAATGTGTTTTTTTTTCAGTAGTTTTCTAATAGAGACCACCATCGGTGGCTTCACTACCTCCGAAATATATTACCAAAGAAAATGTTATGGTCATTAACCCAGACAGTATAGTAGCAAACCACAATGAATTTCTTTTATAAATTGTAGTTGTTTTTAACACAGAAGGATGGAGGATTACGGGATAACAATTCGACGACAGTGTGGTTACTCTACAATGCTGCTACTTTAAGCTATCAAACTACGAGGGCTGCCGAGACTGCACACCTCCTTCTACAGGTACGCAGCAGATAATGGCGAAATGGTGTAATGTTTCTTGTTAAGGATCAATGTCGGTGAAACTAAAATCAAGTTAGAAGCAGCCACTGTCTAAAGGATTTTCTTTTGTCAAACTTGTACTAATTCATATTTAGTCAATGGCGACTCAAAGCAACTTATCCAGAATTGTTTCACGAAAGGTTTATTAGCAGAATGATGTTTACGTTTTCGGTTATATCACCTTGCAAAATGAAATACGACGCACTCAGTATGCGTTACCTCTACGGGAAAAAAATATTACTTATCAAAACAGTACATTAGAACTTATCGGATTTCCTGATTTTCTTTTCCCTTCAAATGATCTCATAACTTGTGTTTATTTTTCCCGTTTATGAGTAGTTTCTTATGTTTACAGAAAGAAAAGTAATTTCCCAGCTGCGTTAAATGAAACGAATCACAGGATTCGTTTATTTTTGCTTGCCTTTGCGGGGGACCTGACCAAACAGACATAGCAGCCGTGGCAGCGTCAACAGTAGCAGTAATAGCAGCAGCAGTAGCAGTTCTGGGAAACCGTTGCTCAGGCCGAATGCCGCTCAACGTATTGCACGAGAACAATACGAGCGACAGCGGGAAAGCCGATTAAGGAGGCTGCAGCTTGCTCGACATACGGTGTACCGTCCCACTGACGGCGATATAATTTGAATTCTCGCTGCTTACCGCTGCATCTCCATGTAAATAGCATTGAGAAACAGTATTGGTCTCAGATAAAAGGAAATAGACTACCAAAAATTGGCTGTATATCCACTTTAGAGATACCCGGTAATATCTTTTTTCTCTCATGCCATCAAAGCGATTAAATTGTATCGACTGACTTAAAAGTGACCCGATAATATTTCCAAAATATTGTATAGGGATTTCGGTGTAGTATTCTGGATAAGGACTTATTTACAGGAACTCTCATATCGTAAACCGACACTCTCGTCAAATGGAGAATGAGTAAACGTATTTCTAGAGAAGACATTTCTCAAAAACATTGCTCTTTTATGAAATTTCCATAACTGGCATCCTTTCATAGATAATTGCAAACTTAACGGCGATTTGACACTGGCACTACATTTGACGTAAAAAGGAAGAGGAACACGGCTTCCGAAAGTATCGCTCTTGCGAAACACAGCTTGCCCTTTATTCACATGAAGTGTTAAGTGCCATCGACAAGGGATCTCAAATCGATTCCATATTTCCGGAAGGCTTTAGATACTGTACCCCACAAGCGGCTTCTAATGAAATTGCGTGCTTATGGAATATCTTCCCAATTGTGCGATTGGATTCACGATTTCCTATCAGAAAGGACACAGTTTGTTGTAATTGACGGTAAGTCATCGAGTAAAACAGAAGTGATATCTGGCGTTCCACAGGGAAGCGTTATAGGTCCCCTACTCTTCCTCGTGTTTATAGATGATTTAGGAGACAATCTGAATAGCTCCCTTAGACTGTTCGCGGATGATGCTGTCGTTTATTGGTTAGTGAAGTCAACAGAGGATCAAAAGCAACTGCAAAGCGATTTAGACAAAATTTCTACTTGGTGCGAAAATTGGCAATTGACACTAAATAAAGAAAAGTGTGAAGTAATACACATGACCACTAAAAGAAATCCGCTGAACTTCAATTACGCGATAAATAAGTCAAACCATAAGGTCGTAGATTCTACCAAATACCTAGGAGTTAATATTACGAACAACTTTGACTGGAGAGAACACACAGAAAATATTGTGGGGAAGGCGAATCAAAGGTTACGTTTCATTGGCAGAACGCTTCGAAGATGCACCAGCTCCACCAAAGAGACTGCCTACATCACACTTGTTCGTCCTTTCCTTGTGGGACCCTCACCAGGTGGGACTGACGGAAGATATTGAGAAGGTTCAGAGAAGGGCAGCTCGTTTTGTTTTATCACGTTACGGGGGGAAAGCGTCACGGAAATGTTGCACGAATTGGGGTGGAAATCATTAAAAGAAAGACGTTATTCATTGCGGCGTGATCTGTTTGCGAAGTTTCAATCACCGACTTTTAGTTCTGAATGTGAAAATATTTTGCTAGCACCCACCTACTTATGGAGACATGACCATCCCAATAAAATAAGAGAAATCAGATCGAAAACGGAACGAGTTAGGTGTTCTTTCTTCCCGCGCGCTATTAGAGAATGGAGCGGAGAGAAAAGTTATGAACGTGGTTAATGAACTCTCTGCCAGGCACTTAAATGTGATTTGCAGAGTATCTATGTAGATGTAGATGTAGAAATGAAAATAAACTTGAAAGAGAACAAACTACCACGGCAATACAGGTGATTATATTTTAACGAAAAAAGATTATGAAAAAAAGTAAAAATAATAATTAAAAAAAAAAACCTGGATGTTTCTCAAAGCTAACCTACCAAATAGTTTTGGATGTGACCGGGCTGCATTTTCATACCTTGCTTTCGGTTCACATCACTCTTCAACTACAATGCGGAGGAAGTTGCGATTTTGTACCAAAGTAGTAATGTAGTGCGATACGGGTTTTTTCTTTTTCCTCGCATATACCGGGTGATCAAAAAGTCAGTATAGATTTGAAAACTTAATAAATCACGGAATAATGTAGATAGAGAAGTAAAAATTGACTTATGAACCAAATTATACCAAAGGCAACACAAACATCCATGGCCGAGAGAGGATTCGAACCTCCGACGCGGAAGGCCGCACGATCCGTAACGTGGCGCTCCAGACCGCTCGACTACTTCCGCGCGGCCAACCAGTTTCTGGTGCATCGTCAGTCTAATAGCATCTATCCTGTGGCAGGCTACTGTCAACATTCGTAGGAACAGATTATGAATCTTGTTTTGTACTTTGGAGTATATCCGAGAAAATAGAAAAGACCCTCATTATATTTCATTACTATTACCGTTAAAATTGTGCGGCTCCGTAGCACAGTGGTAGAGCGCCAGCTTACAAAACCAAAGGTCGCGAGTTCGATCCCTGCCAGGTCTTGGGATTTTTATCTGTCACTTTTCACTTCTTTCCCCTCTGGCAGTGTTACTGATAAGAAAAATACGTAGTAGTACCCTATACCTGGCTGAGTAAGTCAGGTCGGAGGAAGGCAACTGCATACCAAATCCAAACAGGACCATGCCTAGTAAAGCACTGTGGTGTTCAAACCAATCTTCGGATTGTTGACTGCTTTACCTTACCGTTAAAATTATATAAATAATGACAAACATGTAACATTCTGCAATGTATTAGCCAAAAAATACAAAGGTACTGTCCCATTCTCAATTTGGTGAACATGTTCTGAAAATATAGTTTCGATAAAATGAGAAGAGAATGTTCACAGTGTTTTTGAGTCACCGTATGCCTCTTTCAGAACATTCCAGTGGCATAATCGTGCTGGTCAGCTGCATATTTATCAACTGGAGACTTGTCAGGAGTCTTCCTTGTTTCCATGAGCATGTAATGTTTATGGCGATGTTTCTGGTCTGGAGCATCAGCGTAGCAAGTGTGCAGACATTTGTTCAAAGTGCGTATCAGACTATAGTTACTATTCACAAGTAAATAAACCATACTTTTTTGAAAAAAGAGAAATTTGTCTTTCAGAAGGAGACCATTTTTTTCTTCGATTCTTCAGTTATTTTGACGTCCAGGTCCGCTAAATAGGTTGCACCTCGGTTGCAACCTCTATGAAGGTTCATTGGTGGTCATCGCCTTAGTTACATACGTTCACGATTCGTGTACACAGAAGGCAACTGGTTTCCAGCTACAACCAAATGTTTAGCACCGGACCCTGGGTGAAATGTTAGTCAGGCATGTATGCGTATGTTAAGGAAGAAATACGTTGCGATGATTATAGCTGCCAACTTTACAAGATATGTATTCGAAATTTCCTATGAGAATCAGCATTATCTACATAAATTAATTTTTACACATGAAATATTTTCCAGGCCGGAATTGAAATCCGCATTTTTGCTGTACGAGAAAAAAATGTTCAAATATTTTTAATGCCATAGGACCAAACTGCAGTCAACAGACTTACAAATTACAAAAACTAACGTATGCTAGAGACGACACAGCTACATACACAAACATGCTCGAGGGAGGATTCGAACCTCTGACTTGGAGCAGGCGTGCACTCCGCAGCAAGGCGCCTTGGAGCACATGGCCACTCTCGTCGGGAACGGTCACGTTTACCGTTACTTTAAACGTGAACGCCGACCTAAAGTTCTGTGTGTCACACACCGTCCATTACCCACGAACGCTAACACATTCCGTTGGGGAATTCCAGAAGTGGGAGAAACGTTTGTTACAAGTGTCACGTGCCTTGCTTTGGCTTAAAGACGCTTGAAAGTGTGTGTGTATGCAAAGCAAATGCCCATCAGATATGCATAAAAACATTGCGGTGACGTATACGAAACAAAATTTAAATTTTCCTGTTACGCCTGGTTCAGAGGGGGCCCGAATGGACTGCGCAGTCCGAGGTAGAAATTCGTCGTACTGCGCATGACGTCACCGCCGAAGTACCTGTCGGCAGTTGTAGCTTTAGCCATGCAGTAGCTTGTTGTTTACTGTGTATTAGCGGGAACGTTTCGTTTATTCGTGTGTTTCACGACAGAAAATTCGGTGTTTCAAATTCAGTTTAATATATTAATGATTCGTTTGACATTTTAAATTCTTGTAGAATCGTTGACAAAAAGACATTAGCAAGTGCCTATGGAACAAACGAGCAGTTCCAAAAAATAGTTCTCAACAAAATGTATTTGTGCTGTGAAACAATGTAGATTCGAAACCGAAGGCAGCTGTTACCATTTCACAAAGGACTCTTTAATGTCAAATAATTCTTTATTTGGCCTTCATTCTGAACTTTTGTCAGTAGGCATAAAGTATATATTAAAAGCACGGCTGAATCAGGACTGTCATGATAATTTGTTTTGTTTTCACAGATTAGAGGTCTTGGCCATTTCTATTAGCATCCTCTCCCTAAAGAAGTAAAACATTGGCTGCGTGTGTTGGTTCTGTGAAAGAATGCCCAATCATTCCAGTGTCTAATACTTTATCTGTGAGACAGGAATAAGACTCACAAGTTCTCTCATCTAGTCTGCTGTGCGGAATTATGCCGGATATATCTGAAGCAATGGCCATGTCAGTAGGGGAAGCAGAGAGACAGGAAAGAAGCTGTAGTCGTCAGGCTGCTGCACCGTCTGCTGTGACAGACGTTGAACGGCCATCTGAAGTATTCAGATATTTGGCAGGCTATACTGCACGCCGTGCTGCGAAATGTGTCACCTCACTAGGGGCGTCGTCTAATGAACTACTTTGTCCTCTTCCAAAACATCTCGCAGAATGTTGGTGGATAGAATTTCTATCACGAGGAGGTTTATTAGTGCTGTCTGACGAGTGGATGCGACAGATCTCAGAGTTTGAGCTGCTGTTCAACGAGATCAACGGAAGTGACATACTTTCAAAAGAAAAGAAATATTTGTAAGAGATTAGCCGACGTAATTTCGCAGAAATGTCCTCACGTGGCGCCGGAGGTCATGATAATATTCTTACGTACCCGAATTTTTATTCGATTGCGCTACCTCAACATGAAGCTGAAGAAAGAGAAAGTAGCGGCATCACAGGGGCGAAAATCACGCCAGTGGCATTCTTCGGCTAACAGGAAGATTTAACGAGCAATAAGCAAAGCGGAAACGGTAAACTTTAGTGTGTCTATGTGACTGCGCCGCGCTGCTTCGCGCCCCTCGGTGGCAGTGCTGCTTCACCACTGAGGTCATTTCAACGGCCAATTGCAGGTCGTTCCGCTTCGGGCACAACCTATTATAGAATAACCTTGCGCCTGGTCCAAGAAATCCCTTACGAACCGGCAACCCACATAAAACCACGTAGTGCCGGGCAGCCTAACGTTAAGGCGTACCTCACACCAAACTGAACAAGCCATCCCGGATACCAAAACAACAACAAATACTCACAGTAAGGGCACTACCTCTTGCAGGTGGAGCCACTGGAAGTCAGAGAGCGCCACAAGTCCACACTGCAAGAAGTTTTCCTCCGCCCGTGCCGGGCCGCTATATCTAGGCACACAACCGGCATTGGCGTCAGTTCACTGCCGTCGCTGAGGACTGTACTTCTCCTCAAGACCGAGGATCAACATCTGTGGACTCTGCCGCTGCTGCGGATTTGCGTTGGATTCTCTCGCTAACTTATTCGGTGAAACCATGAACTCTGTGCAGTGTTGGAAGATTCAGTTTTTGTCAAACTCTAGAAGGACTTCTTTTCTTTTTGTTTTTTCCTTACGTCGTACTGTTCAGTGACAACTTCGACGTGGTGTCAGACATATAAGAACTGTATGTGTGAATAAAAATTGTGTCATGCCAACTGAGAATTCTTCAGCCACACCTCTTATTTTATTATTGCTCTATTGTGTTCCGCACAGGGTTGCTACGTTTGAATTATATATTCCACTTGCGACCCGTTCGGCTTCGTACGGGTGCAATTTATATTCGATGTCAATAAAATGTACGTACTTTATTCATTACTATGCTCTACGTAACGTGCTTAAACACAATGAATACTATCATTATACAATCTTCAGCATGTTTAATAATGTTTATATAATAACATCACTATTTAACGTGTATGTAAATGTTTACCGGCCAACTGTATAAATATCGCTGCCAGGAGATCAAATCTGACGTTATTTCGGAAAGTAAACTCTTTTTTACAACTCCGCTCTACTGTGTAACGCTAAACCTAGATCCGCCGTAGCTGATTCAAAGTTTTTCTTTTTCATCACGGAAGATGCTTGGCAGCACCGCTAAAATCAGCTATCGACATCATTATTGCGCCTCGACTGCAGATATTAATCGATACTCAATGTTTGTTACCAAGTCTTCACGATGTAAAGATGGGAGGAAGTAAACAGGAAGAAGAGCTATATTGAAACTTCTCCAAAAATGAAAAAGATTTCTTTTTAGAAATTGTTTACGGACGATATAAGGACACAATAGAAAGGCACAGACATGGAAAGAAGTTTCTGTTAATTTTAATTCGCACAATATCAGAACGGATATAGTATGAAACTGTTTAATGAAAATATCAAGAAAAGGACCACTAACGCAATTGCACATGAACTGATATTGTTTTAAGACTCTCTATACGATTATTACGGTACATTTCATCTTTCAGTAAGACCTGCATATTCGAAAACAATACTGTGAAATAGTTCTGTTGCCGAACAGTAGCCGAGAATGCTCTAAAAACTGACAGAGTGCTTAAGTAATGCAATGATATGTTATGGTATCAGAGTGTTGTTATAATTAAAACTGTCGATTGTAACCGATGCAGTATATGCAACTTTAGATAAGGAAAAATATAATGAAACACGTGAATAGATTCCAAGTGGAAAAATTTTACAGCAAAAGCTACGACGCAACCACTTAGCCACCATCACGTCCGCCCGTTGCGTAATAGCTAACAGAATTTGTATAAAAGCGGGATTGTGTTTTAATCATCAATGTGTAAGCTGTTTTCATCGCCACGATGTGTTCAGTAGTAAAACAATTATTACCAACTGCACAGTTCCCGCTACACCAGTTTAGAGAGCATATATTAGATGTTGGATCATTATTGGTGCTGTCCTAACTCATAGACTCATCTGTTCACTGCAAATGATCATCAAGAACCGCTAGCGCTGCAGTGGTCATTACTATAGTTGCAGAAAAATGTCGGTTGGCTCTTTCTCCACTAGAAGGGCTACGGACGTTCCAAATGCTAGACGTAAACTTTAACCATATGTCTGAATAAATATCTTGATCCGATCGGTACCAATGTCCAGAGCATCACCCGCTGGGCTAATCTGCAGATTTTCTGAAGATTTCATCGCTATTGCTCGAGTCGTTTTGGAGATTACAGAGAAAATACATAGATATATCATATTCACAGAATATATGACATTAACTTCGAATGGGCAAAGCTGAAAATGTGTACCCAGCCGCCGGCCGCGGTGGCCGAGGGGACTAAGGCGCTCCAGTCACGGTCTGCACGGCCACTACGGTCGGGGGTTCGAATCCCCCCTCGGGCATGGATATTTGTGCCGTCCTTAGTTGTAAGTAGTTCATAAGTAGTTTGTAAGTTTAGAGACTGATGACCCCGTAGTTAAGTCCCATAGACTCTACAAACATTTGAACATTTTTTGTACCCAGCCTAGAAAGTAGGAGACCCGGGTTCCAATCCCGGCGTGGTACACATTTTCAGCTTTGCTCATTCGCAGTTGGTGTCATATATTCCGTGAATATGAAAGAATAACAACTGCAAGATCCGAAGTGATGGCTTTTTTTCGGAACAGACGCCACACGTATGTACATAAAGATATACACGTATCAATTTTTGTAGGCAATATATCTATAAAAATCACTGTACGTTTGTATTCTGTTGCTTCTCCTACCTATTGCTCCACATTCTTGAGCACCAACATATCCGGCTCCCCTCCCCACTCGGATCCTCTACGACCTTATATCGTTCCCTCATCTCCTACAGTACCTCTAACACATCCGGATCCTCTACACCAACCGTATCATAGATTCCTGTAACCCTCTGGTCTAGCCCATCCTCACCAATCCCGGGCCTCCGCCACGCCTTCACCACTGCATCCCTCCACCTGCACAATCTCCGCATCTCCCAAGCTACTTCTGCCGCCTCCCCCTACCGGATGCCGCCCTCTGTCGTGGTATCTATCCCTCCCTCCAACCCTGATCCTCTCCCCATGGATGCAACGCCCTCTCTCCCCCTCCTATCCCTTTCCATCCCACAACTTCGCTGTCCCGTTCCCAACCCTGAAATCCTTTCACCCCTTCCCTACCCTCCACCCCTCCTTCGGCCCTTCCCACTAACGCCCCTCCACTTCCCAGCGTGGTCTTCAATTTTGTGTCCCAGCCTCGTCGCCGCTTTTGTGTCTCGTTTCCGTCGTAGGTGTCGGTGGCCGAGTGGAATGAGACCGACACAGGAATAAATGATGCACGCTTGTGCAGATAGGAGGTGACCAGCCAGTGGGACAGCAGAATCTAGAAACACTAGAGTAAATTAGAACGAGATATATATTTCTTAGAGACTTAGTAATACTTAACTTTTACATAGCTCAGTACTGCAGAATGCTGATACATAGTTGAGCGAGAGTCGTTCAGTGGTGGTTACGAGCAGAGTTGTAGCAGAGGGCACACGTGGTTGACGTCATAAGAACGCCGCGCCGTGCGTGCATGGCGGCGCGCGGCGAAAGTAGGTGGCGCGCACTTTGGACTTGTGCGACACCACACTCAATTCCGTCGTTTTAAACAGTGTTTCGTCCAGTATCAGTGTCTGAAGTGATTCACTGTGTCTTAATCAGTGTGTCCACCGTGTATAAACAAGCGTCGTCCCCGAATATTTTAAACAGTGCCTCCGAGGGTTTCTTCGTGTGTCCAGAGTCTGATTTTTATCACTGTGTTTTTAACGCCAACGTGGCACAATGGTTTTAACTGACTACATGTTTTTATAATCTGTCGAATGTGTATGTCCACCTACTACTTCTACATGTGAAGGACTTTAATAACTTCATATTTTAACGCCTTGCCATTCTCATTTTAAACTCGTCACGTCAATTGTTTTAAAAAAATCTCGTGACTTTAGAGCGGCGCCTGAGCTTCTGCCAGTCTGTTGGCTGTATGTATGTTAGCGAAGTAACAATAAAGAAAGAAAAAATGGATTTTATTGGTGGCTGAGACCTGTGAATATATGTGTATATAAAATATCATACCATGCGTGTACAATCCTGAGCGTTTTCCATCCATATTTACATACTAATATGAGTTTGACGCATATGTAAAAGCTTGCGTCTGACGCTTGGAACGAAGTAGCGCAACACTAACAGTTATTCATGCGATGCTGACCTTCAAGCGCAGCACTACAGCCACAGAAGAATGGCATGGTACAACTCTCGGCTCTTCCTCCGCTAAGTGGATTACTGTCGTTTCATATGGCGTCTATTCTGAAAGAACATTCGTCACTTCTGATCCTGCAGTTCAAAAATGTTCAAAAGTTTGTAAATCAAATGTTCAAATGTTTGTTTAGCTTATGGGACTTAACTACGGGGTCATCAGTCCCTGAACTTGCATACTACTTATGAACTACTTACGAACTAGGACGGCACAAATATCCATGCCCGAGGGGGATTCGAACCCCCGACCGTAGTGGCCGTGCAGACCGTGACTGGAGCGCCTCAGTCTCCTCGGCCACCGCGGCCGGCGTGTAAATCTATCGGACCAAAATGTGTGGTCATCAGTCCGTAGCTTACAAACTACTTAAACCTAGGTAAACTAACCTAAGGACAAACACACACATGCCCATGCCCCAGGGAGGACTCGAACCTCCACGGCGAGAAACCGCGCGCTCCGCAGCGAGACGCTTTAGACAGCTCGGCGATCCTACAGTTGTTATTGTTTTATTATCACAAAATATATGACTTCAACTGCGAATGGGCAAAGCCGAAAATGTGTACCCACCCGGAATTCGAACCCTGGCCTCCTGCTTTCTAGGCAGTTCCACTAACCCCTACACCACTGAGGACACA
This sequence comes from Locusta migratoria, assembly GCA_026315105.1. Lineage (NCBI taxonomy): Eukaryota > Metazoa > Arthropoda > Insecta > Orthoptera > Acrididae > Locusta > Locusta migratoria. The sequence goes on along the minus strand of CM048746.1, from coordinate 338,031,304 downwards.
GCAACCATCACAGCTGCACGTGTCTGACGGGAGACGTGCTGAGGTAGTCGTTGCAGTTGTGATGGTTGCTGTCTCCTTAGTGGTGTAGGGGTTGGCGCAACTGCCTAGAAAGCAGGAGGCCCGGGTTCGAATCCCGGATGGGTACACATTTTCCGCTTTTCACATTCGCAGTTGAACTCATATATTCTGTGGTATGTAAATATGTATGTTTGTGTTACTAAATCTCTTCACCTGATTGCTATAAAACATTTCAAGATCACCCAATGGGCTAATGCGAGTTTTTCCTGAACGTTTCATCAAAGTGCTCGAGCCACCTCGGCATCCATAGGGAGATAACATGTATACATACATACACACCTCCAATGTTATATATATAGATTATGAAAACATGAATATTGCAGTGCTGTACACAAAAAATGCATACATCTCTTTTAGGCAATTATTACTTGTTATCTCAAGGTAATACGTTCAACCAGACATTCGTTGCCATTTTCGTTCACGAGCGGTGAACGACAACTGCATTATATGAATTTCACCCTAATTGAGCCACTATTCACTATGAAAACAATGGAAACAGTTTTGGTCGCGACTGTCATTGAAACGGTGAAACAAACGTTGCTAAGCAGTGTGTCTCTTCGACCTCTGCTATTAATCCCGGAAAGCAATTCGTTTCGAACTAGAACCAAATATGTTGTGCCAAACCCAGTGTGTGGATCGGCTATCTCTCATTAATCGGTACTGCCATGTTGACACACCTCATTAACGTTTCATTGCATGGTCCATTAAACGTCACTGCCCCGGAAATAAATAATTTCGGCCACTTGTTCCGCGAATTGCTTCATCTGTATGCACGGAGGATTCGTGTCGTTCCCGCTGTGACATCCCTAATTACGCTGGAAATTTTACACTGCCCGCTATTAATGTTTCACCATTTTAGGTACTCGTAAGCGAGATGGCTTGGTGGTAGCACACTGGACGCTAGTTCAAATCTACTTCCGAAGATCGAGATTTACCTTTTACGTGATTTCCCTAAATAACTCGAGAAAAAATCATGGATGGTTACTTTCAAAGAATACGTCTGATTTCCTTCCTTGCCCGTACGCTAAAATCCTAGTGTAACCTTTTAACGTTAACTAAAAATTTTCAAATGTTTTTGCTGATAATTTTATAAATGGTATCAGGAGAGTTCGAAACGAAATGTGAAAGCAAGGTAACAGCAGTCCAAGAAAAGGAAGTCAATTAGGAAAGGAAAATGTAAAGTTAAGTCCGATGTGTTGTGGATTAGAAACATTTTGGAAGGCGAGGAAATATTCTTTACCAGTAAAACTCATAATGGATAGCACTCTGCAGATTTTGTACATAACTTCAAAAGATTGGTTCCTCCAAATTTGACTGATTACGAAAGCATTAATGTAGTTATCAGCGGCTTAGCAGGGGATGGTAAACAGTGGGGACGGAATAAAAGCACTGATATTGTGAGTTTCGAGGAATTTAAATAAATTTTCCAGTAAGAATATTGATTAAGGCTAGAACGTAAAGCGAGAATTTGTTATTTAAAGATGAATGACAGTAGTTGCAGAAGTTCAAAGAAAGAGTTTTGTGCAGACTGGTATAAAAGACTATCCCATTTGCGACCCGATTCGAAATTATTTCGGAATTATCGAAAAAGCTTCTGGGAGATTGAAGCGTTATGTAGGTAGCAGTTACAAACAATTTTCAAGCTTCCTTGAAAGACTAGACATGAATGGCACTGGAAGGATTACTATCAGTTTCGTCCAAATTAACAACAGCAGAATCTGTACGATAATGGCGAACAAAATGAACATGAACAGTTTCAAGTTAACAGAAGGGGTAGAGGTACAGATGGTTTTATTTCGTCTAGTAGGGGAAGAGGATGTGTACACGGTAATAATTATGAAATTAATTATGAAGAAAACTAAAGACCACTTCTAATGGGGGTAGCTCCTAAGCGGAATACCGGACAACACTAACCAGAATGTCGTGGGTTTAATACGAAATACTGCAGTATTACAGTAAGTACAGTAGCGGCAGCTCCAGGTAGAAGAAGGCCGATAGAACGCCAGGTGTTACAACAAATGAATAACGTCAGCTACATTGCGGAAGGAAGAAGTGGCATTAAGGGCCTTTCTACGGATCGTGCGTTGGTCCCCGCAGCTGGTTCAAGTCCACCTCGCGCATGGGTGCGACTGTTCTCCACAGGTTAGCTTAAGTTAATGTAGATTGAAAGCCTAGGGACTGATAATTAACTGATAGTCAAGTACCGCTGATTCACAAAAATTTGAACATTTGGAAGAAGTGGCCTAGCGACCACCGTTCGTGTGAACATACAATGCCGGCAAGGAGGAGCAGAACGATCAGACTAGAAGGGAGCTCACAGTGGCGACACCGTCTAGTGACGAGGCCGCACGATTGGCCGTGTTACGTCTCCCAGAGTAGGCCGCGATCGCTAGCGACAGAAGTGCATCACTCTGGTCTTGCAGCGCAATAATTGGAAACGGAAGGCAAAAGCCCAGGGTAGTAGCTTTTGAATGGCTCCCTGCAGCCACCGTTGAGTGACACAAATGCAAGCGGAACTGAAATAGATGCAGACGTCATCGCCAAATAGGGAATAGGAAACGTATTACCCAACTGTCGCAGTGAGACCGTTGATTGCAATCAGAAATAGGGCAACATTAATAACGGAGCGCTGTTGAACACCATTCTCCTGGAAATGAGTGGAGCTGAGAGAGGTTCTAATCCCAACCTGAAAAGAGTGGAGTGAGAGGAAATTCTTTATGGAGATTGGATTTCTCATATTTAGAGTGTTGATAGAATATGATGGCGCCAGGTGGTGTCCCACACCTTCCGGAGATCATAAAACACAGCAACAAGATGCTTTCGGCGACTAGAAGCTATACGTATAGCCGACTCCAGTGACACAATATTGTCAATAATGGACGGTACCCCCTTGTAGTGGGGTAAGGAAACTCCGATATGCAAGTAACCTCATAAGCGGTCAACACATCATACATTGTGGAAGCTTGCACAGACCATTGGTGACGCTAATCGGACGGTAGCTATCAGCCACCTGTGGATTGGCGCCATGTTTCATCACCGGGAGGATGGCGTTTTGGCGTCCGCCAACGCTATTCTTAGCTTGTTTCATTGTGGTCCCATCTGCAGTTAGGAAAGTAAAGATCCACTGAGAGAGCCTCGCTTGCCTGGGTAAGCATTGTACAACTGAGGTGCGGCAGGTTCCGCAGAGGTTGCCCACTAGCGACTGTTTTTCCGCACGACCCAGGCAACTAAGCCAAGATCCTCGAGCTTTGTTCCATACAACGTTCCACCGTCGCGCTGTACGGTGATTGTTGAGGCACGCCGAGCCTACGTTGTGGAGTCAGTCCCCAGCATAGGGACCCCGGATACACCAAGGCCGTACTCACCAACTTAATGCTGAGCCTCCTGAGGACACTATGCTTAAGAACGGCGCATCCCGGAATACAAGAAAACCTGTCATGTGAATCTAAAGTCGGTGATCATGTTGAAACATCTACGAGGAGGCATCCTGTCTTCCTAGATACACAGTATTCAAGGAACCACTGTCTCTATTACTCTAGGGAAAAATTAAGATGATGTTTACAGTAACTGAGATCTCGAAAATGTTCAAATGTTAGTATAGCTTATGGGACTTAACTACGGGGTCATCAGTCCCTAAACTTACATACTACTTATGAACTAACTAATACTAAGGACGGCACAAATATCCATGCCCGACGGAGGATTCGAATCCCCGACCGTAGTGCCCGAGCAGACCGTGACTGGAGCGCCTCAGTCCCCTCGGCCACCGCGACCAGCTGAGATCTCGTTCAACTGATTCCCCCTCCCCCCCCCTATAAATGCATATGAAGTTTAGCTTTCACTAACTTAGATATTGTTTATGTGTTAAAGGCATAAATTTAGTATTCTCATAAGTTTAAATATTTGTAAAACTACTTTTCACTAACTCAGATATGGTTTATGTGTTACAGGCATCCATTTAGTATGTTTGTAGAACTATTGGCCAAACTGCTGTGGTCACCAGTCTCTAGATTTACAAACTACTTAAACTAATCGAAGGACAACAGATACACCCATGCCCGAGGGAGGACTCGTACCTCCGACGACAAGCTAACGTGCGCGGCGTAGTAAGAGCGCTCGGCTACTTTACTGCGGCTTAATACCCGCCTGTCTTAATCCACATAAATGGAAACGATCGGTGAAGTGTCCACAGGTATTTAGTTTTATACATAGATGATGTACAGCAAATTTATAAAAAATAAAGTACACAAAGAAGTTAAAATTCCCTGTTATGTCTTATATAGATTTTGAAAATAAATATGTATTGTGAAATAAATTTTAGCATCTAGGAAACGCCGTAAATGAAATGTAATAATAATTTCGTGTGGCTCAGTGACCAGGTGCAAGTCTTTCGACTGTACGCCGCTTAGGATCCTAACATGTCCCTAATCTACCCCAGTTACTGTCCGTTTCTATAGTCTAGTCCACCGAGCGCAGTGGCTCAGGGCGCCCGGTCAGAGGGCTAAACGCCCCCTGTAATAAAAAAAAAAGCTGTGCCAAATATCCAACGATCAACCAAGAACGAACTGAAGGGTTAAAAGTGGACAGCGTAGGAGATTGTCACGCAGGCGGCTTGGGTTCGTTTCTCGGTCGGGTTGGAGATTTTCTTCACACAGGAACCGTGTGTTGTGTCGTCCTCATCATCATTTCATCATCAGCGAGTCTCAAGTCGCCCATATGAGTGGCCAGTTACTTCCTTGGTAGCACAGAATTAAGCTGATAAATTCGGTTGATTTTTATGCCATTTTCATTCAATAAAGTGAGTGATTTTCACTCGAGGAATGACGTAAAGTTATGTATTGATTGCAGGAAAGTCGTTACCTGCCAAAATGGCAGCCAGTCTTTTCCTTTACATTTCACCTGATGTGGTCTAATCAGCTACTGGCGTAATAAGGAAGAACCAAATACCGTAAGCCATTGCCAGCCCTCGGGTAGCGTACTTGAGTGCGAATAGAAGGTACTGTCCTCTCCAGGAGCCGATGTGGTTAATGAGAAATATTTCAGCTGTTTGTGACAGAGCTACTTGCGTCCAGTTTGAAAATCAATAAGGAATTCTTAAGAAAACTACTCCAAAGGTTGTTTGGCTGTCTCCAGTACTGTATTCTCTCATCTGAAAGTGAGTCTAATATCTCGACAGAGTACCGATACCGTGCATCTACAAACCTGCTGTTTCGAGTTAAAGCTGTCGCCAAATTATGTTGAAGTGCATTTTGTCTAGCAATACATTCTATTGCCAGTTGGACAATTGGTTTTAATAATGAGTATAAATCTTTAATGCTCTTCAACAAACGTGCTCCACCAGCAGTATGTATGTTCAAATGTTTGTGCAGCTTATGGGACTTAACTACGGGGTCATTAGTCCCTAAACTTACAAACTACTTATCAACTACCTAATATCCATATCCGAGGGGGGATTCGACACCCGACCGTAGTGGCCGTGCAGATCGTGACTGGCGTGCCGCAGAACCCCGGCCACCGCGGGCGGCAGCAGTGAGTAGATAATAATAGTAATAATGGCAGTAATAACCAAATAATCCGGAAATTTTACATCCTGCCGTGATATTTAACTAATGAGTTTGCTGAAATAGAGGAAATATTTACATGTCTCGGAATATGATGGCTAGTATCATCTTTACAAATGTTGAAATGTTTGTTAAGCTTATGGGACTTAACTACGCGATCATCAGTCCCTAATCTTACAAACTACTTATAAACTAGCTTATACTAAAGACGACACAAATATCCATGACCGAGGGAGGATTTGACCCCCCCCCCCCCCCCGACGGGGGCATAGCGCCTCAATGCGCTCGGCCACTCCGCCGCGGCTCATCTTCACATCTCGCTGACACTAGGCGAGTATGAAGTCAGTGTCAGAAGCTTGCTCGTAGCTGATTATTTCTTTGAGCGCCAGATTATCTTCACCGCCTCTAGTGTACATAATAAACGCGTCTTGCGTCACCTTGCATCAGTTGTGTGAACGATTGCTTGTAGTTTAACATCTGCAATGTTTTCATTCAAGTCCTGTCTACAGGAATATATTTATAACAGGCGTGAACATATCTACTTTACCTCTGTTAACACCAAGTTAAGAACGTCAAGATGCACCGTATGTTAAATTCCGTATTAACTGGATCAGTTCGCTATCAACTCGAATAGAGCCAATTTGTCGTTGGTAGTAATAATAGAATACATGGAAATAAGTAACTGTCGTCAGAAAGGTTTCCTTACATTACAGTATTTTCCTTTATTTTATAAACCAAGACACATTTTAAGACACATGGCTGTTATTACATTTGAACTTGAGATACTGAAATTTGTGGTGCTGGACTGAGATTTTAAATCCGACCTTCAACTTTTCACCTTTGCGATATTCGACCCCTCGTAATCATATAGTATGGTCATTTCGTTGATTTCTCCGAGACTACTAACTACTCTAAGTCTCTACGAGAAGCACCTATAGGGATTCGAATCCATATCCAACAAAAAATACTCATAATTTCATTTTAAACCCTAGATAGAGCATACGGGACTACTGGTAAAAAATAATTTCAATGTCTCTTCATGTATTATCAATAACAACGATAGTGCTGTTGTCACTAGTGAGACACGCACGCATCCTTATTGCTGATAAGTTACCATTTGGGAGGTCAGGCAAAAAGTATTTCTATCCTTACTAGCTGAAAAACCGGCGTTTCCCGCGTATTTCTGACATTTTATGGTAGATATTAATTTGTATATGGGTTGTATATCTGCACAATCTCTTGGGAATACGATTAGTAGTAAAGACGGAAAAGATTAAAACGTGGTGCGTGATGGGGCGGTTTTCCTCGAACGTTACTGTTTATGGGCTCATATCTCATGAACTTTGTGTCGTACTGTGATACAATTTAGAAGGTTCACTCAACTCAACGAGAAAAGGTTTAATAAAGGTCTGAAATTATACTTAAAGTTTGTTGAAAGTCGCTAAGTACACTCATTCTCATACAGAGTATTTATAAAGTCACGCCGCATTATGCGGCAGTTTTTTGCGTTTTTTGTTCTTTATGACGTAATATCTTTTGAACCATGTGCCGTATGTGATTCTTAACCATGCAGCAATTCTTACCTCACGGTAAGGAATGTGTGTACCACATTTGGTTGAAATCGGTCCAGTGGTTTAGGAGAAAATGAGCAGAATTATCGCTAAATGCAGCAGTCTTTTGCTCATCTCATTGTTTATGACGTCATATGTCGTGAACTATGTATCGTACGTGATTCTTAACTTACGGCAACCGTCCTCATGGACTGAATCGTATGTGTAAAAAATTTCATAAATATTGGAACAAAGCTGTAGATTTGTATACAACATGTACACACAAACAAACATACGGACACTCTGCTTTATATATTAGAAGAAGATTACAAATTCAAACATATCGCTGCTGGTGAAAGAATTCGATGTCTAACATCTGACTTTACACAGATAATATGCATTTAGGTTCTGGATATGTAACTCCATACCAAATGTTTGTAAATATATATGGACCCTGGGCTACCGTAACATAACCTAAAGACAACACACACGACCATGTCCGAGGGAGGACACGATTCTCCGGTGGGAGTGGCCTCGTAGCATAAGAGTGTTTGTTCAGTTCCAGGGTCAGTAAAAAAGAAAAAAAAGAAAAAATAGAGTAAATGCATTTTACAAGTTCCGATTAGCATTTTGATATTTATGATAACCCTGATATTTCACACATCATTGTGTCTAGTCATCTATGCCGTTCTTTGTCATGATCTAGTATCGATAAGACACGAATGCTTTGCTTGGTTAGCAATGATTGCAGGTGATTGGTTCTGATTTCAGAACAAGATAGTTCGTCAAATCATTTCGATTTCAAAAGTACTTCGAATATCTACAGAACTTTAGTAATTCCGATACGACAGGTATCGTAAAGTCTTCAGTTTAAAGATTTTGAATATTTTATGTGACAGAGTTCGTTATGTCATACTCTAATGATATGTTATTTATTGTAATGAAATCGAGTTAACAAACGTTAACAACTTAATAACATGTATCCTTTTATTTTCAGTCTCTTGGTGTTAATTTACTTCAGGAATGATTGTCACAAAGAGCAGTTTACTGGATCCAGTTTGACCAGTCATTTTGCTACCCCGCGAAGCGATTAGACTACCCACCAAACAGTTGCGTCATTTGGAAGGCATGCAAATCAGTATAGTGCATGTCTTATGAATATGACTTTCCAATCGCTACTCTTCCAAGTATTGCGTATCTTCAGGATGTAACTGTAACAATTCAGTGGTTTCGGGAAATCTCAGCTGTTAATAATTTATGAAACACTTAAAGCTAAAGACATCATTAGATCACTTCTTGACTGGCGGTCAAATGTTCAAATGTTTGTAGATCTATCGGACCTAACTGCGTGGTCATCAGTCCGTAGCTTACAAACTACTTAAACCTAGGTAAACTAACCTAAGGACAAACACACACACAACCAGGGAGGACTCTAACCTCCACGGCGAGCAACCGCGCGCTTCGCAGCGAGACGCTTTAGACCGCTCGGCTACTCCACCGCGGCTTACTGACGGTCGTATATATTGAAAGGTATAAGTGACACTAGGTAAAATTCGCTGTCCAATATGCTTCGTCTCCCGAACAATAATCCCCTGTGCGGCCCGAACTGGGCGTTATGTGATGTAATCGCAAACAGTACTGATGTGTTTGGAGAGAGTATTTATAACTGCCTGATACTGTGTAATTTGGAAACAAAACACAAATCGGAAATTGCTCGTGTAGAGCTGTCGACACCGATCTGGCAGCCAATTTCAGAGTGACGGCATGGAGTTTATCTGCAGTTATTTAGCTGGGGAGCCTTTAATTTGTCGCCTTGTATTGGTTTATACTCAGGGCTTACCCTTTAAAGCTTAATGCCTGTTGCAGCTGCGCGTTTATTCACCAGTATCACCAGTGCATTAAAAACTAATGGAAAATGACATTGCGCTGAATTGAGAGATAAGGTCTGTATTTGAGTTAATATCGCTGTTTTCTGTTTTTGAAGGCAGTTTGGTACGCAGTGTCTCCTTCTTTGAATGCAAAATGCAGAAATGACACGCGATTTATGTATCGCGCTTTACATCGAATCAGGAATCTATCAATCTGCCTTAGGTAATTCTCGTACGTTGATATTTATCAAGCATTTCCTTCTACCGTGCAGTCACTTTCAGTGATTCTACATGTCCCATTACGTACTAAATTGGGCGAAATTGTTTAGTTTCATTGCGCATACACGGAAAACCAGAAAAAACTGATAATTTTACCTGAAATGTGTAAAAAAAAAACACTATTTGTCGAACCAGAGGAGAAATCAGAATATGTGACTTTTTTAAATGTTTGTAAATCTATGGGACTTAACTACTTTGATCATCAGTCATTAGGCTTACAAACTACTTAAAATAACTTAAACTAATCCAAGGATAAAACACACAGACACGCACCACACACACACACACACACACACACACACACACACACACACACACACACATATATATATATATATATATATATATATATATATATATATATATATATATATATATATATATACACACCTAGAGCAAAAAACTCTTGCCATTAAATCCAATTCCATGGATAAAATCATTTATTACAAACTATACGTGGACGATACCTTGCTCTTGATAGATGATGACCATAATGATATCATTAATATCTTCAATACACTAAACAGCCAGGACCAAAATATAAAATTCACAGTGGAACATGAAAACAATGGCAGTATCAACTTTCTAGACCTAACTATTAGTAAAGTAAACAATGCACACACATTCAAAGTCTACAGAAAACCAACAACAACAGATTCCACCATACATAACTCATCCTGCCATTCAACAACACACAAACATGCTGCATATAGAGCATTTGTTAACAGAGCCAACAACACACCAATGGAGAACAATACAAAACTTGAAGAATTCAATATCATCAAACAAATAGCAGCAGCTAATGGTTATGACGGCACACTGGTTGACAACCTTGCACAAAAAAGCAAAACCAAAAAGAAACCAATCCCAACACAGAAAACAAAAAATAAACCCACAGCATGTATCCCATTCATTGACAAACTATCCTACAAAATAGCGAACATTTTCAGACCAGACAACATCAACATAGCCTTCAAAACACACAATAAATTACGACACTCACTGAGACACAATGTAAACATACTGACAGATAAACACACACACTCAGGCATTTACAAAATAGTATGCAACACATGTAATGCGCTGTATGTAGGCCAATCAGGAAGAGAATTCAAAACAAAATACATTGAACACATAAATGCTTACCACACCAATAACTTTAATAAATCAGCAGTAGCTGCCCATATAAAGAACACAGGACATCCATTCCAGAATATCAAAAGTGATCTTCATATACTGCATAAAATGGAAAAAGGGGCATATAATGGACCTCTATGAAGAACTAGACATCTTCATCCATGAGAAAATACATGGTGAGCTTCTGTTAAACGATAAACTGGAAAGCACCAATACTAATTTCTTCAAAAATTTCTCCAGTGTTGAATGTATTTTTCATTAAAATATAAAATTAATGAAAGTAAAATTAAAAAGTAACACTGATTGATTAATACTTTAAAATGTAGCAACTTCTGTATCTGCACTTTTTATGGCATATTCACTGTAAATACTGATGTAAGTAGTTTATCTTAGCTTTTAAGGATCTTTGTACAGTATCCATCAAATACAAAATGTCTACATCTGCAGTATATGTAAATGCGTTCTTCTGTTGTGTGTGCCAGACAACAAGATTATCAAGATTATCAAAACTGTAGGTAAATACAAGACTACAATAATCCAAAAACTATAATGATGAAACGTAATACTAAAAATAGCTATATCTTCCTGAACAGGTTAAAACGTCCAAACATAACCTTACTGGCATCCACAACACAAAACATAATAAGTCAATAACGAACCAGTAACTGTAAAAATGCACCCGATGATAGCAGCGTGCTGCCGAAACGCGTCGTGCCAATAAAAATATCAATAAAAAGTGACAGCTGTAGCATTAATTATTCCAAAAAAGTTTATAATACAGTCGCAGACCACAGAACAATCCAAATAACTTGGGTAAATTTATGTTTTACACATGAGAATTTCTATGAATTCCAAGCTTAACAAGTGTATCAGATCAGCAGTATTACGTACTTATGTATCATGCCCACGTGGCATGATATGCAAATTTTATAAATGTCTCTTAACTTGTAACATATTAGGATTAGGATTTCAGAAGCCTACTCGTGAGATCCTTATAGGCTGCCGGAAAAAGAAAATATTCCACTTGCAGAGAGAACATCGATTTTGATCCAATGGTGGTAGCTGCAACCTGAGGAAGGCAAATGTACTGATACTGCTTCCAACGTCGTCCGCCAACACAGTGTAGTGACATAGCTACCACAGTGTTTTACATCTATGTATAAACTTTTATATGCCATGTTTACAGCTATAAGGCTCATTCTGATATCAACGCGTGAAGCAAAAGAACGCCATAGCAGGGAAATGCACTATTGTTTTCTACGGCCATCCGAGCAAGTTTGTAGCGGGCGAAATTATGTCCTTCCGAATGGCGAGATGGTTCTTTAGAAGAATTGTAACACAAGTGGAATGTGCTACGTATGTTTTGCAACGATTCTGCTTCTTACGTGAACGTCCTCAAACTAGTAGACGAGGTCTTGGACTCCACGCAGCGCAGACATCCGCCAGTGGCAGACCGTGCAGCTAGAACAGCAAGGCTGCCAACAGAGTACAGGGCGTGGGGCTGCAAGCACGCACACCTCTAGCCGGTTTTCCACTCACGCTAAATTATCTACTTCAGAGGATCACTTGGCAGATGTAGAGGCTCGCTGTGGTCTTCAGCGACGAGAGCAGACTGTGCCTGCCTGCAGGTGATTGTCGTTTGCGCGTACAATGAACATCTGGCGACCGCTGTCTCGTAACATCTATTTGTCCTACGCACACTGGACGCACTCTAGGCCTTACTGCCTGACAAGCACTCCGTATGCGTAGAACAGTGTAAGAGCCGTTGTTTTGTTAGTCTTGGAGCAGGAAGGTGATGGATGGGTGGGTCCAACACGATAATACTCGCACACACAGTTACGCGTGAAGTTCAACGTGCTCTGCAGGAATGTCTGCAAATTCGGTGGCCAGTACGATCACCGGAATTGGCTGCAATCGACAACGAAAAAAAAAAAAAAAAAAAAAAAAAAAACTAACTCTTTGCTTTTATTCCTGATACCTCGAAGGTGTTCTTTTCACTTTGCTGTAATCGTCATGAGAGTCTTATCCTCTTGGTTTTGCATTGAGGCACTGCCTTTCACGAATCTTCAGATTCTTTTCGTTATTGTGGAGCATGGCAAGCTCTTGGCGAAAAAATAATAATAAAATGAAATAAAACAAAATAAAAAATAAAATGTGGAAGCAAATGCACCGACCGAGCGTCGAACCCAGAGCCACCCAGTGCTCGGCCCGCTCCGTAACGGCCTTGAACGTGCGCCCTTAGTAGCAGCAGAAGCCACAAGATGACCAAACCATAATAAAAAGGAAATAAAAGAATTGTTTGTATTGGGACAATTTACGTGTTTTTGGTATTGTATCTTCTGGGTTATAAGGCCGTGTTCTCGGAGTCTTGCTGCTTCCTAACGTTTCGTCCGTTGCTGCGTCGGATTTCTTCAGAGATTGTCCGTCTGTTGAGTCTTGCCGACTGACTGGTCTTAAATTCCGTCTAAAAGGGGCGTGGCTAAGATCCACGTGATAAGCAGAGATTATCTTTGTCACAAATAAAGCTATACTACCGAACCATGTCAAAGATAAAAACAATCATCGGTCTGCAGAGCCACAGTCCATATATCGTTGACTTTCATAGTCTCTTCTTTTCGATTGAAATTATCATTATGTTTATATATTTCAATCGCTTCTCTATACAATCTTGGATAATAATTCGTCATAGAAGAAAACATTTCCGTCTCAGAGAACTTTACCATATGATTTCCCGATTGTAAGCAGCGTTCCGTCTCAGCTTTGGAAGAAATCCTTGGTTATCTGAATAGTATAAATTCAAAAACTGTAGCAGTGAATGCACTCGAACTCGCGACCTCTCATCTAGGATGCTACTAGCTGACACGTGGCTACAGCAGCTCCAGATGTCGAGAAGCTGCAGAAGTTCCGCCTTCCGCAGTGCTGTCAGGTATTGCATATGGCCGGATCTAGACTTCTGATAGACAGTTACAGCTTTGCTTTCGCACTTCACGACGTTTTCAACAAACAGATAGCGCAATAGAGTTTGTCAAATGGAAAGGAACACAGCCTATTTAAATTTCTGCATCCTACACTGATTGCAGTTCTGTATAGGTGGCAGTAACATGATTTTATTACGGTGATCACAAAATAGTCGAATGTATGCACTGGATAGCCGGGGCAACTAGTTCATGGCGATTCAGTCAACCAAGTAAATGACTGTACTGAACATGCTGCAAACCACTACAGGATGCCTTTGTGTCAGAATTCTCATCCAGTATGGCGCAAAGGCGTTACAATAGGAAATGAGTGTCAGAGAAGAGGATTTGGTGGTCTCTTGGATTGATGAAAGGCTGATATGCTTATGGTCTGGTTTCAATTCCAACTTCTGGCGATCATTTTTGATAGGGAGAGTCAGATTCTGTTCACTTCTGGCTACGCCAAGTGAAGAAGGTATAATGACATTGTGGTCTGAAATTCACATTAAACATGATATTCCGTCTCTATCAAGCAGAGGTTAGGTTGAAACACAATAAAATCAGGTGCGGTGACACGTAGAAACTTTATCACCAGTAATCTTTCTTATATTAGCTATTTATTTCTGGTGACGAAAACAACGCTATGTAGGGTCACAGGACACGTATACCATCTTTTATTTGAGCTTCTCTATGACGATAAAATTGGTTCTGGACTGGGAATGCAACGCAGACTGACCTTAACGCGGAATTTGATCCCTTCGTGACAATACGGCTCGACGACAATTTGTTGTCTGATCTAAACTACAGATACCTTAGCATCTCCACACAATGCGCGTGAATGAGTTCGAATCATGATCCAACACTAAAAGTTTCATTATGGATTATCAAGCTCTACCATGAGAATACCTATCTGCTGTTAGATAATAATTTTGATTTTCAGTGTACTTTCATTCGTTGTCAACACTAACGATATTTGACGTTTTTGACTCCTAGTGAGACACAGAACTATTTTCGAGGTCATTGTAAGTTAAAGGGTGTTATTCCGATCTGCTGGTGGAGAAAAATTCGGTAGCTGACTTCTCTTTGTATGTAGTCAACAACATATGTGTGGGGTTCGATTTACAGTCATCACTGAACTTTTTTTGTCATATTATTTCTAGTTCAGACATGCTCACATGTCACTGCTAGTTTAACCAACTGATATTTAACGTTCGTTTTCTCTAGAATATAACAGCGACAGGTGCTGTGTTGGAGTCCCGGGAAATTAATGTCTTGTCTCATCATTTCAGTTATACATCTAGCTACTGCCGAGAAATATGATATGTCACAGCTCATTGTGCTTCGATAACAATCCGATTAGGTTCTGCGTTGGAATCCCTGTCCAACACAAAGCCTCACCTCACAGCATTTCAAGTAAGTTGCTTGTGAAGAAACAAATAAGTATTATTTCTCGTAGTTCGTTGACAGGGACGATAGATGCTGGGTAGGAATTCCCGTCCATGAAAAATGTTTACAATGTGTAATTTAAAGTTTACATTGCTAACTGATACTGTCTAAAATCGAGGTATATCACTCTCTGTTTGCTTAAACACAAATGACTGTTAGTTTCCGTCAGTCAGTCATTTGCTTACTCTGCATGAGCTGGGTTTGAATCCATATGCAGAACGAGACGGTTCGTCGTGTCATTTGAAGTTCATACATATTCTCAACTAGCTGCTCGTGACTAACGTAAATTATTAATGTCACTTTAGCCGTGGCGGAATGGCTGCGCGCACTGAGGCGCTATGCTCCGATGCGCAAGGCTGTTCCCGGTCAGGGGTTCGAATCCTCCATCGGGCATTGATGTTTGTGTTATCTTTAGTATAATTTAGTTTCTAAGTAGTTTGTAAGATAAGGGACTGATGGTCTTGCAGTTAAATCCCATAAGCTGGACAAATATTTGAACATATTTGAATGTCATTTAATGTTAAATAATAAGTAAGGTATGTTACTTTGAACATGTAGTCATGAATACGACGAACTTACTACGTGCGTTAGTCATCTAACATAATAATAAGAGTGGTAACATTTCAGGCAAGTCATTTCTTGTAATAAATGTGAGCTTAGAAGTCTAATGGACAGTCTTAATTGTGATAAGGTGTTCAATGATATTTGTAGTATCGTGGTATTACTTTACATCTTGAGTTATTGAAATGCAGAGCAGTGTTTTTTAGTGGACACCTGCTGGAACAATTTTCAATAGTCGAACGACTGTACCGAGGAGCGATTGGAGTATCCGCAAAACAGGTACGTTAGTTGGGTTGCATGCGAATTAGGCGAAATACAATTCAGATCGTTCAGATACTTTTGAACAAGACTGTACGTGTTGTCTCTGTCTTCATGCGGAATTCTTCGCTCAATCTGTGTCAACTGCTGTAAGATATTCTATGTTATTCTGCTGCCAGTTATCAGTCAGTATATTAGCAACTGTGTAGTCATGTCGTCGTTAGTATTACTTGAGATTCTTGGTAGTGGTGTGTACCTCTTTTTGTGGTGTACGACTGTATATCAACGGGGCTGAATAAGATTAGCTGTTGAAATAAGGAGTCTTGTTACCATAGATTGTTCTGCATCCGTTTCGTATAAGACTGATATCCTCTGCGCGTGATTCTTCTAATTTTGACATTAACTGTCACGTACTTCTATTGACGTCGTTTGACCTTTTCAAGTTTGGCAAAGAATCCTACTAAAATAAACCCACGCTTCCACGACAGCGAGCTCATACGTACGTCACTAAACTGTCATCACACCCTCTAATTACTATTAATAATTAAAAACATAGTTAAATTATCTTAAATATAGGTTGATAATATACGGTATACTTGACGGTAATGGTACTAATTTTAATGACTAATTATTACTTTAAAGTACATAGAATTCGTGTGGCCAGGGCAATTTAGTGACATCAATCTTGGCTGCAGTGACGGATGATGCAGGCGAAAGGTCAGAGAACTACATCTCAGTTTTATAAATGTTAATGGAATTCCAGGAATGGAGAAATTCATTACAGGACCTCAATTTCACGTATTTTCCGAATGTGACAAAATTCGTTGTTGAGTTTTTTTGTGTTCGTCAGTCTGAGTCTCGATTGACACAGCTCTCTACCTTGCTCTATCCTAAACAAGCCTCTTCATCTCCTCATAGAAACTGCCACCGACATCAGTTTGAACCTACCACGGTAAATCAACGATTCTATGATGTCTCAAAATTTGCCCTAACAGTCTATCCCTTCTTATACTCAAGGTATGGCAGAAATTTATTTTTTGTCTGATTTAGTGCTCCGTTATTAGTTAGGCTATCTATTCTCCAAACTTCCAGCATTCGCCTGTAGGACCACATTTCAAAAGCTTCCATCATCCATCTTTCACTCTAGTACAAACTAACACTTCACACAAATTCCTTCATAAAAACACTACAATAATTAATATTCAATGTTAAGCAATTTCCCTTCTTCAGAAACGCTTTTCTTTCTATTGCCGTTCTGCATTTTAAATCATCTGTACTGCTATCATCTGACGTTATTTTAGGACACAAGAAACAGAATTCATCTACCACCTTTACTCTCTTGTTACCAAATCTAATTCATTCAGTATCATCTGACTTTCTTAGACTACATTGAACATTTCGTTCAATCTTTTACATAATTGAGATCTAGTATTAGCGAAATACAGGAAGAATGGAATAACTAGAGCCGGCTATTGATATTTTCAGATCATCATGTTCGTTTGACGTCGGAGGTACAATCACATTTGATAGAGGGACACTTTGAGGAGGCAGCTTTACGAAGGAGTAATTTTATGTAGGGATTTAGGGCCACACAAACTGTCTAATCCTTTAGTACGTGTATGTTCTCCTACTGTTGCTCTTAAAATACTATAATTTTGGTGGTCGTCAGTGCTGCTGGCCGTCCAGATCTCCAATTACGGGTATGAGAATGTTCACGTGACCGTTTCAATAAGTATCGTTGCACTAGTGACGCAGTACGTCCAACTAGTGTGGCACTTCTCGACTAGAAGTTTCAAATGTTCAAACGACTGTAAACCTAAGGGACCAAATTACTGAGTTCATCGGTTGTTAGACTTACTAACTACTTAAACTAACTTAAACTAACATGTAGATAGTTTCTGAGGAGGACATAACTCACACCTATGCCGAAGGGAGGACTCCAATCTCCGTCGGGGATCAGCCGGGCAATCCCTAGCATGGCGCCTTAGACCGTAGGTCAGTCCCGCGCGGGGAATGGAGAAGAGGCCCCTTTTAAACACGCTTAACTTGATGTACGAAATAAAATTGAGTCGCCATGGCATGTTTCAATGGTTGATATCACACCGAAGCTTATTGTTGTAAAAATTCCTTATCGAAGGATATAAAAAATTGCTTTCTGACGATTATGTAACTATGCTATATGTTACTATATGATGATGGTATATGATGTTCAAAGCAATATTAAGTCATATTCCCGAGATATCATCTTCCATCATGAGATCAAAATCGACATCGTCTTTTGAGGCGTAATATATTTTCCTCGCAATGTAGCTAATCTTGTGCATGGGAACAACGACAATAACAAAATGAATAAATAAATAAATAAGTTTCCAACATATTGCTCAAGAAGTACCCTTTTTCGGAGGTTTGTGCTTGGTGTCCAACTAGAGTAACTCGATGTAAGAATGAAAACACATAAAAAAATGGCCTGTCTTTGGATCCAAGTTCTCCTGAACGTTACGTTGAATGTATATATTTCATTGATAACACATTTACTTAGATTGTCCATAAACGTCATCGAACCACAGAAAGATCTAGACAACCACGCATTAGCAGTGCCAATGCGATGGAGTGAATGACTATCAGTTCCAGTTGTACAAAAAGGAAGCAAGTAAACTACTTGCACTGATTCTAGTTCTACTTAGAAGATATGTTGCAACGTTTGATCGTATCGGCATTGTTGCTTTGTGTCAGTAGTGACTCTCATAAAGGCAAGTTTCCAGACGTCTCGGAGTGAAGAAAAGCAATGTTCGGGCGTGGAGGGAGTACACAGATACTGGAACATGCCTCACTCTTGCCACCTTACGGCTACCACGGACTGCTACTTACGGATTTCAGATTGGGGGAACCCCGAGAGCAACGCCACCATGTTCATCGTACGGTCACAAGACGTCGTGTTTCGACTCAACCTATACGTAATGGAATGCATGACATGCAACTTCCCTCCCGATGTCCTTGGCGACTGTAGCTTTGACACCTATACATCATGAAATGTGATACAGATGGACCTAGCACCATGATCAATGTACTCGTCAGACTAAGCATCAAGTGCTATTTACATATGTGAATCGCATTTTCCCTCAACCGGACAATCGTTGAAGACGTTCTTGAAGCCATCAAAGTCGGTTGAACGCCTACAACACACCGACCAGCAGGTGCAACAACGTCGTGGTTCCTTAATGTTTTGGGGTGACATTATGTGAGACCGCAGATGATAACTGCTAGTTGTAGGAGGCAATAGAACAGCTATGCGTTGCAGTGTGTGACATTCTTTTACGTATATTGGAACCATACTGGTGAAGAAACCATTGGAACCATTTCGGTGAAGGATTTGTCTTAATGAACAATAATTTCGCTCTTATACTTCACATCTGTTGAATGATTTCCTACATGATAACAACATAGCAAGATTAGAATGCTCAGCATGTTCTCCAGAAGCGAACCCTATCGAACAAGCGTGGGGTACATTGAGGAGTGCTGTTTTTGCACGAGACGACCCACCAATGACTCTGAGAGACCTACGCGGAATCGACGTTTAAGCATACGACAATATGGATCTTCACTCCCTTGATAATGTAGTGGGAAGTGTCATGACGAATACAGGTATACATTAGTGCAAGAGGGCGTGTAACGAGGTATTAGGAGTGTTCGTGTATGCTGTTATCTGGAACGCAAATTCAGAATGTCTAATTTATCAACAACTTATTAATTTCTGTTTTCTTGAGTAAGAAACAGAAGCGTGTATTTTTTTTTAATTTTTATCTCTGTTCCATTTTTAGATAAAAAAAAACCTAGAATGGTGATTATAACGTTACTGACTCGTTACGTAGCTAATCTTTTCTTAGGGGATGACGATGTTCCTGCTAGCTTTGGCTCGTCACTGTTATTTTTAAAACTTACCTTTTATTTCACAATCAGGGAATTTTTCTTTCAAGAATGGCTCAATCTACTTAATAATTGCCAATAACATGAGGGTTGCATTTTTACTCAATAGTTTACTGTCCATCTCTGGCAAGAACCACTGAAGTCGTTGGACTCCGTCTGATATGGTTAGCTCGAGCCCCCAATTTTGCTAATAATATATCTATATGAATTATTAAACATTTGGATAATGTTCTTAAAATGATTGCTATTGAAGTTCATGTTAGTTGTACTATAAAGGGAAAGAAAAACCTTGTCGGAAAGGGACGAAGAATTTCATCTGAGTTCTGACTACTTTTAAAAATAAAGTCCATATACGTCCGATAATATTACACACTCCAGCGCGGTAGAATCTGTGGTTATGTTGATGGCTCATTATCTCGTACGATTGCACAGCACTCCTGATACATGTCTGCTATCAAGACCACTCCAAAATTCAACTGTCCCAAAACTTCTACTGCCATCGACTGATACTTGGCCGCTCCAGGCTGCCGCTTATATAGAAGCTGTGACGTCCTTTCTGTAATACCTCACCTAACGAGCTTCAGTGATTCTTGCAGTAGTGTACAAAACTTTTAAAATAATGACTGAACTGTTGATATGACGACATCGTTAGATGCGTGCTAAAATTCCAATTCGAATGCATACCTTACTTTGATTTCTGACATTAATAATACCCCCAAAACCTTAAGTTTTAAACATTGGAATATTTTCAGAATTACCGATAGACAAGTCTTTCGGCCGTCGCCGAGGGGACTGCGGCGCGCAAGTCACGGTCTGCACTGCCACTACGTTCGGGGGTTCGAATCCCGCCTCGGGCATGGATATTTGTACCGTCCTTGGTATTAGCTAGTTTATAAGTAGTTTGTAAGTTTAAGAACTGATAACCCCGTAGTTAAGTCCTTAATATCTACAAACATTTGAACAATTATTTTCGGCCGTTGCACAATGAATATTTAAGAAATCATATAGGTGCAGTGTTTTTCAGTTAGTGTTTCCAGTTCTTTTTTCGATGCACTGTTCAGAATTATTGTGCTCATAAATTGAAACCAATTACGCCCAAGGAAAAAAAAAGGTTTACACAAAGACAACATTTTAAAATAAAAGTAATATATTCTAAGAAGGTCATAATGTGTCTTTACGACACTTGAAACTTATCACTGCCTCGATGTTTGTGTATCTGTCTTGTTCTAATTATTATTAAGAAATAATTATTGTCATTCCTTAGAAGTGCAATTTTATGCGTAGTAGGAGTGTTATAGATAACATGGTTAGACGAAACTTTGCATCTCGATGACACCTCTCATTTGAGCCCTCGCTCATTACTGTACTTCAATTTTCCAAGTGAATTAATATTAGTTTTCTTAATAACGGACGAGGCGTACCTCCTCGCAGCGACTGATATTTGTTTAATACGTTCAGTTATTAATTTTATGACTGTAATTTCTGTTCTAATGTTTCTCAGTCGCCGCAACTTTCGACGCTCTCTGCTGTCAAACTAGCGCGCTTTGCACTCCAAATGAGTGTTGCACGTTGTAACGTCACATGATGCAACAATGTCTCTGATGTGTTAATAAAAACAAGACTTACGTCACCGGCTGCAATTGTAGTATTTTTGCACCTTTTGTCTGGCCTACCAGCACACCTGCTGCACCTCTGTCGGACTGGTTACTGGTGGCCACTCTTTCCGCCACTCCCTCCTAAGTGTCATCTGCCGGATAAGGCGCCTCTGTCCGAGGAATGGCGTTCAACTCGCCCTGTCACAAGCGTCCATCCGACTGCGTCTGTAATCTCTAAACGTCTAGCCTCGCCTGCACATAATGTCTCACATTAGCGCTCGCTATACATCGTTGAAGGTACCCTCCAAGTGAAGCCAAATAGAATGTGCATTACGTCAGAATATTTCATTTGACGCTAACCCAGAAGTGTGCTGACACTCTTGCGTCGCTTCCTGTTGACGGGAAATTAGAAACCAAGCAGTCTGCAGAGGACCATGTCCTCCGCGAGATCAACCGGCTGTTTCAGCAGTATTGTCTGTCGGATCGACGGCAGGTGTTTACTCCCGGGGTTCAAAATTATTGGCACCGATGGCACGAATTCTCTGTCGGTAATGGTGTTCTTCTCATGCAGGGCGAAAACGGCCGACCACGGGTTGTCATTCCTCCCTCCCTACAACACAAGGTCCTCAGCCTGCTTCATCGTGGTCATTGGAAAGTCGTGCTAACAGAACGACTCGTGCGTCAACATGTCTACTGTAAGGGTATCGGTGCAGATATCGCCTCTTTGGTAGCAGCCTACCCCTCCTGCCAAAGCAAAAAAGCTGCGCCGGCCGCGGTGGCCGAGGTGACTGAGGCGCTCCAGTCACGGTCAGCACGGCCACTACGGTCGGGGGTTCGAATCCCCCCTCGGGCATGGATATTTGTGCCGTCTTTAGTCTTAGCTAGTTCATAAGTAGTTTGTAAGCTTAGGGACTGATGACCCCGTAGTTAAGTCCCATAAGTTGTACAAATATTTTTTGAAAAAAGCTGCTCCTGCACGTCGGTATTTCCAATGGCCAGAGGCATCAACACCCTGGTCTAGGCTCCATTTGGACTTCGCAGGCACCTTTCTGACCTTCTGGTAGTTTATTGCAGTCCACGCCGGCTCTGGGTTTCGACATCATTGACCCACGTCATCCAGGCGCTCACTCGCATCGTCGCCATTGAAGGCCTACCAGAGACAATTGTGACCGACAATGGCCCTCAATTTACGTCCACAGAATTCACGGCTTCTGTGCATCCTGGCGCCTTTTCACCCCACGTCCAATAGACTGGCAGAGCGGTTCGTACGGACTTTCAAGAATCAAATGTCGAAGCTCTCCACACACCACTCACTGACGATGCTTAGTGCGTCTGTTTGGGCTCTTACAGGACAACTCCACAGGAGGGAAGCAGTCCGGAGGGGCAGCTCCATGGGCGCCCATAGCGTTCGCTCCTCTCCCTTTTCCGTCCAAAATGAAATGTTTGTAAAGCTTATGGGACTTAACTAAAGGGTCATCAGTCCCTAAACTTACAAACTACTTATCAACTACCTTATACTAAAGTTTTCCGTCCACAACGACCTGTAGAGCACACGGGGTGAGATCAGAGACACCGGTTTGCTATCCACAATGATGTCTGGGTCCCGATTTCTACCGCCGCAGCCGCCGTTGAGATCAGCCGGTGGTCACAAAACTACTGGGACGAGCATTGGTGGAGGTTCAACTTTCAGATATCTCCCGTTGCCGCAAGCATCTGAACCAGGTGCGCCCCAGGAGCCGTTAGTTGACGACTGCAGTCGACTCACCGCCTCTTGTTGTTGCAGGCCTGTTGACCAGGCAGTCGGGAAGCCGTGCGAGACTACCCCGTTCTATGGCCTCTCCAATGTCAATGGACGAAGGGGGGCAGCCAACTCCTGCATTCTGGCCAATGCCGATGGACGTCGACCACACACCTCTGGCGAACCACACACTGCTGGGCTCATCCGATGGCATCGACGTCGATCCAAACTCCGACACTGGCCTCCGTCTGGCTCATCTCTTTGCGGGGGATGGATGTCATGTACAGGTGGTTCGCCTGACGAGCGGACAGCCCGCAATGCAGGGTAAAAGCGCATGGATGCATAGCAGAGAGGCGTTATACTGCGGCGGTTCCGGAGTCGCCAGAGGATGCGACGAGCACCACCAGAGAATACTAAATCGTAACTATTTTCCTCCACACAGTCACGTGAGACCCGCTCGAGACTGCCTCGTAACACTGCGCGCCGACTATTTAGGGGGGCGCAGTGCAACACGAGAGCCATAGCTGAGACATCGCGACCGACGCCTCCGGGGAAGTGTCCCTGCCAGCGACGCCGCGCTTCCGGAACTCATGAATTTCTACAACGGAATACGTCGACCGGATCCGTCTCCCTGGCCTTTCTCTCAGGCTCTGCAGGTAGTACCTAATTGGTGAAGAAGAAAACTTTAGTTGCTGTTTGTTGTTTTTGCATTAGTTTCAGAAGCTTGTTAGTGTGGTGTCGCACAAGTCTAAGTTGCGCGTCACCTACTTTCGCCGCTCGCCGCCATGCACGCACGGCGCGGCGTTCAGCCACGAGCGCCCTCTGCTACAACTCCGCTCGTGGCCACCACTGAACGACATCGTTCACTTGGGACTGAGATAGGAACCAGTTAACACTTCGGAATCAGATAGGCACCAGTCAAGACTTGGGTATCGGATAGGCACTAGGCAGGCCTCTAGCTCAACTATGTATCAGAATTCTGCAGTACTGAGCTATGTAAAAGTTAAGTATTACCAAGTCTCTATGAAATATATATCTCGTTCTAATTTACTCTAGTGTTTCTAGTTTCTGCTGTCCCACTGGCTGCTCACCTTCGTATCTGCACAAGCGTGCATCCTTTATTCCTGTGTCGGTCTCTTTCTACTCGGCCACCGACACCTACGACGGAAACGAGACACAAAAGCGGCGACAAGGCTGGGACACAAAAGTTAGTTTGTTTTGGTTCCAGAAGATGATTAATTTGTCTTGTCAATGAACACAATTTCCGTATCAGACAGTGTCTTTCAGTTATTATCTTCTGAGGTGAGCTATAGCATGATCTTCAGTTCAAATTCAAATGTTTGTAGAGCTTATGGGACTTAACTACGGGGTCATGAGTCCTTAAACTTACAAACTACTTATGAACTAGCTAATCGTAAGGACGGCACAAATATCCATTCCCTAAGGGGGGATTCGAACCCCCGACCGTAGTGGCCGTGCAGACCGTGACTGGAGCACGTCAGTCCCCTCGGCCACCGCGGCCAGCGTCTTCAGTTCGGATACTGGTTTGATGGAGCTCTCCACCCTTCTGTATCCTGAGCAAGCATCATCATATCGTTATAAGAACAGCAACCCACATCTCTTTGAAGCTGCTTACTGTTATTTTTATCCACGCACTTTTCTCCGACCTTAAACTCATGATTCTTTGATGTCTAAGAATGTGTCCTACCAAACGATAACTTCTTTTAGTCAAGGTACGCCAGAAATGTCTTTCTCCCAATTCTGTTCAGTATGACCTCTTTACTTACGCTATCTACTAACCTTCTGATCAGCATTTTCCTGTAGCACCACATTTCAAAAACTTCTATCTTGTTCTTGTCTGAACTACTTATTGTCCTTTTCTCACTACTGTGTAAAGCAACACTCCAGACAATGTCTTAAAAATACTTTTCTGACATTTAATATTCGAACAAATATTAGTTTTGAGAAAAGCTTTTTTTCGCATTTCCATTCTGCATTTTTATCATCTGAACATCGACCATCGAATGTTATTTTATTAATGAAATTCCTTCAAGAATCGCCTGATTTTCGTAGACTAAATTCCATCAGCCTTGATTTCCTCCTTCCTCATATCCGATCATATTATTACACTGTCCCTTCCGTTCAATTGCTATTTCAGGTCCTTTGCTGTCACTGAAATTGTAGGCGCCAGAACGCGCCCCTTAAACTAACCCACCACTGCGTCTACAGAAAAGTACTTGTACTAAAACATAACAAAGAAGAGTCATTAAAAATACAGATCCGAAATTTAGATTTTTAAACCCTATCACCTTATAATCAAAAACATAAAACCACAAGGTTCAATATACACAACAGCTGCTAACGCCCGATACCATCTCAGTCACTTTGCCCTCTATTTCCACTTAATAGGCATTGATACAAGTCAGTAGTCCTCCTGACTATGACATCATGTTTTCAACTGCAGCAAGCCGCTACGTTGAAACACTTGATTTGTAGCTGCTCTGTCAGCATGCAGTCAGTGAAAAAGGCGTTTTGTGGTGATTGACGATGAAAAAATTACAGCTCCATCAAGGTATCGTACAATTACAATTTAGCACGCATTCACGAAACGTTTTTCCATTCTCCTTTTGTGTCGTAGAAGCTGATAGTGCGTCTCATCTGAGCAATCATCAATATCACATTCCCTCCTCTTCCCTTTCCTCACCACGAGGTTACTTTGAGGTTCCTCTTCTCCACTCCACCCCCAATCACGTCATACTGCGATGGGGAAGCTCTATACATAACGTTCTTCACTCAGATTTTGTCGTCTGAAACCTACACGACAGCGAATGAAAAAGATGTCACAAGTTATTTATATCGGTAATTAATAAATATGATTCCAAATATAAAAAGTAACTAAAACTAAACTCCGTCCCACACTGCAGTCGAAAGGCCCATCGGTCACCCACCGGCCGCCGCTTCATCCTTCACCTGAAGGCATCACTGGTTGCGGCATGGACGGAGACGTGGTCAGCGCCCCTCACTCCCGACCGTAACGTCGGTTTTCGCGACTGAAATCATTCAAATAGCTCCTCAGTTGGCCTCACTCGGCTTGGCAACAGCGAGTAGCGGACCCGGGCAACTGCCCTTCCAACTGCTAGTCAGCGTGCTTAACTTCGGTAATATAACGGGTACCGGCGTCTTCACTGCGGCACGGTCGTTTGCCAAAATGGAATTAATAGGATAACAAAGTCCTATGACTTATTCTCACCCTTTTTATAATTTAGCCATTTGAACTACGGAAACAATTCCACAAGAAATAAACTGAGCAGTCCCGTATTAATTTGAAACTGGAGGAGGGGCAACGTTTTGGCAATGGTGAGTAAATAATCAGCTCGTAAAATAATGAAGCAGCTTCTTTGTTACTTGCCATTATAATTCTTACAATTTAATTAATATGTATAACTGAACTGAACTAACAACATTTTTGTTTGTAATTGTTAGCGGCCTTCGCACGACTCCAAACGGCGTTGCTGCTGACAGGCGACGCAGCTGGTCGGCGCATATTTACTACACGGAGACTATTTCAAATCTCCTGAGCCGACCTGTTAAAAACGTTTCGAATAAATAAATAAAAAATAATCTAGGAAGTGTCACAATGCGTTCCAGCTTAAATGAAGCCTAGTGTAGGCCCGAAATAACTGCTCACCCGAGGTGGCCCAGGCTTTTGTCTCCTCCCCCTCACCCCCACACTCCTCTCTATCAGTGTTGCCACGAGGCTGAATTTGGAGATCTGTGGTTTAGATTTTAGAGTATTTCATCAGAATGTGGTGCCACAAGTTTCGTCACACCCTCTCAAAAAGGTAATTTTGATATCGAAACGTCAAGGATTCCAGTAAATACCTATCTACAGCTAACTAACTGGCTTTGTCCCCACCCATTTAAATGTATTGCCTTACAGACAGGAGCCAGCAGCTTATATATATATATTGTTTCACTAAGTGTGTTTGCCTCTGTAACTTATAAAATAATAGGTGATGGGAAATTTTAATGCGGTAGGTCAACACAAGAAATGTTACACTTTCTGCGGAGCTATGAACATAGTTTATTGTATCATTTTCCAAAGAGTTACAGCACATAGCGGAGCTATGAACATAGTTTATTGTATCATTTTCCAAAGAGTTACAGCACAAAGATATAATTTTTTAAATGGAACAATAGATTTTTCTATCGTGCATTGGATTCGTTGAAACCAGCTGCGTCCAAATCAATTCAAACTACATTCCTATCACTGTTAGTTTGGGAGCTACAACCCTTCAAAGTTTAGGGGGCGGAGGCTACGACAGCGTAGCTGACTGGCTGGTGGTCATCAGATAGTGGGCCGTGCCCCAGGTGATAGCCACTCGGCCAGTCAGCTACGCTATCGCAGCCTCCGCCCCCGGAAATTTGAAGGGTTGTAGCTCCCAAACTAACAATGATAGGAATGTAATTTAAACTAATTTGGACGCAGCTAGTTTAAACGAATACAATACCCGATAGAAAAAACTATTGTTCCATTAAAAAATTATATCTTTGTGCTGTAACTCTTTGGAAAAATGATACAATAAACTATGTTCATAGCTCCGCGGAAAGTGTAACATTTCTTGTGTTGACCTACCACATTAAAATTTCCTGTCACCTATTATTTTATAGTTACAGAGGCAAACACACTTAGTGCAACACCCTATATATATATTACTGGTTTAGGGCAGTTACTAAGATCTTTGATAAGTCACCCGATGTGACCTCACCCGCTAATTTCCGTTTCCGTCAGATTGTGTAGATACTGAACTGCAAATTATGATTTTAATAAGGAAACATTCGGAGGCCCTCAGTACCTACAGCCTGCATCGGAAGAAAATAAGTGAACGGCATAAAGATGGTTTCTTAGTCAGATGTAATAGCTCTTAGTCAGTATCTATTGTTATTTTGACGGAAAAGCCTCCAGTTAATGACAAAGAACATTGCTTCTGTTGGGACTGCCACTTCTTAAATTAGAAAACGCCACAAGACGCCCCTCTGATGCCAAATATCGCAGAGAGATCTGAGAACGTCACAAGACGCCCATCTGATGGCAAATATTGCAGAGAAATCTGAGAACCTGACTAGCTGCTACACTTCGTAATTGCAGACTTGTAGAGTGGATACCATCAGTTACAGCTGCGTCTGAAGAACGTCCAAAGATATAATACTGAACCCCATACAGATATTAGCAATATCTTCGCATGTCTTTTGACCTAAAAACTCGCCTGTCAGTTTGCTACGTTTATTAGGTGGTTTATTTCGCAAATTGACACTGGTGCAGTGCCTGTTCTATTTATATAATTCTATATTCCGAAATGCTTTAGACCCTACAATACGTTTACAAGACCATTTAGACCGTCTGAATGAAGCACTGTGAACCATTAGCCTGGAAAGGAGGCCTTTCGGATTGTAAGCAGTCTGAAGCAGTCTGTTATTTGGCCACATTATTGGACGAAATGGTGTGCGACATGTTGATCCGGTCATAAGATATTCTGTCTCTACTACAGTAAATAAATTGAAATCATTATTAGATTTCATCCATGTTTATCAAAAACACATTCCGAATTTCCTTAAATTTGCAAGACCCATGACAACTTTGTAAAGGAAGGCGGTGTATTTTCATAGGACACAGAATTTTAAATAGTGTTTCATATCTCAGACGCAGTCTGTATTTCTCTGTGACTCAATCAGGGTTTTCTTAGTAGTTGTCCTAAGAGTACCCCGAAACATATACACCCACAAAACTTAAATTCATAATCTTTATTTGGATGAAGTATTTATTAGGTTAATGAGAAGGAAATGTTTTCATTTATATTAGAAACAATATTTCTAATTTTATTTTTGAGGATAACATTTTGAAATAATAACTGACTATGCATAACTCAAGTTGTGCTATATATCCAATAAATACAGCGATTATATTGGCTCCGCATCATAATGGGTCTTTCTTTGATCCATTATATCGGCAATGTAAATCTCACAGAACTGAGAACGGCGTCAGTCAGAAAGTATCCACCGTAGAACGCATTAGAATAGGGAAAGGTGATTGAAAGCAGGCAAAAAGCAATGAACCGAATTTTAACGGTTCGGCACACAGATGAAATTCCTCAAAGAGTGCGGAGCGTTCAGCAGGAAGACGAGGTTCGGGACACACGTAATAGTACCCGAGAAGCAATGAAAAGAGGCTCTGACGCAAGCACACAATTCACGTTTTAGTATGGCACGCTATTTAAAGGGAAATGTACCAAAGGGCAGTGGGAAATTGCTTGTGGATAATACGCTGACTTATCCACCTATGACGTGATATCTGCATTCTGTGTTAAGCGCCGCTTTGTTGTCATTGTATAGCGCGCATTTTCTGAGAAATTGTGTTCCGGCTACTTTGCAATACTTAAAGCCTGTTTTCAATAAAACAGCTCTGCGTATAAATTAATTTTTCACGCGCACTACAGTTTTACAGACACTGTTTCATTCGCTTGTTAAATGACTGAACTTCTTTTTCGTTATTTGTCATAGTCACTTTGCGACATCAAATGAATTTTGGACTGTATAATTTTCCAAGAATTTTGAGAGTTAAATTTTTCTATGTGGACATTTCATATAATTGGATTTGGTTTGTAGGATTTGGTGTTTGAAATCGGAATTTTATTAAAAACTTATACTTATTTCTTTCCTTGGATACTGGTCTTTAAACACTGATTATCTTCTAAAATACAACACCCTGAAGGAGGCATCCAAATTAGGTGATATTTTCAGGGTGTGTTTGTAGTGACGAGAGATGCACATAATAATCATTTCAACGCAGGCTTAACACGAGAACATGTGGAACTACCTGAAAGCTCTATTTTTCGTACGTGCAGTTATTTGACGTAACAGATTCACTGTGCCTCGTAGAAAGCAGCTGACGTCTTTCGAGCATGTTTCGTAGTTCGACAAATTAAGGATATTTAACTACAAGAATTTTGCAGTATCCTTAATAGAAATCGGCGATAGTGGTGCAACAAATGTTGTGGGTCTGAAGTCGCTGGATGTGGAAGGGAGCGAGGCGCCTTTGGGGCCACTTTTACCAAAAATGTTCAAATGTTTGTATAGGCTATGGGACTTAACTACGGGGCCATTAGTCCCTAAACTTACAAACTACTTATGAACTACTTACGAACTAGGACGGCACAAATATACATGCCCGAGGGGGGATTCGAACCCCCGACCGTAGTGGCCGTGCAGACCGTGACTGGAGCGCCGTAGTCCCCTCGGCCAACGCGGCCGGCCCGCTTTTACCCACCCCTTTGACAAGCGTACTTTTGCATAGCAGTGATGAATCGTTCTGCCTGAGCATTCACCATATCACAGAAATTACGCTAATGTGTACCAAGCACTGTACGCGCGTAACATTCAACGTCTTTTGCAGCATAGCGGACTGTCCGCAAGTCGTCCATTGTTGCGTTTACCACCGGGTCAATCCCACGGGCCTTTCCGCCAGTATTGGTGCGGTGATTGGAGGGAACCACTGTTGCCCTATGCATCGCCATACTGCACCCTGTATTATGGGTTGGGCGGGTTTCGGATTACACTCCATTATTCCGTAGCAGGCCATTCCAGTACAATTACCAGCCAGAATTATGTCTCTTATGTGATGGGGCATAATTCCCTCCCCAAACCTTCGGAGCTTGGCTATGGCAAAATTGTAAGAGGATAACGCGTGATCGCTCGTGGCACACAATAATCCAAACTGCTGTCACCCATCGGATTGCTTTGCTGACTTGGTCTTGCTATGCTCCCCATCTTTAACTTATCCAAAAACTACGGTCGATGATGGTGGAACGACTGCGTCGAGATATATTGAAGCTTGTAGGAAGGCAGCACAGTTTTCAGCCGTTCTGCGCATCCCCCTCCATCACTGCACTGGTAGCCAATAACGTTAATTCTCTAGGCGCGTGGCTGGCCGCGAGATACGCAGTGTTTCTCACGCAGTCTTAACTGTTGACACTTGCACTTAGCTCTGCCCATTCACCCTTGCCGGCCCCGGTGGCCGAGGGGACTAAGGCGCTCCAGTCACGGTCTGCACGGCCACTACGGTCGGGGGTTCGAATCCCCCCTCGGGCATGGATATTTGTGCTGTCCTAGTTCGTAAGTAGTTCATAAGTAGTTTGTAAGTTTAGGGACTGATGACCCCGTAGTTAAGTCCCATAGACTATACAAACATTTGTACATTCACCCTTCCCTTACCTCTCCGCCGCTATGCGAGGAAGTGCCTTTCTACATGAAGCCAATCACTTCCAACAGCACACAAAAAAGTCTTTTGAAACAATAGGGTGGCATAAAGTAACATCTATAGCCAGAAATGACAGCAACCTCATTTATGATTCTTCGTCTTCCTCACGTCACATAGGACTGTAATATTAATCGAGTGTGTTCTGAAAAACCTGTTATCTTCCGCCGGCCGCAGTAGCCGAGCGGTTTGCGGCACGCCCGTCATAGTCT
This sequence comes from Locusta migratoria, assembly GCA_026315105.1. Classification (NCBI taxonomy): domain Eukaryota; kingdom Metazoa; phylum Arthropoda; class Insecta; order Orthoptera; family Acrididae; genus Locusta; species Locusta migratoria. Next base: position 337,999,832 of record CM048746.1, on the reverse strand, counting down.
GCACGGCCACTACGGTCAGGGGTTAGAATCCCACCTGTGGCATGGTTGTATGTGCTGCCTTTAGTACAAGGTAGTTCATAAGCAGTTTGTAAGTTTAGGAACTGATGACCCGCAGTTACGTCCCTTAAGTTTAACAAACATTTGAACATTTTTTGTTATCTTCCAAATAAATTTGGGTGCTGTATATATGCAGTAGCGCAGCAACGGAAAGGGGGGGGGCTTAGGGGGATGAAGCCCCCCCAGCATCCTCAAATTTTTTTTTGTTTTTATTATTATTATTTTAAACAGGTCAGCATGGGAAATTTGAAAGAGTACACAAGTAATAAATCAAAACGCAACTATCATTTGCCAAGCACAAGTGAACGTGACATTGGGTCGCCAGATCTCTCCATTCCTGAGCACATGTTGGAAGAATTTGGAAGGGCCTCCATCCCAGTATGAGTAGCGATCAGTGGGAATTGGCGGGACTGCTGCAACAACTGCGAACAAACTTGGGTGACGGTAGGACCCAAAGGCTGGTTGGTTGGGTTTTGGAAGGGACTAAACTGCAACGGTTATCAGTCTCCAAAGGCTGTTTGACACCGTTATGAAGCGCATAAGGTCAGGCATCACATCCGGAATGGTGACGCATCCTAGCTGGCCTGACGCAAACGTTTCTCTTTCATTCCATTTTGTAATTATGTAATTAGTTCAGCAATGTCACACAGTATTTCATCATACATATGTAGTATCATTCACTTCCAAATACTCGTGAGTATTTACCATTTGTGTCAGGCTATGTATTTCATGAATGGTGGAAGATCTTGAAAGGAGTTTTATTAATGATAACTGGACAAAAGGCATGTCTGTTGTTCAATAAATACTAGAAACATAACCGTAAGACTATTGTCGGAACTGCAAGCATAAATACGTCTACAGAAATGAAGCATTTGCACACGACTGCGAGTTAACTTACGATAGCGAAAGGCTTAATGAGTATTATTCACTGTGTACGAAATATTGACCTTAGTCAGCAAATACTATGTTGCAAAGATTACCGGAAGTAGATTCTGAGCTAGATACATTCAGGCATTCTGCTCGAAAAGGAAGAGGTAGTCATTTATATCGTCGATAATCGATAATTTTTAATGTTTCGATAGTACAGTCATATCACACCAGCAGGGCCAATGAGTAGTGCATGAAGCGGTGAACCAGTAGGTTCAAATGTTCAAATGTTTGGTAAGCTTATGGGACTTAACTATGGGGTTATCAGTCCCTAAACTTACAAACTACGCGCCTTAGTCTCCTCGGCCACCGCGGCCGGCGAACCAGTAGGTACTGAAATTTAGGATGTCTGGAAGAATAATAACGGACCAAGAAATCAATAACATGTCTAACATTTACTATGAATTAATTATACTGCTAACTGCATACTAGATATAGGTCTTTGCTTTAAAACGGAGCTAAAAACATGTTCAAATGTTTGTACAGCTTATGGGACTTAATTACGGGGTCATCAGTCCCTAAACTTACAAACTACTTATGAACTACTTACGAACTAGGACGGCACAAATATCCATGCCCGAGGGGGGATTCGAACCCCCGACCGAAGTGGCCGTGCAGACCGTGACTGAAGCGCCTCAGTCCCCTCGGCCACCACGGCCGGCACGGAGCTAAAGGAATTGTCTTCTCTTACTACCGTTTTTTACAACTCAGAACCTCAATCGGTAAATATGGAACTTTTGTAGTATGACTTAGTCTGTAAATTCATTTTTTTGTTCCTATGGGAAACGTTACCAGTGTGTCTTGGTAGCACAGTGAAACAGACTATAAATCCAAAGATTGCAGATTCGATCCCCACTAAGTCTTAAGATTTTTATCTGTCACTTTTCACTTCTTTCACTTCTGGAAATGTTGCTGATGTGAAAATGTCGAGTAGCACCGTTATTTAGAATACACATTAAACTGTAGGGCCCCTATAACTAGCTGGGTAAGTCAGTCTGAAGGTTGGAGGAAGGCAACGACATACCAACCAGTCTCCTGCATGGTGCTGGTTTCAGCTCGCCCAGCACGCAAGTCATGGTCTGGCCCGTATGGACTGAGGCCAGCCCACCTGGCCTGCCAGGCTGACCTTGGCCTGGTGGGCTGGCGGGCTGAGCGCAGCCCGCCGGCGCAGCCCGTGCGAGTTAAAGCAGCCCGCCGCTCCCTCAGCCCGTCAGGCCGCGCGCTGTCGTTACCAGCCGGCACCTCGCCATTGCTGTGTACGGTCTGGCCGCCCATCTACACAGAGTGATTAGCAACGTGACACATGTACTGGGAGTGACAAGCTGCACGGCACGGCCACTAAAGTCGGGGGTTTGAATCCCCCCTTGGGCATGGATATTTGTGCTGTCCTTAATATTAACTAGTTCATAAGTAGTAGGGAGTGACAAACAATGCTACATACTCACCTGTACTCTGAAATATGACTGTTACCATATGGAAATTTTTTCTGAAATCATGGGCAAAACTTTTGAGAACGTCAGCTGTGTACCCAAATAATCCTAGAGTAAGTAATTGCAAGAATATTATTCGGGAATGAAAAGGCTAAAATGTTGCAAACGAAGAGGCGCTGCAGCACAGTCGGCCGCGGTGTCCCAGGGGACTGAGGCGCTTCAGTCACGGTCTGCACGGCCACTACAGTCGGGGGTTCGAATCCCCCTCGGGCATGGATATTTGTGCCGTCCTTAGTATAAGGTAGTTGATAAGTAGTTTGTAAGTTTAGGGACTGATGACCCCGTAGTTAAGTCCCATAAACTTTACAAACATTTGAACATTTGAACATTTCGCTGCAGCACAGGGAAGGACCTGCAGCGGTGAGTGGCGCCAGCAGAGAGTGAGACACTGCATAACACGCTGGCGAGCTGACACACCGAAAGCTAGGCCCGTGCGCTTGCTGCATCTGGCCCGGCGGGCTCTGATCAGCCACATTCAGCCCAGCCGGGCCAGCCCCCAGACAGTACGGGCTAGGAGGGCTGAAAGGAGCATTGTGCAGAACTCTGGTACCATCTCCAAATGCATTGTAAAGCACTGTGGTGTTCAAATAAATGTTGGTATTGTTAAGCGTTTTACCTTTACCTTAAGGAGAGAAACAGAAATAATACTATCAAAACGAGCAAAGCCAATTTTTAATAAACGAAGAAAAATCAATATATTTATGTATTCTATTGAAGGAAATACAATATTTATTTGTATTCATAAAACTAAGGCGACTTTATTTAATTCTGGCACACACGCAAAATTCCGAAAATACTACCATCGCTTGCCGCGGTGGCCGAGGGGACTGAGGCCCTCCAGTCACGGTCAGTACGGCCACTACTGTCGGGTGTTCGAATTCCCCTCGGGCATGGATATTTGTGTCTTCCTTAGTATAAGGTAGTTGATAAGTAGTTTGTAAGTTTAGGGACTGATGACCCCGTAGTTAAGTCCCATAAGCTTAACAAACAACATACTACCATCACTGACTCTGAGGTAGAAGTACAAAACATAATTCATTGCTTCTTCAAGCTACAATGACATAAAAACACCATAAATTGTTTCTTTGGTGTAGTACACCACATTGCTAAGCAAAAGGAAATGCTCTGATTTTAAGTTACGTTCTCATATCTTTTTACATCCGATTTTGATACAATAAAACCAGTACGTTGCCTTAAGGTTTATTAAGGTTATATGTCAAAACTCAATGAAAAATCATCCAGTAATTTTGAAGATTAATGTATTCATGCACGTAGAAACACTTTTTACATAAAAAAGGGTTAAGTTACGAAATCTATTTCGTGACGGGATTTTGATGAAAAAGAACCAACATGTTGTCCAAGCTAGAGTTATAGATACAATTATTAATTATATTTCCTTTTTCCGTGAGGAAACATTATTGACACTAACTACTCTGAACAGCTGATATGTCAATCCTTCCCCTTCTACAGTTCCCTTTGTGCTCTTCTCGTAATTTTTGACCCAGGTATACATCTCCACAGCTATACGGAATACTAAAAATCCAGCTTTTTCCAGCGGTTTTCGAGCACCTTCGCCGATTTCAGGTGATCCTGTATCTTCGGAGTAGGTTTGTAAATAACGGCAACATTCCTTTTCGGAATAACGGTCTGTGTGCGTGGGCTTCCGAATAACTATATGGCCATTCCCCCGTTATCTGCACCGGGATTCAAACCAACACCCACAGCAAAAGCGGGGCATTATAAAGACCCTGGCGGACAGAGCAAGGAACATCTGCGAACTGGAATTACTTGACGCGGAATTGAAACACCTGAGTAATTCATTGCTTAGGATTGGCTATTCACCCACAGAGATAAGGAGAGCGTTGAGGCCGAGACATAGAATTGAAAATATCGAAAAGGTTCCTGTGAAATATTCCTGCCTTTTATTAAGTGCGTCATCGACCGCATCGGTAAAATTTTGACGAAATGGAATGTTGCTGTTATTTACAAACCTACTCGATGCTCGCAAACCGCTGAAAAAAGTAGGAATTTATAGGATTCCGTGGAGCTGTGGAGACGTATACGTGGGTTCAAAAAAAAAAAAAAAAAAAAAAAAAAAAAAAAAAAAAAAAAAAAAAAAAAAGACTAGAAGAGCACAAGGGGAACTGTAGAAGGGGAGAGATTGCCAGATCATCTGTTGATCAACATGTTTTTCAACCGGGGGACCACCTAATTCAATTTGATTAGACTCAGGTTTTAGGATCTACAAATGGATACCGCGAAAGACTGTTCAAATGATTGTTAAATTTAAGGGATCATCAGTCCCTAAACTTACAAATGACTTATGGTCTACTTTGTACTAAAGACGACACAAACAGCCATGCCCGAGGGAGGATTCGAACTCCCGACGCGGAAGGGCCTCGCGCATCTTACTATAGCGCCGCAATGCGCTCGGCCGCTTCGCTGCGGCCGAAAGACTGTACGGAGACTCTATAGAAATTGTAAAACACCACAATAATTTCAATAGGATGAAGCAGGGCGTGAAACTAGATGTAATCTGGATTGCGGTATTGAAGAAGAAATGTAACAGTCTTCCACCATGGGACAATATTAACAAAGGACGACGGCAATCAAAAATGTTCAAATGTTTGTATAGCTTATAAGACTTAACTACGGGGTCATCAGTCCCTAAACTTACAAACTACTTATGAACTAACTAATACTAAGGACGTCACAAATATCCATGCCCGAGGGGGGATTCGAACCTCCGACCGTAGTGGCCGACGACGGCAATCGGCAACGACGAATTGCGCGCGCAGTTACAAAACATCTGACGTCACACCTCTGCGCGCGAGTTCTCGTAAACGGAGTTTGGCTTCAGTCAGTAGCGAGCCAGGGTGTGCATCGGACATACAAATGTGCCACGATCTACCTTGAAACTGTCCTCCGCAGTTGGGGACGAAACATTGGGTTTGAATAATAAATCCATAAGACCACAGCATAATAGCCCAGAATTATTTTTTTTGCAATAATGACATTTCCGGCCGTGAAAGTTTAAATTTTACAATACGCTGAATTTGCCAGTAAAAACCGAATGCAATTTCGTCATTTACTTTCGGTGGTAGGTTTGTTTAGATAGGGTTACGACAGACAAGACGGATTTCCACTTTTATTATAGCACATAATAATAACTTAGGACAACATGTTTCCATCGGGAAGGTAATAATGATAAATTCGTAAAATAACAACTAGGACATTTAATTGAAACGGTAAGAGGAGTAGAAAATTCGTGACAGTACAGTTTTGAACCCAGACGAGGTTGGTAAATGGACAAAAATGCAATTTGCAGAGTAAATATGCAAATGAAAAGGTTAAAATCATGTGTCTGTACTCCGGAAGCCATCACACAGACTATGCCAGATAGTACTACATCATTTAATGTCTCTTCGGCACTTTCCTCTATCAGTTACGTGTCGTTGACGGAAAATACCACTGCCAGCAAGCGTTATTTTTGCTCCAATTTCGGCCTTCTGCGTCGGAGGTTCGAATCCTCCCTCAGGAATAGATGTGTGTGTTGTGGTTAAGTTAGTTTAACTTAGTTTCAGTAGTTTCTAAGTCTAGGGACTAATAACCAAGCAGTTACGTCCCATAGAATTACGAACATTTGAACATTATTTCTCCAATTTCCGATTTTCTACGAGTCTTTTCGCGAGGAATACGTAGGAGGAAGAAATATATTGGTTACATCTACTAGGAACGTGTTTTACTTTCAAGCAACTTTGACATTACCACATACTGGGATACAGATCGCCTCATTTGCAGCTTCTGTCAGTGCAGTGGGTCGAAATTTTCTATCCTGCTTTCACGCTCCTAAGTGAGCCTAGAACAAAGTAGTGCTCTCATTTATATCTTATCTGTATCCTCCGTTAACCCGATTCCGTACAGCTCCTAAACTTTTATTTGGCACATGTGGAAGAGAGGGACACGGAAGCTTTGCAAAAACAAGTGAGTTAAATATAGACACATACGGTTGCAACCTAAAAAAAAATATACAGTTCCGAGGTCATCTTCTACTGCCATACTTATGCTATATATTGAGTAATGTCATAAAGTACGCGAGGTGCATGGAGATGGTTTGTAAATAAGGGCGGTCGCGATTAAAGTACGTTTACAGCACGATGCGATGCCCTGTTTCAAATGATGAAATACGACTGATGACCGCGTATTGATGCATGTTCGGACACTGCATAATGAATAAGACTTTCGCTCCGTGGTCCGCGGATGCAGGCAGAATGGCGATGGCGGAGAATGCAGCCCGCTCCTCTCGTGGATGCCGGTCACGATCGCGTGATTCTACCGGCAGCAGGCATCGATCCGTGAACCGTGCGTAACTAGCAGCGGGGCATCTCGATCAGAGAGTTTGTTCGTATCCTCTGAGGAACTGCCGGAATACAAGGTAGAGAGGACTGTTACACTGCACCTGAAAGGAAAAGGTCGTTTCTACTAAGCAGCTGATATTTCATTTCCCATTTATTTACAAAATTAATTTTATTTTGGAAAAAACAAAAGTGAGGACGGAAAGCACCAATTGCCTTGTCACCCATATCGACAACAAATTCAGTGTTTTGCAACTACGTATATATACAGGGTGTTTCACTAAGTGTGTTTGCCTCTGTAACTTATAAAATAATTGCTGACGGGAAATTTTAATGCGGTAGGTCAACACAAGAAATGTTACACTTTCTGCGGAGTTCTGCATAGTTTATTGTATCATATTCCAAAGAGTTACAGCAAAAAGATACATTTTTTAAATGGAACAATAGTTTTTTTCTATCGTGCATTGGATTCGTTGAAACCAGCTGCGTCCAAATCAATTTAAATTATATATATATATATCATTTTTCAGAATTTTTGGAATTTGTATACACTGTATAATTTGGATAATTCTACAAACTAAATAAAAATTGCCTTCTTACGAATATCTCTCCAGAATCGCTCTAAAATAAATAAAAGGAATAAGTAGAACAATAATTTTAGCTCATCAGCCTGAGACATTTCATCGTTCGCATTTTCACCATTTGTCACTTATTCTCAGAAATATCATTATGACGCCTGCAGTGTTACTTGACTACACGTTTTCTATGATTCGCTTAAGACATTAGACTGTTTTGTTGAGACGGTCTACTAGGTTACGTACGTAAGGGCAGGAAAGATATTTAAGTGTCAGTTTGTCGAAGAGAAATTAGAAAATTTATTTATCATATGTTCGGAAACACAATGTATCAAAGCACTATCACATTTCTAACATATTCTTTAGGGTCACAAATCTAATGGTTTCATCACAATTTATAAGAATCTTTAAAATAAGGCCCGCACAGGACCTGTTTTCTTCAAAAACATGAAAAGTAAACTTAAACAGTTTTGCTTTCGCAGTAATCACCTGCATTCAACGAAAATCCGTAATATGCAAGGTCAACACGTCAGTTACATACAGTACAGTTGCTAGGGAATATGCTTTTTTGTAGGAAGTTTTATAATGGGCTGGAAACAATCGAAAGTTGACGACTGAAGAGAGTTCTGCGACTTAATATTAACAGCAGGAGTTTGGAGGATGAGGTAGGGGGGGCCGCAGCGGTAAAGGCGTGGCAGAGGCCCAGGATTGGTGACCGACCCTGTCTTTTCCACCTGTATTTATTACCCCGTCGGCCTGTGTTTCACAAGTCTGGCATAACTAATCGTTGCAACATCTGACCGGTTTCCTTCTTCCAGTCATGTACGCCCCAGCCACTTGTTCCTTTAAGTAATACAGTTGTTTGGCAGCTACGCAGCACGGCATCATCCGAAGCTCACTGAGCCGTTCCACTTTACTTGCTGAAATCATAAACTTGCTTGTCCTGCTCTACTTTAAGTCACACGCCTGCTTTCAACACAGCACCGCTTCCACGTTCAACCACTGCGTCAAAGTTCACTCGCCATTTGCCAACTTTTCTTACATTAAATGTCTATATTCTCCCTACGTGCGCCTCGGTTGCACAGTGGTAGAGTGCCAGACTACAAATACAAAGGTCGCGGGTTCGATCCCCGCCAGGTCCTAGGATTTTTATCTGTCACTTTCCACTTCTTTCACCTCTGACAGTATTGCTCATGTGAAAAATACCGAGTAGCACCGTGGTTCGGAACCCACGTTAAACTGTAGGTCCCCCTATAACTGGCTGGGTAAGTCAGTTCGAAGGTCGGAGGAAGGCAACGGCATACCACCTCCAAACAGGACCATGCCTAGTAAAGCACTGTGGTGTTCAAACCAATCTTCGGATTGTTGACCGCTTTACCTTTTTTATTCTCCCTACTTCCTACATTCCTCCACCCCCACAGACACCACCTGGATCGTAACTATTGCAGAGATAATATTACAGCCAAAAATATCGATGAAAAAATATAACGAAATCACTAAATACATTCTTGCGACAATAACTGATTTATTTCATATACCTACGTATTATGTCGACAGTTGAAACCAGTCTACCGAGATTTGATGGAGAGGGCCGTTGTACTCTCATTCTTCTTAAGCTTACAGAAAAGAAAACCTACACAAAGGAGTATCAACAGAAAAAAAGGAACCAGAAATACTAGTGCCCAACATTATAATTTTCGGATGAAATTCCAACATGTTGAATGGTTTCGGGACAGCAACTTACTATTTTTATTAATAATTTCAAAAACAGCCAAAGTTACACACAGCTGGTTGTTTTTAATGACGACCAGTTTCGGGGATACCTGAGCCCATTATCAAGTCAAACCAACTCAATGTCATCATCAATATACAAACGATACATCACCTGTACAATCTATTTATATTCCCTGTTTTTGAAATGTGTCATTATTCCACTTTCAAAAAACAGAAATAAAAAAAATATTTGTACCTGTGAAGTATCGTTTGTATATTTTTGATGAGATTGAGTGGGTTTGTCTTGATAATGGGCTCAGGTAAGACCGAAACTGGTCGTCAATAAAAAGAACCAGCTGTGTGCAACTTTCGCTGTATTTGAAATTATTAAACATAATTTTCGACTCTCCTTCTTGTTTAAGCTGCAATACATGTTGGATAACGGCATTGATCTGCTGGGTGCTAATGAAGTGACCTAAACATCAGAGGATTTCCTGATCGAGGGAGTTGTTAAGGACGGTTAGGTTTTGTTGTGGTAATATCTTTAGTGTCGTATCAGACCAGTAAACGTTCATTGTTATATAGCCAGTCATGGATGCAGTTAAATGAAAATTATTTCCCGTGATTGTAGATAAAGTGCCATTAAAAATCAAACCACTATTTTGAAACTCTAAATACTTTATAGAGTATATCACTCCATCCTTGAAACATTCTGCAAAAATATTTGTTGGTTCTTGTACTGCGTGTAACCAATTGTTTCCCATTCTTTCTCGTAAAGTATCAAATTCTGCCTCTAATCCTCTATGCTCATTTCTCAATGCCAATTAGCTATAGACCATAGCGACAGTTCACCTATTACTGGTTATCAACAATGGTCCTTGTCTCGAGAAAATAACTCCACTTTTTAATTCTAGTATTTTCAAACTACTGCTAACCCCAACTAAGCAGAGAATTAATACTACTGCTACTAATATCCTTTGAAGCTCCATCACCCTAGACAGTGTTCCCTAAAAAAGAACAATTATGTTATGTACTAAGCTGAAATAAATAAAAGAAAGACGCAGAAAAAAACTAACGTATTAATTTATCTTAGATAATTTATCTCTAGTGAATTGTATGGACCCCCTTGCCTCCTCCTTGGAACCGCTAACTGATCCTATTTCCAAAGTCGTGCATTTCCTCTATTAATAGATACTACGGTGGAGGTAAAACATCAGTTGTCCCCTTAAATGGTCTTAAACAATTTACGTGCACAACTGACGTTCGTGTGGGCAGTTGCAATCTTGTGGCGACACCACAATGTGATAAGGCCCTCGATAATTAGAGACTAACTTTTTTGCCTTTCCCTTCGCCATGTAAGGCATGGATAGTATGACCCATCGCCCGACTTTATAGTGCGGATGTCTTGCTCCTGTATTCCCCAGCCTTTACTGTCGCTCGAGTGCCTTACTGTTTACTTTCTGTACTCTGGACCATACCTTTTCACTATTTTTGATAAATCTATCACCGTCTCACCGACTTTTACTCCTTTTTGACTCAATACATCGAAAGGGCCACCCCCACGAACCACAGACATTGCCGCGGTGGTGTGGCTTGCGTGCCTCAACGATGCAGATAGCCGTACCATGGGTGCAAACACAGTGGAGGGGTATCTATGGATAGGCCAGACACACGTTTGGTTCCTGAAGCGGGAAAGCAGCCTTTTCAGTAGTTACAGGGGCAACAGTCTGGATGATAAACTGAGCTGGCCTTGTCAGCTAATATGGCTTTTCCATGCAGTTACTACGAACGTCTGAAAGCAAGGGGAAACTACAGTCGTTACTTCTCCCGAGGATATGCAGCTCTACTGTATGACTATATGAGGATGGCGTCTTCTTGGGTGAAATATTCCGGACGTAAAATAGTCCCCCATTCGGATGTCCGGGCCGGGACTACTCTGGTGAATGTCGTCACAAAGAAAAACAAAACAGGCATCCCACGGATAGGAGCGAGGAATGTTCTAACTCTTAATCGCGCAGGTAAGCTTGAAAATTTGAAATAGAGAAATGGATAGATTAAAGTTAGATATGGTAGGGATTAGTGAAGTTCGGTGGCAGGATGTACAGGATTTCTTGTCAGGTGAGTACAGGGTTATCGATACAAAATCAGTTGGTGGTAACGCAGGTGTAGGTCTAATAATGAATAAGAAAATAGGAATGCGGGTAAGTTACGCTGAACAGCATAGTGAACGTATTATCCTAGTAAAGATAGACACGAAGCCAGCACCGAGCACAATAGTGCAAGTTTATATGCCAAATAGCACGTCCAATAATGAGGATATCGAAAAAATGTATGAGGAGATAAATGAAATCATTCGGAAAGTTAAGGGAGACGAAAACTTGATTATGATGGGGGACTGGAACTCGGTAGTAGGAAAGGTAGAAGGAAATGTAGTAGCTGAATGTGGACTGGGAAAAATTAATGAAAGAGGAGATCGCTTGGTAGAATTTTGCGAGAGCACAATTTAATGATCACCAACTCTTGGTTTAATCATCATGAAAGAAGGCTGTATACGTGGAAGAGACCAAGAGACACTGGAAGGTAACAGACTGACTTTATAATGGTAAGGAATAGATTTAGAAACCAGGTTATAAAGTGTAAGACTTATCCAGGGGAAGATATAGACTCTGACCATAACTTATTGGATATGAAATGCAGATTAAAACTTAAGAGACTGCAGAAAGTTTAGGAGATGGACCCTGGACAAATTGCAGGAACCAGAGGTGGTTGAGTGTTTCAGAGGGAGCATTAGACATGGATTGGCTGAAACGGGGGAAAGTAATACAGAAGAAGAAGAATGGGTAGCTCTGAGAGATAGGTTAGTGAAGGCTGCATAGGACCATATAGGCAAATAGGACAAGTCCTAATAGAAATCCCTGGATAACACAGGATATACTGAACTTAATACCTTGATACAAACGTCTGTGTTGTGCATGAAATACGTGACATAAAGAATCAATAGTTAGACCAAAAATTTTAAAAGCACATATTTTGATGTTTACTGCACTATATTAACACAGCAAACAATGAATTTTAATTTTTACAAAGGTGATTTCATAATGTTGGACTGAAAGGGTAAATAGTTTTGAAGAGTACATTACAGTCAACATTTTCAAAAGCTTTTTCCAGACTTACAAATTCAAAAACTTATAACAAGGATATCTTCTCATCACCGCACTCTCAGATTTAATGTAAGGATGACGCAATGAATAGCTCGTGGAAAACTGAATGCAGTTAAAGCACGAAAACTGGAAGAAAGTATATGGAAACAATAAAACTGAACACTCCAAGACTATAATAAGAACATTAAGGAAGCAGCTGCAACAAATAATTTGTGGTTCTGTGATTATGGTCTGTGACTAAAAAACTGAAGCTACCGGGTTCAAAGTCATTCCAAAAAAAATTTATTATTTCGTTTTTGTCACTACATTATGAACTTTGCGTCATGCCACTGATGTCTCTATTCTCTATTTATGCCTCTGGCTCTCATACTGTACACTAGTTTCAGAATATGTGTCGTGTGGTAAGAACATATTAACGTCATAAGCAAATGTGATCAATCCTGAGTGCAGGCGAAAATCCGCATAGACAGCTCACCTATCAAAACAACAAATAAACGACTGGAAGCCGCGGTGGAGTAGCCGAGCGGTCTAAAGCGTCTCGCTGCGGAGCGCGCGGTTGCTCGCCGTGGAGGTTCGAGTCCTCCCTGGGGCATGGGTGTGTGTGTTTGTCCTTAGGTTAGTTTACCTTAGTTTAATTAATTTGTAAGCTACGCACTGATGACCACGCAGTTTGGTCCGATAGATTTACAAACATTTGAAACGACTGGAAACTGAAACAAGACGTTAGTTGAGTGCAGTGTACGGCGTAGAGAGAGGATTCCTGCTGACGACGCTCCATGGATGGCAGCAGACTGTTCGTGACTTTGGAGAAAAATATGAATCCAGCAAATATAGTTCGTGACTTGCATAACTATATCAGTGAAGATTTTCCGTAGCAGATGGAATAGCGACGCCGACGTTACAGCATAGCAAAGACACAAGTGGTTAAAGCTAATAGACACAACAATGAATGGATGGAAAGTTCATAATTTTGTGAAAAAGATGTAAATTAAAGCTTTTGCACATGCGGATATCTGAGTCACAGACTTTCAGCTTCGCATTTCTTCACAATAACTAAAGGACCACGACACTCACGCTGTGGATGCTTCCCTCTCGTCTCATACGTTCCACTTGGGATGTTCACTGTATTTATTTTGCTTCTGTTTTGATAGTTCGACACACTGAAAGGGTTGTTTGAATGCTTAATCACTGTTCAGTTTTTGACCGGCTGTTCAAAGCACCACACGACGGCTAGTTTCCCTGTAAGATAAGTCGCAGGGTCAGTGTTACCTCCTATGTTCCTACATTTCTCGTAAATCCAAAGTGACCTTCTCGGAGGTCGCAGTCTACAAGTTTTACGTACTTTTATAAATAATTTGTGTATTTAGGAGGGTTGGTAGTTAAATAGTGGCAACACTGCTGTGAATTCACTATCCAATGTAATCTACTATTTCGCAGAGAGCACACGTTGTTGGCGTTACCAACCTTATATCCGAGCAAATGGTCTTGCCTGTCCCACGTCACGGGCGTGCGCAAAATCGAGGAAAACACAGTCACTTGTTAGTGAGCGGTCTAACGTAACGGTGCCACTACGCTTTCGAAACAGGAAACAACGGAGTTGGATGAAGATTGAATGTGCCAGAGGTCGTACAGCACGACAGCATTATTAAAGTCTTCAAGAGGCGTGCGGGATTGCCGTACAGAACTGTAGCACGTTTGGTAAAACCCTTCAACGAAAATCGGCAAACTGTGGAAGACATTTCGTTCCTCCACGGCGGACTGCCAATGCACAGTATTATTGTTCGTTTTTGAAGCATCACCTGTGACCGGCTTTGCGAAAAAAGCCGCAACACTTTCTGCGCAACCCACGCACTATTTCGCACGACAATGCGCTGTCGCATACAGCGCAAGCTGCGGCTGTTCTGTTCGGTCGACGGGACTTGGATGTACTGTACCATGGACGATACTCCCTGAACTAAAGTCCTTGGGACTTGGATTTGATTCCGAAGATGAAGGCAGTGTGGTGTCGCACAAGTCCAAAGTGCGCGCCACCTACTTTCGACGCGCGCCGCCATGCACGCACGGTGCGGCGTTCTTACGACGACAGCCACGAGCGCCCTCTGCGGCAACTCCGCTCGTGGCCACCAGTGAACGACATCGTTCACTTGGGACTGAGTTAGCAACCAGTAAAGACTTCGGAATCAGATAGGCACCAATGAAGACCTGGCTATCAGTTAGGCACTAGGCAGGACTCTAGCTCAAATATGTGTATCAACATTCTGCAGGACTATGTAAAAGTTAAGTATTGTATAAATTCTGTGCAATATATATTTCGTTCTAATATACTCTAGTGTTTCTAGTTTCTGGCTGCTCCTCTCCGTACCTGCACCAGCGTGCTATCTTTATTCCTGTGTCGGTCTCATTACACTCGGCCACCGACACCTACGACGGAAACGAGGCACAAAAGCGGCGACGAGGCTGGGACACAAAAGTGGCGACGAGGAGCGATAGAAGAACCTTGGACCAGCCCGCTTGCAGCAGCCAGACAGCAGTAGCCGGAGCACGCAGAAATTGCTCCCACCCACCCACCCTTATTATAAGATTTTTGGGGGAACTTCTTCTGTTACGTGTTTTGTGGACTTTTTTGTTCAAAAATGTTCAAATATTTGTTAAGCTTATGGGACTTAACTACGGGGTCATTAGTCCCTAAACTTACAAACTACTTATCAACTACTTACGAACTAAGACGGCACAAATATCCATTCCCGAGGGGGGATTCAAACCCCCGACCGTAGTGGCCGTGCTGACCGTGACTGGAGCGCCTTAGTCACCTCGGCACTTTTTTGTTGCAGAGCGTCCTCTTTCATATTGCATTTGTGTTTTGTTATAATTTACTTGTATGCGCGGCGCCTAATCGGTCAGCATGGCCACTACCCCGAACCCAAACTTAATGGAAATTATTCAGTTGCAGACGGCGCAAATAACACAACTCCTCCAAGCTGTGGCCCAGCTCACAGCGCAAGCAGCTAACCAACAACAACAGCCGCCGCTTCAGCAGCCCACACCTGCCGCCGCAACGCTTCCTACGTTTCGCCAGTACAACGAATATAAGGAAGAATGGAGCGACTATTTCGCACAGTTTCAAGAACTCGTCGCGGCTCATCAACTTACAGGTCAGACTGTTAAGCATCTTTTATTGTCTGTGGTGGGTCCCAAAACCTTCGTATTACTGCAGAAACTATTCCCGCAAGCATCTCCTCGTGATGTAGACTTTGAACAAATAGTAGAGGCACTAAATGCTCATTATGAGAGAAAAGTTCTTGTAGCCGCTGCACGGTACCGATTTTTCAGACTTAAAAAATTACCTGACCAATCACACCAGGAATGGATTACGGAACTGAAGGGCTTAACCCGCAAATGTAAATTTACTTGCTCTTGTGGACTTTCGTATAGTGACGTGATGTTGAGGGATGCGATTACGCAGAATATTCAGGACCCCAGAATTAGAGCAGCAATTCTGAAACAGTCTGACCCTTCATTAGACAGTGTACTGCAGCTTATTGAAGCGCATGATACTTTTGACTTAGCAGATGTAGAAATGCAAAGCCACAGTGTTAATTCAGTGCGCCGCAACGGACGTTTTGCTAGCCGTAGTTCTCAGTATAGCACTAGTGATTCTTATTTTTCTACCGGCCGTGCTGAACAGACAGTGAACAGTAGCCAGTGTAAAAGTGCGACACAAAGGTCGCCCCGTCGTGTTAGAAACAGTGATTTGAATAACGGGCGCCAACGCTCATTTCAGAAAAATGTACGTAAATCTTGCCCCCAGTGTGCGTCTCGCCACAAGTGTGCTCATTGCCCTAGTCGCAACGCAACCTGTTATCAATGTGGCAAATCAGGACATGTACAGTCTGTGTGTATGCAAATTAAAAACTCAAAGAACGGTACCGTTAGAAACAGTGCTTCGCAGAGTGCGAGAACAGTTCATTCTGTAAATGTTATACGGGCTGTGGAATTGAACAGTGCTTTCCTTGGATCTCAATTGCAAGAAAGTAGATCTGCGCCTATGGCAAAACTATATAGTGCACCACGTAGCAAGCGCCGACGAGCGCGTAAAACAGTGCAACGGAAAAGGGTTCGGGACAAGCAAAATGACTATGAACAGTGCATTCCTGTAGTGAAAATAGTGCCTTCTGCAACTGCTCCTTGTAATAGTGCCCAGTACTGTGTAGCTAGTGACAGTAGACATCAAGTAGCTACTCAAAAGTGTAGTGCAGTAGTTAGTACATCTGGAGTAGCTTCGCATGCTTGCGCGGACGCCGACCCGGCGGTAGTGCCATCTAGTGACAGTGTTGTTAATCCGCTGCGTGCCGAGTCTGCGCCGCTTACCTCACTACGCGGCCCGCGCAAGCGCAGTAAACAAACCGTAGCAGACGTTGCCCACATTCGCGCACCTGTCGAGCGCCGCAAGCAAAAACTGTTTGTGACTCTCTTCATAGAAAATAAGACGGTGCAATTTCAGCTTGATACTGGTTCCGCTGTCACATTAATAAATAAAGATACTTATGAACTTCTGGGTTCAACAAAATTGTCGCCGTCACAGCAAGTGTTAACAGCTTATACAGGTCAAAATATTCCCGTGCTAGGAACGTGTAGCCTGCCCGCCTCTTTTCAAGGTGTAACAAAAACAGTTGCTTTTGTTGTTCTTCGGGCCAAATCTACTCAGAACATTTTTGGACTTGATGCTTTTGATTTGTTTGGTTTATCAATTCAAAGAGATGTGCTTCAAATTTCGTCAATAGTGCCTCAGGACAAAATCAATGCATTGTGTGACAAATATAGTGACTTGTTTTCGCCGGAACTAGGTTGTGCAAAAGACTTCGTGGCACATGTAACTTTAAAAGACTCTGCAGTTCCAAAATTTCGTAAAGCTACACCAGTGCCTATCGCCTTGCGTGATACAGTTGCCAAAGAACTTAAACGTTGGCAAGATAGTGGGGTGATTTCTCCTGTTTCTGCGAGTCAGTGGGCCTCGCCTATAGTAATTATACCCAAGCCGTCAGGAAAACTTCGTCTCTGTGCAGACTTCAAATCAACAGTGAACAGTCAAACAATTGTAGACACTTATCCCCTGCCCAGACCTGACGAACTAATGGACAAATTAGGACAGTCTCGTTTCTTTTCCAAGATTGATTTAGCAGAGGCATACCTACAGATTCCACTTGATGACGAGTCAAAAAAGTTTTTCGTCATTAATACTCACATGGGCCTTTTTCAATTTCAACGCCTACCCTTTGACAGTTCTTCCACCCCCGCTATTTTTCAGCGCTTTTTGGAACAGCTGACAGTTTCTGTACCGTGCTGTTCGAACTATTTAGATAATATTGTGGTATCCGGACGTACAGTTGAAGAATATTTAGCAAACCTGGAGTGTCTTTTCAAAGTGTTGACTGCAGCAGGTCTCCGTTGCAATAAAGCAAAGTGTTCATTTTTTCAGAATGAAATAGAGTACTTAGGCCATGTGATTAATGCCCAAGGAATCCATCCCATACAGTCACATCTTCGAGCAATCAAAGACTTGCCTCCTCCTAAGAATGTGCATGAATTGCAAGCAGTAATGGGAAAGCTTAACTATTATTTCAGATTTATTCCCAATGCCTCTCAGATTGCAGCTCCACTGCATCACTTACGTAGGAAGAGTGTTCCTTTTGTATGGTCTAAAGATTGCCAGGTTGCCTTTGACAAATTAAAGTCTGCACTACTCAGTGATGCATGTTTGATTCCCTTTGACCCACATAAGCCTGTAGTGTTAGCAGTTGATGCCTCGTCGTACGGTGTGGGTGCAGTCTTGTGGCATCGTATTGGTTCTCACGATCGACCTATTGCTTTTGCATCTAAGTTACTGACGCCAACGCAACAGAATTACAGTCAGATAGAAAAGGAGGCCTTAGCAATCATTTACGGCGTCACAAAGTTTCATCATTATCTCTATGGCAGAAAATTCTATTTGTTGACAGATCACAAGCCTCTCACGTCGTTGTTCTCACCCACAAAGCCAATTCCGCCACGAACGGCACAAAAGCTTCAGAGATGGTCCTTGATATTGTCTAATTATCAGTATGAGATTTTGTACCGACCTACCACTAAACACGCCAACGCGGACACACTTTCCCGACTTCCGGTTGGCCAGGATGTGTCGTTTCATTCTTCAGGAATGGCATGTTGTCTGATAGACTCCAGAGATGCTTCCGCTGTCGCAGATTTCCCTTTGAACTCTCGTCGGGTTGCACAGGAAACAGCTGCGGATGCAGACCTAAGTGTGGTAGCACGTTTTGTTCGCTCTGGGTGGCCTGCCAGGGCCAAAGACATTCAACGGCCTCTGGTTCGACGTTATTTTGCACAACGTCATGCATTGTCTTTAAGTCAGGGTGTTCTGTTGTTACATATGGACAACGACCAAACAAGAATGATTGTTCCTCGTTCCCTGCAACGTGAAGTGTTACGCCTCCTGCATCAAGGACATTGGGGTATTGTTAGGACAAAGCAATTGGCCAGACGTCATTGTACCTGGGTTGGTATGGACGCTCAGATAGAGAACATGACGTCACAGTGTACAGTTTGTGCGGAGCATCAGGCGGCTCCTCCGCAACGTTTCTCAGACTGGCCACGCCCCAAGGGACCATGGCAACGTTTACACATTGACTTTGCCGGAACTTTCTGGAATACGCGCTGGTTAATCGTTGTAGACGCTTTCAGCAAGTTTCCTTTTGTGATTGCCATGAACTCAACGACAGCGTCTAGTACAATCAGTGCCTTAACATCAGTGTTTTGCATCGAAGGTTTGCCTGAAACTAACGTCAGTGACAATGGACCTCAGTTTGTTAGTGCAGAATTTCAACAGTTTTGTCGTGTGAATGGCATTCAGCACATCACCACCACACCTTTTCACCTTCAGTCCAATGGTGAAGCAGAACGTTTCGTTCGAACATTCAAGTCTCACATGGAAAAAATGAAAGGTCAGCACTCCAGGCAGCAAGCTCTTCAAATTTTCCTGTCTACGTATCGGTGCATGCCACGTGACGGCCCGTCTCCTGCCGAGCAGCTACACGGCCGCCGTCACCGCACTCTCCTTCACCTGCTGCAGCCTCCCACGCACCGAGTCGGTTCGTATGGCGCTACGCGTTTTCAGGTTTCTACGCCGGTGCTGTACAGGGTGTTTGCTGGCAACAAGAAGAAACTATGGATACCGGGCACCATTCAGCGCGTGCTCGGTCGCAATATGTATGTTGTACGTTCTTCCACAGGGTCGGAGCTGCGACGCCACGCAAACCAATTGCGCTTGCACAGGCCGCGCGATCCTGTCTCCGGTTTCTTGATTCCAGACCCAGTTCACCGCCAGGGAGCACAGCCACATCGCTCGCCGCCGGGCCCAGCTTCCCCGGGCTAGTAGCTCCCGATGGATGTCGACGCGCCTCCTACGCAGTCGGCCCCTCCGCCTCCGTCGCCGCCGCAGGTGACAGCGTCACCGAGAGGGACTCCGGGACCGTGCGGGCCCCCCCAGCTTGCACCTCAGAAGATGACCTGCTTCCTCTGGGCGGGGGTGTGCGCCCTTCCTCAGGTTTCGCCGGGTTTCCTGGAGGATCGCAAGGCGGATGCCGGGGCGCGGACGGCGTCTCGATCCCAGCCTCAGCTACGACGCCCGTCCCACCAGTAACGCCCGCGCCCAGGCCCTCCTCCCAGTGCCGTCGCCGTGGCCCTCAGCCCTACGCCACGACGGCGCGGCGGTTTGGGGGGGAGGGGTGTGGTGTCGCACAAGTCCAAAGTGCGCGCCACCTACTTTCGCCGCGCGCCGCCATGCACGCACGGCGCGGCGTTCTTACGACGACAGCCACGAGCGCCCTCTGCGGCAACTCCGCTCGTGGCCACCAGTGAACGACATCGTTCACTTGGGACTGAGTTAGGAACCAGTAAAGACTTCGGAATCAGATAGGCACCAGTGAAGACCTGGCTATCAGTTAGGCACTAGGCAGGACTCTAGCTCAACTATGTGTATCAACATTCTGCAGTACTATGTAAAAGTTAAGTATTGTATAAATTCTGAGCAATATATATTTCGTTCTAATTTACTCTAGTGTTTCTAGTTTCTGGCTGCTCCTCTCCGTACCTGCACCAGCGTGCTATCTTTATTCCTGTGTCGGTCTCATTCCACTCGGCCACCGACACCTACGACGGAAACGAGACACAAAAGCGGCGACGAGGCTGGGACACAAAAGGAAGAACATCGTGGCATTCGCTTCAGAAGTATTCTACAGATTCGAAAGGCAGTATACTGCTCCATTCGCACCATCAGTAGACAACGGGTTATACACAACGCTGGTGACTACTTTGAAGGGCAGTAACAGGCGCAAACATATAACGATTTTGTAACGGTTGAACATCAATACTTACCACCTAGGTATACAAAAACGATGGGTTATTAAACTGATAGTTCAGTAATTTACTGTTATGACCTCAGGATCAGATACATAGAGAAGGGAAATGCCGTTAGCCCATTACTGACAATGTAACACTCTTAAAACACCGAAAGAACTAAAAGGTTTAACAGTATCTTAAGCGACACACGATGTCAAAGCTGTAGATCTTTATCTCTCTCTTGTCTCTACTGTTTGCTTCTGAATGAAACGTGACATGTATATTTTGGTATGGTTCTATTGCAAGAATTTCATTTACCCAGATCGCAAAAATCACATAGAGGATGATTGATTTTGACAACTGATATTGTGCGGCGTCGCACAAGTATGAAGTGCGCGCCACGTAATTTCGCCGCGCGCCGCCATTCACTTACGGCGCGGCGTTCTTGCGACGTCAGCCACGAGCGCCCTCTGCTGCAACTCCGCTCGTGGCCACGCATCGGTCACTTGGGAATCAGATAGGCACCAGTTAAGACTTGGCTATCGGATAGGCACTAGGAATCATCAGTAGGCAGGCCTCTATCTAAACTATGTATCAGCATTCTGCAGTCTTGAACTTTGTCAAAGATAAGTATTATCTTATTTCTATGAAATATACAACTTGTTCTAATTTAGCCTAGTGTTTCTAGTTTGTGCTGTCCCAATGACTGGTCACCTCCGTACCTGCACACGCGTGCATCCTATTTCCCTGTGTCGGTCTCTCTTTACTCGGCCACCGACACACAGGGCAACTGGCGGAAACGAGACACTAAAGTGGCTACGAGGCTGGGACACAAAATATTGTTATCTTCAACTCCCCAAAGAACAAGCATAATTTTAGGAAACGCTTTCATAGGATGAAGAGAGAATGTGACGGAATACTAATTACAGGAATGTCGCTTTCCATGAAACGTAATCTTAAGTAGGCCTAAAGGTGCTTCTTATTCGTATCTTGGCATATTTGAGTTTAATCCTGTGGAAACCATGACCCAATAATACGATTTTATTTTATTCCTTTTTTTTTTTTTTTTTTTTTTTTTTTTTTTTTTTTTTTTTTTTTGTTAACAAAATTTATTTTTGAAAATAATCATAACTTGTGAAAGTCTGGAATCGTAGGAAATTAAATTCAGGCATCCGAACTATAATCAAGTGTCACGTAGATAGATAGCCTTATAAAATGTACGTAAATGTCAGGAAACTGTTCTTCTTTATTTGTTTTGTCGAATAAACTCTTCATTTCTGTTGTGTCAATGTAGCTGCTGTAAATCAGAACGCGGAGTCTTGCTGCTTGCTCAGATGTGGTTTCCTATCGAGCTCTCGCAGTGGCAACGTCCGCCGGATATTCTGCACCACAACGCCTGGCGGAGTAGCTTTGAAACACTGCCACAGCTGTGCCATGTTCCGACGCACATACCAAATTCCTCTCCCGTGACTTTGTTAGCAGCTCCCCCGAGAAATCAGATGAAAGTGCGAAAATGCGATAGCCCCAAATTGCGAATTCCACGTCCTCTGAGGACCGAATTACTTTACCTCTGGAGCAGTAACTCTACCTGCTCGCTCTTCAGCTAAATCAGTGAGAGATCTTGTACAGAAGCCGTGTGGAAAGTCTTCTTTCTCCAAGTAAGGTAGAATGAAAAATATCAGACTCTTCCATGGAGTACGCCGCGCAAGTGTTTAAGTTTCAGCAGAGTTCTGAGGCAGTAATTTTCGAAATTAAATTTGCCTCCGCGGAGGAATGAACAATATCGTAAGGAACGATGTTTACGGTGACACCTTGCGTGACAATAAGGTGACTCACACTGGGGTTTAATTCCCACTCCATATTAGAAACTGGCGTCCTGGAACAACGGCTGAGCACAGCGCAGGCTTGAGAGTTCCACCATTCCTGCTAACAGAAATGACACGCTGATGTCCCTCTATCATTACCATAAACATAATCATAACAAACATAACAACAATAAGCATAAATTCGATGTACGTCTATCAGCACCAACATATAGTTGGACGCAGTTAGGACACACAGGCACGAAGCACGAAAACTAGGTGATTGCGCCAGCGTATCCAACAAAAATATCTATGTATATAAAATAAAGTCGTGTTAGTTACACTATTTATAACTAAAGAACGTCTGAACCGATTTCGCTCAAAATTAGTGGGGAGATAGCTTAGAAGCAGGAGACGGACATAGGAAGATTTTTACGTAACTATATATTTAATATTTTATCTATCAATATTAATAAAAATGAATTGCCGCATGTATAACTTGAGAATGGCTTCACCAATTTGGCTGATCTTTTCTTTGTTCTGTTCTTAATTCTCAGGACAATGTTTGTATGAAAGAAATTTTTTGAAAATCTACCGGATAATATTAGAATTTGAGAATAACTGAATGTACGCTTTCAGCTCGGATCATTTTCTAGATTCTCCAACAATCAGATTATTCATTCGCTACTCGCCTAGCGACCAAATACGCTGTAACGGAGCAAACAAATACACCAAGGAGATTAGGAGAAAGGGAGGGCATTGCTTGAACCCAGGGATTAACTGGTATGTAAGGTTTAATTTTAAATCCGCTACACAGCCCTAGCGGGCCATGTTGGCAACAGCCGTTGATTCCGGGAAATTGCGTTACGTCGCTGTTAGCCAATCGGGCGATAGTATATAATATCCAATGAGATTTGCCAATTTTCTACCTGTACTACGTTTTTCGTTCATGGAAGCACTACCACTTGTTCTCGTTGTTATACATGATTAGCATTTGTAAGACTGTTTCCACAAGAGAAGTCCATTTTACTCTTATACATGAAAAACATCAGCTCCCTTGGTAAGTTTAATGTCTCTGAAACTAAATTATTATGCGCATTCTCAAAATAATGTCGTTTAGTATGAAGAGAAAACAACTGTCGCCAACTTAAATTTCATTGGCTGTCTCAAGCTTCGCCACGATTGATCGGCTTCATTCCCAAAATCCAACAGTTGTTGCCTGTGTCGCGGAATGTAAAATTTTCCCGGTATGTTGCTATGTTGTTAATTGTGTTTCAATTAGATTCCTAATAAGAGTTCATTATTCACTTACAGGTAAAGTAACTCACAAAAAGGTCAACTGTGTGAATTTTTATGCCTACCGTTTGATGATTCACCGAAACGAGGACAATCACATACTAAAATCAAAATATCCACGGGTGTACTGCCGTTCTATAGTGTCCAACGGGCACAATATTTCGGCGATCATACATGTCGCCATCATCAGGTGAACTGACGGACTGAGCTCCTGGAAACGCGCCGGCACGGAGATCCGCACGCTACGGCTGCTCGAAGGGAACTGGGTTCTAGCCCGGTAGCGGGCCATTTAAATACCCTCGGCCCGCGGAGCGACCCCTCCGCGGTCCGCGCCCCGCGCCGCGGCCGCGCAGTGGAACCGATTGCGCCGGCGTCTGAGATAACGTCGGTGTGAGGGCTCTGTCCGCCGTGGTCGTCACTTCGTTACGTTTGCTAGATTTACTCTTAATTAACCCAATCGCTGGTTCCCAAGCTTTTGCTAAGATTATAGCCACAGTCACGGTTTATGAGATCGTCACTTGTGCGAATCTCAATGGCCTCTCTAACGACGCAGTCCCAGTATCTCGACGTTTGTACCAGAATCCTAGTGCCTTCATAGTCCATCGCATGATTCTCCGACAAACAATGTTCAGCGACCGCCGACTTGCTCGGATACATCAATCGTGTGCGCCTCTGGTGTTCCACGCAACGATCCTCGACGGTACGCATTGTCTGTCCAATATATGACTTTCCACACTGACACGGAATCTGGTACACGCCGGCTTTTCTCAAACCGAGATCATCTTTGGCGCTCCCCACCAGTGCACGAATTTTATTCGGCGGACGAAAAACAGTTCCAACCTGGTGTTTTTTCAAAATACGGGCGATCTTCCCCGAGAGTGCGCCGGTATATGGAACGAACGCAGTGCCTACATCCTTCCTCGTGTTTTCAACCGTTTCCAAAGGTTGTGATGTAGTGGTTGGGCGGAGAGCCCGCTGAATCTGCCACTCTGAGTACCCATTTTTTCGAAATACAATTTCAGGTGTTCCAGTTCCTGGGGTAGACTCTCTGCGTCGGATAAAGTGCACGCCCTATGTACTAGAGTTTCAAGTACCCCATTCCTCTGTGAAGGGTGGTGACAGCTGTCTGCGTGTAAATACAGATCAGTGTGCGTTGTCTTCCGATATACACTATGACCCAGGGTGCCATCAGCTCTTCTCTTGACCAAGACGTCAAGGAACGGCAATTTACCCTCCGTTTCAGTCTCCATAGTGAATTTGATGTTGGGGTGTATGGAGTTCAGATGTCTAAGTAAATCGAGGAGTTTATCCATACCATGTTGCCAGATGACGAAAGTGTCGTCCACATAACGGAAAAAGCAAGTAGGTTTCCATTCAGATGATGCCAGGGCTTCCTCCTCGAAATTCTCCATGTGAGGGATATTTTGATTATGAAATACGCCGGGGAAACTGAAGAATCACAACATACTGAAATGTCGCAGATTGTTTCATCAGTTCGCCGTTGATATGTATGTTCATGCAATAAAACCATTAAGAGTACGGACATTAAAGCTACTAACCTCACAGAAAGAGCAGCTCAGAAGTTCTGTAATAACCCGTTTCCAATTGTTTTCCCGTCCTTTTACACTTCTATTCCCAATGCGGGTCCCGAGTGAAATAATAATAAATAAGATCAGAGAGAGGGAAAGGAGGATATAGAGGATAGGGAAATGAAATGGATTTAAAAGGGGGGGATGATAGGAGGGGAGAGGAGACGGATGTGGTGTGGGGTAAGAGGGAGTGGCGTGAAGATACGGGAAAGGGGATAGACAAAGGAAGGTGGGAGGAAGCGATGAAGAAGTAGAGGAGGGAGTGAGGGATAGACATCAGAAGAAAAAGAGAAGAGATTAGGGTATATATCCCATACACATTAGAGACTCCGAAGCGTGGCCGGGTTTGGTAGTTACCAATAAACAGAACGAGAAAGCAATAAAAGAAAGGAATATATTTATATATTCCTCAAACTAAATGATGGTGCATGCGTATGGTACCTTAAATTGCTCCTTATAATTTCTTATCCTGTTACAAACATAGTGAGGCAGAAACGACGGCATATATGCCTCCAAATAAAGAGTAAAGTATCTTTTGCAGTCTGTAGAAGCCGCCGCGGGGCGGCCGAGCGCATTGAGGCGCGACGCTACGATGTGCGAGGCCGTTCCCCGTCGCGGATTCGAATCCCCCCTCGGACACGGATGTTAGTGCCGTCTTTAGTATAAGCTATTTCATCAGTAGTTAGTGCGTTTAGGGACTGATGACCCCGCAGTTAAGTCTCATAAGCTTTACAAACATTAGAACATGTTTTTCGTCCATAGAAATGTTCTTCACTCACCTTCAAACGCCATTTGTCTAAATTTTTTCAGTAGAGTAACTCGAAATGAAAGCCGCGGTGGAGTAGCCGAGTGGTCTAAGGCGCCTCGCTGCGGAGTGTGCGGTTGCTCGCCGTCGGAGTTTCTAATCCTCTCTGGGGCATGGGTGTGTATGTTGTCCTTAGGTCAGTTTACCTTAGTTTAAGTAGTTTGTAAGCCACGGACTGATGACCACGCAGTTTGGTCCGACAGATTTACAAACATTTTTTTCGAAAAGAAAGATTTCTTCTCCCTCGGTGATTTCCATTTTACTTATGGAATGATATCAGTATTCGTGTGATGATCAGAAATGCCAGTAATAAATTTACATCCGTCTCTTAATTTTATGTAGTATTCCGTTGAATCAGACCTGTTTGGACCTCAAAAACTCACACTGTACTCAAAGTGGCTAACGGTCGTATTCTACATGCGGTCTCTTTTATGAATGAATCACAGTTTTAAAAAATTTTATACTACATAGCAGTCGATCATTCACCTTTTCTGCAAGACAGTTCTTACATGTTCGGTCTATGTCATATAACACTGCAACGTTACGTTTAAATATGCAATCGACGTTGTAGCTATTGCGACTCTTGTTACGTATCAATGTACGAAGTTGTTGGAATTAATAACCCTGCCTATCTTCTGCTCCCCAACTAACAGGTAGGCTCACCTGAGATTGTTCTGCTGATAAGACCGTGGCCACCACCAGGCCTCTATTAGCAGTGGTTTCTGTTTGTTATTTAATGGATAACAAGGGAAGACTACAGAGCAGAATGTAGAAAGTTTATTTAAAATAAATGGTCATTACGTTCTGCAATTGATCCACTGAAAGGTGAGGTAGCTTGTTGCACTTGATAATGCAGTTAAACAACCAGTAATAAAATACAACCTGAAACTGAGAATGTCTTGCTGCATGACAAGGTAAAGAGAAAACACGTATTTAAATGAATCATGGTTCTATTAACGCATCCGGTCCATAATAAGGGAGACTTGAGAGATTATAGAAGTTATCTTTTAGCTAAGGGAATTAGCAACTGATCTCAACCAGGGCAACATCAGTGCTACAGCGAGACCTAGTTTGTTCTGATCGCGCCTACTGATCTATATGCAAAAAGTGGCATTTCTATTAATTCAGCGAGTGATCATGAACACATATACTTCGAGACAACGAAGTACATGGCTGCTGTGCATCGAGATCTAACGCATTGTTGTCGACTGATACCTTTCAAAACTAGAAACTAAGGACGAGAGGACTTCTTTGGTTGGTTTTGCTACTTTGTACTTCAAAACGCAGTATTCGTCGTCCGACAAAATTAGGAACTTCTAGCCAACCTCTCCATTGGAACCGTTGACATTGGTTGAGGTCATACCTCATATGCGTCAACATATCTCTATATTTAGAGCTAATTGATATTAATGGCATAATTTGGTAATTTTGTTGGAGTCGTATCCTGCTACAGGCACTTGTCGACAACACATTTCCTTACATCACAGTATTATCCGAAAACAGCCTACGATTGGTAACCATCTTCTTGCATTAGCTATTTTTTTCTAAATGGAGATAAACATCAGTCGTATCACATTTCCCTTGGGCATTCCTGAAGATACCATTAGAGAACAGGGAACACAGTTTTATTACTAAAGAAGCCTTTGAGTCACTCACATACCTGGGAAATCAGTCCACATGCTCGTACCTTCGTCAACAGTCTGCAGTGGGTCACCAAGTCACATATTCATAGAACATATAACAATACTAATTCCGTTTATTGTCTTTCATTATAACTTAGAGAGATTAAAATAGACTTTCATACCACTCTGTTGTTTTATTGACCTTTATTATGATTGTTCATCACATTTGCACTGCAAAGTAAGTTTACTCCGTTACTATTAGCCAGGCATATAAACACATAAAAAGTGTTGCAGCGCCATGATGTCCCTTTACATAAAAATGGAACATTGATATACAACAACAATACTTCAGTTTTCTTTATTGGTTACGATTTAGAAATTGTCAAGTTGTACGGCAATAACCTTGATTTCCATAAGACTTTTGACACCGTACATCACAAACGGCTTTTAATCAAATTGCGTGGTTATGGTATATCGCCCCAAATTTGCGATTGGATAGTGGCTTTCCTGTCAGAGATCTCACATTTTGTAGTAAGGCATCGACTAAGAGGTGATATTGGGCGTTCCACGTGGCAGTGTTATTAGTCTTCTGCTGTTCATTATTTACATAAACGATTTAGAAGAAATTCTAAGCAGCTCTCTTAGGTTATTTGCAGATGACACCATCATTTACCGTCTAATAAAATCATCTGAAGATCAAAACCAACTGCAGAACTATCTAAATAAGTTATCAGTATGCTGTAAAAATTGGCGATTGCCTCTAAATAATGAGAAGTGTGAAGTCGTCCACATGAGTACGAGAAGAAATCCGTTAAACTTTGTTTACAAGACAAATCAATTAAAAGTGAAGGCCGTAAACTCCACTAATTACCTAGGAATTACTATTACTTCAGACTTGAATTGGAAAGAACACGTAGATAATGTCGTGGGAAAGGCCAACCAGAGACAGCGTTTTGTTGGCAGAACCATTAAAACCTGCAACAGAATTACAAAAGAAACTGCATACACTACGCTTGTCCGTCTATTTTTGGAGTATTGCTGCCCTGTGTGGGTAATTATCAGATGGGTTTGATGGAGGACATCGGAATAGTCCAAAGAAGGGCAGCTCGTTTTGTATTGTCACGATACAGGGGAGGCAGCGTTACGGAAATGATACGGGATCTGGGATGGGAATCACTACAACAACGGCGCTTATCGCTGCGGTGTGGGCTACTTACGAAACTCCAATCGCCAACAATCTTATCCGAATGCGAAAATATATTGCTGACTCCCACTTACATAGGTAGAAATGATCATCAGAATAAAATTCGATAAATCAGAGTTCGAACGGAGAGATTTAGGTGTCCTTTCTTCCCGCGCGCTTTTCGAGAATTGAATGGGAGATAAATAGTATAAAGGTTCTTTGATAAAACCTCTGCCAGGCACTTAAATGTGATTTGCAGAGTATACCATGTAGATGTAGATGTAGAAACTAGACAATCTGAATTTGTGCTCCATTTTATTCCAGTACACACAATTATTCCTAATACCCAGTACCATGTCCTCTTGCACAGACGCATGCCTCATTTTGTCGTGGAATACATTCCAAAACATCTGTTGACTCAGATTGTCTCACACCTCAAGGGTGATTCGGCGTCGAACTCTCAGATTGGTTGGTAGGTCGTATCATCCAGAGAAAGCACTCTTTACTACATCTTGGGGTTCGATAATATTCCTGTCTGGAGAAAGTTCTGGCGCTTCTAATCTTCTGACGTCATTATAATGAAAAGATGCTTTTAGAAGATGTGCACGAGAACGCGAGATATGATTGAACTAGACGTGGAAGAATGTCACCCTATGCCGTACAGGGCTTTGATTGCTCCTACTACCACCACGGCCTTCGGTGGCCCCACATCATGCCACTTGAAAAGATCAGAGAACACTGGCTGGGCGGTGTGTCTGAGAGGTTCAGGATGACCAGTCTCACTAGTGCATAGCATTTAATACCAATTATGACGAATCCATTCAGCATGCTGTTTTGGGCCATCTGTACCACACTGCATGGTGTCTAGGTGTCAAATCTGGAACTCGCCGTGGACTTCGGAAGGAAATTTGCGTATCATGCAGCCTATAATGTACAGCTTGATTCCAAACACGACGTCTGGTAGCTGTACGAAAATCACAGGTTTCCTCAGTATTGAAACCCGGAAGTAGTGGTCGTCAGCTGCTGTGGCAGCCTTTGGGCGGTCAGAGAGTCAAGTCATCGATAGTTCCTCAACGTATTGCACGTCCGAACTACTTCGCCTTGGTTCACTCCGAGACGTATGAAAAATTCCCTTCGTGAGAGGCCTCCTGACAAATAGTAGCCAAGAGGATTCGATGTAACGTCTGAATTGAGCACCGAGGACTGTCAGAATTATAGTCAGTACAAACAGTGTACCGGAATATCTTACCTGGTGGTATGACTGGAATTGACAGGCCATCTTACCATACCGCCGCATTGGCGCTGGTTACGCTTAGTTGCTTGCATATTTATGCGGACTGATTGACATACATGGAGAATCTAAGAAATTATTTTCTTGATACATGTTCCACATTTAACGTTATTCTGAAGGAACTGAGGTACCAACAGCCGTTAAGTATACTGAAATATTTATTCAATTACAACCAGTCTCGGCATTTCACTATGCTATCTTCAGGTCCCTACATCGGAGCATGATATCCAAAAGTAGGGATACTAAACTGGATTCGTGGATTTCGTCTCTTAGTTGAAAGAAACAACAGCAACTGTTGCTGTTGTTGTTTTCAACTAAGAGACGAAACCCACGAATCCAGTTTAGTATCCCTACTTTTGGATATCATGCTCCGATGTAGGGACCTGAAGATAGCATAGTGAAATGCCGAGACTGGTTGTAATTGAATAAATATTTCATTATACTTAACGGCTGTTGGTACCTCAGTTCCTTCACACTCTTGACCAGCCGCTGTCCCGTTTCCACCACCGATGATGGATTCAATAGATTTAACGTTATTGTTCCGTAGATCTTGGAACCAAGATGATGCTACACATCTCTCGATTTGTGTAGTATCAGCAGAGTCCACTGAATCATTTCGGAAAGAAAAAAAAATGTTCAAATGTTTGTTAAGCTTATGTGACTTAACTACGGGGTCATCAGTCCCTAAACATACAAACTACTTATCAACTACCTTATACTAAGGACGGCACAAATATCCATGCCCGAGGGGGGATTCGAACCCCCGACCATAGTGGCCGTGCAGACCGTGACTGGAGCGCCTCAGTCCACTCAGCCACCGTGGCCAGAAAAAAAAAATAAAAATAAAAAAATTGGCTGTTTGACCACACAATACACTTAATCGTCTGCAATCAACTTCAAATACTTATTAGTTATGAAACTAAGGATAACCTGAGAAACTAAGCACAATTTTTATTTAATTTTATGAAATGTGTTGATATAGAAAAGTTTGTTCAAAATGTAATAAAAGTAGTTAGTAATTGTAATACTATTTGAAATAGCATTTTAATTAATACACACACTGGAAACTGCATTACATGCCTAAGCAATGGCCACAAAAATATGAAAGAAAATTTTTGCCTCTGCAGAAATTACAGCGTATGTGCAAATAGGAGCATGAAGACATGCCACGACAATGAATTGTTACGTTAAGTACGTTCAGAAATGACACGATGCTCTGAAATCAGATTCTGAAACACATACGCCAAACAAAAACAATTACATCTACCACCACAACTACTACTACTAGTAATAGTAGTAGTAGATGTTGTTGTTGTTGGTCGTGGTGGTTGTATGTGATTTTGTTGGTGCTATTATTCAAATGTTTGTTAGTCTTAAGGATCAAACTGCCATGGTCTCTTCCCGTATAAAATACTTTAATTCAAACGTTGTCACTGAGTCAGACGCAGACCCTGATGAAGGCCGCCTGCAACAGCGGCCGAAACGCTGTTAGATTTTATATATATATATATATATATATATATATATATATATATATATATATATATATATATATATATATATATATATATAATGACGACGGGGTCTCGTACCCAGAATTTTATTGACAGTGTTTAAACTGAGTTACGCTAAGGACAACACACACACAAGGCTGAAATAGGACACGAACCTCTGGCAGGAATGGTCGCGCAGTGTCTGTCATGGAGCCTAGAACAGGATGGTAATTCCACCATTCCGCGGTGGAATGACAGAGCGTTCTAAGGCACCTTGCTGCGAAATGCGCGGTTGTTCGCCGACGGAGGTTCAAGTGTTCAAGTCATCCTTCTGGCATGTGTGTGTGTGTGTGTGTGTGTGTGTATGTATGTGTGTGTTGTCCTTGGCATAAATTAGTTTAAGTAGTTTAAGCGTAGTGACTGATAACAGCAGCAATTACGTTCTTTATAGTTACATACATTTGGACATTTGGTTAATTCCTGCGCAGGAGTGATATTATTCCAAATGCTCCAGGCTAGTGCTACTACCACACATAATAGGGCACTATCTGATGATAATAATAATGACACTTATAATAATAATACTAATAGGCGTAATAATACTAAAAGTAACGATAATAGTTGTAGTAGTAGCAGTAGTAATATCATAACATGGAGATGTATTGGTGAAATTTTGCACAAGAGTAAGACACTTCTGTAGTACTTGAGAAGTTCTTTTGAAATATAACTGAAGTTTAACACTGCTATCAAACGAGATATTCACATCCTTATCCCACTATATGTTGTTAATCCTTCTTGTGATAAGTTACAAATATATGTTGAGAAGGCAAGTACAGATGATGTTTTAAAAATACGATTACAGCTGGCAATCCAGACTGTATTTAATGAAGAAAGTGTCCAACAGACATGGTTGTGAACTATGGCTGTCTTCCCTAGACTGGGATCCTAAACTATTACCAAAGATGGAGACGTAATGTTCTAAAGTCAACTTACATGAGACGAATGGTGATGCAAAAGTTAAACATGAAACTTCGTATTTTAATGAATAGAAAACGCTGATTTGTTTTTTAAGAAAAGAGAAAGAAGGAGAATAAATATGCGTCAAGCAGAAGGTGGTATGATGAAGGACTCGGTAGATTAACTTCTTATTGTACTCGACGATAGGAATTTTTTGTATAATTAAAGTTTTCTGATTTCCCCAGCGTTTCTCTTGCTTTCAGTCGTGCCTGTTTTATTTACGTATAAGATGAAGAGAGAAAGCTAGGGTTTAACGTCGCGTCCACATCGTGGTCATTAGAGACAGTGGAAACGCTCATATAGTTACGTTCAGGGATGCCGAAGGAAATCAGGCGTCTCTCTGATTAGAAGCATCCCGGTATTTCTCTGGAATGTTTGGGAAAATCACGGAAAACGTAAATCAGGACGGCTGGAAAAAAGATTTAAACGGCATTCCTTTCTAATGCGAGTCCGCTGTGCTATACTAACCACTGCGTCATCTTATCTATAGTCAGATAATGCGTCGTTTCCTTGACATCATCTTTTTAAGTAAGTTGCATATATATGTTGAACACTAATATAAACGTTGAATATTTTCTAATACACTGACAGTACTTAAGAACCATCACAAAAATCAAATGTTTTTAGAACTTATGGGACTTAACTACGGGGTCATCAGTCCCTAAGCTTACAAATTACTTATGAACTAGCTGAGACTAAGGACGGCACAAATATCCATGCCCGAGGGGGGATTCGATCCCCCGACCGTAGTGGCCGTGCAGACCGTGACTAGAGCGCCTCAGTCCCCTCGGCCACCTCGGCCGGCAGAACAATCCCGCTTCTTGAGTGACATTTGTTGGTAATGCATGACTAGTATGAAACAGCTAGTATTTTAAAATTATGTTTATATTTAATAACAAATATTCTCTCACTATTTTACCATAATTAGTATCTATCTAGTTTTAATTACTAGCGACAGGGAAATAAATGAAACATGTGTAGAAAAACGAGAAGTTAGTTTACAAATAACGTTGAATTTTTATGAGAGCCAGTTGCTTAGTTTAGTACAAATATAAGAAGCACAGCATAGGAATCTTCGTCACCAATGTTTCGAGTAACATCTCTAAGTCTTGTTTATTAAAGATTAATATACTGCCTCCACATCGAAAAATAGACACTGAACTAAATCACATTATACGAATGACTTAGACTACGATCAACAGTACTTGCACTTTGTGTCTACCAGAGGTAAGTCGCGGCCTTCATCGAAACTTTTACAAAACATGACAATAGTTAACAGTTTCTCTGTAGTTCGTTCTCTGACTACATACATATTAAACGACTCATTTATAGAAAACCACTATTTGTGGAAAATACGTTCTTAGAAATTAATAAATTTCCTATTATGGAACTATGCAATAGCGTGTGGAAATCAGTTACAGTATAGTATCGATTTGTGTTGTCTCTTGTCGACTTTGTGGGCCTTTTAGTGACTCTTGGGGATATTCCTTCCCTTTGCAAATTTTAAACTCTGGGATCTTTTCCACGTTAATGCTTCTTCTTGTGACGCTCAGAGATGGATTGATGGACTGATGACCTCTGCAGTTTTGTTCCCCTAAAATATCCAAATAACAACACAAGAACAACTTAAAGTATCTGTCAATAGCGTTTTGGCCTAACGACCATAGAGTGGGTGGTTCTAATCCCACTGAGATCAAAGGATCTCAATAAATTATGAATACGTATGAAGCACCCACAAGACTTGATTCTTCCAAGAAAATTCTGAGTAATTCTACGTCGAATGTAAAAAAAAAAAAAAAAAAAAAAAAAAAAAAAAAAAAAAAAAAAAAAAAAAAAACCATGGCAACTGTGCAGATGCATCGTATAAATGGAAAATAAACACGTCTTGTACGGGGTGCCATGTTACAGACCGAGCGACCGCTCCCATTGGAGGTTTCCAGTCCTGCCTTGGGCTTTAGTGTGTGTGTGCTGTCGTTAGCATAAGTTATTTCAAGTTAGTAAAGTAGTCTGTATGTGTAAGAGGTGATCTCAGCAGTCTGGTCGTTTTGAGTTACAGCCATTTCAGTGTTTTGAAACTTGGATCAGTCTTGCGACTATGGGGCAGGGAGACTTTTAAGCGCATAAAGGCTGTTTTATACGATACACTTGAGGCATACACCTATGCAGCAACGTCCCAAACGTGATTATCTGTTACTATGTAATGCCTCGCGTATACCTATAAGCACAATGGATGGCAGATAATCCTTGCCCCGAGTCCGCGCATGTGCAGTAGACAGCAATAACGCGCACGAAATGCGATGAAAAATGCGCTCTTGTAATCGTTTATTTATACTGAACAAGAACAAGAACCAGAGGGGACCTCATTCAAATTATTTATGAGAGCTCAAGGTTCATATTTAATCAGACGTTTTATTTATTTTTTATTAAGTATTTTTTTCTCTCTTCTGTAGTTAGCACGACAATGAGTCGCTACTGCTTTGAATTACAGACTCAGCAATTTAGTTTTAAATTTCAAAGTTCGTGTAACTACGAGTAAAACTGCTTAGGTCATCGGTCCTTAGACATAAATTAGCTTATGCTAAGAACAACATGCACACAAATGCTCGAGGGAGGACTTGTATTTCCGACGGGAGAGGCCGCGCAATTCGTGGTATGCAGCCTCAGACCGCACGGTCGTTATAAATTACGATACTTGGTTGCACAGTGTATGTATATCTAATGTTACATTTATACAGCATTTAGAAAATAGACGACACACATTCTGGAACTGTGACGTAAATTTTCAGATTAGAACACAACGACTAAAAGCCAGACTTTGTGTTCGACTATGGTCGCAATAAGAAAGACAGAAAAATATACTCACAGCTAATTAAAGAACTGAATTCCGTAGATCCGCAAGAATTTCGGAACTTCGTAAGGAAGGATGTGGTCTCTTTTGAAAAGCTGCTGTCTTTAAAGTTCAGTCCATATTACTGAGGAACAAACGATTTCTGACGTAACTTATAATGATGCATGGGGTCGTGTGGTTTATATAAACATCTTTCATCCATGCTTGAATGAAAACTCAATGACTGTCTGATATATTTCATTTGTAAAGTATGAAGTAACCAACATAAAAAAAACTCCTTTTCATAAACACCAAGTATGAACATTTGCGGCGCGACAGTCATAGTCTGCACGGCTACGGTAAGGGGTTCGAATCCCCCCTCCGGCATGGGTTTGTGTCGTCTTTAGTATAAGGGAGTTCATAAGTAGTTTGTAAGTTTAGGGACTGATGACCCCGCAGTTAAGTCCCTTAATCTTAACAAACATTAGAACATTTTCGAAAATTTGCTGGAAAACAAATATTGTTTTCGTTTAATTACTGTATATATGAAAATCTAAAACTGAAAAATTTGGCAATATCCGCAACACGCAAGTCTGAAATCAGCCTTAACCACGAATGTCATACACAAATAACAAGCAGAAAGCTTCCTTCAATACCCGCTTCTACGCATGCGCGCGTTGCTGATGCCTAGTATATATGTGGGAATTCACAGGAGTTTAGAACTGGTCTCTATTTCGGCCAAAGACCTTGTAAAAATAACTGGACTCACTAACGGCGCTGCTGTCGCAGGACAATTTGAACCTTCGGCCGGCTACCATGATAGTAGCAAGCGTCAGATAAATACGACGGTTCATAGGGGAGAAATCGTGTATCATATAGGCTACTGCGGTAAATATACTCAGTTCGTAGTCACGTCTGTACTGTTTCACTAGTGCAGTAAGCAGGAATCACGATGTCCAAGAGCTGCTCAGTGTTTAACTGCATTAATTGGTTAAAGAAAGGAATAAAAAGAACGAATATTGTCTTCCTGTTCATTTTTCTCAGGAAAAAAAGGTGTCCTACTACTTGTGTTCAGAGACAGTTACTCTTGCTTAACAGACTGTTAGTAAAGACAATACAGGATTGAATGAAATAAATAACAGGCTTTTAGAATACTGGTAGCTCTTAAAAACGAGCTACTTTTGGTAGTACTCTTCGACAGGAAGATCGAAAAGTATCATCTTATGATTGTGTAAAATAACTATTTGGAGGCACGAGATCAGCTGCCTTACTGAAGTTCGAATTTTTGTTCATGAAATTAATATTAGCAACTTATAATAAACAATTTAAAGGTCATCTGGTTTACATATAGATATAACAACTGAAAGGGGTTTGCAGAACTGTGTATAGTACCCTTTTTGAATAACACATAGCCACAATGGAAGCACATTGTGATTATGAACCCTGTGACGATATTTGAGGACTTTTGAGCAATTCATGCTAATGATAAGAATTTGGCTTACAGCATTAAAATGCTAATACTCGTGCTACATACCCTAATGCTAATGTTAGATGCACTTAGTAAGAAAAAGTTATAGCATACTTCGTGTTTTTAAAATAATTTGGTAGTGGCTGGTTGCTGTATTCACAATGTAAGACGCTATTTTACAGTTATGTATCTCTTGCGATATTTCATTTTCACAGTTGATTTTAATATCAGGTGTTTCAGGCAATACAGTTTCATTTTTTGACGCTATAAAATATCTACATATTGGAAAATACAGCAGACACTAAAACAAAGACGTAAAGTGTTGTGAATTTGGAAATTAATGTTTGTACAAAAGTTTCACCGTCTTACAATATACTGAGATAGTGCTGAAATATTATCTACAACATTTTATTGGTAGTACCACATAAATTACGTCGCTTGTCATAAAAATACGCATGTTGACATGTGCAAAAAATTGTTCTGTACATTGTGCACGAATTGAAACATCACATTGTACCTCTTATTCTGTTATATGATTTATTTTATTATTTTAACATAATGCATTTTAATGTACCTGATGTAAATTGCCAATGCACCACTATATAATAAGATTGCAGGTTTTAGGACTGCTATAGTTATATCTATTTGTGTATGTTGTTCGATGTACGTCCTAGTCATGCCACAGTTCTACCTGGTGCGAATTAGCCCATGTGTACTAAGTAAACATACCGCTATTAGTTACAGTTGTGATGTTGAGCTGGAACCTATGCGTAGAAGCACCACTAGCTGCATTAATGTGGCAACCGATTAAAATCATATTGTGGTAGCCTTAGATGGGAAAATATAAGTGCTTCAGCTAATTGTCAAAAATTCTGTGTCTGAAACAGGTACTGTATATTAAAACATCTGTAATGCTCTCACGTGTTTTAATTATGTTAAATTACATTATAAACTTCCACATTTTGGCCCGCTTTAGGTTACGGTAGTAACACTAACAGTGGGCCTTTGCGATGGTTTTTTGACAGCTCGAAATTTAAATGAAAATAACGGCTTAACTATTCATCTGACACAAAAATTGAATAAGCGAGTTTGTAGAGGAGGTCATTCTCTACAACTTTGCTCTCTTGTATTTTTTTCATATCTCGTAGCGTTTCAAAGATATTTGCAAAAATAACAGCGATTTTGGGAAATATGTCTGCCCGTC
Source organism: Locusta migratoria (assembly GCA_026315105.1). Lineage (NCBI taxonomy): Eukaryota > Metazoa > Arthropoda > Insecta > Orthoptera > Acrididae > Locusta > Locusta migratoria. Next base: position 337,961,566 of record CM048746.1, on the reverse strand, counting down.
TGTCTGTCTGTAACGTGTTCCATGTTTTGAAGACGGACCGTTCAACCGATCAACACCAAATTTTACAGACATGATTGTAGACCTCCAGAGACCAGAACCTCCCTTTTCAAATTTTTTGGACAAAAAAATACGGTAGTAATACAAAAAAAGCCGTTTGTAATATAATTGTAATTGCAAACGAACCGATCATCTCACACAAAAATTGAATAACCTAATTGTTAGAGGAGAAAATTCTCTACAACTCAGCTCCCTTGCGTTCTTTTCATACATCGTATCGTTTGTGACATATTTGCAAAAATAACGGAGATTTGACACCCTCCATTGAATTAACGAAAAGCAGCCGTTCTGAGATGTCACGTGACATTCCTCGCTCAGAACTCTGTCTGGCATCTTGCGTTGCGTATTTGATGATTTTCGTATTGTAAGTTACACGTTGTCATTTCAAAGCAATGGCGCACTGGAGAATTAACAAAAACACATAGTTCTTCGTACGATAATCTAGTGTCTACAAATGCCATATTAGCATCAGTTAACAACTGCCATCAATAGTACGAGATTAAAGAACTAATATCCTGCATGATACTTGTAGCGTAGTGGGTAAAGCGTTGGACTCTAAGTGTAGGTGGTTCGAAACCCGCGACTAGCAAATTTTTTTTTTTTCAGAAGGGGTTTCAGACACTCTTATTAATTAATTTTTTATTATTTTGGTCCAAAATGTTTGCACAAACTTATAAAACTACAAATCTAAAGAGGGGCGTAAAACACGTCAGTGTGATTTTTTTACAGATGATTCGATGATGGTTGCTGTGTCTTACCGAAACTAGACGTCCAGAGACTAAAACAGCGATCTTGGCTCGTACAAAATTTGACCAGTGTACTACAATATTACAAAAATAAACAGGAAACAAAATATACTAAAATAAAAAGCGTGACTGACAATGGAAATAACGGAGCTTAGCAATATCCAAATTCAAATGTTCAAATGTTTGTATAGTCTATGGGACGTAACTACGGCGTCCTCAGTCCCTAAACTTACAAACTTTTTATGAACTACTTAAGACTAAGGACGGCACAAATATCCATGCCCGAGGGGGGATTCGAACCCCCGACCGTAGTGGCCATGCAGACCGTGACTGAAGCGCCTCAGTCCCCTCGGCCACCGCGGCCGGCTTAGCAATATCCCCACCACGTCATCTGCGTTCTACACAAGTGACCAATGAAACTTCTTGGCTGAAAAGCGCAGTTTCACTCGTATGGTGGCTATACATTATTAACGTTGTTTGTGCTTGAAGTTTTATTTACAGAAATTAAAAATTTGGACTCAGAGGTATTTGAATACGAGCCTCACACAAGTAGGTTTGAGAGACAATGCGCAAGACGCCTGAGCCAGCGCGCTATTTGACTCTATATGCCGCAATATTCGTCATACTATTCTTCCGCAGCCGTCACACGCAGCATGAAGATAAATATTGATCTGGTGCTGCAGTCGGTCTCAGCACGCAATAGCCGCCAGGCCCGACGTCACGTTGCGTATGCGCACTAGCGAACACACGACTGCGCCGCCTCTCTGCGCACGTACCAGCGCGGCTGAATCCCACTTCAGCACACGGAGCTGGTTTCCAGCTATCGCGGCGAGAACGCTCCAAAATGCGTTTTCATCCTTATTACTAACATTCTAATACGCATTGGAAGGGAATTGGAATAATTTTATTGTGATATCTGGATCGCATTCCAAGAGAAAGGATGTAATTTTACAGCGATTTCTCGCTTACTTTCGAAGAGAAATGGTATATAATTTTAGTAATATATTTACATTGTGCTGCAGCACATTAGCACATTATCACCAGCCGCCACTGGCTACATATGGTACTAATTACTTAAGATCGCTCCTTAAAACGTCCTTGGCTGATGGGCGTATAGACTATTCGCTAATGCCAAAAGAAATTACGTTCCGTGCTACAGTCACAATGGGAAATGCATTCAGGTAGTGTGTATTAGGGCGGCAAGGCGTTCATGTTGTCCCACTTGAAAGCTGGCAGGCAAACAAACCCTCCGGCTGCCGGCCGTCAGAACAGAGGCTCCACTGTGCTCCCCTGTAAATAGCAGAGCAGCGCACCGCGAGTGTTTGGAGGCCGGAAGCCGCGGGCGCAGCTCTGTCCATTACAGCCGAGCGTGGGAGGGAGTTCGTTTGTTGCTTTGCTGCTTCCGGCTTCTGCTGTGGCTTTCATATCCGTGTTGTATTTTGCATACACAATGCAAGTACTGTCTCGATTATGAGCTGTTTCTGTTTCTCTCGTTATAATGCTGCACAAAAAAACTGTTATGTGTAATAAATTCTGAAATAAGAACTATGTCGTCTCTGGACTATGTCGTGTCAGGGACACCAAATTGGTATCGGATTTTTTAATTTCTTAATACTTATGATACGTGAAGTTCAGACCTCAAATAACAATCAGCCGACCATTCGACGCAGCTCTAAAAATTCTGCACAAAATCGAGTTTGAAGTTTTGAAAGTAAGTGTAAGTACGAATTATGAAATGAATTGCAGCATATGTCGGTGTATCTCAGGTGACAGCACCCATTCAGAGTGCTCAACGCCCTCTGTAATAAAAATAAAAGCTGGAATGAAACTTTTTGAAACTTCCTGGCAGATTAAATTGTGGGGTGGAACCGGGACTCGAACGTGGGACCTTTGCCTTTCACGGGCAAGCGCTCTACCGACTGAGCTATCCCGACACGACTCACGATGCCGCCTTCACAACCCCGCTGCAGAGTGAAAAGTTTCATTCTGGAAAAATCCCCTAGGTTGTGGCTAAGCCATGTCTCCACCATATCCTTTCGTCCAGGAGTGCTAGTCTTCCGTGTTTCGCAGGAGAGCTTCTGTGAACTTTGGAAAGTAGAAAGCGAGGTACAGGCGGAAGTAAAGTTGTGAGGCGGCATCGTGAGTCGTGTAGGGATAGCTCAGTCGGTAGATCGCTTGCCTGCGGAAAGCAAAGGTCCCAGGTTCGAGTCCCGGTTCCAGCACACAGTTTTAAACTGCCAGGAAGTTTCAAAATAAAAGCTGACCCAAGAACACGGTAGATCGCTTGCCTGTGGAAAGAAAAGGTCCAAGGTTCCAGTCCCGGTTCCAGCACACAGTTTTAAACTGCCAGGAAGTTTCAAAATAAAAGCTGACCCAAGAATACGTCGAAAAATAGCGAAAAAACATCGCAACGAACAGAACTATTCATAGAGCAAAATAAAATAAAATAAAATAAAACTTAAAAATAAATAAATAGAAAAAGAAAATGTTATCATACTGGCATTACAACCCGAGGGTGGGTGGTTCGAATACTGTTGTGACAGACCTTTTTTCAATTTTTCTTCCTTGTGTTCGAATGCCTACACAATTTTAATATCTAATGGTAATCACATTATCGTAGTCAAGATAGATACATACAGGTTTATATGCCAACTAGCTCTGCCGATGATGAGGTGATCGAAGAAATGTATGAGGATGTAAAGTAAATTATTCAAATAATTAAGGGAGCGGAAAACTTAATTATGAAGGGAGACTGGAATTCTGTTGTATGAAAAGGAAGGAAAGGAAAATTAGTAGGTGAACATGGTCTGGGGAAAGGATATGAAAGATAGAATTTTGCTTGGAACATAATTTAATCACAACAAACACTTGGTTTAAAAATCACGAAAGAAGGTTGTATACGTGGAAGAGACCAGGAGACACCGAAAGGTACCAGATAGGTTTTACAATGGTAAGACATAGATTCCGAAACCGGGTTTTAAACTTGAAGACATTCCCAGGGGCAGATATAGACTCTGACCCTAACTTATCGATCATGAACTGTAAGTTGAAACTGAAAAATCTGCAGATAGGTAGGAAAATAATGAGATGGGACTGAGATAAATTGAGGGAATCTGAAGTTCTTAAGAATTTCGGAGGGAGCATTAACCAACAATTGAAATGGGGCGAAATAAAACAGTAGAAGAGGAATGGGTATCACTGCGAGATGAAATAGTGAAGAGAGTAGAGGACAAAATAGGTAGAAAGGCAAGACCTACAAAAGATCTTTGGATATCACAGGAAACCCTAAATTTAATTGATGAAGGAAAAAATATAAAAGTACAGTAAATTAAACAGGCAAAATGGAGTGCAGACGACTAACAAATGAGATTGACAGAAAGTGAAAATTAGCTAAGCAGGAATAGCTAAAAGGAAAATGCAAGTGTGTAGAAGAATGTATAAATAATGCGGAAATAGATACCTCCTACAGGAAAATAAAAAAAGGCAGTTGGAGACAAGAAAAGTAGCTGTATTAATATAAAGAACTTAGATGGGAAACCAGTTCTCAGCAAAGAAGGGAAAGCTGAAAGATGGAAAGAGTATACAGAGGGACTCCACAAAGGCAAGAACTGACAGACAATACTGTAGTAAGGAAAGAGGAAAAAGATGAAATAGTAGATACTATACTGAGAGAAGAATATGACAGATCCCTGTAAGACGTAAATTGAAACAAGATCCCTGGAATAGATGACATTTCCTCAGAACTGCTGAAGTCTCTGGGAGAACCGGTCATAACAAAACTATTTCACCTGGTGCGTAAGATGTACGAGACAGGCGGCATACCCTTTGACTTTAAGAAAAATGTAATAATCCCCATTCCAAAGAAAGCAGGTGCAGACAGGTGTGGAAATTACAGAACCATCAGTTTAATTAGTTCAAATGTTTGTAGAGTTTATGGGACTCAACTACGGAGTTATCAGTCCCTAAACCTACAAACTACTTGTGAACTAGCTTGTACTAAAGACGGCACAAATAGCCATGCCCGAGGGGGGATTCGAATCCCCGACAGCAGCGGCCGTGCAGACCGTGACTGGCACGGTGCAGACCGTTCGGTCACTGAGGCCGGCAGTTTAATAAGTCATGGTTGCAAAACCTTAATATGAATTATTTATAGAATGATGGAAAAGCTGGTATAAGCCGACCTAGGGGAAGATCAGTTTGGATTCAGGAGAAATGTAGGAATACTTACGTTACGGTTTAACGTAGAAGATAGATTAAGGAAAGGCGATCCTTCATTTCTAGCTTTTGTAGATTTGGAGAAAGCTTTCGAAAATGATGACTGGAATACACTCTTTCAAATTCTGAAATCAGCAGGAGTACAACGTAGGGAACGGAAGGTTATTTACAACTTGTACAAAAAGCAGACGGCAGTTATCAGAGTTGATGGTCATTAAAGGGATGCAGAGGTGGGAAAGGGAGTAAGACAGGGTTGTAGCCTTTCTCCAATGCTATTCTATTTGTACATTGAGCAAGCTGTATAGGAAAACAAAGAGACGTTTGGAGAAGGGATTAAAGTTCAGGGTGAAGAAATAAAAACATTGCGTTTTGCCGAAGATAGCAAAAGACCTGGGAGAGCAGTTGAACGCAGTGGACAGTGTGTTGAAAGGTGCGTACAAAATGAACATTAATAAGAGCAAAACAAGGGTAATGGAGTGCAGTCTAAGAAAATCGGGCGATGCTGAAGGAATTAGGTTAGTTAACAAAACAATAAAGGTTGTAGATGAGATTTGTTACTTAGGCAGTAAAATAACATGCGATGGTCGCAGTACAGAGGATATAAAATGCAGAATGGCAATGGAAAGAAAAGCGTTTTTGAAAAAGAGACATTTGTTAACATAGAATTTTAATTTAAGTGTAAGGAAGTCCTTTCTGAAGGCATTTGTCTGGAGTGTAGCATTGTATGGGGAAGTTATCGTGCTACCAAAATAACAAAACCCATCTACTACTTTTATTTACCTAATCTAATTCCTTCAACATAGACCTACTTGATGACAGTAAAACTGTATTACCATCGATTTACTCTTGTTAATTGTCATCTTATATCTTCCTTTCAAGACACTGTCCATTCCATTTAATTGCTCTTCCAGGTCGTTTGCCATCTGACAGAATTACTATGTCTTCAGGAACCCTTACGGTTTTTATTTCCTCTCCAAACTTTTCCTTGCATTTCTTCACAGCATACTCAAGTACAGATTGAGCGACATTGGGGATAGGCTACAACCCTGTCTTACTCCCTTCCCAACCACTCCGACCATTTCATGCTCTTCGACTCGAATAACTGCTGTCTGGTTTTTGTACAAGTTTAATATAACTCATCGCTCCCTATACTTTAGCCGTACACCCTTCAGAATTTGAAAGATTGTATTCCAGTTAACGTTGTCAAAGGTTTTCTGGAGATCCAAAAATGCTAAAAACGTAGTTTTCCCTTTCCTTAACCTATCTTCTAAGAGAAGTCGTAATGTGAGTATTGCCTCGCGAGTTCCTACATTTCTCCTAAATCCAAACTGATTTCTCCGAAGGTCGGAAGCCACCAGTTTTTACATTCGTCTGTAAATAATTAACACAAGACCTTCTGGAAATTTCTTCCTTACCCACAATTACTCGTGATGATTAGATTAGATCCGATGCGTGAGGCCATTCCCCATCGGGGGTTCGAGTCCTCCCTCAGGAATGGATGTTTGTGTTGTCTTTAGTATAAGTTAGTATGTAAGTAGTTTGTAAGTTTAGAAATTGATAACTGCGCAGTTAAGTCCCATAAGCTTAACCAATTATTGAACACTTTTTGTAGATTAGATTAGTTGTTCGTTCCATAGAGTCATATTGAGAAGGTTCTCGTGGATGTGGAACATGTGAATATATAATTTCTTAACTTCTGTTACGAGCATACAACAGAAATTACGTACTAAATGTATTCACAAACTGTAGTCTGCTAAAGTGGTGGCACCGGGTCCAAAGCAACCTACAGAGCAAGTCAGTAGCACTACTTACCGTTGTTACATATCCTTGGTGATATTTATTGTTGCACTATAAGAAACTGATTCCTGCAATTTTATCACTTTCATGAAGAGAAGCCCTTTGCATATTCGCATTACATGTCTTCTATAATGAATGGAGTTATATCTTCTGACGCACCAGAATTAATGTTTTGACGTTTGCGCGTGTGTTCAGCACTCACGTTAATCCGCCTCACTTCCCTGCCGTTCATACGACCTCTTGTGAGTACACACAGATTGTTCCTGTGCTAAACGTGCCAGGATAAAAGTCTGCCGAATTTACGGATGAAATGTAGCTGAAAGAGATTATTTGCATATTCCCCGCTGCCAGAGTCAACATCTGTCAGAGATATGAAAACTTTTTATTTGTGTGACTCAAATTCCACCATCTGTCCGATAGTTATTCCCCTACAGCACGATAAATTGGAAGATCCTTCCGAAAATAATTAAAATTAAAAAGCTTTTTCCGAAAACGTACATCATTTGCTTTTTCCGGTCTCCCCTTATTTACATCGACCGTGTAATACTGATTTTCGTCATCATTTCTCAGTAATACATCACTGTTATAATTTTTAATATTTAATAATGAGAAGAATGTAATAAATATTTAATCAGATAATTTATATGTTGCTGTAGCAGAGTTTTACTGTTCTGTATGATAATGATTGCAGCTTGAGGCACGAAATTAAAAAAAATTGAATTTACGCTGACATTTGAACACGGGTCTCCGGTTACTGGGCATATGCGCAGACCATTCCGCACCCAGGCACAGCATCTTACATATCTGAATGGTGTACATTTGTCCATTTCTCATGCAAAGAAAAAAAAGTTAAATGATACAATAATGGATAGTCCTCTTTGGAATTAACAACTTAGTCATGAGGACAGTTTACAACTCAGCGCAAAGACGTGGCGACGAACTGCGACAGGCACATACAAAAGACACACACATAGAAAACTTTCAGTCATCGGGAACATCCACGCAATCACACAGGCACACAACACAGTCACTTCGAAGTGCGGCAGCCGGAGGTGACGGTTGTATGACGAAATTAACATGCAACAAACTTTTCATTATATACAGTTTGTTAGGACTTTTGGGCCTCAAATATTTACACTATTATTATATTCGGATTCGTAATGAGCTGAGGCGAAAATATAAACATAACTACAAGTACATAAACCGCATTTAACACATTCTAACATTTGCATGAGCTATGTTACCATACGCCGGGACCTACCAACACGATCTGAAGAGAAGGCCTCAGTGCTATCATTTCATGTCGCACAGAGTAGGCCGCAGTCATGTAGCTAACAAGGGAATGGCCTCAGACACGACCAACCGATTCGGCTCAAATTTGGCATGTCTACAGCCGAAAACGAAGGAATCTATGATATTTTTGGTGAACACCGCCACATTTTTGAGAAAACCACCCCTAAAATTTATGACGAGCAATCGACTTAGAATTGGAAGGATTGATTGATAACTGTAAATAGAGCAATTTTCATCATCAGGTATGGGATCCGAAAACGTTTACTTTTCCAGAAATCTAGGAAAGAAACGTTTACAGCTGCCGCTTCTGTACCACAAGGTAAACGCTTATCACCGACAGTGCTGATAGCACAACGGCCTAGGTGACTGGCTGGGAATCGGAGAAAACGGGTTCGAATCTCAAAGAAACCTAGTGCATCTTATTCTACTCGTTTGTATTTTTCAGTATCTCACTTGTTAGGGATAGGAGGGAAAAGTAAATCGTAAATAATATCCATGTACCCTAGAACCCAGGATACAGTCATATCTTTACCGAGTCATTGCAAGAGGAGGATGGCGTCGTGGATACTCTCGAATACTTTATTTCCTGGATACGAGTGTCGTAAGGCGTTAAAGTTATAAGGTGCTCCATGCAGCGAAAAAAAACCTATTCTTTTCATTCTCCACTCCGAGGCTTGGAGTGGGCTGTTTGAAATCCGGCCCATAAAGAGTGGCGGTTCCGTTCAGCCAATTATCAGACAAGCTGATAGTGGGGCCAAGGGGGGGGGGATCCCAATTGGGAATAAGTGGGAGGGGGTTACCATTTGCCGGCCGCAGTGGCCGAGGAGACTAAGGCGCTCCAGTCACGGTCTACACGGCCCCTACGGTCGGGGGTTCGAATCCCCCCTCGGGCATGGATATTTGTGCCGTCCTAGTTCGTAAGTAGTTCATAAGTAGTTTGTAAGTTTAGGGACCGATGACCCCGTAGTTAAGTCCCATAGACTATACAAACATTTGAACATTTTTTTGGCTTACCATTTCCGGCGTACGCCTTACAACCAAGGACAACCTCCCGAAACCTTGGTTGGAACTGGGAGATTGGGGCCAATTTAAATTATCTGTGGAATGTTGCCCAGACAACAAATGATTATCGGGAGAGCACGAGTGCACTCACAACAATCAGGGATCGGACGCCTGAGTTACACTCGCAAGCTCGTTGAGATCAGCTCGACCAACAGTGGACAAGCTTTCACCGTAGATGAACCGCACCCGTAAGCACGATATCCTCGGCATAGACATATAGCATGCAATACTGCGCCGGAATCTTTATCGCCTCTCCGCACAAAATCGCTGCGAGAGTGTCGCACTGCTAGCATGTGCCAACACACACACCTGGGCATGAGGGTGCGTCTCTGCTAATTTCTACAGCTCCGCTTGGGTATATCTTTCGGGGACGCTCCCCGCCAGTACTTCGATTGCCAATGGGATCATGCGTTTTAAAACACTGTATGACTCACTGGCCAATAGTACATCAGCTAACGTCTCGTTTAGGCATTCCTCTCAAAATAAACAGTGCATTCTAGAATTCACTTTTCTTGTGGATCCTAACAAGTTGCTGCCGATTGCACATTTCCTGCGTCTTCATGAAGTCAGGAACGACCTATAAATGCTAGTCTGGCTATAAATTGGCATCGTAAGGCAGTCTCAGACTAACCCACCGCGTTGCCACTAAAAATGCTCTCGCAAGCGTTAACTAATGCTCTCTGTCTGCGTTCACATCGGATATGAAGTATCTCAGCCAACACTATGGACAGCGGGCAAACTATATTACTCTCCACTGGAGATCCACTAAGATTCGCTCCAGAACAAAGATTGTCCATACAGTGCAATAAAAAAATAATAAAAAAATTAAAAAAATAAACTTATTCTTTTCATTCTGCACTCCGACGAGTGGAGCGGGCTGTTTGAGATCCGGCCCAAGAGTCATGGTTCTATTCAGCCAATTATCAGACAAGCTGATAGTGGGGCAAAGAGGAGGGGATCCCAATTGGGAATAAGTGGGAGGGGCTAACCAGTTCCGGCATACGCCTTACAACCAAGGAAAACCTCCCGAAAACCTTGGTCGTAACCGGGGGATTGGGACCAATTTAATTTATCTCTGGGACGTTGCCCCAGACTACAAATGGATTATCGGGAGAGCACGAGTGCACTCACGACAATCAAGGATCGGACGCCCGAGTTCCTTAAACTCATAGAGATCAGCTCGACCAACAGTGGACAAGCATCCCCTAAAGGAACCGCACCCATGAGCACGGTATACTCTTAATTTTCCTTTTGGGTTCAATAGCTGCATTCTGTCTTTGTTGGAGTTCTGATCTAAATACTCACGGCCATATGTAGTAGGGACAAGGTTGTATACAATGGTGCACGTTATTTAATTAGGATAAAGGTGTCGTGTGCTTTCTGCTACTTTGTGCTGGAAACTCTTCAAGCTCTGTGGTTTGTATGAAGCAAAAATATTAAGATACATTAGTCTAATCTGTTTGATTGAAAATATATTTTTTCATGCTTATGGTCTCAGTTCTATCAAGGCTGAAATAGCACAAGTTGGGAGATTCTAGGGCATATTTTGTGAATATGATTCTGAATGTATTTTTATACTCATGTTTGGATTTCAAGCTTTTACAACATGGTTAGACCGTGATGCAATATGGAATATAGCCAATGGTAGACTGACCTGAGAAAAATTACAACGCTTTCCACAAGTAACGAAGTAATTCTGTTTGGAAGAATGGTTTCGTAATATTGATGAATTGGAATAGGGACTATGAGCACGAAGTTCGTGTCACGAATTATTTTGGAGTAGCCGGCCGCGGGGGCCGAGGTGACTGAGGCGCTCCAGTCACGGTCAGCACGGACACTACGGTCGGGGGTTCGAATCCCCCCTCGGGCATGGATATTTGTGCCGTCCTAGTTCGTAAGTAGTTCATAAGTAGTTTGTAAGTTTAGGGACTGATGACCCCGTAGTTAAGTCCCATAAGCTTAACAAACATTTGATTTATTTTGGAGTACAGTAGGCAGTAATGGTTGGCACCTAAAATATTTTGCTGATTGTGACTCAAATGTAAGAGCTCTTTTAATAACTGGGTGATAAGAGATATTTCAAGAGACTACCGTATTCCTTTTCAGGACCATTTATCCCATTTAAGTTAGCTCTAGTGCCCAGCAACTGCTTTGAATGACACGTAATACATAATCGGCAGTAATATGTTAGAAAGCCAGTGCCTGAATAATTTGAACTTTGCATAAGTGTTTTTAAATTAGCTCTTTTCATTCCTTTTAGTTTCCCACAGTGAATAATCTCGGATTTTAGGATATTGTTTCTGGCACTCATGAGCATCGGTGAATGTTTATGTAGGCTAAAGCCCTTGAAACATCTGGGACGCGTGACGTCTATCGAACCATCGTTCCTGCCAACCAGAATTACGATCGTATCATTCGATAGAGCATTGAGTGTACATGGCAAGTGATTAGCAGCTGTCAAACAGTTTCCACGTCATCCGTCAGGGGCACTTTTTTGTGTTTTCTATGTGTTACCCGAAGTGAAAATTTTACAAGAATTTTGTATTTTTCATGTTTTTACTTTTCGTCCCGGTCCCTGTCGTTTATAGTCATGGAATATCCATTATTGAGTATCACACGCTAACTATTTGTGAATTTCTATAATTCTGTTGAATGTATTGACGGCATTTACACACTACATCTTTAGACAACGTTATCGTGAATAAAGTGTTTGTTAAAAAGAAACCATCTTCTTAGTTTGAACACGGTTAATGTCAAGTTTATCTCCCCAGTCTCGATGAACTGAATAAAGTTACTGAAATGACGTACATATTTGTTTAACATTGAAAACAAGATCCCTCACGATATTTATGTTACTCCTTTGAGAAATAAGTAAATGCTGTTACTCCCAGCTGGAGGCTCCAGTCATCCCTCGGGCATTAGCGTGTGTTTTCCTTAGCTTAAGTTAAAATAGTTTAAAAGTCTATGGTTTGTGACAACTGCAATTGGCTTCCATAGCATTAAAAAAGAAAAAAATTAACACTGAAATAAAATGTTAGTAACTAAAATGTATAGTACCTAAGAGAACGAATCATTAATAAAAGAAGTGTTGCCCGAGAGTATAAGCGATTTTCGAAATAATATTAACACAGAAGTGTGAAAGATAAGCTAACAGATATAATTTTCAGTCATAGGTATTGAAATTCTGCCCTTGCTATTAAATATCAGGGAGGGATATGATAGATGAATTCATGTAGTCATTAGTAGTGAAAAGTGTTGTAAGAGTTTGGAAAAGAGAGTGATTACTAACAGTTAATAAAAAGCTATACTTGTATCTTTGGTGTTTTTAGAAATCACTGCTTAAAAATAATTAGATCTTTGGCGTAGTGATTAATGACTGTTATAGAACCAAGTCTTACTACTATAAAGTTTTATACTATTTTTCGAAAAATATTATTGAAAATAAGTAACAAAAATCGTTCTGCTTTCAGGTTAAAGCAGGTAGGTGCTAGAATGTTGCTATTATAGGAAGGGGTCGTTATAATAATGAAATTGAGGAAAATTTACCTTGAGTTACTATTAGTGCATTGCGGCATAGCTAGTGTAAATTATATAAAGAAAATAGAACAAGGCTTTTGAAATATGAATAATCTTTATTTAAGAGATAGTATTTCTTAGTTTGGCAATTAAACACACTGCTACAAACAATTAGAGAATCTAGTGAGTTATTATACGCAATATACATATGGTAACGTATTTTACTCAGATATTGGTTACAATTAAATCCCACCTACTTAGGGAGACATGACCATCCCAATAAAATAAGAGAAATCAGATCGAATACGGAACGATTTAGGTGTTCTTTCTTCCCACGCGCTATTAGGAAAGGCAGAGGAAAGTTATGAAAGCAGTTAATGAACCCTCTGCCTGGCACTTAAATGTGATTTGCAGAGTATCTATGTAGATTTAGATGTAGATATTATACAGTATGATATTTTGCTATCTCAGCTCTTTAATTAAAGTTTTCATGGCGTTTTTACTTAGATCGATGCATCATGGGGCTACCATAAAGTGACCTATAATATTGTGGTGTAATCTCCTCGGGACAGCCAGTAGAGTTGCATACCTGCGTGGCATAGATAGTATGATCAGTTAGCTCTTGAGGGGTATTTGGCCATTCTTCTATGAGTGCAACAGTTGTAGGAGGTGCTGGTCAAACTGCATTGCGTCTGCCAAGTGCATCCCAGACATGCTCAATCCGGTTTGAGTCCACTGAACAAGATGGCTTCTCTATTCGATCAGTTCCCTCAGCTTCAAGAGTTTTGTCCACCAGTGCAGCTCTGTGGGGACGCACATTATCATTCTCGAGAAGTAACGCATCTCCTATGTCACCACAGTAGTGAACAACAGAATGGCGGTGGATCTCGTTTCTATAGCCTACCTCCGAGCAGCCATTATGGACGACGTAAAAGTCTGAATTATAGTATCAGAAGAAGTATCCATATTTTAGTAGAGACTTATCCAGGATTCACGTGATTTTGAAACATAACGATAACCAGGAATTATTAAAAATTAAGACCACTCATAAACCTTTAAAAATTCTAAATATACTACAAAGAATTTAATTAGATGCAATGTACAATTTGTGTTTTAAATGCTACCTTAAATGGTTGGATATAAAATCTGTGAATTAAAGCTTCGAAAACATAACATTTTGTACATGAAATGCAATAACTGATTTAGCCAGACTTTTAATTATAAGAGTACAATATGTTCAAATGTTCAAATGTTTGTATAATCTATGGGACTTAACTACGGGGTCATCAGTCCCTAAATGTACAAACTACTTATGAACTACTTACAAACTAGGACGGCACAAATATCCATGCCCGAGGGGGGATTCGAATCCCCGACCGTAGTGGCCGTGCAGACCGTGACTGAAGCGCCTTAGTCCCCTCGGTCACCGCGGCCGGCAGTACAATATGTTTTTCTATAATACTGTGTGGGAACCGCAAGAACGGAGCTTAAACTAAGAGAAAAGATAATTAAGTAATTTCATTGAAACTAGACTCTTTACAGCTTACATCATGATAGCTGCGGGTTTTCCGGTTTTTACAGCAGTATGTGGTAGGAAGTCTACCGAGTACCTTCTCCTGAAGTTTTGGATGCCGATTTGGAAAGCTAGTTGGGTTCAGCAACTATGAGGTGAGTTCTTGGTGACAGATACCACTACCGACATCTGTGAGGAGACGGACTATGGTGATGGCTGAAAGTTGGTAACCCGTTACCTTCAGTGTTTCCAGACATGCCCATGACTTTGGTCAGTGTTTAATTTTAGTGTATTGTATCATTTCCGACACCAGCCATAACTGAAAAGAAGTTTATTACCTCATGGCTGGTTACAGACGTCTGCATATATTCAGGTCGTCATCATTCGTTTATGCGTCTTCATTGTAATGTTATACTTCGCTGTTTACATTGAAAGAAATATTGTCGTAAGCATTATCTATATACAGGGTGTCCTAGCTATCTCGCTCACCCAAAATATCTCTGGAGCAACAATGGACACCCTATATTATTTCTTTAGCAATCTATAGCATGACAAATCACAGTAACAAAGGCATTGATTGCATCGAAATACGTCAATTACAGCGCGAGATATTGCGAAGCGAAGTTGACGCTTGTAATACGCGAAACGCACGGCTAGCGCACGTCGTGGGCAGCATGGGGTTCTCACCTGAGTCTCAGGCAATATAGGGTGTCCATTTAAAATAACTTAAGTTTGCGTTAAAAAACATATATGCTTTCGTTTCAGAATGTTTCAAAATATGTACATTCATGAGCCCCTGCCTTAAACCGATACCGGTGATAGGCGCTTTACAATAGCTGTTGTTCCAGAGATATTTTGGGTGAGCAAGATATGTGGGACACCCTGTATAGTGAAACAGTTGCTTGTGGTGAAGTGTTAAATATAAATGTACTTGCATATAGCAAAAGTATCCATAGTAGTAATACAAAAAACAAACGAACAAACAAACAAACACCAAAATATTTTTGCAAAGAGAGTTCATACGCACTTTCCGAAAATTGATACTTCCGTTATGTGTAAGTACATCAATAATTTTATCCCATGTCACCTCACTGTTTGCATACGTTTGGCTGAAAGATGGACAGTAATTGCAACGTAATTTGTTTCTGTGTAAAAAGTGCAATTCAGTATTAGAATAAGCACATATAGATGAGTGTATGACTCTCTGAAGATGGGCAGAAAACCGAAACATATCGTATGATAAATGAAACCAGTTGTGTCTGGTAGTTTCAATTATTTATTCTTTATAAAGAAAACAGTGACGACGTTTTACTGTATCCATTGCGAATAAATTCACGTAATTCATTTTGATTGGAAAGGTGCCATGACAACATGACAATTAAATGCCTAGGTCATACACTACAGTCTTACACCTATACTACATTGTTGACCAATCTAAGGCACGTAGTGCCTCTCGTATGTCTGCTTTTGTTGTCTACAAAACTAAAATGCGACACTCTTCGAAGCCTTCTAAAATAACGAGTGATCCGCTGTGGGGCCATCATTATATGTTTCATAAGAACGTAGATGTAAACACGATAATTATTTATTATCTGTCCTAATCACGTTCCAGTGCCATGTGCGAGGAAGAGATACGTAGTATCACAACAATCAATGTGACATGGATAGCCACGTGGCTTGAGCTCAATATGGGAGCCATCATGCAGAGAGCGCTGTGATATTTCTGTCCGTGAGTGGAAGCAGCTGGTGCGCGGAAGTGGCTACGCGTCAAGTATTTCTGCTCTGTTATCTTCCGCAAGGGCTCCTGCCGACGTTCGTCAGATCTCCTGACCAACCTTACCCAGCACTTGTAGCCGGTACCGCGCCTCAGCGAAAGACTATGAAAAATCTCGCTGCACGTTATCTGCAGAAACTAGTTGCTGCAGCAAGCCCTGTATGCAGTGACTAGTAATAAACAGGTGGATTTCAAATTGATCACGTTGAAGTTTCAGAGGCATTGTTGTTGCCGTGTTGTTCAGTCCGACGTGTTTATATCTTTCGCAGGCCTCTTCATCTCTCAATAATTTTGCAACCAACATCCATAAGAACATTCTAATTGTATTTTTGCAGCTGTTCGTTCTCTACGGTTTATATACCTCCTACTCCTCATACTTCTAAATTGACGATATACTGATTTCTGAGAATGTTTCATACCACTCAACCACTTCTGTTACACAACATACGTCAGAACATTCATTTGTCTCCAATCCTATTCCTACAACTACATGGGATATTCTGCAAATAACAGTTAAGTGACTGGTAGAGGGATCAGCGAACCACCTTTATACTATTTATCTCCCATTCCACTCTCGAACAGCGCGGGTGAAGAAAGAACACCTGCATCTTCTGATGATCTTTTCTACCTATGTAAGTGGGAGTCAACAATATATTTTCGCATTCGGAGAAGAATGTTGGAGATTGGAGTTTCTTAAGTAGCCCACGCCGCAGCGATAAGCACCGTTGTTGTAGTGATTCCCATCCCAGATCCTCTATCATTTCCATAACGCTGTTTCCCCTGTATCGTGACGATACTAAACGAGCTGCCCTTTTTCGACTCTTTCGATGTCCTCCATCAAACCCATCTGATAAGGATCCCACACTGGGCAACAATACTCCAAAAAGGACGGACAAGCGTAGTGGATGCAGTTTTTTTAGTAGTTTCGTTGCATCTTTTAAGGGTTCTGCCAATAAAACGCAGTCTCTGGTTCGACTTTCCCACGACATTATCTACGTGTTCTTTCAATTTTAAGTCTGAAGTAATCGTAATTCCTAGGTATTTTGTGGAGTTTGTGGCCTTCACTTTTGATTGATTTATCTTGTAAAACAAGTTTAACGGACTTCTCTTCGTACTCATGTGGACGATATCAGACTTCTCATTATTTAGAGTCAATTGCCAATTTTTACATCGTAGTGATACATGTATTTAGATCGTTTAGATCGTTCTGCAGTTGGTTTTGATCTTCAGACGATTTTACTAGACGGTAAATGACGGCGTCATCTGAAGGCAACCTAAGAGAGTTGCTTAGATTTTCTCCCAAATAGTTTGTGTAAATAAGGAACATCAGGCGACCAACAACACTATCCTGTGGAACGATCGATATCACCTCAGTTTAGTCGATGCCTTTCCATCGATTACTACAAAATGTGTCCTCTCTGACAAGAAATTCCCTATCCAGTCGCAAATTTGGGGCGACATACCATAACCACTCAATTTGATTAAAAGCCGTTTGTTAGGTATGGTGTCAAAAGCCTTCTGGTAATCAAGAAATACGGAATAAATTTGTGGACCCTTGTCGATAGCACTCATCACTTCGTGTGAGTAAACAGCTTGTTCTGTTTTCCATGTTCCGTACCTCTAGATTAGTTACACGATGAACTGATCTAATCTTCGGTATTGTTCTGTAGCACCGAATTTGAAATCCTTCAATCCTCCTCTTTTCTGAATGGTTTTTCGTCCACATTTCACTCCGTACAAAGGTACATTCCATTCAAATACCTTCAGAAACGATTTCTTATCTCTTAAATTAATGTTTCATTTTAATCAATTTCTCTTCTTTAGAAACGCATTTCTTTTCAGCGCTGTTTCGCTTTACTACTGCAAGTTATCAAAAGACCAAAATTAGATTGCTCCTTAGGTTAACTATATTACACAACCGACACAAATAACAATTCTTCGTCAGTACATGAGCCATGGTACGAAACTAAAACTACAAAGAAAGTTGCCAGCTTAATGAGAAAAATAACCATGTCGACGATTGCTGTCCGTCCTAACACTCTGTCCACAATACTTTCGCCCTCAATAAGGTAACGCGTTCAACTATACTTGTATCGAAGTACCATGTGCAGCTGCACAGTCTGTCATAAAGACACTGAACTAGCTGCTGCAGAGCGCGTGGTATGTGTTACGTCTGTGCGGGCACGTGATCGGCGTCCCACGATGGCCTTCTGGATGGGGGGGGGGGGCGATGAAAGAATTCTCATCGTCAGGTAATCTCTGGGTTCAGTGTAAAGACTCTATTACCGCCCACCCCTTTTTATCCCACGCTCAATCAAACACAAAAGTGTCATAGATTTGAAGACTCAGTGCTTGGGGGGGGGGGGGGGGGGGCGAACGACCTTTCTCGTTGGATCCGCCTATTGCTGCAGGAGGCCATAACTGTTGACAGATAGCACGGCGGCTGCCTCGATCATGCGACGACAGTGGCGCCAATAAATGCCGATAAATGAGTTCTACTGACCAAGTAACCTAAATCATCTAGTACCTTCGCTGTCTCGCTCCAAGTACTCTGCTGCCTTCGACAGAATTATAATGTCAGCGGCCAACCGCAGTTCTTATTATTTCTCCCTGAAATGTAATTGAGATTCCAATTTTCTACGTGCCTTCCTTCAGAGCTTGCTCGATGTACAGAAAGAATAACATTGGAAAGAGCTACTCTTCTTTCTTACTAGCCTCGAAACCACTGAGTGCGTTTCATGCCCTTGCACTACTCTAATTACTGTCAACTTCCTGAGTATGTAATATAAAGCTTTTAGTTCGCTGTATTTTAGCATTGACACCTTTAGCATTTTGAAGAGTCTGATACAGTCAACAATGTCAAAAGTCCAAATTACCGAAAGCTGTAAACGTAGCTTAGGCTTTTCTTAGCCTATTCTCTAAGTTCTACACCTCTGCAAGCCGTCTTATGGTTTTTTGCGGGAGGTACTTTGTACACGAGTGTCACTCCTTCCTCCGAATCTAATGACGTGGGAGAACAAGGAGGAAAATGTTATTTCCTTTGTGTATTCAAATGGGCAGTAATATTTCTAACTTTATCCTTGTGGCCCTTTCGCGAGACATACGTAGGAGGAAGCAACATATTGGTTGACTACTCAAGAAAAGTATTCTCTCGGAACCTTGGCGGATGCTAGTAGCACGATACACAAAGCCTCTCTTTCAGCGTCTCATTCTGCAGTTCCTAATCATCTACGGGACATTTTCGTACTTACTATACGAGCCCGCAACGAAGAATAGAGCTTCCCGTTAGATCTTCTCCATGTCTTCTACCACTCCTAACTAGCACGGATCGCTCACTGAAGAGCATACTCAAGCTTGGCCGAACGAGTATCTTGTAGCCAACTTCCTTTATTGACGAACTGCTCTTCCGAAGGACCCTTCCAACTGCTCATTCTTTTGGCATTAGATTGACCAACGATGAATTTTATAAATTTTATACAACCAAACAGTCTTTTATTCGAGAATTAATTTTATATGGAACTTATATTTTAAATCGCTGCTTATGTTTACTCCCACATATGTTATGGAAGTAAATGCTTCCAGTGGTTGTCCTGGGTTATTGCATGGTCGCAGTAAATACGTAAACGAAACACTTTACAATCGTTTATGTCGGGGCTCGGTTACCAGACCTAGCTCCTTGCGTTGATTCGCTGTCTTCCTTTTTGAAGTTTAATAGATTCTATTTTGATTCAAAATTATATTTTATAGCAAAAGATTGGTCCCTTTCGAGGTAGTTGTCTCCTTAATATTCACTCCCCTGTGCAATACGCCTAGGTCTAATTTCGTGTTTTATCAGTGTATGCTTTGATAACAAAAATCATTAAAATCGCTCCCCTAATCTCTACGTTATCGTAATTATTCCATTATAGCCCCCATTTTGGAAAGACCCTCAAATATGTTTTTCTGCTATAAAAAAGATGCGTCCCTCAGTTTTACGTGTGTTACATTCAAATTCCAGAAAAATCGGATGGTGATACTTCCATACGTTTACTTATTAGGTCAAAATCAAATTCTGCTTACCACAAAGATATTTCCGTTTCTGACGTCGGTAAATTTGAAACGCTACAAACCGAATGACATCTATTCTTCTTGTTCTCTGATAATTGTTAAAATATTCCTAAAAGCTGTGTGTGTGTTGTATGATGTTGAACCTATCGTTTAATCAGACAGCAGATTGGTCATTAACACAGCAATTGGGTTTAATTATGGCCCTGATATTGATGTATATTGTGTTAAATAAGAAACAATGCGTTAAACTGATTATGTGCGCAACGGATCTTTTAACAAAACAACTGTGGCAAGTCACCATATGAAACAGACACTGACTATACTCAAACGATTTGACTGTGAGAAAGATATTAAAAAAACCACAAACCACTTTCTTAATGTTTGGCTGCGATAAACTTTTGCAGATCAGTACCTGATTATCAAAATTCAGTATCATAATCAATTAACTTACTATGGCACAAATAACGAAATCTGTTCAACAAGATTACCACAATAAATACTGCACTTTAAATCCACAAATAACTAATTATCGAATGAAGGAAGTAAGTTAATCTTCTAACTACGTAAATGAAACAAGAAAGAAAGGTCAACTTTGTTACTTATTATTAATAATCACCATTACATTACCTACATAATACAACCTTTTATAATGACATTAAATGCAATTACCTTCATTCCAGCGGTGGTACAAAGTTTTTATAGTAATAAAAATACAATATATATTCCAAATACAATCAAATCAACTTGCTGGCACGGCAGCCTCTGCTCTACATCGGAGCCATACACACAACTCAACCGCTCTCTAAGCGAGCTAAACCACAAGTGCCACACTCTCTCTGTGCGAGCTACAATGCTATGCGATACATGATCTTTGCCAAAGATGAAACTTCACAGAGTTAAGTACACATATCGATACACACAGTAGAAGCAACATTATACATTTTCTTGCAAGCAAGTTACTCGACACAAAATAGGAGGAACAATATTAGACATTTTCTTACACATTTTTTTATGGACACGTTTCAGTCCATACGTGAAACGAAATGAATACCTGGAAATTTTGTACCAGTGATCAGTACATGGAAATGTCGGGTAACGTGGCGACATAAGTGTGTGTTATATTGTCACGAGACTCCATGTTAAAGAACGGACGGCGTAGTGCAATAGCTAGCATCACCGATTGCGGTGCTGAAGGTTTCAATCCGTCCACCGACGAAAATTTATTTCTTTGTAATTAAAATTTCCAGAATGTTCTACATGCTTCTTATGTTCACTTGTAAATTCTACTTGTTTCTTATGTTAATTATTGTTCTAATTTCTGGTACATTCTGTTTGTATATAAATAGCATAGCACTCTGCTCAAGAGGCAGTTAGTGCTGCGTGTATGTTAAGTTCGCAATAAACCTTCTTTCAGTATACTTGCTGAATTCAGTTGACAACCCTGCCTTCGAAGTCAAGCCTGCTTCCAATTCAACGCGACAATATTTTTTAGGGACCTTACTTTGAGGTCAAATACTTATTTGTGAATAAACCTTTGCTTGATACCTCTTTATATTGACACTCTTAAACATTTCCTAAAGCTGAAGATATTTTAGATGGACCTATTTCGTTGGTGATAGTACCATCTGTTAACTTAGGTCTACCATACAAGGAGTCTAAGATGACGAATATTTTTATACGAAACAAAGACGTTTTAATGATCGTTATATAGTTATCAGAAAAATCGTAAAAGTAACGTTTCTCATTTGCTTTCCTGTAATGTAAGTCTATACAATAAACAGAGCTTACTCCATCAGCACATTCTTTTTAGCGATGACGAAGCGTTTCTATAATCCGCTCACCGAAACGAGACACTGACCGTAAACAGACCCGGGCACGTGACCAGAGGTGGACAAAGAAGGGATGCTCTCTCTACGTCGCCACATCTGTATAAGGTGTAAAGCGGTTGTGAGTTTCGCTACATAGCAGTATTATTAAAGGAAAAAACATATTTAAAATTCATTTCTTTTAATAATCCGTAGAATATCTGAAAGTTGCCCAAATTTGCATTTTCGATTACAACTGTAAAAACTTTGTCAACACAACAACAATACATGTACTATCTCATTTCTGTGAATGTCATCTACACCTTCTCTAAGCTTCTGTTGTGACGTTTGTTTGGAGACTTCAAAGAGTGTGTGGCCTTGTTACCACTAACTTTACGATAGACTTCGCTTTGTCGAGGGACACACATTATTTTTTTATTTTATTTATTTATTTATTTGTGACTGTGGAATGACCAACACCGTTAGATGAAGCTGTTTTCAGAACAATATCTATTAATGACTGTTCTGGACACAACGGAGTCCTTTTATACACATTAATAACTTAATTTTCATCTTTGATTGCTTCTGAGGTTGATTCCAAATGTAGGATACCAAGCGAGGTGGACTCGTATTCGGAAGGATGATGGTTCAAATCCACCTCAGGCCATCCAGATTCAGGTTTTCCGTGATTTACCTAAATCACTTCAGACAAATGCTGGGATGGTTCCTTTGAAAGGGCCTTGCCGATTTCCTTCCACATCCTTACCCAAACACTCCGAGGGTAATCTCCCTCTCTAATGAGCACGTTGTCTACTGGACGTTAAACTCCAAGCTTCCTTCCTTCCAAAATGTAGGATGACGTACTGAGTTTACCCGTGCGTGATACAGGTGAGAAAGAGAAGAAGAGAATATGAATGCTTAATACTTACGCTACTATTCAGCAACTGGTCTGTTAAGATGAAATTTCTAGCCTGCCGCTAATATCACCCCCCCCCCCCCCCTCACAACACACACAAACGCTTTACACCTGAAACGGATGCGGCGACGTTGACCGAGCGCCCGTGTTTTGTCTACCCCTGGTCACAACCTCAGCCGGTTTACAGTCCGTCTCTCGTTTCGGTGAACGGAGTATAGTTACACGGAAATCCCCGTCGAGAGCGCGATAAGGAGGCAACGCCATTGTGAACGTGGCACCACCCACTGAATTACCGCATAAATTCAAAATTCATCATCTTAAAAGAAGGAACCTTACGGTTTAGCATCACGTCGCCAGCGTGGTCATTAGAGACGGAGCTTACGCTCGGATTTTTGGGTAAGGATTGGGGAAGGAAATCGGCCGTGTCCTTTGAACGGAACCATCCCGGCATTTGCCGGGAGTGATTTAGGGAAATCACGGAAAACCTAAATCTGTATGGCCGGAGGTGGATTTGAACCACCATCCTTCCGAATACGAGTCCAGTGTGTTACCACTGCGCCACCTAGCTTGGTTCGTCATCTTAGACTCGACCTCAACTTACGCAACCTTCCACTAGCAAATTGTTCATCTAAAATGTTTGTCAAGCTGGAGGGACTTCACTGCGGGGTAATCAGTCCCTAAACTTACAAACTACTTATGAACTACCCTATACTAAAGACGACACAAAAATACCTGCCCGAGGGGGGATTCGAACCCCCGACGCGGAACGACGTCGCGCATCGTTGCATAGCGCCTCAATGCGCTCGGCCGCTCCGCTGCGGTGGCGTAACTACAATCATTGTGTGTCTATTGACAGGTAATCTATATGATCTAATCCGCTTCTATCTTCATACTGGGACGCGTCCGTATTGCTGCCTTCATGCTGAATTTGTATTTTGCTTAACTTTAATTCATGATATAACGTACGAATCATTTCATACAGTGCCAAGATATTCTCGTCGGATGTAGCTGTCGACAGCAGCTCGTATAATGTACTGTGTCACTATACAATAATGGTCATTGTCAGAAGCGTACTTGAATATTGTTATCTATGTAATTTATTCACCGTTATGTGGAGATTCACAAGAATGCTGAATCTATGTAGGGTAGACGCAAAGATATTGACATTGTGAATCGTTGTGAACATTATGGCGAAACCATTAAAAAAATGAAATTTTGGTGAGGATATTCCTTCGTAAGCAAGACACTTCAAGTTATGTTACATTTTCCATTAATGTTTCCGACGATTTTCTGCTATCATCAGTGGCATTTCTTTATTGTTACTCTGAAAATTATATTATTACTGTATAAATGTATTTTGATATACATCTAAATGTTTTTACACGACCTTCAACAGTGTTGTTCCCTTGCGTATGATAATTAGCTCAAGAAAAACGAACTTTCACAGTTTTCTATTCATACCTAACATTAAGCTATGTTAAACGCACACATGTTGTAATAATTTTGTACAACTTGTCATCTGCAAGGTAAAACAAACAGTTTATATTTATTGTTCTTCAAATCTGCATTCGAAAAATGCATCTTTTGTGTTATTACTTACGGTTCTAATTATTTTTCTTAGCTCCTTGTTTTGTCAAGTTTTCTTTGTGGCGTGTTTATAACTTGCTTCCCAACTTAATGGTGTACATAACGCTATTGTTGACATTTGACATATGGATATGCTTACCGCTATTCATTAATTTTTTGTACGTTTTGTTTTGGCGGGCTGCGCGCGAAATTCAAGTGTTGACTGTTAGCGTCGTGTTGTGTTTATCTGTTGACAGAGCAAAGCAAAACACTCACTCTGGCACTGTCAAATGTTTGAGCAGGCAATTATGTATCTTACAGCACTGCAACCACCATTAGGTTTTCTGCACGCAGTTGTGTGGTTCGAGTCGTGTTGTAGGCCACCCTAGTTTCCGTTTTGTTTGTGTGCCTTATTACTCTCAACCTTAGGAATGTATCATGGTGTTTCACCTTCATAAAAAATAAAATAAAATAAAATAAAATAAAAAAACGGAGCTGGAAGACGTGTTACGTTAGCACCTATAGGTATTACAGATGAGGTTCTTGCATCACGGCGCATCTGGACAATTTAGTCATAGAGTGCGCGACCATGTGACGCAGTCAGTTCGGGACCTTTGATCTGATTGGGGAGGCACCACATCATGATTTGCTCTTACCGCGGATCACATTTATCTTGACTTTTGGACATGGGGACACTTTAAGGTGGTGGTCTTCAAAACTCTAATCGGAAATGTGCATAAACAAAAGGTATAGTCTTAAATGAGTGCCAGCAAGCGGGAATACTACGAAGAGTGCATCGTTTCCTATGCCGAAGGGCAGTGGGATGCATTCCCATGAATGGACGCCACGTAGAACACCATTTATAAACACGTATTTATTTCGGACATTATACATATTCAAACACATGTTAAAACCATCTCTGCAAGTTTCTGACACATTATTTGGAACAGCCAGCATATTCACCTATGCTCTACACATGAAGTTTATAGCCGTTAAAGAAGTAAAGAAATACCATCTACAGAACAATCAAAGGATATTCACTACAAGCAATTCGAAAGTTTTAGATTTTCTGAAACTGACGTTGAAGCCGTCAGTAACTGCGCATCATTCTTAGTGCTGACAGGATAGTATTTTAGACAGTTTCTGAAAGTAAAGGGCTGATTAACTGCACGGATCAGTTTTACGGTCCTAAATCGGTCATCTGGCCCTGAACACCAAATCGTCCTATGCCAAGGCGTCATTGGATGCAGTATGGCTGAGCATGTAGTCAGCACAATGCTATCCCGGTCGTTATCAGTTTTCTTTACTTGTAACCGCTACTGTTCGGTCAAAGTAGCTGCTGAGTTGTTCGCATGATGCTAAGTGCATCCCGCTCCCCTTGCAGCCCCGGGAATCTAACCTCGATCCACATCATGACCATCAGTCACACTAACCACTTCCATTTATTTATTTATTTATTTTTATTTTTATTTTTATTTCATTTCGTCTCTCGTGTAAATAATTTCCCTTCAGTCATGCAATCATGTTCTTCCTATATTGTGATCTTGTCTACGATTTCTGTTACGGGCCGAACGCACTGATCTTCCACGTTGTCCACCATTCAGCTACGGAGGCAGACGAAGGGCTTGTAGTTGATGTTTTATAATTGTGCTTAAACTGAACTTGTTTTTTAGAGTCAGAGGAGCTGTTGATCATGTGTTTAACACACACTGATAAGCCAAATCCACCAGTACCACCACCTAAGATCGTGTAGGGCTCATGGGAACACGCAGAATTGCCAACCACGATTTAGTAGGGAGTCGACTAACGTAAAACATAGGGCTGGAGGGAACTGACATCACGCATCCTGCAAGGCTGTCTGTAAATCCGTAAGAGTCCGAGGATGGAGGCCAGAACATCACGTTGGATGGCATCCCGGTTGTGTTAAATAATGTTCTTTCTGGGGCGTTTGGTGGTCAGCGGAGGTGTCTGAACTGAAGAAAGTGTTTATGGAGTCACTCTTTAGCAATTATGGACGTGTGGGGTATCTCATTGTCCAGGTGTATTTGTCTAAGTCCCCAGAAATGCAAATAGTCACGAATGGATGCAGGCCATCTACCAGGATGCGTACGTACGTATCATCTGTCAGAGTCGTATTTGGATGTATCAAGGGCCCCATAGCATTTCAACTCCACATGTCGCACACCATTATACAGGGTGAATCTAAATTCGCGCACTCGGGCTTCGCAGCACGATTTCTCACATGCTAGCAATAAAAACATGTCTCTCACAAAATTTCGTCCTGCGTATATTTCCGGTAGTAAATTGACGTCGAAGATTGAGATGTGTGTATGTCCCATACGTCAGTGTGTTTCAGAATGACACTACTACACCAACAAACTTCTATGGAGGTGTCTTGAGGAACAAATTGAGCATAGGATTCCATGATCGTAAACGTCATCCAATGACGCTACAGAGCGTCGAAGTTGCTTGAAGGGGTGTCTAGCGGCAGGAGCTTTTGGTGTAATTATGAAACACACGTATGGAACACACGGCCATCTCAGTCTTTGATGTCCATTTACTGGCGGAAATAGGCGCAGGATGAAATATTGTGGGAGACATTTTTAATTGTTGGCAGGTAAGGAATCGCGCTGCGAAGCCAGAGTGCGCGAATTTAGATTCACACTGTAGAGTCTCCACCAGCTGGAACAGTCCTCTCCTGACATGCTGAGAGTATGGATTCATGAAAATGTCTCCATACCCGTACGAGTCCATCAGCTCAATACAATTGGATCGATTCTCGTCAGACCAGGTAACATGTTTCCAGTCATCAACAGTCCAATGTCTGTATTAACGGGCCGAGTCGAGGGGTAAGGCTTTGTGTTGTGCAGTCAGAAAGGGTAGACGAGTTGGCTATCGTCTCTGATATCTCGTATCGATGATGTTTCTACATCTACATCTACATCTACATGGGATACTCTGCAAATCACATTTAAGTGCCTGGCAGAGGGTTCATCGAACCACCTTTATACTATTTATCTCCCATTCCATTCTCGAATAGCGCGCTGGAAGAAAGAACACCTGAATCTCTCTGTTCGAGCTCTAATTTCTCGTATTTTATTCTGATGATACTTTCTACCTATGTAAGTGGGAGTCAACAATATATTTTCGCATTCGGAGGAGAATGTTGGCGATTGGAGTTTCGCAAGTAGCCCACGCCGCAGCGATAAGCGCCGTTGTTGTAATGATTCCCATCCCAGATCCTGTATCATTTCCGTAACGCTGTTTCCCCTCTATCGTGACAATACGAAACGAGCTGCCCTTCTTTGGACTCTTTCGATGTCCTCCGTCAAACCCACCTGATAAGGATCCCACACTGGGCTGCAATACTCCAAAAATCGACGGACAAACGTAGTGTATGCAGTTTCTTTTGTAGTTCTGTTTCATGTTTTAAGGGTTCTGCCAATAAAACGCAGTCTCTGGTACGCCTTTCCCACGATATTATCTACGTGTTCTTTCCAATTTCGTTGAATGGTTCGAGCTTTGGCACTTAATGAAGGCTCAACGATGAACAAATGTTTGTAAATCTGTTGGAATTAACTGCTGTGCTTCGTCACACACACACACACACACACACACACACACACACACACACACACACACACACACACACATTCCCGAGGGAGGACTCGAAACTCCGACGGGAAGCAACGGCGCGCTCCACAGCAAGGCGACTGAGCTCTAGGCCATTCCACATCTGTGTCATTATGAACGATTCTCTTCAGTCGTGGTGGTCCCCTTATTCAGGATGTTCTTCAAGCCACAGGGATTTCTTAGATTTTATGTTTTACCCCAAACATGATATTCACGGTACCCTGATGATATGGTTGTTTGTACGTGAAAATTGCCACCCCATCCCATGCCGGAGATACCGTGGCCAGGCTCTCGTGCGCTGACTCTAACAGCACGTTCAAACTGATTTAAATCGCGATAAACTGCCACTGCAGCAGCAGCAGCATTAGATGTGACGCCTGTACCAGACATGTGTTATCTCATATAGACGTTATCGACAGCAACGCTGTTCTCTGATTGTATGAATATCTCTGTTTGCATACACATCTCTGTACCAGATTCTTTTGCTCTTCAGTGTAAATTTGTTTCATGCGCGCTTCCTGCACTGATATTAAATTGTGTAAGAGTATTGAAAGGAATTACGTTGCGCTTATAATTCGTTACTTCCTTCGTAATCTTTGAATAGACTTGTTGTGTAGCAAAGACGCTTTCGTAAATAAAGATCGCTCGATATTGTTGGCAAATAATATACACGATTATCCTGGGTACAGCGTAGATAGCCTTGGGTACAGGTTTTTCGTGTTTTTAGTTGTCACATGGCTCCTAATCGAGCACTTCACTACCCAAAGCACCATCCCGTATCTACAGAAACGTTTTACTATTTCAGTACCTCATTCACACGGTGTATATGTACGTTCCAATCTTTAAGTTATACGCTGTATGGCAATAATTTATGTTTTACTTGACATTAAAATAATAAGACGGATTTGCCTCGTTTTTGTACGTTTTTATAAAAAGAATATTTGACTTTTTACTGAAATTAAGTCCAGTACTATTGTAATTCTGCTTTCTGAATAAATAAAGTAGTTTTGCATGTTTCAAGGAGCACTACAAGTCCATTGCTATTGTAATTCTGCTTTCTGAAGAAATATAGTAGTTTTGCATGTTTCAAGGAGCACTACAATTTTTCAGTTTCTATATGTAAGGAACATCGATTTCGTTAAGTTAAGCTTAACGCTCATAATCCCCGAAATTCCCGCAAAGGTATAGCGGTGCAGCTTCTGATGCGAGATCCATGCCAACGCCAACAGAGGTCTCCAATTATGAAAGTTTCGAGCAAAGTTCCGTAATTTTCACACGTTCTCTGTCGTTTAGTACACGAGACTCCGTCGGCAGCAAACTGCTTCGCTGGTGAATCACACGCGACCGTATTTAGTAACTGACCTGTCATTTGACGAATTTCACAGGCGATTAACTCTCCTTTTTTTTTAGAGTAATTTGCTGAATAAAGTGAGCAGTCAATTACTCATAGAGGAGAAACTGACCGATATCTCATCTAAGCAACGGTGATGACGGACAGTACATATTACTGTGAAGAAATCGTGGAGGTTGTGTGATAGCTGATGACGCAGAAGCCTATTCTTGATAAACGGGCATCTGGCTATACTTCTCTTTAACATGTGAGGAGTACAGGCTGCCACAAATTAAATTGAGTCGTTTTAGGACTCCATGTCGAAAAGAGGTTTTGGAGATTTTGTCCTTTGCGTATTCAGGGGATTTTAATACAGATTATTTGATGATATGAAAGTTTGTTAACGACAGTAGAAAAATTCGCTCCCTGTAGGTGTCTCGCGAAATTTGGAATCCCACCTGTGGATGTAGAGCTGAACTGTTAGTTTTGGTGAAATTCAGCAGACTACAACACCAGACTGAGACTTCTGACGACCCTCTTCTATTCAAGTTCCTCTACAGACAAAGAGTAAGGCAACCGCCGGCCGCGGTGGCCGAGGAGACTTTCCACTTCTTTCACCTCTGGCAGTATTGCTCAGCCCCGAAAAAAAAGGAGACTAAAGCGCTCCAGTCACGGTCTGCACCCCCACTACGGTCGGGGATTCGAATCCCCCCTCGGGCATGGATATTTGTGCCGTCCTAGTTCGTAAGTAGTTCATAAGTAGTTTGTAAGTTTAGGGACTGATGACCCCGTAGCTAAGTCCCATAGGCTATACAAACGTTTTTTTAGTAAGGCAACCATGCTACAAAAACACTACTCTGCTGCGACATGCTTACATTTCGACCAGAGTAGCGTACACGATACGTTCAGATAGGTGTTTAATACATTACTTACGTCAGTAACATATGTACAAATTACGCTGTACTGAGTTATTATGTAGCCGGTCAAGGGAGACCACGGGATGGAACGGACATTCTCTTCAAATTAGTGAGAAACGTTACCAAGGCGAAACAACTGTAATGGAATGTAGGTAATCGAATTAAAGGAGACATTACCAAGGAAATTAGATTAAGAAACTAGAGAGGTTTCGTTGTTTGGACAATAAATTAGAGCAGATATTAAATATACAATACAATTAAAATTGAATGAAAACGGTTCCTGCCGCGGCCGAGAGCATACGTTACGATGCGCTAGGCCGTGCACCGTCGGGGGTTCGAATTCCCCCTTGGGCATGTATGTTTGTGCCGTCTTTAGTAGAAGCTAGTTCAGAAGTAGTTTGTGGGTGCTTCATACGTATTCATAATTTATTGAGATCCTTTGATCTCAGTGGGATTAGAACCACCCACTCTATGGTCGTTAGGCCAAAACGCTATTGACAGATACTTTAAGTTGTTGTTGTGTTGTTGTTTGGATGTTTTAGGGGAACAAAACTGCAGAGGTCTTCAGTCCATCAATCCATCTCTGAGCGTCACAAGAAGAGGCATGAACGTGGAAAAGATCCTAGAGTTTAAAATTGCAAAGAGAATGAATATCCCCAAGAGTCAGTAAAAGGCCCACAAAGTCGACAAGAGACAACACAAATCGGTACTATACTGTAACTGATTTCCACACGCTATTGCATAGTTCCATAATAGGAAAGTTAGTAATTTCTAAGAACGTATTTTCCACAAATAGTGGTTTTCTATAGACGAGTCGTTTAATATGTATGTAGTCAGAGAACGAACCACAAATAATCTATTAACTATTGTCATGTTTTGTAAAAGTTTCGATGATGGCCGTGACTTACCTCTGGTAGACACAAAGTGCAAGTACTGTTAATCGTAGTCGAAGTCATTCGTATAATGTGATTTAGTTCAGTGTCTAACTTATTTTTCGATGTGGAGGCAGTATATTATTCTTCAATAAACAATACTTAGAGATGTTACTCGAAACGTTGGTGACGAAGATTCTTATGCTGTGCTTCTTATATTTGTACTAAACTAAGCAACTGGCTCTCATAAAAATTCAACGTTATTTATAAACTAACTTCTTGTTTTTGTACACATGTTTCATTTATTTCCCTGTCGCTAGTAATGAAAACTAGATAGATACTAATTTCGGTAAAATAGTGAGACAATATTTTTATTAAATATACACATAATTTTAAAATACTAGCGGTTTCATACTAGCCAAGCATTACTAACAAATCTCACTCAAGATGTGTGATTGTTCTGCCGGTCGAGGTGGCCGAGGGGACAGAGGCGCTCCAGTCACGGTCTGCACGGCCACGACGGTCGGGGGATCGAATCCCCCCTCGGGCATGGATATTTGTGCCGTCCTTAGTCTTAGCTAGTTCATAAGTAGTTTGTAAGCTTAGGGACTGATGACCCTGTAGTTAAGTGCCAAAAGCTCTACAAACATTTGAACATTTGAAAACCGTTTCTGTAAAAGAAAATTTGTCAACATCGAACTTAAATGTGTTAGTAAGATTTATTTGAAGGCATTTGTCTGGAATATTACCTTGTATGGGAGTACAGCGCGGAAGATAAGGAGCTACGACAAGGTGAGAGTAGATGCTTTTGTAACGGTGTCCTACAGGTGAATGCGGAGGATTAATTGGAAAGCTCATTTACAAGGGAATGGTCAGACTTGTCATGGCGAAACATGTTTTGATTTTTTTAGCACTGTTAGTTAACAATGAAGGAAGTCTCTATGCAGAATGTTAGCTGCTGAAATGACCTGGAAGTCATCTAAAAAAAAAAAAAAAAAAAAAAAAAAAAAGAGACTGTTTTTCCTGCTTGGCGCTTGCGGTGACGACTGGCCACCCCTGGAAATGGCGAGTCGTGAGCAGTTGTAATGGTGAGCGTTGTGCGCATGGTCGGGAGGTGCGGCCGTCTTATCGCGGCGTTAACGGTTCTGGTGGTAAGGCGAAACGAATATTCGTTTCTGTGGCAAGCACTTCCTTTTCATTTCTGGTACATATTTCGAAACATACCGTCCTGAAACTGTTAGTTAGAGATGTGAAAGATATTCTGTACACCTACATTTATACTCCGCAAGCCACTTTACGGTGAACATTCAATCCTCCCTCACAGGTGATGGCAAACCATGTAAATGTTTTGCTGCTTGCCATGGAGATATATCACATACGCCAAATGGAGCAATCAACTGAAAACACGTGTGAAGACTATGTGATGTGCGACATGGTAGTTATACTTCTCGACGAGTATGTAAATAGCGCAGACATGTGGCTAGAAACGACTGAAACACTCGATATTGCAGACTGTGAATCTATAGACGCCGAAGAACGGAAGAAAGTTGCACACATGAAGACTCTTCGAGTGACAGTGCCACGTACCATCATCAATTATCTCCGAAAGCAACTCCAGCAACTACAATTACATTATCAGACAAAGAAAAAGCGGTGAAGTTTTGGTTGAACGAAAGTGGTAAGAAGCGCCTACCTGTCAGTACTGTTCAAAATAGGTATCGTTTTGCCCTTTCTGAAAGTGAATTGTATAGATAGAAAAAGGAAGTCACTGGACGACGTAAGAGTCGACTTGAAATTGCGACGGAAATAAATGCGCGACTTTTTGAGCGATTTACTGATGCCCGATGACAGTCATTGAGTGTCTGCGACACAACTTAGCGTGACTGGGCGTTAGAGATTGCCAACGCGATAGGCGCTAAAGTATTTACAGCTTCTCAAAGTTGATTAGTCGCTTCAAAAGATCACATAAAATAGTGGCACGAAAAATAACAAAATTTGTATCGAGAAACAGGTCGGAAAATGAAGTGACTCAAGTGGAAATGATTGAAGCTTTTGTTACCACTCCAAAAACTACGATCGCCAGTTTTAGTGAATCTTACGTTTACAATGGAGATCAGTGCGAAAAGAACCCTTTCATTTAAAGGGGAAAGACATATTGAGGCAATTGCGCAGTCCACGACTGCACTTACCCATTCATACAATATAATGCACATAATTAGTCTGGATGGTTTATTGCTGCCTAAACTATATGTGTGTCTTCAAGAACCAACTGGACATTTGTACAACGTGTCAAACAAACAACGTTCTACTCAGACAATCTTGTGGTAGAACGCATCGAAGTCTGGAAAAATGGGAAATGATAACGTTACACTTTTCATGCGTCATGCTTTTCTTCCGTTCTGATGGAACAAATCTCTTCTCCTTATAGATTCGTGGTCAGGTCATAAAAGTTCTGATTCATTAAAAGCTGTATTTCGGGCTCACCCTGACAAAGAAGTAGAGATAGTTCAGATTCCACCCGGCACGACGAACGTGCTTCAACCATTAGATAGAGAATATTTCCGCCAGTGGAAGGCATTTTACAGAAAACAACGGAGAAAATTATTGTGTGCAAATCACTGCAGTTTCCTGTCTATCACCGTGACAATATTCTCAAGTTGCAATCAGTTGTACATTATCAGTTTTGTTCCCCAAGGTTTCAAAATGTGATTAGATATGCGTGACGTACCTCGAAATATACTGGTATTGGGCTTGATTCCTTACTAGCAAAGGTCGAGTTTTGTCTACGGACGTCTAACAACGTCTGTGATTCACAGGGCTGTCATATGTCGTTTGTGCTTTTATGTTCTTGGTGCACAAAAAACCTATGTTTTGAACATTGTATCAATATTTCGCATTTTTGCGGTAATTACAACAAATAAAAGTATGACGTGTTCTAAACCGTATATGTATTTGTGTCTATTTCAGAGCTATTTGGAAAGAATGTTGTAGATAGCATATCACCTATATTTGTCAACGAATTTATTATTATCGAATTTATTAATTATCGTACTATCACTTTCACTGGGTAAATCAGCTCTCTTACTGCTGTGGCAGGAGAGCGGCGCGTAGCTAACGCCACCTTGTCCCTAGATGGTGTTTGTACAACGTAGCGAGAG
Organism: Locusta migratoria; assembly: GCA_026315105.1. Taxonomy (NCBI): domain Eukaryota; kingdom Metazoa; phylum Arthropoda; class Insecta; order Orthoptera; family Acrididae; genus Locusta; species Locusta migratoria. Next base: position 337,927,349 of record CM048746.1, on the reverse strand, counting down.
AGGTCAGGGTTGTACAACAGGCAGTTATAAGCGCGGAAACAATGCGACAGTAATGTCATACTTCATAAAAGTTTTTACATACTTCCAGGTCATGTCAGCAGCTAACAGTCTGCGTACAGACTTCCTTCAATGTTAACTCACAGTGGTAAAAATAGCAACACCGGTTTCGACATGACAAGTCTGACCATTCTTTTGTTAGCTAATGACGAGATAGGGAAAAGAACTGGGGAGAAAAGAAATTGTTAGAATAACTGGAATAAAGACGACGATCTGCTTATAGAACACATTCGCAACACGAAGTATTCCTCAGTTTACTATTGGCGTAAAAATCACAGAGCCTGGTAAGAGGGAACAGTAAGCACGTTCCAAAGGACGTCAGCTGCAGCAGATGCTCGGAGAAGAAGAGGCTGGCACTGCGCAGAGTAGCTTTCTACAACCGCTGGCACTGTGTCCTAACAAACAACTCAGGCACGAGAATGTCCAATAGGAAATTTCGAAAATCATGGTGCCACTGAATATTACAGTCACAAATATAACAACGTCAAATGCCTAAAAATATTCATAACATCAGATTCAGAACAGTTCAATTGCCAAATTCTGTATGTTTCTGTACAATTCTTTACACGAAAATATGAAATCGTTGTCGCGTACCGTGTGCAATTACGTTAGTAGTATTGAATCTAGTTCTTCTTTCCTTTGTATTCTTGCATACCGTATTAACATACAATATTAACTGTGTGGTTTCTTCGACATTTCAAAATAAATGTAATGCGGCGTTGATACTTATCCGTGGGCAGGGCAGTTAGTAAATGATGCTCCTGCATACGGCCAAACTGGCGTATGAACCGTTCATGTATTTCACAATTGTTTCATTCTGGACGTATTTCAATAAGTTACTTTCTGCTTCAGTAGCGCAGGAATTGCCACACGGCTTGGACGTCGTGTCACGCGTTGCATGATCGCTCCAGTCCGAGGTTCGAGTGTTCTATAGGAAATGGGCGTATGTGTTGTCTATAGCATAAGTACTTTGGTCCCTGGGTTTACAAAAATCTGAACATTTTTAAAATCACAGGTTTGTGACAAAATATAAAATCATTAATGGAAACTAATTTCCTTTGATTAACAAGTAGAAAGAAGAGTATTTCTGCCTCCTGTCTCCGTTGCATTAGCGCAAGGTAACTGCCTCATGGAACGGAAAACCATCATTTTCGGCCCCGTTCTAGGACGTGCCTTTACATTTTAACTGTGGAAATATCACTGCTGGAGTCAGACCTGTGACCAATGATCGTAAGAGAAATGACTCAGGGAAATTTCAATTAAAGGTTAATAGATTTGTGAAGGCTTGTGTAAATGAAACGAACGTAAGATCAAGTATCAGGATGACCAAAATGCGCAAAAATATAAGACTGCAGAACCATATATCATTTTCAACTAGAAAATTCTGCTCTTCTCTACAGTCATCAGACACTGCGCCCATGGAGGTAAAAGTAACGGCGCACGGCGCTACACACTTAGGTTTCACTTCTGAAGTCATTGGTGGCGTCTACTAGCGTCTTATACACCTTATAATATAAGCAGTCTGGTATCTGTGATTGCTCTTTCTTCCTTCATTCTACCATGGCTACGCAGCTGACATTTTAAAAATTAAACCTGTGCTTATTTTAATGACATACTGATATGATGGGATTTTCGAAAAGCTTTGCTGGACTTGCATGCTTGTCTGATCCATTAAAGTATTTGACCTCGTTTTTTTATTATACACTTCTGATAATCAAGAATTATGCTATGTGCATAATACACGGAACTCTTCGTTTATTGCTGCTGAAGTAGTTTGATTGCTTGTACTGCTTATTGTTCATTACATTTACAACTACAACTTTCAGTTGACAAGGGCGACTTTTTTTGTTTTGATTTTGACAAATAATTTATCTACGTGATCATTATTAGCCTATAAATACGCCCACTTAGGAAAGAAGCAAGTCGTGGTATGAAGACATTTTTTGGTCAACTCCATTTACGAATGAAATGTGATACTGTACAATTTAGACAACATTCTGAACGGCTGTTACACCTGTAAACGAGGCAAGCTGCCATATTTAATGAGACAACTACAACTTCACACAGCCGAAGCACAAGAAACTAATGGTTTGTGTTTAATAACATGTCGAAATTCGCATTCAAGATTTTGAAGTCATGATGGTTCCTCTTAATTTTCCTCCATAGTCTAATATTTTTATTTGAAAAAATTCATGTACATTTGATATAAGAACTATGAAGATGATATTGAACAGTAGGCAACAGGTAGCTGCAATATGAAGCCATACGTTTGACTTCCCAATAACGGGTCGCAGTGGCCGAGTGATCTTGGTCGCGCTAGTCACAGTTTGCATGACCTCTGCGGTCGGTGGTTCGAATCCCCCCTCGGGCATGGTTATTTGTGCAGTCCTTAGTATAAGGTAGTTCGTAAGTAATTTGTAAGTTTAGGGACTGATGACCCCGTAGTTAAGTCCCATACGCTTAACAAACATTTCGATAAATTATGTGGTGGTAAAATGTACTCTCTATCGATTTGTACCTTCTTGGCCAATAATATGCGAATCACTGTTTAGCAATTAAACAAATGAAAACTCAGACAAGTCATAACATATACCTTCATTACCGAACGCTTTAATGTGGTTTTCAAAACGGAATACTCATGGAATTGAATGTACATAAAGGTAATCGCTTCTGCGCATCGTTTTTGTATCATCCCGGTAGACTTCTACCTTAGCCGTTAATGTATAACGTTTATGTATGAAGATGGGACAGACGTTAAAACTAATAAACTGCCATAAAAATTATATTGCATAAAACGATTTTATGGTGTCATTCTTAAGTACTACGCATGAAATTAGTTGACACTCAAAAGGACCCCATGATTTAACATTTAGTAGCAAATATAATCTATAAACAAATGTTGAAGACCGAACTGAAGTCAGGATTATTTTTCGTAGCTAAAAACGAAACATCTGCTTTACATAACCCAAACGATATCGGTAGGTCTGAGAAAACAGAGGGAGGCACAAAGGTAGGTGCTTTCTCGAGGAAAAGGAAATAAAAGGCCGACGTATCACGGATGGGATGTTTCTGTCAGATCGTAGCTTTTGATCTCTAATCGAATGAAAGAAGGAGTGCGTTGTGATGGAGGAGACTATGCCAATATGAGTGTATGAATAGAAATCGAAATTCAACCAAGCTCTGCTGAAAAGGAAAATATAATGGACATTCTGAAGGCACACAATTCTAGTGTAATATTCTGGCGATCTCTAACAGCAGAAAATATTTGAAATAACTGTAATATACTGTCGAAAACGTAACCGAATAACTACAAATGACAACAAAATGTAATTTTTGTCATATATTGGAAAAATAAATGGTATGTCTCTTCCAACGACCCTTCTGTGCCTGCCCATAAATTTCATACTGTCAGCGTAGGCCTTCTATCTCGTAACATACAAACGACCTGTACTACAGCAATGAACATCGTTAAACGTCTCATTAGTTTATATTATAACTGTGTTTGAGATTGTGACTACCACTGCCTTGCCTTACCTCGGGGACCGACAGAAATAATTGAAACGGCTGCAGTATGTAGATGTTTTATTGGTGAATGTTTAATCCACTGTTTAACGGTTAATACGCGGGAATAGCCACGCACTTGTAAGCGCCACGTCAGGAACTATGCGGCTGCTCCCGCAGGAGGTTCAACACCTCCCTCATGTATGGATGTGTATGTTGTCCTTAGGTTAGTTTAAGTAGTTGATAAGCCTAGGGAATGATGATGACGGTAGTTTGGTCCAAAAGATTTACAAACATTTGATCGGTTCATTGGAGATTAGGTGGACGAAATCAACAAATCAGTATGATGTTTAAAACTTTAGAAGTTGTGTAGGCTACATTGCTGATAATGCTGGTTCAGAAGGAGGCTTTTTGGATGATGCGTTTTGACAGTGTAAAAGTAGATATAGAATATTTACTAATTACGTTCTATCACGTTCAATATATCTGAATTTAGAGAAAATCATCCGACATTGTGAAACTGGGAACTAATCGAAAAAGTAGCAAAACATTATTGAAATCGTTATAGAAACACGTAATTACAGTATTTTAATTTAAGATTACATGTTTATTGTTTCTTCATAATTTGTTCTAATGACACACTTCTTGAAAATTGCTTACGAACATATATTTTTGGACAATAATGAAACACATCACATACGTAATCTTTGTAATGGTGGTGTGGGATCCGTACCAGAAAGGAGTAAGAGAGATGATGGTGGAGATCCAAAGGAGAGCAGCACGCTTTGTTACCGATTAATTTCGTAAGAGCGAAAGTGACTTGGAGATGATCGGAAAACATGGGTGGCAGACGCTCCGATAAGACATTGCAACCTTTTTCTTGCGTGCCCCAATCTGTGTTTGTGACAAGACCACTCGACACATGAGGATGCTGTTGGAAATGTGAAAATCCGTCACATGTGGCCACGGTTTCTGAATGCCACTAAACCTGTGTCTTCACAAGCGTGACTCAGTAGCTGCATTGGATGCGCTGTTTGCTCTGTCGTTCAGAATCGTGAAATGAGGATGTCATTCTAATGATGTACACCATGGTTATTCAAGTTGCAGTAAATATCACACTTTCGTACATAATGGGGCGCCTTTTATGATCAATTCTAAGGTAACAACCGAAACCTATTTAATATGAAACACAACATTTAGTAGCCACCTGCTTAACATGATCGTCACTGATGGTCCTGTCACCCTACAACGTCTTTACTACCTTGATATTTTAAATGTGATTTACTTCGACTTTTGGCTCTCTTCGTCCATTTGGGATACATTAAATCTTCCAGAGGTCACGTTTCTTTAAATGTGATAAAAACAAAAAATAGCAATAAGTAATAATGTTTTTTCATCACTGTAATGATAGCTATCTTAGACGTAGGCGCTCCTATAAAACATGCAGCCAGCTATAGTTCATTTATGATTTAAAATAAAACATTATATTAATCTTCTCAGAGCCAGCGGCCGTGCCACAGTGGATACACCGGTTCCCGTTAGATCACCGAACTTAATCACTGTCGGTCTTGGCTAGCACTCGGATTGGTTACCGTCCGGGTCTGCCGAGTGTTGTGGGCAAGCGGCCTGCACTCAGCCCTTTGAAGTTCTGTGGCGCGGAAGTCGTGTTCACGGATGGTTCCGTGGTCGACGGCCGTACTGGATTTGCATATGTCCATGGTGAGCTTATCGAACAGCATTCACTGCCCTGTGGGAGTAGCGTGTTCACTGCGGAATTGGCTGCCACCTATCGGGCACTTGAACATCTCAGAGCGTGCCCTGGGGAGTCTCTGGTCATCTGTTCTGACTCCCTGAGTGGCTTGCAAGCCCTCGCCTAATGTTTCCCGAAACACCCTTTGGTGCAGTCCATACAGGAGTCTGTTTCCAGGCTTGCTCGGTCTGGTCGCTCTGTGGTCTTTGTTTGGACCCCAGGCCACATCGGGATTCCTGGAAACGAACGTGTGGATCAGCTGGCCAAGCAGGCTACTTCCTCCAGTCCATTGGCTCTTGGTCTTCCGGAGAGCGATCTCCGACTGGAGTTCCATCGGAAAATCCGTGGCCTGTGGGATTCTGAGTCGGCTAACTCTGCTCAACCCAACAAGCTTCGTGCAGTGAAGCTACCTACGGTCGCATGGACGTCCTCTCGGCGGTCGTCTCGTAGGGAATCGGTTGTTCTCTGTCGCCTACTAATCGGCCACACATGGCTGACGGATGGCCACCTTCTTCGGCGGGAGGACGCACCACAGTGTGACTGTGGCGCCTTCTTGACAGTGGTCCATGTTCTGGTGGACTGTTCACTTTTAGTTGCCTTGCGACAATCTTTTAATCTACCAGATGCGCTTCCTTTTATGCTAGGATACGATGCTGCTATGGTTGAACGTGTTTTATATTTTATTCGCACAGCTGGTTTTTATCATGTGATTTCATGGTGGTGTGTTTTCTTCTTCGTTTTTACTTGTATCCTTTCCTCATATTTACCAGTGATTTTTACTCTTTGACTTGTTAACGCATTCCCTTAGGACTGCTTAAACAATATTTTATCACGAAGACCGGAACAAGGGACTGATAAACGTTGCTGTTTAGTCCCTTCCAAAAACAACAACAACAACAAGCCAACTAAGGAGCTACTTGATTGAGAAGTAGCGGCTCCGGTCACGAAGACTGCTATAACGGCCGAGAGTGTGGGGCGCTGACCATGTCCTCCTCCTTAAAGCATCCGTTGACATTTCGGCTCACATAATATATGCGCTACGTGGTTTCTAGATTTCAATGGTGGATCTTGCCAGGGACGTCGGAACTGAAGTTGCATGTCGTGGTGGCTGCACGCATATCAGTATTCGGCATGGTGGCGTTCCTTTCACGGTTCCTCTGAGCTGAAATCCGTAACTAGCCGTCATCAGCTGCTTTGGTTTTCCTTTGGGTGGCCGGAGTGAAGCAAGTCGTCGAAAACTCTTGTATCTCTGTACCTCGCTCTGTACATCGTTTTCATTCAGTCTGTGACGTCTGGAAAGATACAGGGTGTCCGAAAACTATTCCACTGATTACATAAATTGATAACTCAGGGTAAAAGTAAGATACAAATATGAAACTTGTGTCGAATTGTTTACAAACTGTCAAAGGATATTTTTCTGTTTTAGGTTCGCAGTACGTAAGTATTGGATGAGGTGCAGTGCCCAAGAAGTCATGTTAACCAATCAGGAGAAGGCACAGTGTGTCCTGTGGTACCATGAGACAGGATCATCAACCACAGTGCAGAGACACTTCCAGACAACATTTGGGAGGTTCCACCTGATATCAAGAGCATTAAAACCTGGTACGACAAGTTCAAGAACACAGGATCGGTTGATGACCTTCCGAGTTCTGGTCGACCAAGAACCTCAGCAGACAGGGTGGAAGCTGTGAGGCAGTCTTTTCTGCGAAGTCCGAAGAAATCGGTGCTCAGGGCCTCACGTGAATTACAGATGACAAAAAGCTGTCTCCATGACTTTTACACAAACGTTTATTGTTTCGTGAATACATAGTGCCAATCGTTCAGGCCTTGTTGCCCAATGCCTGTACACGTCGACATGAATTTGCGGTCGAAATGCTATCACGTATTGAGGACGACGATGGTTATCTCAGACAAATTGCCTTTTCCGTCGAAGCGACCTTTTGTGTCAGTGGAGTAGTGAATCGGCATAATGTGCGCATTTGGGGTTCACAACCCCCTGGTGAGGTCATGGAGTGCACCAGAGGCAGTCCAACGGTGAATGTTAGGTGCGCGCTATTGCACGGTCGAATTATCGGGCCATTCTTCTTCGCTGAGGCTACCATCACATTTGCAGTGTATCTGGGCATGTAGGAACTGTATGCTGTTCCCCAGATGCTTATAATCCCGATGTATTGTTTCAGAAAGACGGTGCTCCGCCTCATTGGGGTTTGGACCTCCGTGCCTATCTCGATATGACCTTTCCTGGGCGATGGATTGGTAGTCATAGGCAAATGTTTTGCCCTCCACGCTCTCCTGACATAACCCCGTTAGAATTCTTTTTATGGGGTTATGTCAAGGACGAGGTCTACCGAACACGTGTACCAGATCTTGAAACCCTGCAGCAACGGATAACCACAGTCGTTGAATCGATTCCTCCAGTGATATTGGCTAATGTGTGGACGGAAATTGAACATCGCTTAGATGTGCTACGTGCTACCAAGGGTGCTCATGTGGACGTTTACTGATGCGTGAAAAAAACTTTGATAGTTTTTAAACAATTAGACACCAGTTTCATATTTTTATCTTACTTCTAGCCTAAGACTTTTCGGATACCCTGTGCTTCGTCCCTGGTGACAGTAAGTAACAATTCAGATACTATCTGTTGTGGCGCCGCTATTCGCCACAACGCCGGCGGTCTACGCAAGTCGCCGCGCCACTTCATGTAGAGCGATAAGTCGCCCCATAGTACTTCGGACGCCGGGGGCGCCCGCAGTCTCGGTACCTCTTTGCTTACCTCGCGCGCTGGCCAATAGGAAGAAAGGGGCTCGCCTACACATGCCAGCGCACAACAGCACCAGAGAGACAGTATGGGACAATTCCACGCAATTCGTCTGTTTCGATCCAGATGTTCAACAGAGGAGAGCCAGCCGTCTTCTTAGCACGAGACGGAACATCATTCTATCGACAGGATTCTAAGTGATACAATGCAGAACTGAGTTGTTGCTACGAAGAACTTTGTACCAGACAAGCACGTCTAAGTGAAGTATTTATTTCATGTTATCAATCAAGTTAATGAGGACTACTCAAGTCCACATCCTTGCTAGTTCCGGTGCACGTTCTTCCCAAGCAGCAATGAAGAGACACAACACGATCAAAGTTTTCAATTGACAGAACTACAGTTAACACGAGGATTGTACGTGGGATGTGAATACGATAATCGGATTCAATTCAAGTTCAAGTCACCCTGGATCTAACGCGATGCTACACTTTTTAGGTGTGCATTTCAATCTATTTAGTACTTATTTCAAGCATTTACCTCCCTGCTAAAGGCAACAACTATTGGACAGAATTTACAGGGAATTTAAATATGAAATGTAATTTTAATTTGGTTGTTTCTCTTTCATTTATGACTTTGATTTTAATTAATATTTAGAGCAGAAACGAATTCTAGTCAGTATCGTATAGGAATGAGGTAGCAGGCAACAGTCATTCGTATGCCATACAGTGAAACACCACCCCCAAGAACCACAGACAATGGCTTGGGGTGGCTTGTGTGCCTCAACGATGCAGATAGCCGTACCGTAGGTGCAACCAAAGCGGAGGGGTATCTGTGGAGAGGCCAGACAAACGTGTGGTTCCTGAAGAGGGGCAGCAGCCTTTTCAGTAGTTACGGGGGCAACAGTCTGGATGATTTAGTGAGCTGGCCTTGTAACACCAACTAATGTGGCTTCGCCATGCAGTTACAGCGAACGGCTGAAAGCAAGGGGAAACTACAGCCGTTACTTTTCCCGAGGACATGCAGCTCTACTGTATGAAAATATGATGATGGCATCCTCTCGGGTAAAATATTCCGGAGGTAAAATAGTCTCCCATTCGAATCTCCGGGCGGGGACTACTCAGGAGGATGTTGTCATCAGGAAAGACAATACTGGCATTCTACGGGTGCGTGGAATGTTCGATCCCTTAATCGGGTAGGAAAATTAGAAAATTTAAAAAGGGAAGTGGATAGGTTGAGGATAGATATAGTGGGGATTAGTGAAGTTGGGTGGCAGGATGAACAGGATTTCTGGTCAGGTGAGTACAGGATTATAAATACAAAATCAGTTGGGGGTATCACAGGAGTAGGTCTGATAATGAATAAGAAGATGGGAATGCGGGTAAACTACTATGAGCAGCACAGTGATCGCATTATCATTGTTAAGATAGATACGAAGCCAACACCGACAACAGTAGTACAGGTTTATATGCCAACTAGCTCTGCCGATGATGAGGAGATCGAAGAAATATACGAGGAGCTAAAGGAAATTATTCATACAGTTAAGGGAGAGGAACACTTAATTGTGATGGGAGACTGGAATTCGGTAGTAGGAAAAGGAAGAGAAGGAAAAATAGTAGGTGAATATGGACTGGGCAGATGGAATGAAAGAAGAAGTCGCCTGGTAGAATTTTGCACGGAACATGATTTAATCGTAACAAGCACGTGGTTTAAGAATCACAAAAGAAGGTTGTATACGTGGAAGAGACCAGGATACACCGGATGGTATCAGATAGATTTTATAATGGTAAAACATAGATTCCGGAACCAGGTGATAAACTGTAAAACATACCCAGGGGCAGATATCGACTCTGGCCATAACTTGTTAGTCATGAACTGTAGGCTGAAACTGAAAAAACTGCAGAAAGGTAGGAAAATAAGGAGATGGGACTTAGATAAATTGAAGGAACGTGAAGTTCTGAAGAAATTAAGAGGGAGATTTAGGCATCAATTGACAGAAACAGGGGGAAATAAAACAGTAGAAGAGGAATGGGTAGCATTGAGAGATGAAATAGTGAAGGCAGCAGAGGACAAAATAGGTAGAAAGACAAGAACTACAAAAAATCCTTGGATATCACAGGAAATACTAAATTTAATTGATGAAAGGAGAAAATATAAAAAGGCAGTAAATGAAACAGGCAAAATGGAGTACAGACGAATAAGAAATGAGATTTACAGGAAGTGCAAAATGGCTAAGCAGGAGTGGCTAGAAGCCAAATGCAAATCTGTAGAAGAATGTATAAGAAGGGGAAAAGTAGATACCGCCTACAGGAAAATAAAAGAGACATTTGGGGACAAGAAAAGCAACTCTACGAATATCAAGAACTCAGATGGGAAACCAGTTCTCAGCAAAGAAGAGAAAGCTGAAAGGTGGAAAGAGTACATAGAGCAGCTCTACAAAGGAAATGAACTTATAGACGATGTTGTAGGTTGGGAAGAGGAAGTAGATCAAGATGAAATAGAAGATACTATACTGAGAGATGAATTTGACAGGGTCCTGAAAGACCTACGTCGGAACAAGGCCCCAGGAGTAGATGACATACCCTCAGAGCTACTAAAGTCTCTGGGGGAGCCAACCACGACAAAATTATTTGAACTGGTGTGTGGGATGTATGAGACAGGCGAAATACCCTCAGACTTTAAGGAAAATGTAATAATCCCCATTCCAAAGAAATCAGGCGCAGACAGATGTGAAAATTACAGAACCATCAGTTTGATAAGTCATGGTTGCAAAATTTTAACATGAATTATCTACTGGAGAATGGAAAAGCTGGTAGAAGCTGACCTCGGGGAAGATCAGTTTGGATTCAGGAGGAACGTAGGAACCCGGGAGGCAATACTCACTTTACGGCTTATCTTAGAAGATAGATTAAGGAAAGGCAAACCTACATTTCTAGCTTTTGTAGATTTGGAGAAAGCTTTTGACAATGTTGACTGGAATATACTCTTTCAAATTCTGAAGTCAGCACGGGTAAAATACAGGGAGAGGAGAATTATTTAGAACTTGTACAAAACACAGACCGCAGTTATTAGACTCAAAGGGCATGAAAGGGAAGCATTAGTTGGGAAGGGAATAAGACAGGTTTCTAGCCTTTCTCCAATGTTGCTCAATTTGTACATTGAGCAAGCTACAAAAGAAAGCAAGGAGAAATTTGGTGAAGGAATTAAAGTTCAGGGGGAAGAATTAAAAACAATGCGTTTTGCCGACGACGTAGTAATTCTGTCAGATACAGCAAAGGACCTGGAAGAGCAATTGAACGGAATGGACGGTGTGCTAAAAGGTGCTTAGAAGATGAACATTAACAAGAGCGAAACTAGGGTAATGGATTGCAGTCTAAGAAAATCGGGTGATGCTGAAGGAATTAGATTAGGCAACGAAGCAATATAGGAGGTAGATGAGTTTTGTTACTTGGGCAGTAGAATAACAAATGATGGTCGCAGTACAAAAGAAAAAAATGCAGAATGGCAATGAGACGAAAAGCATTTTTGAAAAAGAGAAATTTGCTAACATCGAATATTAATTTAAGTGTAAGGAAGTCGTTTCTAAAGGCATTTGTGTGGAGTGTTGCCTTGTATGGGAGTGAAACATGGACGATAAACAGTGCGGACAGGAAGAGGATTGAGGCTTTTGAAATATGGTGCTACAAAAGAATGCTGAAGATTAGGTGAGTAGATCGCATAACTAATGTAGAGGTACTGAACAGAATTGGTGAGAAAAGGAATTTTTGGCATACCCTGACTAAAAGAAGGGGTCGCTTGGTAGGACACATTCTTAGACATCGAGGAATCGTAAATTTAGCATTGGGGGGAAGTGTGTGAGGTAAAAATCGCAGAGGGAGACCAAGAGACGCGTATAGTAAACAGATTCAAGTGGATGTGGGTTGTCGTTCTTATGAGGAGATGAAAAGGCTTGCTCAGGATAGGGTATTGTGGAGAGCTGCATCAATCCAGTCTCCGGACTGAAGAGCATAACAACAACAACAACAGTGAAACAAATCTGTTCTACTGCAAGCACTTTTGAAAGAAGGATTTATGAACCAAAATAAGAAAAAAGAGTCACCTACTAAAATGGCTTTACGTGTAAAGCTTAAGATGTAAAAGCGCTTTTCAAAAGAGCGCACGTAGCGCTTAAGCTATGCACTTTAGAGAACATGTTTACTGGATATTATATTCTAGTTTTCGCCTGTAGTGCTTGAAGTAAAGGATCTTTCTTTTCCAAGTATGAAGATAAATTCATAGCTGTTATGGTGTGACACTTACAGAGGATGTTTGAAGACTTTATAGCCTCGGATGAGAGAGAATCGTCTCAAGAGTGAAGCAGGTCAGAGGTCATATCTCACTAGTCTCCCCATCACACCTCCGTCTCCCGTTTCAAACCATAGCACCCTTATTCCAAAACCGTGCGAATTGACGTCACCTAATGGCTTGACATACCCAGGGGCAGACATAGACTCTGACCATAACTTGTTGGTTATGAACTGTAGGCTGAAACTGAAGAAACTACAAAAAGGTAGGAAAATAAGGAGATGGGACGTAGATAAATTGAAGGAACCTGAAGTTCTTAAGAATTTCAGAGGGAGCTTCAGGCAACAATTGACAGAAACAGGGGAAAATAAAACAGTTGAGGAGGAATGGGTAAAATTGAGAGATGAAATAGTGAAGGCAGCAGAGGACAAAATAGGTAGGAAGGCAAGACCTACAAAGAATCCTTGGATATCACAGGAGATACTAAATTTAATCGATGAAAGGAGAAAGTATAAAAATGCAGTAAATGAAACAGGCAAAATGGAGTACAGACGACTAAGAAATGAGATTGACAGGAAGTGCAAAATGGCTAAGCAGTAATGGCTAGAAGGCAAATGCAAGGATGTAGAAGAATGTATAAATAGGGGAAAAATAGATACAGCCTACCGGAAAATAAAAGAAACATTTGGCGATAGGAAAAACAGCTCTATGAATATCAAGGACACTGATGGAAAACCAGTTCTCAGCAAAGAAGGGAAAGCTGAAAGGTGGAAAGAGTATATAGAGGGGCTCTACAAAGGAAATGAACTTCGAGACACTATTGTAGGAAGGGAGGGGGATGTAGATGATGATGAAATAGGAGATACTATACTGAGAGATGAATTTGACAGAGCACTGAAAGATCTAAGTCGAAACAAGGCCCCTGGAGTAGATGATATCCCGTCAGAGCTACTGAAGTCTCTGGGAGAACCAGCAATGACCAATTTGTTTCACATTGTGTGTAAGATGTATGAGACAGGTGAAGTAGCCCTCAGACTTTAAGAAAAATGTTATAATCCCCATTCCAAAGAAAGTGGGTGCAGACAGGTGTGAAAACTACAGAACCATCAGTTTAATAAGTCATGGTTGCAAAATATTAACACGAATTATATACAGAAGGATGGAAAAGCTGGTAGAAGCCGACCTCGGGGAAGATCAGTTTGGGTTCAGGAGAAATGTAGGAACACGGGAGGCAATACTCACTTTACGGCTTATCCTAGAAGATAGATTAAGAAAAGGCAAACCAACATTTCTAGCTTTTGTAGATTTGGAGAAGGCTTTTGACAATGTTGATTGGAATAAACTCTTTAAAGTTCTGAAGCAAGCAGGAGTAAAATATAGGGAGCGTAAGGTTATTTACAACTTGTACAAAAACCAGACTGCGGTTGTCAGAGTTGAAGGGCATGAAAGGGATGCAGTGGTTGGAAAGGGAGTAAGACAGGGTTGTAGCCTTTCCCCAATGTTGTTCAATTTGTACATTGGGCAAGCTATAAAGGAAAGCAAGGAGAAATTTGGAGAAGGAATTAAAGTTCAGGGTGAAGAATTAAAAACATTGCGTTTTGCCGATGACATAGTAATTCTGTCAGATACAGCAAAGGACCTGGAAGAGCAATTGAACGGAATGGACAGTGTGCTGAAAGGTGCATATAAGATGAACATTAACAAGAGTAAAACTAGGGTAATGGAGTGCAGTGTAAGAAAATCAGGTGATGCTGAAGGAATTAGATTAGGTAACGAAACAATAAAGGAGGTAGATGAGTTTTGTTACTTGGGCAGTAAAATAACAAATGATGGTCGCAGTACAGATGATATAAAATGCAGAATGGCAATGGGTAGAAAGGCGTTTTTGAAAAAGAGAAATTTGTTAACATCGAATATTGATTTAAGCCTAAGGAAGTCCTTTCTGAAGGCATTTGTATGGAGTGTTGCCTTGTATGGGAGTGAAACATGGACGATAAGCAGTGTGGACAGAAAGAGGATAGAGGCTTTTGAAATATGGTGCTACAGAAGAATGCTGAAGATTAGGTGGGTGGATCGCGTAACTAATGAGGAGGTACTGAGCCGAATTGGGGAGAAAAGAAATTTCTGGCATACCTTGACTAAAAGAAGGGATCGATTGGTAGGACACATTCTTAGACATCAAGGAATTGTGAATTTAGCGTTGGAGGGAAGTGTGTGGGGTAAAAATCGCAGGGGGAGACCAAGAGACGCGTATAGTAAGCAGATTCAAGTGGATGTGGGTTGTCGTTCTTATGAGGAGATGAAAAGGCTTGCTCAGGATAGAGTAGGGTGGAGAGCTGCATCAAACCAGTCTCTGGACTGAAGACCACAACAACAACACAATGGCTTTAAGGAATCAGCAGTTCACATATACAAATTTTCACCCTGATATTCAATCAAAATTCTGTTTTGTCACGTAGTTAAGTGTAAAATTCGACATCAAAAACAATTTTTCCGTCACAGAGTTTAACCTCGAATAGAAGTTACAGAGGACCAGAATTACAAATTTCCGTGTTACCCGTATTATTCGTGGTAGAAATATTAATGATATTTCTATTTCACAGTATTTTTTCTCCTGTTGGTGTTTATTGAATTTCAACATATTTCCTGCAATCTTAATTTCGGGCATAGTTATGAAAATTTGGTGCATGATAAAAGAAACGTTTCATAGCAATAATTGACCTTAATAAATAGATACTGTGTTGTTCAATGTATCTGCGACCAACACATACTGCCATACTATTAGTGTTTTTGTGTTAGTTCAAGGGCTGTGCTAATTTTGATTAGTCAAAAATGTTCAAATATTTGTATAGCTTATGGGACTTAACTATGGAGTCATCAGTACCTAAACTTACAAACTACTTATGAACTAACTAATACTGAGGACGTCACAAATATCCATGCCCGAGGGGGATTCAAACCCCGGACCGTAGTGGCCGTGCAGACCGTGACTGGAGCGCCTCAGTCCCCTCCGCCACCGCGGCCGGCTTTGATTAATCCTTCAATTAAAATGTCTATTACAGCTTAATTATTAAAGTTTAAAAATTATTATTTGTTATGTGTCTGAGTCGTGACAAGAGTTTCAATTAGCGTGCTCGATCATTTTCATGTGATAAATATTTTTCTTTGTCATGTAAATTTATTTGGTTTCATGTCTGCATATCATACGATATTTATTTCAATTATCTTTCCGTTGGCATCACGTGCTCCACTGTATCTACCGTGGAGCACACTGCACGCTAGCAATTAGAACAATAACTGTCTGCGTTCAACTGCCACAGACGCTGACGTCACATACACATTGTAAATTACCCCTGCGCTAAGCATTCGGAGGGCAAATGGTCAGTCGCAGCCAGCGGCAGTACCTATTGCATGCGTTTCAAAGGCAGCAGTTTGCTTACAGCCACCCAGTGCACAAATATTACTTGTCCTTCCACGATTCCGAAGTTAACACACTAGTTTTTATGACACTCGGTTGCTAACTGCCAAAAATGAATCTGTATGTTATTATTTTATGAACTCTCCGGCCGAGGAGAAAGCTGCGTTCTTTACAGGTCATTATTTGTTCATCTTGCCAAAAGCATGTCGTCAACTTATCCTGGTGCTGTCTGTGACTCGTGATCTTATATCGAAGGTACCAGCTGGATTCCTCATCATCTCACTGGTGTTTGCCACTGTAATCTGTCAGAATTGTGTGAGCTTATGATGTTAGTTTCTCGAAAGTAGTATACTGCTTCCTCCTACAATTGTTAGGTAAAAACACCTTGATGATAGAATTAGAAATATGAGACAAGATGGAAGGAAGACCAGGGTTTAACGTCTTGACAACAGTGTGTTGTTCAATACACGCCGAGCGGACACTTCGATTTATTTATTTTTATTATTTATTTATTTTACTAAGGGTGAGGAGAAGGAAAGTGCCCAAGCCCAATTAATGCAATCATCTCGGAATTTGCGTGGTGTGTTTTAGGGAAAATATGGAAAACATAAATCTGGATTTGAACCGGCGCTACCCGAATGCGAGTCAAGTGGGATGACCTCTGTACTTCTCGCTCGCTGGGGAGACTATGGCCCAAACGAAGACTTACCAGCAGTAGTTTTCCGCGTGCCATATGAAACTAAGGTAAAAAGGTAAAGCAGTCGACAATCCGAAGATTGGTTTGAACACCACAGTGCTTTACAAGGCACGATCCTGTTTGGAGGTGGTATGCCGTTGCCTTCCTCCGACCTTCGAACTGACTTACCCAACCAGTTATAGGGGGACCTACAGTTTAACTTGGGTTCCGAACCACGGTGCTACTCGGTATTTTTCACATGAGCGATACTGCCAGAGGTGAAGGAAGCGAAAAGTGACAGATAAAAATCCTAGGACCTGGCGTGGATCGAACGCGCGACCTTTGGATTTGTAGTCTGGCACTCTACCACTGTGCAGCCGAGGCGATAAGAAGGTAATTACAGTGGCAAACAAAGTTCATTTTCCTCCACATATGGGTAGTGGAATATGCATGTTGGTGAGGATTTAGATACATACATTTCACAGGGTGGAGAATCAGACTAACATTAATACGAGGGCTGGAACCTAAATTAATTTATTCGCAACCGATACAAAAGCGTTACATGTTTGCACCTGTTGTTGTCCTTCAAAGAAGTAACCAGCGTTGCATAGAACCCGTTGCCAGCGATGTGTATGGCACAGTATACCGTTGGCAGAGTTTGTTCTGTTGAAGATGGGAATTCAGCGGTCTACTGCCCGTCGAATCTCTGAAGCGAATGCCACGAAGTTGTTCCTTCATCTTCGGAATGAATGTCACAATCACTTGAGTCCGCAGAGAATGGTGGATGGTACAGTACTTCCCAGTCCCATCGACTGAACAGAATATCCACAGCCTCGTCCGTATGCGGCCGCTCATTGTCGTGCAAGATTATGAGTGGGTTGCACAGGAAGTGTTGCCGCTTATTTTGCAAAGCAGGTCGCAGGTGAAGCTCCAAAAACGAACTTAGTACTGTGCCCTGTTCTTGTTTGATCGGGGGTTTGAATCCCCCCTCGGGCATGGATATTTGTGCCGTCCTTAGTCTTAGCTAGTTCATAAGTAGTTTGTAAGCTTAGGGACTGATGATCCCGTAGTTAAGTCCCATAAGTTATACAAACATTTGATTTTGTTCCTGTTTAGAAAACATGGGGATACCGTTACGTTAGACCGCTCACTCAGAAGTAAGTGTGTTTCCCTCGATTGTGTGCACGCCGATGATGTGGTACGGGTGAGTCCATTTGCTCGGAGGTAAGGTACATATGTCAACAACGTGTGCTATCAGCGACAGTTGTAGATTCCATTACATAGCGACTCCACAGCAGTAATGCCACTATTTAAGATTCAATCCTCGTAATATTAGACACATGTCGCATTCGTAAGATAAACATTTCTCACTCTCTGTAAGGAATACGCCCTCCTCAGATAATGATATATCTCAAATGTTCAAATATTTGTAATGTTATGGGACCTAACTGCAGTGGTTATCGGTTCCTAAATTTGCAAACTACTTTAACTTCTCCTAAGAACTACACACACACAGAAAACCATGCCCGAGGGCGAACTCAAACCTCCGGCGGCGAACGGCCGTGTGCACAGCAGCAAAGTGCCTTAGTACGCACGGCTATTGTGCTGCCGAATAATATACCTTATGCATCTGTTTATCATGTCTGCTACCAAACTGTTGAGTCGTTGGTGATACTGCCGCTGTAGTCTCTCAAAGGGTATTAAGTTCTTGCATGATTCGAGGAGAAAGAGCTCATTGAGAAACACGTCTGCCAAGAACATACCACGAATGCTTCATACGTCTAAGTTACAGGGAGTGTTTGCACTATCTCAGTTGCCACTGTGCCTCCTCTTTCTGGGTGGGCACTGACATCAATAAACGAGACGTTATGACCTGGCATACCGTTAAACAGTAGGCCATGATGAAGAATAATTTCTCTGAAATACTCTTGACTTGTAATGGTACCACGCACAGAGGTATCAAACGGTGATACACGATGGTGACTAATGACTAGCCACAACATAACTCCTCGTTCAAACCGATGACATGAATCAACATTCTGTGGTCTTTGTTATGTGTTACCCTCGTTATTCACAGAATCACAGACTCACTTACCACTGTGAAAGCAACATTCGTCGACAAACATTCGGTTGTTGCTGACCCCAACCACCATGCTCCTTACTTTAACGAATTTCTTCTCGACGATGGCATGGTTGAAGTCGGATGTATTATACAGACTTCCGAGTATACAAAACAGCCTGATTTAATATCTGGGAAATGTTCTGCCAGAGGAGACGACTACTAATAACGGATGAAAGGTCTTCCCCATTCTGTATTGGTGTCAGGTATCTGTTCCTTTCCTCGATCAGGAAGACTGGTCGATCGTCCTCCGGTGTAGCGGTCAGACTACCGCCACCAGTACCATTTCGCACAGTATTTTCAGATTCACTGGCTTTATTAATCGCTAGACGACACTTTTCTTCA
Source organism: Locusta migratoria (assembly GCA_026315105.1). NCBI lineage: Eukaryota > Metazoa > Arthropoda > Insecta > Orthoptera > Acrididae > Locusta > Locusta migratoria. The sequence goes on along the minus strand of CM048746.1, from coordinate 337,908,444 downwards.
CTGTGACCACAGTAAAGACACTTTGACAAGCTCTCAGCCATCCAAAAATATATCAACGATCCTAAGTACATCAGTGAAGCGTTGCACCCGTATTTCCGTACCAAGTAAAATGTTGCGATCAATTTCACCTTCATCAAACACAATGCTGCAAAAAAATGTCGAAATGAAACACAATGTTTTTTCGCAGACTTCCATGCAGTTACTAAGGCTTGCCCATTAGTAATATTGACCGAGCGTTCCGTAGAAATTGTTGGATGTTCCTTACTAGTTGTTCAGCAGTTTAATAGTTATCACGCCGTAGACTTTTGTAGTTATCGCATTACCCCACCTACGTGTGCAAGGAGACATCTATGTCATATTTGTATCATAAACTCTCGCACCCGTTGTTAATATGATTACACATTAGTTATTATGACATGTTTCGAGACCACATTGTCCCATTTTCAAGTGCTAAAAACAAGGAATCACATAAATCACATATACATACGATGTTTTAAGAAACCGGAAACAACGAACTGAAAATACAACAAAAAACCTTATAAATTAAATAACCATTTCGCCAATGAGCATCGTCAAACTCTAAAACGTACGTAGCTTTCGTGCATGTTTATCAAAATAATACGCTATTGAGGGAACTTAACCACATGTTGTTAGGTCGTAAGCAGCATAGCAACTGCTCTTACATGTCAAAGAGAACAGTCACGGCCGCGGGGACTGAGGAGCTCCAGTCACGGTCTGCACGGCTACTACGGTCGGGGGTTCGAATCCCCCCTCGAGCATGGATATTTGTGGCGTCCTTAGCATAAGGTAGTTCGTAAGTAGTTTGTAAGTTTAGGGACTGATGACCCCGTAGTTAAGTCCCATAAGCTTAACAAACATTTGAATATTTGAACAGTCACAGCTGTCGACGGCGATGTTGTGAATGGATCAAAGATGGTGTCTAGGTAAGGCAACAAATGTCGTTACAAATCTTAACTGGGGTGCTCCCACAAGATGAACTGTTAGATTAATAATCTCTGAAATAGGCATATCATCATCAGGTCAACGGCATACATGTGTAGTTTCATCACGTACTTTGATGCAGAAGAAACTCTCCTCATTGAGGACTACAGGGTTCCATTTCACTGACCAGTCAACTCTTTAACGACTTCACAGTATCTCTGGTGGTGTCGTGGTGTCAATGGCAGCGTGGCCGGTTATAGATGGTATCACAACCCTGTTGTAAAAACATATTTCGCAGCGCTTTCGGATGACAAAGCATGTGCAACACGTGTCCTAATTTGGTTCGGTCTTGCACTGCTGCTCGCACAGCTCGTCGATCTTGACTCGCATCTGTACTAATCGGTTGACTAGAACCTGGTTTGTTGTGAGATGTTTTTTACGTACCACTGTTGCGATCAGCGACTTATTTCCGATACGAAATGTTTGTTTGCAAACCTTTTAGACCAAACTGTTGTGGTCAATAGTCCATAGACTTAAAAACTACTTAAACTAACTTAATCTAACCTAAGGACAACAAACACAAAACTTATGCTCAAGGGAGGACTCGAAACTCCGACAGCGCGCAACCTCGCGCACCGCAGCGAGGCGCCTTAGAACGCTCCGCCGCTCGCTCGCGGTACTAGCGACAATGTCTGTCCCACGGTTGCCGTCATCCAGCCATTCGCCCACCCAGTGTCCCACAGACCCACAGTGCGCAGTGAGACACTGTTCTCATGACTGCAGCTATTCAGGATCACTATAACACGTCGATACAGAATGAAAATTTTACTGCCCACATCTAAACTCAGTACAGAAATATGACTGACTGAGAATCGTAACTGAAAAAATAGCCAATACCTGCATTCACCGTCTAAATTTTGCCCTCGTCCTATCTACCTTGAAAAGCTTGCGTGAGTGCCAGAGATATGATATTTAAAGGGCACTTCCATGAGGCATGCCAGCGACCTCTGAGCTGCAATTCTATGCCGCAGGGAAAACCGTGAAATCGTGTCGCGCGATCATAGCTCCAACAGAGGAAAGTCCATGTTCTGCTAATTCGCAATAGGTTGGATGGTTATATCAGTCCTCCGCGTTCTGTGGCTAATAGCTAGTGAGAATGGCTGACGTCGCCGTGACATTGAAACTTCGGTATTAGATGAGCTTCGTCCACTACATGACAGCTCTCTTCAGACGAAATATATTCTGGGATAGCCTTAAAAATTTCTCGAGAATTCGACCGGGTAACTTCGTCTAAAAGCCGTGATATCTCGGCAGCCTGTCTTATTGACATCTTCAGGTGTTGCTGGACTCGGACGCCAGAAGATGGCAAGCTGTCAGCTTGCCGAAATGTCGCAGCTTTTAGACGACACTACCCGGACGAATTCCCGAGAAGTTGTAAAGATTTTCGTACGACGGGAAAACGTAAAATTACACGTACTCTGGGCTAGTTATGTTATTTTTGTAATTGTCCGTATGTCGACAGTTTACGTACAGTGAAGCAGCCACAAAATTACACCTTTTTCGTGTGTTATTGAGTGATCTTTTGCAATGGCGCAAATAGCTCGTTTATCAGATCCATAAGTAAAGCAGTTTCTTTTACAAAGTGATGATAATTTCAGTGACAGTTCTAAAAGTATACAACATACTGTGGAACATCAAACCTCTTCACGAATAACTCCCAGAGTGCAATTAAAAATGAGCAATTATAGAACTAGGCAGCTATGGAAATTGGATTCAAGGGATTGATTTGACAACATAACAGTTTACACAGACGATTACCACAAGCAATTCAGTTATATTTCTTAAAGATTTGAAAACTATACTCTCTGAGTGGCGATTTGACGGGGCGTGGACACGAATCAGATTTGGACATGGAAAATGGGGGTAGTTTGCTATCTCACCAACATTAACCTGACGTGGGCGCGAGGCGTTGCATCGGCACGGTGCCATGTGTGTTCTTGTCGGCGGTGGCGGCAGCATAGCACACGACTGTTCTGCGAAATATTCAAATGTTTGTATAGTCTATGGGACTTAACTACAGGGTCATCAGTCCCTAAACTTACAAACTACTTATGAACTAACTAATACTAAGGACGGCACAAATATCCATGCCCGAGGAGGGATTCGAACCCCCGACCGTAGTGGCCGTGTAGACCGTGACTGGAGCGCCTCAGTCTCCTCGGCCACCGCGGCCGGCGACTGTTCTGCGCTCCCCGGCTCTGCAGCAGTGTGGCGCAGGAACGGAGGCCTCAGAGTCCATCTTCTTCCAAGGTGACAGCTGCCCGCATGTATTCTCGCTTCTCCGGCGCCGGAACAAGTGTCTTCTTCGACGGTTTCTCGCCAAGTCCATTCCCCCGCCAGCTACATTGTCTCCTCAAATTTCGCGACTCTGGCTTTGTGATTGGTGGATTGGTTTTAAAATGTCATCCAACAGCTGATCACCGTTTTCACGACCTCGCTTCTCAGTCCGCGGTGGATATTTTCCGTGGGCTGAGATGAGACTTGCGAACTGGCGTCTTTCCCACGTATCAAGCATGTTATTTTTGTCTTCTGCATTCCTTCTTGGTTCGAAGTGCGACAGCCGGAGGTGATGGTTGTATGACTGTGTTGTGTGATTGTTCTGTGTTCTGAAGAAGGCCATGGCCGATAGCTGAAAGTCTTGTATGTGTGCGTCTTTTGTGTGCGCCTGTCGCAGCTCGTCGCCACGTCTTTGCTGTGAGTTGTTAACTGTCCTTATTACTATATTATTAATTCCAACCTAGACTTTCCATTATTACATAAAGCACACTCTCTTTCATTAACAACTGGATGAGTTAACAGAACATCATTTACATAAATATGTGATTTAATTGTTATCTTGTCCTTCAGCAAAACTTTCTCAGTGTAAGGTCGTATTTTATGTCTTGATGCTTAACTTCTTTGTGAAGTATAACAGACTACCTCACCATTCAATGCATCATTTTCAGTAAATAGTGACCATTTAACTGAACTCTGCGACTTCTTGATGTAAACTTCCCCTGTGGCTACCATTTTCATGCATTTAACAACAAACCGAAACCTTTGTTACAAGAGAGGTTTTAGGCTGGCAACGGACAAAACAGCAGAAGATTCTCAGGTACTCCTAAATGTCAATTGAGGTGCAGATATTTTTGCAGAATTACAAATTTCAGTGCCTTCGTACTTCGATGAAAGAAAAAAAAAAAAAAAGAAAAAAAAGTTATCTCTTTTCATTCTCCACTCGGAGGAGTGGAGCGGGCTGTTTGAGATCCGGCCCATAAAGAGTCGCGGTTCTATTCAGCCTATTATCAGACAAGCTGATAGTGGGGCAAAGGGGGAATTATCAGACAAGCTGATAGTGGGGCAAAGGGGGATCCCAATTGGGAATAAGTGGGAGGGGCTTACCAGTTCCGGCATACGCCTTACAACCAAGGAAAACCTCCCGAAAACCTTGGTCGCAGCCGGGGGATTGGGACGAATTTAATTTATCCCCGGGACTTGCCCCGGACTAAAAATGGATTATCGAGAGAACACGAATGCACTCACGACAATCAAGGCTCGGACGCCCGAGTTACTCTCGTAATCTCGTAGAGATCGGCTCGACCAACAGTGGACAAGCATCCCCCTACAGGAACCGCACCCGTGGACACGGTATCCTGTGCGTCGACGACGATGAAAGATGAAAGTCGCAATAGTTATCAGCAGAATGTGAGAATATGGCTGCGGGAAAATCTAGCCAGTAGGCTTCATATGCAGGGTGTCGTGTCGGATCTCACCTGACAATCATAAATAAGTCGAAAAATCGGCATAGTACGCAAAAACGTTGCAGACAGAAAATGAACATCGTCAAAGGTTCATCTAAATGATTTGAAACCACCACCCTCAACACTCCGAGGGGGAGGGGAACTACCTTGAAAGCTTTAATAACAGACCACATTCTTGATTGTAGATTCGGATTACTCGAAAATTAAATAAATGATACATAGGAATTGCACGACACAATGTTTTTCACTTGTGGTAGATGGCGCTGTAATCTGTTTAACACGTTTTATCATACGTTTCGAAACATTAAGCACTAAATATGACAATAAGACCTACTTTTTTTCAGAATTGTAGGACAAGATGAAGGCTTAAGTGGTACCGTTAGGTATCTTTCTTTAGTCATTGAACATGTTACTTTACTACTAACTAGCGTAAAGAATAATTTTACGAGAATAACCGAAATGAACATTTTTTGAGAATACATCACTATGTATCACAACCGGAGAATGGTGTGTCGAGCAAGGCCTAGGGATTTTTTTTTTTTTTTTTTTTTTCCGAGGTATCCGTATCCGCAATAAAAATTGGGGTTACTATTTGAAATTTCAACATTGCACCCGATCTTCCATTACGGGTGGGGGCGGTGGATTGACTTCAGATAATGTAGATCTCCTTCTTGCTGATATTCATTTTGTTTCGGGTACAATTTTGGGACGATGCATAGTTTTATAGATATATTGATTTGTCAGGTTAAATGGGACACCAGGCATACAAATGAACTCCACTGATTTATCATTTTCTTTTCCACTGACACCTGTCTCATTGTTTCCGTTATCATCCTCACACATTCCTCTTTCTGTTTCATTACCACTTACTGTCACCCATCATTACTGCCTCCTCTCCCTTTCTTTCGTACTGGCATTGTCTCGTCTGTTTTCCAGAAACACGAAGTTCGAAAAGAAACTATCATTCCAAGGCACTTATATAATGAGGGAAACCACGAGAGATTGGAATAGATCTATCAAATTGGGGATAAAATGTAATTGAAACCGTAAGACCTCAATTAATGGAAACGTTTTACCTATATATATTACCAACGGAAATCGCGAAAATATAAAACGTGTATGTCACAGAACTGCACCTTGGCAAAAAAAAAAAAAAAAAAAAAAAAAAAAAAAAAAAAAAAAAAAAAAAAAATCGACGTGTTTTACGGCTCACTTTAGATTTAATGAGAGTGTCTGAAACCCTTTTAGGAAAATAAATTAGGTAGTGGCGAGTTACAAACAACTAACCGTCAGCGTCACAGTCTATCGCGTAGCCCACTACGCTATGGCTGACAACAAGAAGTTGCGTTCATTAATCTCATACTATTGACGACCGTTTTTAGATGATGCTAATATGGCATTTGTAGACACTACATAATCATTTACCGTACGAAGAACAACCTGTTTTTGTTAATTCTTTAGTGCGCTATTGCTTTGAAATGACAACGTGCAAGTTACAATAAGAAACTCATCAAATACGCAACGCAAAGTGGCGTATGCCAGAGAGAGTTCTGAGCGAGGAATGTCACGTGACATCAGCGAACGGCTGCTTTTCGTTAATTCAATAGAGTGTGTCAAAGCTCCGTTATTTTTGCAAATATCTCTCAAACGATACGAGATTTAAAACAAAACCACAAGGTAACAAAGTTGTAGAACATTTTCTTTTCTACAAATTCGTTTATTCAAATTTCGCGTCAGCTGAGAAGTTTATTTGCAATTAAAATTACATTAAAAAACGCCTTTTTTGTATTACTGGCGTATTTCTGTCCGAAATATTTAAAAAATCGAGGTTCTGGTCTCTGGTAACCAACAATTATGTCAGTAAAATTTGGTGCCGATCGGTTGAACGGTTGGACCTAAAAGGTGGGAACACGTTACAGGCAGACAGACATCGTCAAATCCCCGTCATTTTTGCAAATGTCTCTGAAACGATACGAGATATGGAAAGAAAAACCATAAGAGAGCAACGTTGTAGAGAATTTTCTCCTCTACAAATTCGGCTATTCAATTTTCGTATCAGATGAATGGTTAATCCGTTATTTTCATTTAAATTTCGAGCTGTCAAAAGATGATCGCAGAGGGCCCACTTTTAGTGTTACTGGCGTAACCTAAAGTGGGAAAAAAACCTCACAGACTTTCGACTCTAACCTACACAGTACTACGTGTTTAATATAAAGAAGTGCGTTAGACTCTAATTATTGTCACCAAGATTAACTCCTAAAGGATGACGGGAGCTGAAATGTTTCAAAATGTTTGTATAGCTTATGGGACTTAACTATGGGGTCATCAGTCCCTAAACTTACAAACTACTTAGGAACTAACTAATACTAAGGACGTCACAAATATCCCTGCCCGAGGGGGGATTCGAACCCCCGACCGTAGTGGCCGTGCAGACCGTGGCTGGAGTGCCTCAGTCCCCTCGACCACCGCGGCCGGCGAGCTGAAATGTTTGAGGGACAAAAGTTGTATGGGACAACGTGACGTTGGTGTTTAGTTACTTGGTGGGGTCGAATGAGAGGTAAGAAGGTAAACTTTGTTTTGTTTTCAATGGTATACTCTAGTTTGGTACTTATTTTCTAATAGCGCCGAGCGAGACGAATCCAATGATGCGTAACAGTAAGGTCGCTGAAGGTAAAAAGAAGGGGAAAAAAGGTGAAATAAGCATTGTGAACTTCTTGGCAAGAAGTGTCACTGTCGGCATTCTGGGGATTAAAACATCATGCCACCTTTTTGACCTTCATTGACCTTCACAGATGTTACTGTTACTCATCGTGGAATTCGTCTCGATAGCTGCTATCAGAAAATGAGTACCATACTATAGCTTCCCACGAAAAAACTTAAATAAGAAACAAAGTTGATCTTCATATATATGAAGCGACCCCACCTGACAACAAAAAGCCAACGTCATATTCTGGCCCCTGTTGTCCTCTGGAACTTCTGTCCCAAAAAGTTTTCAGCTCCCATCATATTTCCGGAGTTACTTTTGGTAGCAATAGTTTGTGACTCATCCTGTACATATTCTTATTCTCCGTTGAAAAAATGGCAGTCACTCTATTTGTGAAGCAGACTTCTTTCCAAATGTCCTCGGGGAAAATAAAGTTTCCCACAAGTGATGACCTCTTCATATCTGCAACATACTTGTGTACGAAAAATTCCCACTCCATTTTAGACGTTATTACACATAAAGCAGCCGAGATCTGTGTTCACATATTAAATCGGCACACTGAAAACATGGAACATATCGCCAACGCCATCATCGGTAAGTCATAGTGATAACAGTATTCAACATCCTATCACTGTTTTGATGGGGTTTGCATCAAGACAAAAGTGTTTTGAAGTGACCTAAGCCTCATGAAAGTAGTGGCACTCTAGCAGGGGTATAGAATGATACTGGAATCTTTTATAGGCAGTATGTAATTAAATTGTTTTGTTTGAGTTCATGCCCTCCCTTAAAAAAAAAAAAAAAAAAAAAAAAAAAAAAAAAAAAAAAAAACTTTTAGGTGTCTGATATAAATCTCTTATAGGCCTATATAAGCAAAGGCGAACGGCCACTGACTCACTGACTAAACAGGAATCGTCGAAAACTGTTTTTGCCATACTTTATAGAACGGATAAAGGAGGTAACCATACTTTTCCAGCAAGACGGAATATAGTCAAAAGAAGGTTGTTTCCTTACAGAATCCTTTGGTATTTTATTTTCAGCAGCTCTGAAGGAGCCATGGGTGTCTCTTGTTTCCTCATTCGGCAAAGATTATAATTCTCTGAATGTGTGTGTGTGTGTGTGTGAATCTTTTATAAGCTTATGCTTTGCATAGGGACTCCATAAACTATAAATTGTGGTGGCACAACCATTTGCCTCGGCGGAGTGGCCAAGCGCATTGAGACGCTATGGTAAGAGCGCAAGGCCGTTTCCCATCGGGGGTTCGAATCCTCTCTCGGGCATGGATGTTTGTGTTGTCTTCAGTTTAAGGTACTTTATATGTAGTTTGTTATTTTGGGGACTGATGACCCCGTAGTCCCATAAGCTTAACAAACATGTGAACACAACCATTTAACCGTATAAAATTTTGATTTTGTGAAAATACCACGAGGCGTTTGTTGAATTACTGTAGAGAACACGGGCATAGATTACACTTCACAGAAAACAATGTTCTTGATATGGTCAACGGGCAACATAAAACGAACTGTTGGATTTTTACGAACTAGGCCACATTGATATTTTGCAAGGACTCTTTTATAACACGAAGTACGTGCAACGATCGTTACCGTTCATCCTATTAGTAACGCCGAGCGCTATTACTTGTGTCTTGTGTAAGATATGATAATATTTTATAGTATAAAAAATGTTTGCAATCAATGTCCAATTATCATTATAGAACATATTGTAATATCGATGTCAGCAATAGCAATCTCGTAGTTCGGAGTTCCCTCGGCACTACGAGAACAGGGGTCTGTACTATGAAACTGACTATAACTAGTAGAAACGTCTTACAAGTAGTTGCTAAATTGTTACAAAATTGATCAAAGCACAGAAAAATCATCCTATTAGCAATGCAGACTGCTTTTATTTGCATGTGATTAGCTTATCGACATCCTATACTATTAAAAAATGAACAATCTTTGTTTTTAGAATATCAATATTTCCATGTCAAAAAATTCAAAATTAAGGGGTGTCTATTAATGTTTTATTTTTACAAAGTTGTCAAAAATAAAAAAGTTTTTATTTCTCGTTTGTTAACAAATTCTCGGTTAACAAATGAAGGGTGCTTGATTTTAGTGTATCAAAATTTGATTGTTAAGAAAAAGGAATAGATTTCGTTTTTATTTACGTCAAGCGTATGAGGTCACGAGTGACAACTAGTTAACTCTATATGTTCTGTAGCTGAATAACATACAAACATTTGTGCAAATATTCGTATGAACATAAGAGAGACAGTGTTATGTATAGAGGGGGAGAAACTAATGAAACCTGAAGATCGAAAATTAAAATTTGATGAAAGTACTTCTATGAAAGAGACATAATCTTCTTTCGAACAGAGTTTTATTTTCTGTTTATTTTGGCCTAGAGTGCACTCCGAGAGAAACTGAGGCAATTACACGGCACTTTCAACAAATGCTAAGTGTTAATTAATTTGCATGAAGTGGTTCCAGTAATGAAAACCTGTCGCTGAAGCGGAGAGAGCTTTTTATTCCCGGAAACACCGTTGATGAACCAAGCCATGATGGAGTGGAAGGAAGCACGAAGTGAGTTTGCAGTTCGTCTTCTCGTTGTTGGCACAAACGAGTCAACACTAGACAGCGTTTAATTTTCTCTGGTGAGCTAAAGATATTAAAGAAATATTTACTGAGATATTTACTAACAGCACTTCTTATAAACTTCCGAACTAAGTGAACGATTTCTTTCATAGATCGGAGGATGTAATAGTATGTTTAATATACAGTATACGTGCTAGGTTACAGCCAATTACAGGATTTTTTTTTATAACAGCCGTAATGTTTACAACAGAAAATTTAATTTGATGCAGAAAACTACAACAAATGAAGTATAGCGTAATAGGGTCAGTCTCTGAATAACACCAATATAGTGTTCAGATTCGTATTTTACTATGACGTGCGTGTCTCACTACAGAGAATTTTTTCCTTGTGTTTGAATGCGTATAAGAGTCTTAATGTACAAAATTATCGTACACGGATAAAATTAATCATAGTGTTATGATCGCTGGTGGATCTACGTATTACTCCACCTTGCAATGGATCGTGCCCTGACAGAATCTATAAAAATAAAAACCGATTACAGTTTCTATGTAAGAGCATCAATGAGAACGGCTGGAACGATATGGCTGAAAATTATATTATAATTTTTGCAGAGTTGGGAAGTAACCTGTTATTTGTAAGACCGTTACTAGTAGCACTAACTTTTCAAATGTTAACTTGTCTAAAGTAACTTTAACTGTAACTAAGTTACTTTTATCAATTAACGATTTAACGGAAGTTTCGTTACTTTTTGGTCGCTAGTAGCGTAATTTATTTTTTTGTAAGAATCTCAAGACTAGAGAACACCAGGCTATGATTTTAGTGAAGAGAAAAAAGAAACAATATTTATTTCTGAATTACGTGTTTATGACAAAGTATGTTGGAAATCTATGACATTTTATAGTACCCATTCATGCATAACATTTTTATTTCATAGTTATATACGCAAAATGAGTATATAACACTCACCTGACGCGAAACACGTAATAGGTCTCTGATTATTTTGCACGCCATTCGACATGGAGAAGGAAGAAGACACACGAATGCGTTGGTCATCTTACACGAAGTTGGATGGAAAAAATCATTGATTTTGCTTAAGGCGCCTTTGCAATGAGTTTGAAACGTATACTGCAAAGTAGTTTTCTGCTCGTTCAGGACTACGGTTGCGATTTTCACAACATAATCGCGACACAAAAGCTGCGCTCCGTGACAGTGTCGGCAATGAAACAATGTCCGAGGCTTGCTAGCACTACATGCTCCTTCGCAGCAGTAGAGTTTCTTTTTTCTCTGTGTATCTATATAGTTACATGCTGTCTCTCGGTGTGTCCATTCACGAAATTAAGTAGACAAGAAGCATCATTTACGAATTCGTCACCTAATAAGAGGCAGAGGAGGCCTGTGAAATGTTCGATGCCATGAAAATAATTAAAAAGAATGACGACTCCCTACACAAAATTGCTACTTTGTCTGGCACCAGCCGTAAGTGAAGTAGATAAAGCAATTAAGTCTCTCATTTCTCAACACCGCAGCAATAACAACAGGATTCGTTATCTTATTTCGGAAAATGAGTCGCTTTCGAGTTACCGTACGTTACTTTCAGACCAATGAAAGAGCGATGACAAAATTTTGTTTTTACTGCGCTTTTTATGAAGCAGAAACGAATATACGAGTATGTAGGAGGCAATAGTGTGTACTAAACGTGGACGTGAAATGGCGATCATTAGCAGCAGATCCTTTGTCACATTTATTTGTAGTGTGAGCGACTTTAAGGCAAAAGAAGCTTGCTTCATTGAAAATGACGATTTGTAATAATTTGTAAACGTAAATAAATATACAATCAATTAACCTGCTCAAATTTTCCCTTTCCTTATCTAATTCAGCTTAAAGAGCTGCAATTTTCCCCTCCTGCTCCATTTTTTTTCCTATCGCTAGTGCAGATCCTACAAAACCACTGGTGAGCATCATTTATCTCCCCCTTTCCCCACACCGCTACACTCGTCCCAATGAAAGAACCCACTGCAACTAACACATCACACCTCGAAACTAACGATCCTACGGCATAACACAGTTCTCACCCATGGTAAAACAGAAATCTTAAAAACTTGATTAAATATTTACTAAAACCTAAAAGTTACACCAAGAGGCACTTAAAATCTGTTCACAGAATTTTAAGTAGAATAAACTGAAAGGGCACTGAATAAAAGAAACTCGATCATGGAAACAAAATTAGGCCTACAACACGGATAACTACGTACTTTTGATAAATTACGAAATTTTAATCTACACTGCTTTACGTTTATTTGTGGTTGATAAACTTAATAAACCCTAAGTACTATATGCAACGAGTAAAACACTGAAGAATGCGTAAACAGATGCAAGTATTAGTCACTGTTCACAAAGATTCGCGCGTTTTAAATTAGACCTACAAATACGTGCTACACGCGTGAGAAGAAAAATACAATTTTTACACTGTTTAACTTATGTAACACTACGCTAATACTACCACTATGTAAAAACAGTTATATTATATCCATTATAACTTCATACGTTTAAAAATAGCTTAAGAACAAGGGTTTTTGGCATTTTTTTCTGCAGCAAATACTCGTAACGTACGCGCGGGCGCAATGTTGCCAACAGCAACACAGACAAGCTTGTGAACATAATTTTAGTCACGCCGGGGACCGTGTGTTGGCTTGCGATACACGGCCCTCGGCATGCCTAAAATTATGTTTACAAGCTTGTCTGTTCAAGTTATCTGTGTATATGCAATGGTGTCTCTACGAAGTTAGTCCCTAATAAAATATTCCGCTCTACGTTCTTTATGTCATACGTTGTGCGCTTGAAATGTGATCGTAACTGTCGCGTTTCCCTGCTAATGTTATTGTAACATTTTTGTATTTGGTTACGTACTAATCAAGTGACCAAGCTAGGTGGCACAGTGGCACTACACTGGACTGGAAGGATGGTGGTTCAAATCCACCTCCGGCCATACAGATGAAAACATATTAGTAGTAAAAAAATCCAGTGTGTCTAGTGTAATAAAATCACTTCTGGTGGCGTGGGGCGCCCCTCTGCATACGGGCCACCCTATGCCTGATCCTTGTATGCAAGAACTATTATCAGCCTTTGCTTAGAAAATTTTACCGCGAGACACCCCTAACAGATGCTCGACAGTAATTTCTCCAGAGTGAAATTCAATGTCGAATATACCTTGCGTCAAATGGTTTGCATGTTTACAACGCTTATTCCTGCAACGTAATTATGCAGCTTAACGTAGTTATATAACATGTGATTATGATCCACACTGGCTATCTGTCCATTTTCCACACGTTTCAGTTTGCGCCATTTCGGCGACTTGCGTATTGATGATAGTGAGGACAACACAAAACACCGAGTCCCCGGCCGGGAATCGAACTCCGGCTCCCAACGTATTAGACAGCGACGCTGTTTATAAATTTACTCTGTGCTCGAGTGTACATTACATTCAGATGCGAGTTCAAGTAGCACTGTAGTCTTAGTTTGATTGAATCGCGACATTCGTTTGTTTTGCTTTGACTGTACCTTCAGTTGGGACTGATAACATTTGCAGTTTAGTCCCTTCCAAAACCAAATACTAACCAACCAAGTATCGGCTTCTCCGCCGATCTACACACACCAGACCGCGCCTTCATATTTCGTAGGTTTAACCAGTTTCTGATTACAAGCGACGTACATTAATTACATTTTTCTCTACGCTTTTTTCTTTCAGTGTGTAAATTTATTCTGTGCTCACGTGTATATTAATTCAATTTTGCAGTGCATTCTTCCTTTGAAGGAATCGAAACATCTCTTTGCCTTCATATCTCATATTCGTAACCCCTATCTCACTACAAACCACATAGGCCATATTGACTTTTCTGTGCTGTTCTTCCTTCAGTTTCATAATTTTAGCGCGTTATTGGCGTATATTGGATTTAAATTCGCGTTAAATATCTGGTTCCGTTTTTTCCGCATTGTGAATCTCTACTGTTGTCTGTTTACTTGCTTACTGTACAGTCTACAATACATCTTACTAGTCGTTTATTTTCTGGGCATTGTATTGACCCAAAGTCAATACGGATTCAGAAAGTAACGTTCTTGTGAAACACAGCTAGTTCCATACTCATATAACGTGATGAGAGCTATCTATAATAGATCTCACATGTATTCCGTATGTCTAGATTTCCGGAAGGCGTTTGACATTGTACCTCACAAGCGTCTTCTAATCAAACAACTTACGGGTATGCTGCCGGGTGACGTCGTCGACAACCGCCGATATTTCGGCAGGAGAACACCCTGCCATTCTCAAGGCACAACTGCACTTAAGGAAGCAATGTGCAAGCGTATTTAATACCTCGGTTTGCAAAGTGTAAACAAGGAAGATAACACACACAGTACAAGTCACAGCAGAGTCAACAACCAAAGGTGACCAAACATCAAAAATATCGATAGTGACTTAATCAACAGGTGAGGCAACATTAATTTTATCCCTCTGTTTTTTGACGAGAGAGAGTGCCGGATTCCAAGCAGAATTTAAACAAAAACCACCATCTCTGTTTATAAGGTCGCTTGCTAGTTTAATTTCAACAGCTTCCTTAATAACACTATCCCAATAGGTGGAGGTGCATGCCAGGATCTCCGTGTTGTTGTATTCCATAGGATGACCGGTGTCAAGACAGTGTTCTGCAACAGCGGATTTGTTGGGCTGTTGTAAGCGCGTGTAACGTTTATGTTCAATACACCGGTCTTCCACAGTCCTGATTGTCTGACCAATATATGACATGCCACAACTGCAAGGAATACGATATACACCTGCCTTACGCAAACCAAGATCGTCCTTTACGGACCCCAACAGGGCCTTTATCTTGGAAGGTGGTCGAAAAACACATTTCACATCATATTTCCGTAAAATACGACCAATCTTGTTGGAAATACTTCCTGCGTAAGGCAAAAAGGCCATAGATTTAGGTGCCACTTCATTACTATCGTCACTCACCCGTTGCACAGAAGGCTGATAGCGCAATGCACGTTTTATCTGTCTCTCACTATAACCATTCTGACGAAAGGTCACCTCGAGATGGGACAACTCAGCTGACAAACTTTCAGGGTCTGAAATGACATGTGCCCTGTGAACCAAAGTACGAAGTACTCCTTCACGCTGAGCTGGATGGTGACAACTATCAGCTCGCAGATACAAATATGTGTGAGTAGGCTTCCTATAAACAGAATGTCCCAATGTACCATCAACCTTCCTTCTGACCAACACATCAAGGAAAGGAAGGCAGCCATTCTGTTCCACCTCCATTGTGAACTGAATATTCGGGTGGATTGAATTTAGGTGTTCCAAAAAACCATTTAAATTCTCACTACCATGAGGCCAAACAACAAAAGTGTCGTCTACATATCTGAGAAAACACGCAGGTTTCAGAGTCGCTGACGCTAAAGCACGTTCCTCAAAATCCTCCATAAACAAATTGGCCACAATAGGTGACAACGGGCTTCCCATTGCAACTCCATCAGTTTGTTCATAGTATTGACCATTGAATAGAAAGTAAGTTGAAGTCAGCACATGTCGAAAAAGGTTTGTTAACTCGACACCAAACTTAACCTCAATTAGCTGCAACGAATCTGACAGAGGAACGCGAGTGAAGAGAGACACAACATCAAAACTCACTAAAATATCAGAGTCATTCAAACGCAATTCCTGTAATCGACGTAAGAAATCCGCCGAGTTCTTAATGTGGTGTTCACACCTGCCCACCATTGGACTCAACAAACTAGCATGATGTTTAGCTACACGATATGTCGGAGCACCAATGTTAGACACAATAGGCCTCAGAGGAATGTTCTGTTTGTGAACCTTAGGAAGGCCATACAATCTAGGTGGAACAGCACAGTAAGAATTAAGACTTTTGATGGTCTCCGGAGAGAAAGAACTTTTCTTCAGGAGGTTATTAGTCTTTCTCTCAACACTCTTTGTGGGGTCAGCACCGATCCTACGATATGTCGAATCAGAAAGTAAACATTGCATCTTTTGAATGTAATCATCTTTATTCATCAAAACTGTGGCGTTTCCCTTGTCCGCAGGCAAGATAACAATATCAGGATCCATTCTGAGAGACCGTAAAGCAGACGCCTCAGCTGCTGTTATATTACACTTGGGTGGACGGGCCCCAGTCAACACACGACAAGCTTCCCTCCTAGCCTCTTCTGCAGAATCGGAAGGTAGTTTGGAAACAGCCTGTTCAATAGAACTTATGAAATCAACGACCGGCAAACGCTTAGGCGTCGGTGCGAAATTCAAACCCTTCCCCAACACAGATAAAGCTGCGTCGTCATAGGTTTTCTCCGTGAGATTGATCACAGATCGTTGCGAAACTAAATTGGAATCAGACTCTGAGCCAAGGAAACGTTCAAATTTCGCCGAATGCCGTGCCGTTACAGATTGAAATTCCCAATCAGACTGTGTCGAAGAGGCACCGTCCAACCAGTCCCAAGAAAATTGAGACACATTAGCAGCAATCATCAAATGAAGCCGAAATAACTCCTTCGAAACAAAATCTAATTGACGACGAGTAAAATGGATCCTTTCACGAACAAGAGCCAAGCCAGCACGTTGCTTTATACGATTGGCGGCAGGAGAATTAATATGGTGCACAATCTTAGCAAACGTAGGGACAATATTATGATTGCGACACTTCAACAAGAACGACAAAGCACATTGCAACCTTACTCTACTGCTACGAAGTTTATCCAACTTTCGTAAACACCGATACATTTCCTCCCCGTAGAGGTAAACAATGTGAGACTTTAACTTTTCCCGGCGTAAGGAATGTTCAAACAACTTACGGGTTTACACTTTGCAAATCGAGGTATTAAATACGCTTGCACATTGCTTCCTTAAGCGCAGTTGTGCCTTGAGAATGGCAGGGTGTTCTCCTGCCGAAATATCGGCGGTTGTCGACGACGTCACCCGGCAGCATACCCGTAAGTTGTTTGAACATTCCTTACGCCGGGAAAAGTTAAAGTCTCACGTCTTCTAATCAAATTGCGTTCCTATAGAATTTAAATGTTCAAATGTTTGTTAAGCTTATGGGACTTAACTACGGGGTCATTAGTCCCTAAACTTACAAACTACTTATGAACTAGCTAATTCTAAGGACGGCACAAATATCCATGCCCGAGGGGGGATTCGAACCCCGACCGTAGTGGCCGTGCAGACCGTGACTGGAGCGCCTCAGTCTCCTCGTCCACCGCGGCCGGCTATAGAATTTCACCACAGTGTGAGATGGATACGCGATTTCTTGTCAGAAAGGACACACTGCGTAGTAATTGACGGAAAGTCATCGAGTAAAACAGAAGAGATATCTGGCGTTCGTCAAAGAATTCTTGTAGGTGCCCCTATTATTCGTAATAAGGAGAGGCTACTCAATTTGGTTACATTGATATTTTTTAAGCTAATACAAATTTGGAAGAAAGACTATTAACCTTTTGTTTGTGCAACATTAAAAGAATATCACATGGCTATTAAAAATTTCTACCGTCAGTATAAATATAAATGATTAACTTATTAGTTATTTACTCGAATCAGATAAATTAGGTTATATAAGATACTAAGCAAATGAAATACAAGGCATTTATACGTACACATAATAAAATCAAACTGCCTTGTAAATGAAGTACACGGAATTTATATACACATATAATAACTGTCTTTGCTCAGAAGCGAGCCACAGCTATTGCATTTTCTTTGACCTTAAACAACACCTCTTCACTGCAAGAGACAGGGCAGCATGAGCACTGACACATATGATTTGTAGTCTTGTAACTCTCCACTTTTACAAAGTGTTGATTCTTGTGGGTATTCCCATTTAGCAATGTTATTCTTCGTTTGTCAACACCTGCTCGTAGTCTGTTCATCGATTTCCATGTGGTCCAGTCCAGAATGTTTGCGGGTGTTTGGGAGAGTTGACGTAGATTTCAGTGTAGATCTTGTAGGAGTATGTCCGCGCAGTGGGTGTAGCTATTTTCTTCCACTGTTTTTTCATTCACCATTTTCAGCTACTTTCCTGTGATTAGCTTTGCCACGTCAACTTGTTTCAGTCAGAAAGGGTAGGCATATTCACGAGCGAAAAAAGGGGATATTGTAGAAGTACTGTCTAACAGGGGTTGGGCACCGCAATTTTTACCACTGAGCGTCAGGATTATGTTGTTTGTTTGTTCTGTTGATTGCTAAGGTAGCGTTGTCGGATAGGTCAATAATTCATCTTAGATAACTCCAAGGTATCTGTGAGTAAAACAATGCTCCAGCTCACTGTCTTTCCAAATCACTAAGTTTCCTTAATGCCTGCCGGTTTCGAAGGTGACATAGAGGCACTATGCTCCTATGCGCGAAGCCGTTCTCTATCGGGGATACGATTCCCCACTGTCGCATGGATGTTTGTGCTGTCTTTACTATAAGTTGAAAGTTCCTGGCAGATTAAAATTGTGTGCCGGAACCGGGACTCGAACCTGGGACCTTTGCCTTTCACGGGCAAGAGCAATACCGACTGTGCTATCCCGACTCACAATGCCGCCTCACAACTTTACTTCCGCCAGTACCTCGCCTCCTACTTTCCACACTTCACAGAAGCTCTCCTGCGAACCATGCAAGACTAGCACTCCTGGAAGAAAGGATATCGTGGACACATGGCTTAGCCACAGCCTAAGTGATGTTTCCAGAATGAAACTTTCACTCTGCAGCGGAGTGTGCGCTGATATGAAACTTCCTGGCAGATTAATATTGTGTGCTGGAACGGGGACTCGAACCTGGGACCTTTGACTTTCGCGGGCAAGCGCACTACCGACTGTGCTATCCCGACACGACTCTCGATGCCGCCTCACAACTTTACTTCCGCCAGTACCTCGCCTCCTACTTTCCAAACTTCACAGAAGCTCTCCTGCGAACAATGCTAGACTAGCACTCCTGGAAGAAAGGATATGGTGGAGACATGGCTTAGCCGCAGCCTAAGGGATGTTTCGAGAATGAAACTTTCACTCTGCAGCGGAGTGTGCGCTGATATGAAACTTCCTGGCATATTAAAATTGTGTGCCGGAACCGGGACTCGAATCTGGGACCTTTGCCTTTCGCGGGCAAATGCACTACCGACTGTGCTATCCCGACACGACTCACGATGCCGCCTCACAACTTTACTTCCGCCAGTACCTCGCCTCCTACTTTCCAAACTTCACAAAAGCTCTCCTGCGAACCATGCAAGACTAGCACCCCTTAAAGAAATGATATGGTGGAGACATGGCTAAGAGATGTTTCCAGAATTAAACTTTCACTCTCCAGCGGAGTGTGCGCTGATGTGAAACTTCCTAACAGATTAAAATTGTGTGGCGGAACCGGGACTCGAACCTGCGCTTGCCCGCGAAAGGCAAAGGTCACAGGTTCGAGTCCCGGTTCCGGCTCACAATTCTAATCTGCCAGGAAGTTTCATATCAGCGCACACTCCGCTTCAGAGTGGAAGTTTCATTTTTTACTATAAGTTAGTTGATAAGTAGTTCCTAAGTTTCTGGACTGATGACCCCGCAATTAAGTCCCATAAGCTTAACAAAACATTTGAACATGTGATTGTGCGCATGCCAGTGATGTGTGACAGGCGAGTCCATCTGCTCGGAGGAAGGTATGTATGTCAACAACATTATGCTACCAGCGACAATAGTAAATTGCATTTCAAAGTGTCTCCACATTAGTGATGACACTATGTAAGTTCCAACCCACGCACGTATCGTGCGTAATTACCATGGATACCATGTTATCCGTGCTTCTGACAACAAATACAGTGAAATACGGGCACGCGTGACAGTGTTCATTATCTGGTGTGAAACACAGTCACGTTCAGTGGACATTAAATCAAATGTAATTCGGTTATCGGGAACCGGGGCTTCTCGGAAACGCCCGCTTTCACGTCCCCGTTACATGCTGCTCACGCTAGGCCCGCGCCGTTCCCGCGCGATGTTTACGCTGCCCCTGTGAAAACACGCGGCTGCCCTGCGCATGCGCGCAATTAACTGCCACTGTGCGTGGGCTCAGGCGGGATCCGCGCGTCGTGCCTGCCCTGGGTGACGTGACGGTCCCGGCGGGCGCAGGCTTACTGCGAGGTGGGGCAAAGCATTAGCAGAGCTTCGGGCGGCGGGTGCGTCGAGAAACCTAATGGAGACACCAGGAGAGGCAGGGATTAATGCAGTTACGGCGTAGGACGCGACCAATCCGACTGCTCTGTTTACTGCAAGAAATCATGCAAAGACTATTAAGTTACTATATAACGATTATTTGTTGTTGTTATGGTCTTCAGTCCGGAGACTGGTTTGATGCAGCTCTCCACCCTGCTCTTTCCTGAGCAAGCCTTTTCATCTCCTCATAACAACGACAACCCACATCCACTTGAATCTGCTTACCATACGCGTCTCTTGGTCTCCCTCTGCGATTTCTACCCCACACACCTCCCTCCAATTTAAATTTACGATTACTCTGTGTCTAAGAATGTGTCCTACCAAGCGATCCCTTCTTTTAGTCACGGTATGCCAAAAATTCCTTTTCTCACCAATTCTATTAAGTACCCCTTCATTAGTTATGTGATCTACCCACCTAATCTTCAGCATTCTTCTGTAGCACCATATTTCAAAAGCCTCTATCCTCTTCCTGTCCGCACTGCTTATCGTCCATGTTTCACTCCCGTACAAGGCAACACTCCACAGAAATGCCTCATTTCAAAAGCCTCTATCCTCTTTCTGTCCGCACTGCTTATCGTCCATGTTTCACTCCCGTACAAGGCACCACTCCACAGAAATGCCTTCAGAAAAGACTTCCTTACACTTAAATTAATGTTCGATGTTAGCAAATTTCTCTTTTTCAAAAATGCTTTTCTTCCCATTGCCATTCTGTATTCTATATCTTCTCTATTGCGACCATCGCATGTTATTTTACTACCCAAGTAACAAAATTCATCTACCCCCTTCATTGTTTTGTTACCTAATCTAATTCCTTCAGCATCACGTGATTTTCTAAGACCGCATTCCATTATTTTTGTTTTGCTCTTGTCAATGTTCATTTTATACGCTCTCTTCAACACACTGTCCATTCCATTCAACTGCTCTCCCACGTCCTTTGCTGTCTCTGACAGAATTACAATGTCATCAGCAAAACGCAATGTTTTTATTTCTTCACCCTGAACTTTAATGCCCTCTCCAAATTTCTCCTTGCTCTCCTTTATTTATTATTATTTTTTTATATCTGAACATATCTACGACTTTTTAGCGGAAAGCAATGTAATTTTTAACCTACTCTTAAACTTTTATTTCCTTCGTAGCTTCATCGTAAACTGAACAGCAACGACGAGGATATATCGCCCCGAATTTGCGACTAGGTATGCGATTTCCTGTCAGAGAGGACACAGTTTGTAGTAATCGATAGTAAGGCATCGACTAAAACAGATGTGATATCGGGCATTCCACAGCGTAGTGTTATTGGTCCTCTGCTGTTGCTTATATACCGGGCGATCAAAAAGTCGGTATAAATTTGAAATCTTAATAAATCACGGAATAATGTAGATAGAGAAATAAGAATTAACACACATGCTTGGAATGACGTGGAGTTTTATTAGAAATATACCATTGGGTAGAGGTCGACAGCGATCAAGGAGAGGACTTTCTATTTCAGACTGTGACGGGGGATGAAACGTGGGTCCACCATTTCACGCCCGAATCGAAGGCCGCATCCATGGAGTGGAAACATCTGTCATCACCTATACGAAAGAAGTTCAAAAGCACTCTGTCTGCAGATAAAATGCTACCCGCCGTGTTCTGGGACTCTCAAAGAGCCAAAGAGTTTTGTTGCTGGACTTCTTGGAGGATGCAACCATCAATGCTGCGCGCGGTACTGTGCTACACTGTCGAAATTGAAAGAGGTTATTCGGGAAAAAACGATCTTGTCTTCTTAGATCTGGCGTTCTGATATTTGATGACAATGCGAGACCACACTCGGCGTCGGCAGCGCAAAACCATATTGCAGCTCTGGGTTGGGAGCGGCTACACCATCCGCCATAAAGTCCTGATCTCGCGCCAAGTGACTTCCATCTGTTTCCAACTTGGAAGAACACTCTTGGGGGAAGGCGCTTTGAAAACAATGCTGAAGAGTAACAAGCCGTTCAATGCTTCATCTGTATGCAACGGCCTATTTTTTCTTTTTTTTTTTTTTCCTCCCTTGGAAGGCTTTATGAAGCTTATGAAGCGGTATGACAAATGTCTCAATGTATTTCGAAATTATGAAGCAAATTAAAGATATGTCTTTAATGTCTCATTCTATTTTTCCCCCTTTCATACGCAACTCTGACTACAGTCGACATTGAAATCTTATTTCCAACTTCCCCTTGTAATTATTTTTATGATGAGTTATGTTTGTTTGTCTATGCAAGTACAAATAAAATGCAGTTTTTCTCACCAGACGCGTTTCCTTTTAATGACAAATATCTTCAGTGGCCTGTAATCACAGATATCTACAGCTTGTTTTGTTTTTTGAATCGAAAACAGTTCGTTAGCAAACCACGTAAAGTAGACGTACTGTTTTGTAAGTTAGGGAAATTTTAGTTTTGGATTTTGCCTTGCATCACGGAATGCCGGTTTGTTTTATGCAGTACTGGAGATTCTTCTTTGTAAATCACTTTTTTGCACTAATTTCCATTTCACTTATGCACATTCATAATTATGTTTTTCACAGATCAGACGTGTTTCTTTTGATTATGACTGAGTCTGCACAGTGTGGTATTGTAATGTTACCAACATCGACATTTATTTTTGTTAATGCTTTGCAATAAATTATGTTATGGTGTGTTTAATTTTGATGTAAGTGTAATGGAGTAGTGACGAATTTACAAATCGGTGTGATATTTTTGCGAAGGGAGTAGTAGTAGCGCAAAGTTGACTGAATGCTGGTTAAAAGTAGTAAATAGTGGGATGTAATCTAAAATGCAAAATGGCAAATACAAGGATGTAGAAGAATGTATAAATAGGGGGAAAATAGATACAGCCTACCGGAAAATAAAAGAAACATTTGGATATAAGAAAAACAGCTCTATGAATATCAAGGACACTGATGGAAAACCAGTTCTCAGCAAAGAAGGGACAGCTGAAAGGTGAAAATAGAATATAGAGGGGCTCTACAAAGGAAATGAACTTCGAGACAATATTGTAGGAAGGAAAGGGGATGTAGATGAAGATGAAATAGGAGATACTGTGCCGGCCGCGGTGGCCGAGGTGACTGAGGCGCTCCAGTCACGGTCAACACGGCCACTACGGTCGGGGGTTCGAATCCCCCCTCGGGCATGGATATTTGTGCCGTCCTAGTTCGTAAGTAGTTCATAAGTAGTTTGTAAGTTTAGGGACTGATGACCCCGTAGTTAAGTCCATAAGCTTAACAAACATTTGAACATTTTTTGGAGATACTGTACTGAGAGAAGAATTTGACAGAGCCCTGAAAGACCTAAGTCGAAACAAGGCCCCTGGAGTAGATGATATTCCCTCAGAGCTACTGAAGTCTCTGGGAGAACCAGCCATGACAAAATTGTTCCACCTGGTGTGTAAGATGTATGAGACAGGTGAAGTACCCTCCCTAAGAAAGCAGGTGCAGACAGGTGTGAAAACTACAGAACCATCTGTTTAATAAGTCATGGTTGCAAAATATTAACGCGAATTATATACAGAAGGATGGAAAAGCTGGTAGAAGCCGACCTCGGGGAAGATGAGTTTGGGTTCAGGAGAAATGTAGTTACTCGGGAGGCAATACTCACTTTACGGCTTATCCTAGAAGATAGATTAAGGAAAGGCAAACCTACATTTCTAGCTTTTGTAGATTTGGAGAAGGCTTTTGACAATGTTGATTGGAATAAACTCTTTAAAGTTCTGAAGCAAGCAGGAGTAAAATATAGAGAGCGTGAGGTTATCTACAACTTGTAGAAAAACCAGACAGCGGTTGTCAGAGTTGAAGGGCATGAAAGGGATGCAGTGGTTGGAAAGGGAGTAAGACAGGGTTGTAGTCTTTCTCCATTGTTATTCAATTTGTACATTGAGCAAGCTATTAAGGAAAGCAAGGAGAAATTTGGAGAAGGAATTAGAGTTGAGGGTGAAGAATTAAAAACATTGCGTTTTGCCGACGACATAGTAATTATGTCAGATACAGCAAAGGACCTGGAAGAGCAATTGAACGGAATGGACAGTGTGCTGAAAGGTGCATATAAGATGAACATTAACAAGAGCAAAACTAGGGTAATGGAGTGCAGTGTAAGAAAATCAGGTGATGCTAAAGGAATTAGATTATTAGATTAGGTAACGAAGCAATAAATGAGGTAGATGAGTTTTGTTACTTGGGCAGTAAAATAACAAATGATGGTCGCAGTATAGAGGATGTAAAATGCAGAATGGCAATGGCTAGAAAAGCGTTTTTGAAAAAGAGAAATTTGTTAACATCGAATATTGCTTTAATCCTAAGGAAGTCCTTTCTGAAGGCATTTGTATGGAG
Source organism: Locusta migratoria (assembly GCA_026315105.1). Lineage (NCBI taxonomy): Eukaryota > Metazoa > Arthropoda > Insecta > Orthoptera > Acrididae > Locusta > Locusta migratoria. The sequence goes on along the minus strand of CM048746.1, from coordinate 337,883,835 downwards.
TGTTGCCTTGTATGGGAGTGAGACATGGACGATAAACAGTGCGGACAGGAAGAGGATAGAGGCTTTTGAAATATGGTGCTACAGAAGAATGCTGAAGATTAGGTGGGTGGATCGCGTAACTAATAAGGAGGTACTGAACAGAATTGGGGAGAAAAGAAATTTCTGGCATACCTTGACTAAAAGAAGGGATCGATTGGTAGGACACATTCTTAGACATCAAGGAATTGTGAATTTGGCGTTGGAGGGAAGTGTGTGGGGTAAAAATCGCAGAAGAAGTCCAAGAGATGGATACAGTAAGCAGATTCAGACAGATGTAGGTTGCCGTTCTTATGTGGAGATGAAGAGGCTTGCTCAGGATAGGGTATTGTGGAGAGCTACATCAAACCAGTCTCCGGATTGAAGACTACAACAACAACAATGTGGGACGGAAGCAAGAGTGAGGATCAGGAGGTGGATAGGTCATTAAAACGAAACATGTCTGGTGAGAAAAATCTCCTTTTATTTGTAGTTTCATAAACGGACAAACTTTACCCATCATAATTATAAAAGCAACTACGGACATTAAGGTCACACAAACGAAGAATTTTTCGCCGCCTTGTCAGACAGTCTTACAATTCGACATCATTTTTCATCTTCTTGACATCTTATTATATATTCACAGTTCTTTTACATGCTGTACAATACCCTTCTAACCGATGGTTCTCGGAATTTCAAAGACTGTGCATCATTTCACATTGGTGAACACCTTCTGTAGGTCAAGAGATGCTGTAAAAATGTCGTGATACTTATTTAGTCTCTCTGTCATTATCTTTACCGGTGTCATCTTACAGTATTTAAAGACAAACTAATCGTCATTTGGCATATCCTAAATTTTCTTTTCCATTCTTGTACACATCAACGCCGATTTTTACGACAAACAGCGAAATCCGAAAGTCAATATGGGGGGACAGACCAGACTGCGGAAATTATCGTGAAATATCACTTATATTAAGCGCTGGAAATATCACTGTCAGAGGGAATTTTATCTGAAACACAGTGCGAAATTAGACCAAGCAGAGGAACATTAGGCATGATCTTCTCAACACGGAAAAATGAAAGAATAATATCTTGAGCTGCTCAAACCATAGACTGGGTGGACGGTGATACTTCAGTGAACGCCTTGCCTTCCGTGGCTGCCGTCAAAAGTCTTAAAGGCTGTTCCTCATGACGACAGTGATCACAAATGAATCCACTGGAGGACCATTTGAAGATGCAACAGGCGGGAAACAGGGCTTCGTGATAGCGCCAAAGCAGTTTGCAATATAATTTTCAACAAATTAAAGCTAGTTAAAGATCGGATTTCTTCAGGAATAGAAATCACATACCACAGGGATGGCAAGCTGTTTAACCTTAGGAAGTTCATGGCTAAAATCAAGGTGTTGATAACTTCTATTACGGAGCTTCAATATGCAGACGATAAGGCCATACCGTCCCCTTTAGAACTCCAACTCATTTTAAATCCTTTACTGGTGCACTCAGAAATTAGGACTCAAAATCAACATTCAGGAGACCAGCTTCTGGAACGTCTGCACAAACCCCTAAATGACAGTCAACTGTCAACCACTTGAGAATTCGAATATTTCGCGTATCTTGGTAACCATCACTGTGCAAAAGCCAACTTCGATGCGGAAACCAAACACCGTGTGAAATGTTCTGCGACTGCGATCGAAATATTGCGAATGAGAATATTCACAACCATGACACCAGCTGCCGCACAAACTACTGGTATACTAGTCTGTGTTCATACCGACTCTCTTATAAGTGTGCGAGTCATGGACAATATAGAGGCGACAGATCAAAATCCTTGCAAAATTCCAGAAATGCATCAGAAATATACTGAAAATCACATAATCACCTCGAGGGATAAATTCACTAATATTAACGTACTGAAGAAGGCCGGAAATAGAAGCACTGAGGCAGTATTAGCTAAACATCAGCTACGCTGGATCGGACATCTGATCCGTATGCGAGACCATCGCTTCCCAAACCAATGTTTTGTTTTGAATGAAGTGAAGGTCACTCCGGGCGGAGGTACGAGTCCTCCCTCGGGCATGGGTGTGTGATATCATTAGTTTAAATTAGTTTAAGTAGTTTTTAATTCTAAGGACTGATGACCGTAGCAGTTGGGTCCAATACGTTTACAAACTTTTAAACATTTCAACCTCACTAACTGGGTAACAGTTTCGTCTCCTACCATGTCGTTAAGTCTTCATATTCATATTCGGTATGCTGATCCCGCCAGTCTTCTAATTAATTCCACGAAAGGTGTAACTTTTCTGTGTTTTGATCTACTCCCGCCTACGATGACTAACTTTGCGATATATATAGGTTTTCCTCGCTGCCGTTTCCCCTTGCCTTTCTTGTTACTACTTGCATTATATTCCTAAGGACCTGTATTCGGAACACTCTTTAACATTTTTGTACCTTTTTGATATGTAAATCATTGTATGTTTCTTTTGTTACCTGCGGTTGTATGCCCACCAACCACATTTTCGACCATTCCAGTTAAACCAGACCAACTTCTAATAAAGTGCCAAATCTGATGCCTTATCGCAGTATCATTATTCTTAGCGAACTCCATAGCGTCTCAGTATTATTCAGCTATTTATATATCTCCTCCTTTCAACTGTTTTCTCAGACGATCTTCTTAAACTGAAGGCAGCTCTTCAGCACTACGAAGTTTACAGTAGCTTAAATCACGTAACATGACTGCTATGACCACTTGCTCACCTGAGATACTATGAGAAACCTATCTTCGTTTGAAAAAGTACTCAGAGCTCTTTATTTCACAAGGAACGCCTTACGAGCAAATTTCTGTTGTAAATTTTTCTTCTTTTTTTTTATAAAAAAAGACAACCTCTGATTATAAAGTTCGGTGAATTGTCATGTAACATTTATGTGGATGAACTATGAACTGCAGCGGTGGGGTGTCCAAGCGTTCGAAGGCGCCATGCTGCGGAGCCCGAGGTTGCTCAGCGTCGGAAATTCGAGTCCTCCCTCTAGCATGGTTGTTTGTGTTGTCCTTACTATAAGCTACTATCCGTTAGTTTAAGTAGCTTGTAATCCTAGAGTCTGATGACCAACATAGTTAAGTCCCTTACATTTACAGATATTTGAACATTACTACCTTGAACTACAGTTCCCTTACCGTCGTTCAAAATAGCCTCCTCCCATCATTATGCACCGCTGAGCTATGCGATACATGTCCTGGATACTTTGTACGAAGTCTTCCTTTCGAATGTTGTTCAAGATCCTAGTCACTTTTCGCTGGATGTCAGGATTATCGCCAAATCACTTTCCTTTCAAAGCGAGTGTGAGACGAGGAAATAAGAGGGATTCGGGATAATTGAGATTCGGTGAGTATGGTGGATGTTAAAGTTGCACCACTCGGTTCTTGCCAGGACCTGCTTGACGGTATTGGTTGTGTGTGGGCGAGCGTTGTTGTGCGTTAATAAATGTTCAAATGTTTGTAAAGCTTATGGGACTTAACTACGGAGTCATCAGTCCCTAAACTTACAAACTACCTATGAACTACTTACGAACTAGGACGGCACAAATATCCATGCCCGAGGGGGGATTCGAACCCCCGACCGTGGTGGCCGTGCAGACCGTGACTGAAGCGCCTCAGTCCCCTCGGCCACCGCGGCCGGCTGTGCATTAATGTTACAAAACTATTTCCCGAACTTTATTGTCACAGGTTGCATCTGTCAATTTCTCGATCCCTTCTTCTCCTCTTCCCCCCCCCCCTCCCCCAGTCCCCAACGACAAACGCAGATATTCATCATGTACACAGTTGTGCACTGTTAATACAAGTCACAAATCACTAACAGTATCACAGGATGATAGTTTACCTGACACTTTGGCGATCATTGACCAATTACATTGGATGAACGAGTCAGGTGAACAATGGATTCGCCTACATAACAAATTACAACACAAGAAGAGGAGAGAGGTGTGCTGGAAAATATTACTGCTGTCTGTCCATGTAAAGAAAAGCATTCAGACCAAATGTAGCACAATTACTTCTTTTCACTGCAAAGATCGCGCGTTTTGGGACAGATACTCTTACGCTCTAGAAAAAGTCCCATCCGTAGTTGCCAGTAACGTTATTACTTCACGGTGGTTGCAAGAGGGATTGACAAGGCTGAGTGGTTCACTTATTTTCCTGCAGTGCATTTACTTTACTGGCAAATACGATTTTTCTCACTGACAACCGATAATATACACGTATTTCGACAGGTGAAAATTTTGTGCCGCCGTATATCGTTCTGTTGTGCGTCGCGTACAATTATGTACATTTGCTTGACATGCAGTGTTTGCTTACAACCTTACGGAGCAGAATTACATCTACTATCTCCTAAAATTTGAATGAGTAGGCGGGTTAAGGGGTAGTCAACTAGCTGTATTTGTCCCTGACTTTTTGTAATCTTGAAATCTGTAAATTAGTTTTGGAAAAGTTTCGCGAACTACCATTCCGAACCTACACTGGGTACTCCAATGCTCGACGTAATTTCCTGTATATCAATTTGTCTACATATGAATCATGAAACTATGATAAATTTAAATCCAGACGTCTAAGTGGCAATAAACTTATGAAATTCCCATCGAATATCAAGTTCGACCGTATATGGCTACTTTCCGATTCATTTTGCGTTATGGAATAACACTTCAAGAAAAATTATTTCATAATAATGCTTCATCACAGCAATAACTGTTGTTAATACATACTTCATATAAGACGAATTTTATCCAAGAAATAAATGCTGCGAGACATTCTATATATGATGTTACTTTCACTTATTTTATAAAAGTAAAAACTGATACTTTTGAGTATGCAATCTGTTACAAGAAAGGAAATCCATGCGAGAGGTCCGAAACACTTCGCTAGGCCTTAATGAGATATTAATCGTTTCATATAAAAAAGTCCAATGTAACCTGTAGCTCCTGCTGTAGCACCGGCTGTTAAAACTAATTACTGCGATACCATTCCCTTGATCTCTCTCTCTCTCTCTCTCTCTCTCTCTCTCTCTCTCTCTCTCTCTCTCTCTCTCTCTCTCTCTGTCCATCTCTTTCTCTTATTGCGTGAGAATAAACGTGTGCCCCTCAGGCTTTAAATACGGATTCTTTTCTTATATAGTAAAGAGCCTTTCATTTCAGCTACGAAATGAAACGACACGGTTTGTTCTTCAGACGCTTTTGTAGCCTCGCTATGTTGCAAAACACGTGACGTATTACGTAGATATATTCGCTGGTAAACTAATCATACTCTTCTGCCTTCGTTGATTTTCACTGAGCCAGAATGCACCGTTGTATTGGTGTATAGTTTATTTCGTAACTGAAGAGATGACTACTAGAAGGAATAAAACACATTGTATGGATTTATTATTATACCCTATATCTTAGATCGGTTAGAGTGGATAAAAAGTCATTTTTCATGTACTAAACATGCAGACCATTTTCACTCTATAAAACAATGAAGTATTTGGCGCAACGGGCCTTTTTATGGTTAATTTCTATACATCAGTGTTATAGGGATCCAAAAATATGTATCCACTGTTTAAAGGTCCGTAACGTGCAAGCTAATTGACGTAGTTATCTCATCTTTGGTAGTGTAAGAGTTTTTAGTTCCGGCAGCTGCCTCACAAGCGGTAAACTGCGTTGTTTTATCAGAGTACAATCGCCGGATTGTCAGTGCTTTGTTCTTAGTTGCACCTAGTTACTTGAGTAAACATGGCTGGCACAAGGCTTATATTCTGTGAAAGGAAGTCAGTTTTGAAGTGGTATTTTAAGTACGAAAACATTAATGAGCTTCAACGGCAATGGCGAAATGTGTATCAAACAGAGCCACGGCCACAAATTTGAAGCCAAAGACTGTGTTAAAGTTGTAAACAAACAACGATCTAAACGACCTGTAACAGTAACAAGTCCAGCTAACCCCGTCGTGAGTTACCACAATTCACCCGATCACCACAGAAGTCTGTGAAACAGTGTTCCCCTGAAACTGGAGTGAGTCGCTCAAGTGTTCGGCGAATTTTGAAGACAGCAAAGTGGAAGTGCTACATCCCAAGACTGCTACGCGCAATGAACGAGGACGACACTAATCGTAAAATGGATTACTGCGAGTGGTTTACTAATATGGAGCGCAACGATGAAGAGTTTGCAGAGATGATTGTGTGGTCTGATGAGGCACAGTTCAAACTTAATGGTACAATAAATCGCCACAATGACATCAACTGCGCCGCCGAAAATCCGAACGTCCATGTAAACAAAGCCGTGAATTTGCCCAGACTTAACTTCTCAGGACTTTTACCTGTGGGGAACACTAAAGGACGTCGTTTGTCGACAAAAGCCACGCACATTGGATGAATTTCGAAAATCGATCGTACATTCATGTTCACATATCCAACGGAACATGTTGCAGCCATAGTTCGTGCTGCAGTTCGGAGGCATCGTTTCTGTGTGTATGTTAATGGTGACCATTTCGAACACCTACAGTGATATCTTTAAGTTGGACAATAAGCTACACTTTCACCAAAAATGAGACAACTCCGTCAATTAGTTGCATGTCATGGACTTTTAAACAGTTTTCACTGTCCGTTGGGCACTTTTAAATTTGGTGCCAAAGAACAAGCCACCAGTTTGGTATAAAGGAAGGTTAATTTATGAAGGCCTACAAACGGATGAAGAAATCACGAAAGAGATTTAATGTTATTTTAAAATTTGTTTGATTTTAAAGATGGAATTTTGTGCCACGTGGTTGGTGCTATACTCAATTTGCGAGACTAGTGGGGAAAGAATGACTCTAAAGCAAGGCAATTTTATGTTATTTGTTTTCGAACCCCCGACCGTAGTGGCCTTGCAGACCGTGACTGGAGCGCCTCAGTCCTTAATGAAAGCGTCCTACATTTTCCAGGTGTTGGTGAGGGATTAAGGAAGAATTTTTGTGAGAATGTAGGTATAGGTTTATACCTCCGAATGCAAATAAAACACAAAGTAATGAGCGGAGAAAATGAAACTGGCAGCGTTGATAATAGTGAAATCGAAGAACATTAATACCTTTCAAGGACACCGCATGGGTATCGGATTTAGAATTCCTTTACATTTACGGTATGTGAAGTACGTCACTTAAATGACAATCGGTCAAAGCCATTCGACGCAACTCTCAAAAATTGTCGAGAAAATCGACTATGGAGTTTTACAAGTACCTGTAAGTACCAATAATTGAAACGATTGCAGCATCTGCCAGTGTTGCTCACATGGTAGCATCCTAGCCTCACAACAATAGAGTCGGTGGTTCCACTCTAGTTGTAACAGATTTTATCAAAAATGTTCAAATGTTTGTTAAGCTTATGGGACTTAACTACGGGGTCATCAGTCCCTAAACTTACAAACTACTTATGAACTACTTACGAACTAGATCAGCACAAATATCCATGCCCGAGGAGGGATCGAACCCTCGACCGTAGTGGCCGTGCAGACCGTGACTGGAGCGCCTCAGTCTCCTCGGCCACCGCGGCCGGCCACATTTTTTCCTTTGTTTTAGAATTCAGTTATATAAAACATTTTGGAATCTTAATTTTATCCGTTCTAATACCACGTGTTGCGTCAGTTTTTAAGTGCATGTAAACGAGAATAACACTAAAGGGCCGGCTGCGGTGGCCGAGGGGACTGAGGCGCTCCAGTCACGGTCTGCACGGCCACCACGGTCGTGGGTTCGAATCCCTCCTCGGGCATGGATATTTGTGCCGTCCTTCGGATTAGCTAGTTCATAAGTAGTTTGTAAGTTTAGGGACTGATGACTCCGTAGTTAAGTCCCATAAGCTTAACAAACATTTGAACATTTTTGAACACTAAAGGTATTAAACATAAGGAGAGGCATTGAATTAAAATTTATGCTGTGGCCAGGATTCGAACCAGGGACCTCCTAATTTACTAGGCAGGTGCTATTGCCATTTTTTAGACTACTCAGCTAACACAGTAACACAGCGTTGTAGTCAAAGCAACTACACGGACTGTCTTAATGCACGTCTCCCTCCACACCACATATTTTAATTGTGCCTCATGTTCCCTGTGAAATGCGTATCAAATTAAGACAGTCCGTGTAGTTGCTTTGACAACAACGCTGTGTTAGCTGAGTGATAGCGGGCCGAGACGACTGCGGCCCGTCAGTCAGGGTCTGCTCGGCCACTACGATCGGGGGTTCGAATCCCCCCTCGGGCATGGATATTTGTGCCGTCCTTAGTATAAGGTAGGTAATAAGTAGTTTGTAATTTAAAAAAAAAAAATTAAATAAAATTAAAAAAGCCGGTCGCCGTGGCTCAGCGCGCCCGGTCAGCTGGTCAGAGGGCTGAACGTCCTCTGTAAGAAAAAAGTTGAGCCAAATGATCAACGAACGACCAAGTACGAAGTATAAAACGACCGCAGATCAAAGATCTATCTGAAGAACGAAGAAAAAAGTGTGGTCTAAAGCACCTACATAGGAAGTAGGAGGGGGTTTCGGGTTCGAATCCCGGCCACAGCATAAATTTTAGTTCAATGCCTCTCCTTATGTTTAACACCTTCAGTGTTATTCTCATTTACATACATTTAAAAACTGACGCAACACGTGGAATTAGAACGGATAAAATTAAGATTCCAAAATGTTTTGTATAACTGAATTCTAAAACAAGAACACTTTTATTACCTAAAACGATGGTTGAGTAGGTTAGCTGCTTGGAAAGCCATTAGAAGATACGGAAATAAACCAAAAATAGTATCGTAGCTGTTCAGGAATTGGACGATCAAAGAATACCGTCGTCGACTAATACTGTAGTTAATAGTGTAAAAACCTTACCGTTTTTTATTCAAACCATCATCATTAACGACGTTCTATGAAATATAGAAAACTATGAATAAACAAAAATACGTTCACTTTTCGTAAAAACTACCATTAGATATAGGATCTGAATTTTTATTTCATATCTACAAGGTTTCTTTGCCATGTAGACCTAAAATGTATTCTTCCGTCTGAAGGGAACCAACAATTCCCACGCACCTATAGGATAACCCGTCTGGATTTTTCTACGAAACTGAAAAAAAAAAAAAAAAAAAAAAAAAAAGGTCTGACGTGGCTGCTGCTGGCTCAACTGTCACTTCAGTTCCGTCTTGATAGTCATCGATATGAAGGTATGAAAGGAGGCTGTCGTATCTGTTTCTGCTTATGACTCAACGAAAAATGCCCCTTTCTGTTGCGTCTGTTGCTCAAATAGCGTAAGTGTCTTTATCTTTAGATTTCAACGCAGATGTATAGTTGAGAATACCAAAGAATGCTTTGAATTAAGTCGCATCTAATTCTCTAATATCTATAGGATTTGTGCTTTTCCCTTTACTCGTTCATGTTAAAGTTTGGGGTATGTGAATCAAAGTACTCTGTAAAACTTTGTCTCATCATTTAGTGAATTCCAGATTTTTTTTCGGGCTCCACATGATGCCAGAGAGCTCTAGCTGCAGGAGGAAGACCAGGTAGGTGCAAGCAAGTATTGGACCTCGGTTTTTGAAAATCGACTTTGCATTGTATCACTTGAGCATCTAAAACCATTATAACATTAGTAATATTCTTTCGGTGGTGCTGATTCTCACTCATCTAAGTCAGAAGAAAAAGAAAGTGTCCCATCACCATGCTCCTGAAGTTATTCCTCTTAATCAATATCTTGTTTACCAATAGAACTATAATCATTCTCGAGTGCAAAATAATCGTGTATTTCGTCATCTATATCACTTCCATCTCCCTCCAACCACTGATTAATACGTTACCAAAATTAGGATCGTTAAAATTTATATGTTCCTGCTATGACATGTTCACCTGTGCTGCAAAAATGATACAAAGTTCGCGAGATGTGGTCTGCGAGAATGAAACACGTTTCACAACAAATAACGAAGGCAATAGTAGAGCCGACCCTTAGACATTGTTGGATTCGTGATTTAATGATGGTAGAGGGCGCAAAACAGCATCCCGTCAAAACTAACAACTGAAGACTGAGTCAGAAAATTTACAGGTGGTCTAGCATTCCGCACCTCCTGCTTTAAGGGTCAAGAAGTTCCCTCAACTCAAATGACATAGTGGTGCAGTATGTATGCGTATAAACCGACATTTATATTAAAATGTGGAATCTTTCACAAATTCTAATATTACATTAGTTATAGGAAAGTATTTGTAAAATTAATACCCATTATGCCTAAGGTATCATCTCCTTGCTATAACTAATTGCAAGAGGCAGTGGAATCAATTGTTTTCGTAGTTGTATTGCCTAGGGTTCATGCACAATTAAATCAAAGCTACTTGCATCATATAATGATGAAGTAACCCCCCCCCCCCTCCCTTTCCCAGCTGCCTCCAGGCCTAACGGAAATGGTAACATATGAAATCCTAGTAAACAGTTGTGATAATCCAACATTCACATTTGGAGAATTGTCTACATCGATTCCCACTGTGTTATCATGATAACAATATGTAAAATTATAACTAAGCATCCCCTAGCTAATTTTAGACGTATGAGTTCCAACACCAGAAGAAAGCGCTGTAATTAGCTGTGAATAGTGAACATCTTTATATGATTATTGACTAACTTAAACAGGACTGCAACTAAAACAAAATGTTAAAAAAATATTCAAATGTTCAAATGTTTGTATAGCTTATGGGACTTAACTATGGGGTCATCAGTCCCTAAGGTTACAAACTACTTACAAACTAGCTAATACTAAGGACGGCACAACATATCCGTACCCGAGTGGGGATTCGAACCACCGACCGTAGTGGCCGTGCAGACCTCAGTCCCCTCGGGCACCGCGGCCGGCTAAATATTAACAATCTAGGCACAAATAAGGCATTAAATGAAGTACATGGTGTACATAGAGTACGGGAACACTTTCCATTATTTATTGCACGAGAAGTAAACATTGTAAAGGTGTCAAACATATTGCATTTTTAAGAGAAACTCTGAACGTTTTTTACAAACATTTGATATGCGAACCATGTGTCAATACATTAATGGAATTCTTGCCATATCCATTAATGAAACTGTCTCATTCTGGAAACATCTCTTTGGCTGTGGCTAAGCCATGTCTCCACCATATCCTTTCTTCCAGGAGTGCTAGCCTTGCAAGATTCGCAGGAGAGCTTCTGTGGAGTTTGGAAAGTAGGAGGCGAGCTACTGGCGCAAGTGAATTTGAGAGAACGGAGCGTGGAGCGTGTTTGGATAGCTCAGACAGTAGAGCGCTTGCCCGCGAAAGGCAAAGGTCCCAGGTTCGTGTACCGGTTCCGGCACACAAATTTAATCTGCCAAGAAGTTTCATATCAGAGCACTCTCTGTTGCAGAGTGAGAGTTTCATTCTGGATACAAAGGCTGTTATTTCACGTTTTTCAGTATTAGTGCTATGTAGTGTAATGTAAAAAGGAATTCGTGGCCTACCTTGACTAAAAGAAGGGTTCGATTGGTAGGACATATTCTTAGACATAAAGGAATTGTGAATTTAGCATTGGACGGTAATGTGTGGGGTAAAAATCGCAGAGGGAGACTAAGAGATGAATATAGTAAGCAAATTGAAATGGATGTAGGTTGCCGTACTCACGAGGAGATGAAGAGGCTTACTCATGATAGAGTAGATTGGAGAGCTGCATCGAACCACTCTCCGGACTGAAGACCACCACAACAACAACAACAAATTATTTCATAAAGAACTAAAAAGCCAACAGATATTATATATCTGTCAATCAAACAACTAAACAGAAAGGATAAAGAACGTGAAAAATCGAATTGTTTATTCGATTTCTAACGCTCTTTTTCTATTCCTTTTTGTTGTTAAACTAACAGATATATAAGAACTGTCGTTTTTGTAGTTTATTACAAGGACGAGGAGACCAACCAATTCATTGTGATAATAGTAATCACACGGGAACAGGGCTGTCGTAATAAGCGATTTAATTAATCCATGGTTTAAAAAGTTTAACAGATGCCTAATCACTTGAAGCGAACTGAAGTAAGAAATTAAATTCCTACCATACAGTACAATTTGATTGAAAGATTCCTGAGGACGTCTATGATACAATTGTTTCTTTATCGAAACGTAAGCCGTAATCACCGCTAATAAAACCGATACAATACTAATTTTACCTTCAACGCAGCTGATATCCTACTTAAAATTCCAAGCTGAGACAATTTTTAGTAGTTGTCCCTTCGTAGTGGCTATAAATTTTAATTGATGGAAATGTCATTACATGAAAATTATGAGACCGCGCTTTGAATTTCGATTCATTACGCTGCATCAGCTAGGTATTAATTGCTTGCTACAGCTCTCAATGGCGTTTCCACTTACCGTATATAGCCATTCAGGAACCAATAGCATCGAAACACGATTGTCTGTTATTGGAAATAGTATTTCAAGCAATTTTCGTGTAGCAGTATTACCTTTATAAATGAATAACCAAGTGATTATTGGGAAAAAATCTTAGTCTGCTCTAAAAATATGATGGATAACTAATTAGGCTTCGCGTAATTGATGGGGATTGCTATTGGCCTTTACTTCATTAATTTACGGGCGCATTAACTGCATCTGACGATTAAACTACGTTTACTACACCTAGCGAATTTAACATGGTGAAATGTTTAGTGGTACAATGTAGTGCATTCGTAATACCGCACACAATATGAAAGATACCGGCGAGAACGAGATCATTAGATTTGCAGATGAAATGGAATGCAGTGAATCGTCACTACCCTTGCAATGAGACAATTCGGGCATTAGTGCCGGCCGCGGTGGCCGAGGAGACCGAGGCGCTCCAGTCACGGTCTGCACGGCCACTACGGTCGGGGGTTCGAATCCCCCCGCGGGCATGGATATTTGTGCCGTCCTTAGAATTAGTTAGTTCATAAGTAGTTTGTAAGTTTAGGGACTGATAACCAGTAGTTACATCCCATAAGCTATAAAAACATTTGAAACATTAGTGGAGCGATCGAGGGTAATCCTGAAAAACTTAAATGTCGATGGTTGTAGAAGGATTATAACATCTTCCACGCGGTTTGTAGTCCAATGTTTGAGCACTTCTCGAGCTTCATCTACATGACCATTCTCATTTACGTTCCTGTGTAGTGTGTTCATCTGTCCTGCGTAAGAGTTTCTCTCCTTTCGCAATCGAACACTGCGAAGCACAATGGAACATTTTTTTTTTCTGGGTGAGATGTGATGCATCTTATTTTATTAGTAAGAACATTCTTTCCCTACGTAAGTGGTCGTCAACCCAAAATTTTCGAAATCGGAAAGAGAATGTTGGAGATACGTAATTTCGTGAAAATATTCTGCGCAAGGAGAAACACTTTGCGTTAATAATCTACACACTATTTTTCACATCACAGCAGTGACATTAACTAAATGAAATGCCGTGCCAGTTCCTTCAGTAGTCTTCGTTCATACTTACGATTTCAGTCTTTATATTCGGATATTATCAAATTCGCACATGAACTATAGAATGTACACCACACACACACACATACACACACACACACACACACACACACACACACACACAGACAAATATGTGATTCGCTGCGTAAAATATTTCTGATTATAAGCCCAGGTTCTCTACACAGCCCCAAGTGCCGGCCGCGGTGGCCGAAGGGACTAAGGCGCTCCAGTCGCGGTCTGCGCGGCCAATAACGTCAGGGGTTCGAATCCCCCCTCGGGCATGGATATTTGTACCGTCCTAGTTCGTAAGTAGTTCATAAGTAGTTTGTAAGTTTAGTGACTGATGAACCCGTAGTGAAGTCCCATAGACTATACAAACAGCCGCAAGTCCTTACGTTTATTGACCCAGTTCAGCGAATACATTGTCAATAGCGAGTATTTTCAAATGAAAATACAAAATTACTTTCACACTTTATGTTGTTTGAATGTTCAAACGACCCTTTTGCGAGAATATAGTAAGTCCGAATTAATTACGCCACACATATTAGAACTTCAACCTTCCCAAAACAAATATCCAGGAAAAATTCGCGTGCTCGAAAATAAACTAATAAGGCTCCAAGTCGCACTTAACAAACGTATGTAGTACACCTCGGTGAAGTTCACGTCTTCTGAGACAATGTGTAATTTTTGCGATCGCACACATAACAAGGAAAAAAAAATTGGAGTGGTACGAGATTGACATGAGTCTTGTACTTTAACGACCAGACACACATTCTTTTTAGTCCTTCAAGAGAATCTTATCGACTTTTACACTGTAAGTTACGCTCCAAACGGACAGAGGTTGTGCCTCTGGACAAATCGGACGTTAACTGATCAAATTCAAGATGGTAGATCCCTATTTATAAGATCCTCTGTTCGTAGGAATTGTACAAAACTGAAAATACAATGTGCTCAATACAAGTGTTATATCAATTTATAACGTCAGCATTCCAGTGCTGTAATTGGTTTTCTTGTACAATAAACAATTTTGTAATAAATACATTTTATTTAGTTGCAAGTTCATAACTGCCATTGAAGTGTATTTTAAGGAAACGTAACAATTATAGATATGTAACAATTTGTACATTTTGATAAAAATAGCAATACTGGTTTCACAGATTATCATGCACACCATATTCAACATATCGAAAATGTCGTTCTTATCGCCACATATGGCTCAGGTCTATTTTATCGTCTCCATACTCCTGTGGCAACAATCAATGGATTGCAATCGATGCTATTTTTTCAGCAGTGAGGAATTCAATTAAACATAGCTGTTGTATACGCTCGTTCATATCAGATTTCATTTTGTAACACTAATCCGTTCGCGAACAACACCTATGCCGGATAGTCAGAGTCATCACGAAAAATAGCTGCCATTAACTTTCTGATAGACGTAGTAGATCACAGTTTACAATCACTCCAGAGGCGTTCACATATCGCTTATAACCAGCCCATGTTCTCTGTCTAGCAAGACAAGCAAGCTGGCGTGCGCTATAAGCAGAAGGGACCAGCTGCTTTTCTCACATCGACGCCATCCTACTTCCGGCGGAAGTAGCCTGCTGCAATATTGCTTGCCATCTTACCTTCCCGCTGCGCTCCGCTACGAAGCAGTTCTTTTTTTTTTCTGTAGCTTTCGTTGTGGTTATATGAGTTGGGCTTGGATGTTGTTGAAGTCATTCTTTCTTTTCTACCCGAGGCGCTTTGTAATATATAGCGTGTACCTTGTAAGGGTCGTGAGGCACACTTTCGCAGCCATTTCTCCAGATACGAGAAATATTGTTTTTGCAGGTATATAGCAGGGGTCAGCCTCAACAAATGCTGAAAATAACTTCATTGATACGACGAGCTTTCCCTACTAAATGTGCTGGTTTGTTTGCCGATGGAAATACACATATAATTAAAGCGGACTCTCACCTCCACATTCGATAGAGCAGCCCCAGATTAATGGAGTGCAATATTCTGTGTATTAATATGAACTAGAAGGTAGAGGCCTACGATCGCAAAACAGTAATTATTAATGTTTGTCAGCTTTATGGACAGTGGTGTAATAATTAATCGGACAGGAACCACTGCTACCAGTATATCATAATGAATATCGTACCGCGCAGGGCAGGAACGAATTCATGAGTTTCTTATCTAACTTTGCTTGTCCCATGCGTCTAACATAATCCCAACATCTCAGTCTCCTCGTTCCAACTGCTTCATCTTTGGTGATCATCCCAGTGTTTCTTTGATTTACTCATTATGGACACCTTCCATCCACTATCCTCTTCTATTAGTGCCTGCAAACGTCCTTGCTACTTACATATCTGTAACCTCAAATTTATTATCAAGGTAAACTGTATCCATCTAGCAAAAAGAAAAAAAAAATGTTGTAACGTTTATTAAGCTTAAGGGACTTAACTGCGGGGTCATTATTCCCTGAACTTACATACTACTTATGAACGACCTTATACTAAAGACGACACAAATATTCATGCCCGAGGGGGGATTCGAACCCCCGACGTGGAACGGTCTCGCGCATAGTAGCATAGCGCCTCAATGCGCTTGGCCACTCCGCCACGGCTATCCATCAATCATTCACTGCTATACAACCAAGTTGGTCGAAAGATAGAGCGGTGTACTGCTATCTCAGTTTTGGTACTGACTTCCTCCTTGCAGAAGAGAGTAGATCTTAGTTCGTAACTTAGTGCATTAGATTTCGTACACATTGATTCCAGTTCTTTCACTATATTGCCATACTCTGAGAAAATACATCCTTAATTTTTGAAACTGTCCACCTATTCTAACTCTTGTTACTGTTATTCGTATTTGGCACTCAACATGTTTAAATCTGCTTCCCACAGAGATTACATTCGTTTTGGGATGCCGATATTCATAAGGATAACACACCTCCGATCAAGTTCTGAAATATTGGATTGTAACCTTTCAATCGAATCTGCCATAACAATTACGTCGTCAGCGTATATCAAACTGCTTATTTTGTTTACATCTATTTTTATCTCACGCTGCCAGTGTATAGTTTTCAACATATGATCGATATGAGACTAAGATGCCGTTGTGAAACATACATGCAGTATGAACAACAGAGGTGACGGGTTGCAACATTCCCTTGCCTCTGAGACAAATCTTATCGTAAAGTCAATTTATTGTCAACCTTAACTGCTACCTGACTACGAAAAGAGCTTTATTGCATGCACACGTTAGTCTCAAATTCGATAAACTTGTAGAACTGGCAATAGTTTCATCCTAGGAGCACGGTCATAAGTCTTTTCTAGACATATAAAACATAGATACAATTACCTGTTCCACTCACAGCACTTCCTCATCATATTCCGTCAGCTAAAGCATTGGTCGTGACAGTCAAATCAAATGTTTGTTAAGCTTATGGGACTTAACTACGGGGTCATCAGTCCCTAAACTTACAAACTACTTATCTACTACCTTATACTAAGAACGGCACAAATATCCATACCCGAGGGGGGATTCGAACCCCAGACCGTAGTGACGGTGCAGACCGTGACTGAAGCGCCTCAGTCTCCTCGGCCACCGCGGCCGACCGTGACAGTCTCTAATAGGCCTAAACCCACACTAATTTTCATGTAACTTGTCTTCAACTAATACTCACAATTTTCATTCAGAAATACATGTGAATATCTTACTCTCAACGCTAATTAAAGTTGTTACAATCTTTTCTTTTTCCGTACTTGGAAATTGGTGTTTGTGCTTTCGTCCGGTCCGACGGAATCTGTCCAGACTTTCACACCATTTCAGTTATCCTTTGTTACCATTTTAGACCCCATATTTTACTGTATTTGAGAAGCTCCGACTCAATTTCACCTACCTCAGCCTCTTTATTACACTGCAATCTATTGACCATCCTGGTTCCATTACCACTCTTATGCCATTGCCCCTAAATAACTGAAACATCACTGAACATTTCACCTACATATAGCAACTCTAAAAATATTCCATACATTTGTCCAAGGTACCCACAGGATTCACAAGCAGCTTTCCTGACATGTCTAAATTACTTGTTAACTCCTCCATCCCTCTCATTCGAAGACTGCTAATTTCGCTTCAGGGTAGTTTCTAACTTATTTCCAAAGTCTTCCCATATTTCTGCTTGGATTTAGCAATTTTCTTTGTTTCTGATGCCAGTGAAGTAATTTCCTCTTATCCTCATGTGTATTATGGTGCGCTACACTTTCCACAATTCCTTCTTCTCCTTTTTCATATTATTATTACTATAATTTTTAAACAGTGGATTTTAAAAGTACATCAACACTTTCTGACGGCAACGCTATGACCACTTAACTTCGATACTGTGATAGAAACCTCTTTTACCGCAAGCTCTTCGTTCCCATATTTTGGGAGGAGGCACTGTGAAACAAAACAATAAAAGATGATCTCTCTAAAGGATACCTTAAGATATAAAAGCTCTTTACTAGTAGAAGAAACATATTCAGAAAATCGAAGATGAAAACGCTCTCATAGTTCTTAAGGTGTACTTTCTGGAGTACATGTTTACTGGTTTTTTTCCCCTTATTTTTGGTCCATACTATCCCCTCCTTTCATGTGGAACACAAAGAACTTGAAGTTAAAGAGATACGCGTGACAGTAACGAATTCGAATATATGCTTATAGCACCATTGGGTGACATTTTGGGACGTGAGTTTCAATTCAAAGCTTATTTACTATGTTCCCTCTGCATCCCCTCGAAGTTTTCTGGTGTATTTATCATAAACTTTGGGAAGGAGGAGATGTCCTTGCAGAGGCAGAGGAGCAGATGGAGATAGGATGGGGAGGGAATGGGGGTGGGGAGTGGGCCGACAGAGGTGAAGGAGCAGATGAACAGTGGGATCGGAGTAGAGGGACAGGGAGGAGGGAAGAGGAGACTAGAATAAACAAAGAACGACACACATGTGGTTAGCTTTTCATTTTATCTTGATCAGCCATCTTTATTCAGTAGTTCATTAAACGTTTTATTGCCCTAAAATAAATTAAAAATGCAATCATCCTAGATCGTAAGAATACTCTAAAATGTTCGAACTAGCAAAAAATACTCATGTCCCGCGGCGCAGCTTCATGCGACAGCTGTAACATCGTGCCACAAATTTCCTGCTAAGCAGACTCCTGATCATCGAGAATAACAAGATTGCTCACAAAAACATCCAGCAAAAAACGGAAAAAAGAGCAACAGAAATAAATGTATCCAGAGTTAGCATCGTGAAGAATCTCACGATTATTTAACTGTGGTGTATTTCGAGCACCGGTGGGCCTGTTCTAGGGTTAATTTCGGTTTTGTCATCGTCAATTTTGATGAACCTCATTTCCCCGTCACCCGTCGACCTGAGTACATGCTTGGCGAGCATGGGGCTCAGAGCTAATGCTGTCTTTTACCTTCCTTCCTTCCTTCCTTCCTCCCTGGACTGCATTCCGTTTCCTTTCCCATCCTTTCCCATCCTCACTCCTTCACATTACCATCCGGGGACTGATGACCTTAGCAGTTTGGTTCCGCTGTCCCATACAAACAAGTTCAATTGTTTAGCTGCATTTTTTAAAAGTACTGGTGACAAATTAATAGTGATAAATATATCGTAGGATAAATGTAAACCACGAATCAAAATTTATTAGTTGTCCTTAGTTCCATTTTACTTTTAAAGAACACCTAACAAAATAAATACTTTCTAGTATACCATATTTTGCAATCATGCAAGGTTTTTTGACATATCACCTAACCGTTAGCTATGATAGGGAATGGTCAAGCATCCAACGAAACACCTTGACTACGCACTGCGCAATACTGCTCTATCAGTTTACCGGTAATCATTGCTGCAGAGAAGGGATCAATGCCAGCACACCTCAGTGCGATCTGCAGATGGTCTACCGTAGCAATTTCCGCCGCAGCGGTACGATGGAGCACTCCAGCGCTGCGGAGATAATCAAGGACCTAGAGAATCGTCACCAATGGGCGCGACGCACTGTTACCAAGCGTCTGAGGTAAACAGATATTTAACGCTGTTATTCACCAGAGCAACCATTGATCCCATTCATGTTAATCAATTTATTCAGAACATTCCGTTGCTTAATCCATATACTTTGAATAGGTCATTGTGTAAAAACGCGTGTTTACGTTGTGGGAAAGACGTGCAAAACACCATCCACTGCAGATGTTCGTTTACTTACTGTGTACAAATACAAGGATTCGAGGTACCATATTATAACACAACAGTCGCCATACTCCGTCACGATTTTATTAACCACATTGATATTTTCCATGCTCTGCTCAAACCATGGATCTAAATACTATTGAAATAAATACTTCAGCTTTTTAACACATCATCCTTATTATTATTATTATTATTATTCACGTAGGGGTGCAATAGGATCATGCGAAGTACAATTAGCCAATGACAATTTCATGGATGGCATTCCTTTGTGGCCAAATTTATTTCATACCTTCAAACTCATGTCTTTGTTCCACCAGACTACGGAGATCCAGTCATATTTTTTTTTTTAATTTATTTTTTTTAATTTCTCTCTGACCGTCTTACCGGATAATTCAAAATCCTCCTTAATAGCAGCCATCTATTTATTTGGCTATGTTTTGGCCTTACTTCTGTCTCCATGGAATTTTACTACATATATGTTTTGTTAAAGTAGTGGCCGCCATTCTTTTAAGGCGTCCATAAAATTTAAGTTCTCCTTTCCTAACGTCACCATGTATGTTGGTGTATTCTTCTGTTTCCTGATTACTTCTCAGCCAATATGTTTCTCTATGAGTTGCTGCTAATATTTTCCTTATACTCTTTCTTTCTTTTGAATTTATGTAGTATTCATCTTTATATTTAAAATTAAGTTTTCTGCACTAAAAAACATGCATGTTCTATTACAGTGCTGGAAAACTTAAGTTTATTGAATTAAAAAAGTAAATCTCCACTTTCCTAATACTAAGCCTACAAAAATCAAGCAAGAACAAAAATTGACTGTACATTTAGCTACTGCGGCCGAGTGGCCGAGCGCATTGAGTTGCTATGCTCCGATGCTCGAGGCCGTCCCCCATAGGAGGTTCGAATCCTCTTGCGGGTATGGATGATTCTATTGTCTTGTGTTAGTTTACAAATAGTGTCTAAGTTTAGGGACAGTTGTCCCCACAGTTAAGTCCCATGAGCTTATCAAACATTGGAACATTTCTTTACATTTTGCTTTTTTGAAGAAATCGTAATAAATATCCTTCTTTTTTTATGAACCTATTTCTTTTGTCTCTCACCTTATGAAGTACTCCATTGATCATTTCTATGATTATAATTTTAAAAATTCCGAATAAAATATATCAGTTTTATTCCCAAGGACATATTGTGCCCTAGCGTGATGCTCAGCGCGATCACAGTATAATATAATAGAATATTGTCTTATAATTCGGATGTTTCAGGCCACCTATACACCCCTTACAAAGTCCTGGGGTCATGAAATATTAAATGCACTATGTGCTAGTAGTAGGTATACTACACCGGATCGAAAGATGGGATTTTCCATTTCCGATTATCACTGGAAGTAGGCTATTTAGAAGAGGAGATTTTTGTTTTTATTTATAATTTTTTTTTAAGGAAGGCAAAAGGAAGAATGGCACGAATCGATCCGGCGTCGTGCACTTACTACTAGGAGACGTTGGAATTTAATTTCATACCACTCCCCGTGTTTCTGAAGGGGTGGCCGTATGTTTGTGTTTACGTATTGCATACAAATCTACAGTTGTGTTCCAATCTTTATGAAATTTTGTAAGGGTAAGCTTCAATCCCTGAGGACGGTCACCGTAATTATAAGAATCACGTACAGCACATAGTTTACGAGATATGATGTTATAAACAATTGTATGCGCGGAAAACTGTTGCATTAAGCGACAATACTGCTACTTTTCTCCTAAATCACTAGACCTATTTGAACCAAGTTTTGGTACACATATTCCTTGCCATGAGGTAACAATTGTTTTAGGGGTAAGAACCACATACTCTCATGGTCCCGGAGATATGACGTCATAAGCAATCGCAAAAAACTACCGCATCGTGTGATGTGACTTTATTCATACACTGTATGAGAATGAGAGTACTTAGCGACTTGTAAAACACATTAAACGTAATTTCAAGCCATTACTACACTTTATCTCACTGAGAACCAGAGAAAATGATGAAAGGAAAAATGTTTCTCACTTACTACTTTTCCGCTGTTCATGTACTAAACTATTGTATTCGGTATGACGTTACAATTTATACTTTCTACACTATAGACTGCAACCCTAGGATATTTTATAGAGAGTATACATACAAATAGCTGAATATGTCTTCGAAATTGTATCACACTACGACACGTTGTTAATGAGATATGAGGACATAATTAATAATGGTCATGGAAAACCGCTGAATCACGCACCAGGCTTTAATCTCTTACTTATTAACGAACTGTATTCGTAACAGATTTTACCGACATGCAGTACTTATACAAATGAATATAAATGTAAAAAATTATACAATTTTACAACATATAATTCAATAAATATGAGATCGTATATACTGCGATCGGTAAAGCGTTTAACACCATGCATTTTAAATGGAATCATTCTAAAGAAATCTGTACGTTGATTGATTGTATTTCATCAAAGGCCACGATACCACAATAAATACAATTTAGAGTCCCAGATACCACCATTAAAACTGTGATGTAAAATTGTAAGCGAAATGATACCAGAATGTAAGTTTGTTTAAATAAACGTGGAACATTATTTATTTTTCACATCCCTTCGTCCAGAATGTCGTTAGAGGAGGAGAACAAACTCGTATGAGGAAAAGATAAGGAATGAAATCGAACATCAGTTTTTGCATTCATACCAGCATTCACTTTACGTGATTTGACACAAATCAGAAAGAAATATAAATTTAAATACCAGGAGAGAATTTGAACCAACGTTCTCCAGAATACGAGATCTTAGTGTTACCACTGCATCCTTTTTCGGGAAATTGCACTGTAATAAACCGTAGGTCACAAAAAGAATTAGAGTGGAGAAAACTTTTTAAGACTAATAATGAATTGTTTAGAAATCTCCAAATATCGGACAGTTTTTAAGATTTTTGTGTATCACATAATTTCAGCCTGAGTGGTTCATTACAGAACAAATTACAGTTCCAAATAAAACAATTTAAAAGTAAGTTCGCTGTATTAAATTTCTGATTTGACGACTATGAATCGATCGATGAACAGTCTTGCGGCAAGTAGAATGTAATTTTTTATAACAGAATTTCACGACATTGTGTATCGGTTATTTTCTCTTGGTAAATCGCCCATATATGACCGAATTCAGGCGATATTGCTTGTGAGATTGCTAGAGATTTATCCGTCTTGCGTCGTTCTCATAATACGATCACTGCCGACGGAATTCTTGTTCCCCTTCTGGAGGCAGGTAGGATTTGGTGCGGATGACAGTGACTTAAGAGGACACGAAGAGTTTATCAATAGACATTCACTGCCATACATTGGAAGTAATCACAGAATTGGTCTGTGACAGCTCTGCAGTTGTGAGGACATCTCTGTTGGTTAAGGCATCATCGTATCGGAAATGTTCACAGCGAGCGATATTACAACCCGGAACAGTCAACACTCAGTAGTGACGTACATTTCTATTTCTTTGCTGCGTTCATGATGCATCCTTTGACCATTTCAAGCAGTTGGTTTATTGGCCTATAATGTACCTGGCAGGACTATCGCTAGAAGTTTAATCTTTGCATAGTGCAGCCCATTTTACGATGCGGGAGAAGGGTTTAAACACTGTGCGTGTTCACAGGTAATAGGTGGAAAGGTATGCAGAGTGTTTCGGCAACACGGCGTCGCTCTTCCCAATACTGTTCGGGACAGAACAAAAGCAATCACCGAAATGAGGTTCCAGCTACTGCCGCGCTTGGAGTGGCTTCCCTGTTCCTGTGACTAGAATCCCCACGAGGACGTGTGCAGTCCGTTGGGAAGGAGTATTGCTGCACGTGTGCAAGCGTCGACGACCATGTAACAGTTTTCAGCCATTCTGATTGAGGAATCGTTCGCTGTACCACATCTCTTTACCATTGTTGTAGCCGAACGGCCTGGAGCGCCACGTTTCGGATCGCAAGACCGCCCGCGTCGGAGGTTCGAATCCTCCCTCGGACGTGCGTGTTTCTGTTGTTCTTAGGTTAGTTTAACTAACTTTAAGTAGGTTGTAAGCTACGGACTAATAACCTAGCAGTTGAGTCCAATAGATTACAAACATTTGAATATTTTTGAATAAAAATCTACATCTACATGGCACATAGATACTCTGCAAATCACATTTCAGTGCTGGCAGAGGGTTCATTAACCAATTTCAAAACATTTATATATTGTTCCATTCTCTAATATCCTGCGGGATTCCGTTTTCGATTTGATTTCTCTTATTTTATTGGGATGGTCATCTCACCCTATGTAGGTGGATGCTAGCAAAATATTTTCACATTCAGAAGTAAAAGTCGGTGATTGAAATTTCGTAAATGGATTTCGCCGCAACGAAAAACGTATTTCTTTTAATGATTTCCACTTCAAATCGTGCAAAATTTCCTTGACGCTTTCCCCCCTGTAACGTGATAAAACAAATCGAACTGTCCTTCTCTGAACCTTCTCAATGTCTTCCGTCAGACCCAGCTGGTGAGGGTCCCACACTGGGCAACAGTACTCCAGGAGAGGAAGCACAATTGTGATGTAGGCAGTCTCTTTGGTGGAGCTGTTGCATCTCCGAAGCGTTCTGCCATTGAAACGTAACCTTTGGTTCGCCTTCCCCACAATAGTTTCCATGTGTTCTCTCCACTCGGTTCGCAATTGTAACTCCTAGGTGTTTGGCAGAATATACGACATTAAGGTTTGATTGATTTATCCTGTAATTGAAGTTCAGCGGATTTCTTTTAGTGATCATGTGTATTACATCACACTTTTCTTTATTTAGCCTTAAAAAGGCGTAAGGGGTGATTATCAAGCGATGCAGTCTTTCATAATCGATGTAGGTTACAAAACTCCCGTTCGGTCAACGCTTAAGTGTTGTTCATCAGTGTGGAATGCTTTCATTTAGTAAGCGTGAAAGGGACACAGATATGATTAGGACACTCCAGTGACCAACGCTGCAGGAGAGACATTGTGTATCGCGGTACGGGACTCTGAGAGCGATCTTGCAAGGGTATGGATGTAGATTGTAGATGGGGGGAAAACCCACGCTGACTGGAATGTACGAGGGGGAGTTGGGAAATAAGTTTCCCCTGTCGACTGTGGTCAGAGTTGCGTATGAAAGGAAAAAAAAATGATTGTCTACGAAAATAAGTAGAATTGTGATGTGTTTGCTTCCATCACTGGATGATTACAAAATTCGATTATATTACGGCACAGCGGCTTATGTCTGATGATGATGGTATGCGTGACTCAGTAATCATCAAGTGATGGAAGCCGTATTTTTGTCCGTGTTTGCCTTGAACAAACACAACACAATTCTACTTATTTCAGTAGACAATCATGTTTTGGGTATGTTTGTCCATTCCCTGTATGAAACATTTCTTTTATATTTTATGAAATATTTACAATGAAATGATGTGATCTGTGCGCGACAGGCGTTAGTAAAGGTTTGTGAAGTGATCATTTATTCAGCAGAGGTATACGTCTACGCAAGGACGCGCAAGTTGCCGAAATGCCATCAAATAGAAAGATTAGCACCAGACGACCATACAACTTCTGCGGGATCTTCCAGTCAACAGTGTCACACCAATTCACATTCGAACAGTCTGGTGATTTACTCACCGAAAATATGCTTATGGAGTTGTGTAATATTCCGTGGTACTTTTATCTCTGTACTTACTTCACTAATGAAGTACTAGGGGTATGGCTGGGGCAACATTGTCATAAAACAAAGATATGTTTCAGTGGGGGGAAATTGACTATGAGAAACTATGTGTAATCGATACTCTGATAAGTTTCGAATGTAATGGGGTGGAGGCAGACAATTTGGAAGGAAGAGGGCCAACGCTGATTTAGCTGTCATTCGTCCTCAAAAGTATTCAAAACTTCGTAAACGTATTGGACCAAACTGCTATGGTCATCACTTTCTAGACATAAAAAATACTTAAACTAAATCACACCAAAGACAATACGCAAACCCATACCCGAGGGAGGACTCTAAACTCCGCAGCATAGTTCATTAGACCACGCGGCCCATTGGTCGTCATAAATGTCATGGACTAAAAAGGATTTGCTCATTGTCGTCATGAATCATTCCCAAGTAATAATGAAATCGTAAGAATAAACTGTTTTCAGACTGAGATTCATGCGTGAGGCATACGTTTGAAGAAGTTGAGTATGTTTTCATTGCTTTTAGAATAGGTCTATTTCCATTAAATGCCCCATAAACGTCACCTGAACCTAGCGGAGGACATAAATTTCAATTTTCGTGGACTTTAATTAGGATTCCATTTGTCGTTGTCGGTAGAAGATGATTTTTTTTTCTTTTTAATATTTTGCGTGAGACATGGAAAACTATGATAAAACGAGTGTGCTGTTTTTCTGCAAAATTTATGTCCTCCGATATAGCATTTACTTTGTTGCACAATATTAAATAACATCTGTTGAAATGTATTGAATGATTCTGGAAGGGTCACGTACTCTTCAAAATTGTACTGCGATACTGAAGTGAACCTGATGCTGACTTTTACGATTATTTGAGGGTTTTCGTCGACTACAATATGGTTATTGCAGTATTCAGACTCTGACTGAACCTCGAGCCATTCGTAAATTGAATATAAACTAAGATGTAACGATATACACCGCGCTACACTATCATTTAGGTATAGGTAAGGCAGTCAACAATCCGAAGATTGAACACCACAGTGCTTTACTAGGCATGGTCCTGTTTGGAAGAGGTATGTCGTGGCCTTCCTCCGAGCCGGCCGCGGTGGCCGAGGGGACTGAGGCGCTTCAGTCACAGGCTGCACGGCCACTACGCTCGGGGGTTCGAATCCCTCCTCGGGCATGGATATTTGTGCCGTCCTTAGTATAAGGTAGTTGATAAGTAGTTTGTAAGTTTAGGGACTGATGATCACGTAGTTAAGTCCCATAAGCTATACAAACATTTCAACATTTCATTTTCCTTCCTCCGACCTTCTAACTGACTTACCCAGCCAGTTATAGGGGGACCTACAGTTTAACGTGGGTTCCGAACCACGGTGCTACTCGGTATTTTTCACATGAGCAATACTGGCAGAGGGGAAAGAAGTGGAAAGTGACAGATAAAAATCCTAGGTATCCTAGGTCCTGGTGGGGATCGAACCCGGGACCTTTTGAATTGTAGTCTACCACTGTGCAACCGAGGCGCACAACATTTAAGTATACTCCTTATAGTTAACACTTGTTGCTGTGACACCAGAGTAACACCAAAGACAATGGAAGAAGCGATTACGCTAGTACTGGTAACAATAAATGAACGGTGAACTGGTTCTACCCATTGCTTAGACATGTAAAGTGGACCGTATTTCATCAATCAGTTCTTTTTCAGTCTGTGATTTTTAGTACTTTTGTCATGACAAACTCTAAGGACAAATGTCACTATGTAGTCCCCTTTAATTTCATTATGTACTTTGTTTTTGTCGTGTTGGTTGAGGGTGTAGGAGTGCAGCACGTTTCGCGGTCCTCAAGGCTGCCACAACAGAGGTGTGTCGCCTCGGCAGAAGAGCGCACTCTGGCACAAAAGGAGTCCAGTAGTCGCCGTAAGTGACCGCGAGGCCGCCTCGCCTTTGTCCCAGATCCTCGCCCCACCTGCTGGCGGCAGCTTTGTTAGCTGGTTTTGTGCTCCGGTTTCCTCGGACACATTACGTTCCAAGAAAAACGCACGCTCTGTCTGCAGCACGCGCCTTGTAGCATTCCTTTCAGTATTCCAAATGGTGTCGTTAAGTATTCCTGGCTTCTATAGGCTTTCAACTTCCGGAAGATCAAACTATTCAGGAGTACTTAACGCTGCAACTTGAAATCATAGACGCATAAAGAGTTAAAGATAACTTTTTTGGACAGTGAAGAACTTTCAATTCCATTTAGCGAAAGTGAATTTAAGTTACTTTCCATGGTTTGCGCTCCACGTCTGAGATATGCTTCCAATACTCTGCGAATTTTCAGCTGTCAGTCGATCTTCTTTAAAATTCTTTATTGGCAAATAATGATTTCGGACAGTAACTGGCCATTATAATTGCATGTGTTTAACTGTAGATGTTATTAATGTGGAAAAATGCACACCGAGACTGTAATGACATCTACAGTTAAACAAATGCATTGATAATGGCCAGTTACTGGCCGAAATCATGATTTGCCAATAAAGAATTTTAAAAAAGATCGACGGATAGCTGAAAATTCGCAGAGCATTGGGAAGTTAAGTTGTACTATAACCCTCTCGCGGGCGCATTTTTATGTCACAACCAGCGAGGTCAATTTATTTGTACTGCAATATAAGTGTGGTCAATATATTATATTTAAATTTTGACAATTATGTTTTTCTGACTTTTTTTCTTAAATATGGTTGTACACCGCCTTGTGTATTTCTCATTTCCCTTTTGTGAGCTGTAAGATGTTACTATTTAATGTCAAAAACAAGGAAACTGTGATTACCATTATTTTACTTTAAAAATATTTATTTTCCATGTTTTCTGTTGACATTTAATATTTATTTCTCAAAAAATGTTCAGTTCATCGTTTCTATCTCTTGCGCCAACGGTGCTGATCCCACGACAATCAAAAACTGTTTTAGTAGCAGTTTTCCTACGACTGCTGCAGTGCACTACCACAAGATGTCAGGCACATACACAGAAGGTAAAACATATTCCTAGAATCTTTGAGATTCCCCTAAATTGGTGGTAAATATATTCCCTAAGGACCACAAATAACACTATGGTATATGTATTTCCCAAGTTCCTTTCAATATCGACATTCGTGGTAAGCATACGCCTGAAGAACCCCGCAAAACACGTCATTTGGTAATAAATATACTTCCCACAGATTTGAATGTTATATTTAACTCTTAACAGGAATCGTTATTTTTGCGAACATAACTGGAATCGCTTGTGCATACGGACCCTTGAATAAAATATTAGCATAATTCCTATAAAAGATATATTTAATATGTAAATGCTCAATGAATGTATTAAAACACGTTTTATTTGAAATACAAATCTACTTATATTCAGCAAAAATAGGTCTAGGTCTGACATTCTGAAATTTGTAATACCTTACTCTGGAATGTTTTATGATTAAAAAATATCTTGGGTTTAAAAACCGACATATACTAGGGGGTTTCTCATAACTTCCCCTTAACGTAAACACGGACTCTTTATGCAACCAATCAGAAACGAAAATAATAACGATACATGAAAGTGTCCGAATGTTACCTGTATATCAATACCTGAGCTAAGAATGGCACTTGTTACACGACAATTTTTTTTTTTTTCGTATCGTTTACAGATGAATTTAAAGCATTGTCGTATTTTTGTGATTGTTTGCTGTCAGTTTTGGGACCACATAAATAACGTCTTCATCTTTCCCATAAGTCACTTACAAGATGAATTTTCTCGCCGTGGATTGAAAATCGCTCAAAGACTCTGTGCCTGAGAGATTTTCCTCTAATAACAGTTCAGAGATTTATTTCTCAGTGAGATTCGGCTGCATTGTGGCAATAAAGTGCCTGAAACATCACAAGACAAGGTAGTATACACTGACTAAAAAATCCCGTATCTGGAATCGCGGGTCAGACCCAGCGATGGCACTTAGATCAACTTCCAATAAATTTCAAGCGACGAACTCCCGATCCTTAGTGCACCTCACAATGTACTGAGATTAGATTGGTGTGCGATACTGAATATTCCAGCGATTGGTTGTTAGATGGTTTTGTTGTTGTCGGCGGGTCCAAATTGACCAATAAGAAACGGAACCCAGAGATAGTGCAGCGGGCTACCAATAGGGCCCTTGAAGTGTACAGAAGTGGTAACACATATTCCCATGAATGCAGTAAATGAATACTGTTAGTGGGAAGTACGGGGAGTCGGAACATAAATAGTGACAAGTATTTATTCACAACCGATACAAAAGCGTTACTTGTTTGCACTTATTACTGACCTTCAAAGTAGTCACCAGCGTTGTGTAGAACCTGTTGGCAGCCATGTGGAAGGCGTAGTCTACCGTTAGCAGAGCCTGTTCTGTTGATGGTGCGAATGGAGCGGTCTACTATCTGACGAATTCTGAAGCGAATTCGAATTGAAATCAAAGTCACTAGGACGTAAGACCGGGAAGTATGGTGGATGGTACAGTACTTCCCAGCCCCATCAACTGAAAACAGCAGTCACGGCTTGCGCCGAATGCACTAATCCGGTTTAGAGCTTACGAATCGTCTGGTGGCGATCACTGTCCACTAAAGTGTCAACAGTATGCACGTCTTCTTCAGACACGCTAGGACAACCTGCCTCATTCATGTCTGCCACAATTTGCCGACATTGTTACATTAGACCGCTCGCTCACAACTGACTGTGTTTCCCTCGATTATGCGCACGCCGGTGACGTAGGACGGGCGAATCCGTTTGCTCGGAGGTAAGGTAGGTATGTCAACAATGTGTGATCACAGCGACAATAGTAGATTCTATAGTATAGTGTCTCCACAGCAGTGTTGCCACTATGTAAGTTCAAACCCTCGTATATCCACATAGTCTTCGAAAGTGTTAAAACAATATAAAGTAACACAATTAAATCTGCTTCATTTGCAAGTATTTTGGTAAAATCAGAGTTATAAATACGCCTATGAGAGTCTAAAGAAGACGATACTGCAACAAGAGTTGCATGTTGGTGTGGGCTGCCTATCTAAGCACGCACACACATACAAATTAGACTTGATTCTGTACTTTTTTTTGCAACCAAGGACAATATATTTGACAAGTTGACTACGCAACAATATTACTTAGTCCATAAACATAAACAGTAATAAACATCAGACAGTACTCCAAGGTTACCTGAAGAAGGGATACACACATGTTGAATTTAAAAGTTTCTAAGATATTTTCGTTGATAGAAAGCTCCGTTGGTTCTTGGTAGAATATTTGATACATGATCACTAATAAAAACACGGCAATGTTGGAATATTCCACAGTATTTTGGAATATTGTAACATTGTCGTGTTTTTATTAGTGATCACTTCTAAGATACTTAATACTAGTCAGACGCTGAATTAATGATTGTGGCACGGCCGGGATTGGAACCCAGGGCTGCCTGCTTACTAGGCAGGCACTTAACCCAATTTTCTGCCGAAAACTTTGTCATCCTTCAAAATCAACTCTGAATCCTAATAAGAATTTTTATAATTTTTTAATGAACTGCGCTTATATGTGATGCTTACTGGGACTTCTCGCACTGTCTTAACACAAACTTTAATTCTGCCTTGGTGGTCCCCTATGTAACACATATCAATGTTACCGTGACTCTCCAATATCTAAATAGCACCTCAGCGTTGAACATTAATAGGAACAGGCCCGCCTTGCACCTCAGGCATATGCGATACAAAAATTAAATAATAACCAAATTTCCTGAGACATACAATTGATATTATGAGACAATACCTTTTTGATATTACGAAGCAATATATATCTCTGCAAATTTAATTATTGTTAGATATGCATATCACCTACGCCTGTTGTACAAGACGGGACAGTTCCCATTGACGTTCATTGCTAGGGTGTTACTCCGATGTTGGACAGCCTCGGCAACATGAATTAATATTACGTAGATGACAATCAAGGCTGAATTGGAGCTTGTTTACTGGAAGGCTGCTTCTTTTAAGACAGTCTGCGAAGTCATGGTACTCATAAGGCTGCGTTACCTGAGTTGTAAAAGCACCTGCGTAGTAATCAGGAGGTCTTGGGTTCAAGTCCTGGGCGCGGCAAGAATTTTAAATCAACGGCCTGCCACCACATTGGCTCAGCGCGTTTGGTGAGAGGCTTGAATGCTGTCTCTAATCACAAAATTTAGCCGAGAACTGTAATATTACAAAGAACAAAATCGAACACACGTCCGCAACGCACAAAACTACCCTAGGAAAAAAATAACAAATAATATAAAATAAAGCTAAAGCTGCGTTCGAATTCAGGCCGCGGCACAGTTATTAGTTCAGCGCTCCTCCTATTAGTCAGCATCTTTGATATTATAAGACAACTAGCTGAAAACCGCGTGTTCTCCGGGTATTTATGTATTTATTCCAGGCATGAGTTAGTATTTCTCCTATCCTTTCTTTCTCTCTCAATCTCTCTTTTCCTGTTTAAGCATGTTATATACATGGGAGACTATTTTAAGGAATAGGGCTCTCTTGCATAATGTAGAAAATTATAAGTGCCATATCCAAACTAAGAAAGATAGTCATAAACATACAAATATAATATAAAATTCGTACGAGCTCATATTTATTTAGTTATATGTTGTACAATTGCATAATTTTTCAGGTGTATATTCATTTGTATAAGTGCTATATGTCTGTAAAATCTGTTGCGAATGATTCAATTAGTAGTAAATAAGAAACATATTAAAACTTGGTGTGTGATGGGGCGATTTCCCATGAACGTTACTGTTTACGTGTTCATATTGCAAGAACTACGTGTCGTACCGCGATACAATTACGAAGGTGCATTCAGTTATATGTGAGTATACTGTCTGTAAAATTTCCTGCGGCTACAATGTGTCGTGTAGAAATTATAAATTGTAACGTCATACCAAATACAGTAGAATCCCGAAAACTCGGTCAAATGTGGACCGAAGGTTGGCAAAGTTTGTGAAAATGCCGGGTATTCGGGTACGGAGTTCAAAAAGAATAGGTAAGCCTTTTTTGCTATAAAATACTTTCTATTGTTACTTTAGAATACAATATAAATGATGGAATACCGTAACACGAAATAAATGTAAGGCAATATCTAAAAAATTAAATCCGTTACATACACTCTCGTGGACTTTACAAAACGCGGTTAAGAAAAGACAAAGGCTGTACGCACAATGAGCGGCAGAGCACGCGCGGCCCCTTCACAAGTGTCTCATTGTTGTCTACTGTAACCGAATTCATTATTGTCCATCACGCCTAAGCTGAGTTTAAACGACACCGTGAAAAAAAATCCACTCCTATAGTTTTGATCAATACTGATCTTAGTATGAAAAAGCATTTACACAATGCATTAATGAAAATTACAGGATTCTGAAATATAATGTAGGTGGCACACCAACAGATGATTTTTGGGCCCATACAGAGCCTGTAACTGCTACACGCTACCATTTCAATTGTGTCCTGCATTATGCGAGCACGGAATAATTCCAGGGGGTGTGCCGGGGTGTGGCCGAGGTATCCGGACTGACGGGTTACCGAGTGCCGAGTTTTCGGGACTCTATTGTACCGGAGTTTTAGTCCACAAACAGCGTAAAAGTAAAACACGATAAACTTTTTCCTTTCATTATTTTACTGTGGTTGTCAGGGAAGAAATATAATAAAGGTTTGAAATTATCCTTAAAGTTTGTTGCAAGTCGCTAACTGCTCTCCTTCTCATATAGTGAACTGATGAAGTCACACTATCACGTGCTCAAGACGGGGAAGTTTTCATTGGTTATGACGTCATATCTCCGGAACTATTGGTCCTATCGTAGAATCCGTAGTTAACTTACGGACTCTACCTATGAACTACATTCGTGCCAAATGTCAGCTTCATAGGTGGAGGAGTACTTTTCGAGATTTCATGTTTTGTTTATGAGTGTGTGAATGAGTGTCCTTTCGTTTTTATATACCAGGGTAGTTTGATAAGTACGGTAAATTTGTACGAAAAAGCGGGAGATTTTCTGATCCTGCACTGTTGTTGGTAAGCCTGATAGTTCCACGGATATTACAGCTAGTTTCGAACGGAAGCTATTATTATTTGATTGTTGGCTGCCAGGTGCAGTGGTAACTACGTGATCAGTTCCTTAGATTGGAGAAAAACTAAATTCGTACGGTCATTAAACATTTTCATTTTAAGGGTTGCACAGCTGCACAGATCAAATTCGAGTCGGATCAGGTCCATGTTGATTCTGCACCAAGATTGAAGACCATTTACTTCTGGATCAATGAATTTAAACGTGGTCGGAGAAGCCTGGAAGATGGAACACATTCCGGTCGGCCCACGTGATGGCCACGCAGGAAACCATCGATAAGGTGCAATATATGGTAATGGAAGATCGAAGATTAAAAATTAGATAGCTAACATTGTAGGCATCTCAACTGAGCGAGTGCATTACATCCTCCATGCAAATATTGCCATGAAGCAGCCGTGTCCGGGACGGGTGCACGCCTACTCACTTTGGATCAAAAACTGAAAAGAAAGAACATTTATGCTCAGAATATAACACTGTTCAGGCGCAATCCACAAGACTTTTTGCGCAGATTCATAACTGTGGATAACACTTGGATCTACCATTACACTCCAGACACCAAACAACAGTCCACACAACGGACGAAGAGTAGGGAGAGTGCACCAAGGAAGGCGAAGTCTGTTTTTTCAACTCGAAAAGTTATGGCCACTGGTTTTTTTATATTTACAGGATATAATCCTGATAGATTATTTAGAAAAAATATCCATAAGTGGGCCTTATTATGCTGCTCTGCTGAAGCGTTTGAAACGTCCAAAACTGACACGGAAGAAAATACTGTTTCATCAGGCCAATCCTCCAGGCCACACAGCAGCTATTTCAATGCAAAAAGTGTACGACTTGTGACTCGAATTGGATCCTCACCCACCCTATACACCAGACGTGGCACAGAGTCTTCTTTGTAGTATCCTAACACAGGAAAGAGGAAAAGGGGTTGTTGGTCAGTCTGCTAGTCTCAAACGGAAAGGAGTGATACATAAAGACAAGTAATAGGCATCTACGAGAGATGCGGATTTCGGGACTCGAGAGGATACTTCTTCTGAATATTTAGAGAACTCATAGGTAAATTGAACTATATTTATTGCATTCCAACTACTATAACTACTACTCTGAGGCTAATCGTTTACAAAAAGAAATTATACTTCCGTTGCCACAACAGAAGTTATCCGGGGAAGAGCCTGATACAGCTACCCCTCCTAACAGCTTTTGGTGAAAGACGCACTCCCTGCGAGAAACAGAGTGTCGTGGAGCTTCCCCGAGGCTGGTGGCGAACGACACGTCTCTGGCACCCAACTCGTCTGAATGAGACCTTATTGCTTGGCCAGGGCGGGCGCACTGTCTTTTCCCACTTTCTGGTTCTAAGAATATCCTATTGGCTACTGCTGAACCAATCTGATTTGTGGCTTTGCCATCTCCCCGAGTCCTCTAGCGAACCCAGATTCAGCCCTGTCCCCTCTGCCACTCCATGGGTGAGGATGTGACTTGTTTTTGCGCTAAAAAACTCCCTCCATGGTAGCAACATTGTTCATCTGAAAGGAAAACGTAACGGTGCTTTCCAGTATGGTCAGAAACAGCATTGTTTTACGTCAGTTGGCCACGCCTTACGCTCTCTCCAGAGTGGGGCGCTCCTAACTAGCTGTTTTTCTCCTTTACCCTCTCACTCTAGCCTCGTAAAACCACTGACGTTGCTGTCCCCAGGGACTGGTATCAACTTTGGTACGTACATTAAGACAAGCCTGTTGGTAACCAAGAAATAATGTAACATCTTACAATAGCGTCGAGACACTGTATGAAGTTACATTGTTATTCTCCGAAAGGAAACCCTCAACCCTGAGACGGTGGCTGAGGACATCTGCAGTTCACAAGAAGATTTCTTTACCACTTACATCCCGTACGCTTCATGGGTCCATTGTAGCCTATTATCTACGATGGTCCCTATTTCTCAGCACCGAGTGCGTCCCTTTGCCTTCACATAGCCTTTCAGCAATAGCGAGAGTAATAATCAATTCATGACATCTTCAGACTTACCAAAAATTGGCAGACATGACACACCAGAAAAACACTACCGTAGTTTTTGATATGATTTAAGAAAACTGCGCCAATCACTTTTTCTTGAAATGATGTTTATTCCATGAACCGCTTTTCTAACCTTATCAGGCTCATCATCAGATGATATTGTAACATGATCCATGTGATGATGAACCTGAAAATGTTTGATAACCGGTTCATGGAATAAACATTTCAAGAAAAAGTGAGTGGTACAGTTTTCTTAAATCATATTGAAAATAAGTCACGGGTTCTGGTTCATCCGTGATGGATAATCTAAACCGTAGTTTTTACTTTTGACATGCAACAGCGTCTGTCTACCTCTCAGTTCGAAAGTTATTACTATTTCTACAAATGTCTTCTATGGTTTTTGTTTTCATCTGAATAGCTATGTACAAGCGTACATTTACATTTAGGATGACGGTACGGCTGGCCGAGGAGCTGATTAGGTAGCATCATGCTTGGTGCCTTGACTAAATGATTTGCCTACAAATAACGCGTAGTGCATAATGCATTCTGACACCTTTGGTCGTTACAACAAATCCTTAGACAGTCATCATGCTATTACTTGCTGTTGATTACCCGTCATAGGAGATTTTTAATAGCAGGTTATACAGACAATGAGTGCAACACAGTCGTCACAGTAACTGAAAGCTCCAAGAGAAGGTCATAATTCCCTATTGTTCATTCACATGATTAGGTCCAGCCTGTAACGCAAAGTCCTTGGAATGGAACGGGAAGGATTTTTTTCTTTGCTTTCTTAGTACTTCACAAGTAAATGTAGTGATCAAGGATATAGGTTCTTACGGTAAAATGTGAATCAGAATCGGAAAAGAAATTATAAACATTATTCTCTACAAATAAAGTTTAAAAGTGACTCTTGACTTCAAAGGATGGAGACGTTAAAAAGTGGAATCGATCGCGATGAACCAAAGCGCTCTCTGAGTTGTCAGGGACCTGTTGCTATCAGCCAGGAGAAATAAAAAGATCTAGTCCATTTGCTACATGTTATTCGTGATTGTTTCAACTCATGTTACCGTAATCTGAGGTTAACAGGTGGAAATGGGAATGGTCTCCTAGACAACCCGACAGACGTCTATGAAGACGATCATCGGACCAAGTACGTTCCAGAATGATACTCTGAAAATCCTCTTGAGAACACTGCTGTTTCCTTTGTAAAAACTTGGATATCTACTGATAGTAAAGAATCCTTAATTTGTAGTATTTCAATTGCTGTGCATATTGTTACTGTACTTTTCAGTTCATACTACTACGAAAACTATGTAAAAATGTCTTTCTTCCTAGTAATGCAATACAATGTAAGTAAGTCATTGTCATTGTCGAAGAATAGAAGTAGCGCAAATATTGTTCACTGCTTCCCACAAGGCTTCCCAATCTTCCCAAACTACTTGTATTTATATAAAATATTGGTCAGCACAGATTCTATTCAGAAAGTACAAGTCATAACTGAAGTCATAT
The DNA here is from genome assembly GCA_026315105.1 of Locusta migratoria. NCBI lineage: Eukaryota > Metazoa > Arthropoda > Insecta > Orthoptera > Acrididae > Locusta > Locusta migratoria. The sequence continues at coordinate 337,846,809 of CM048746.1, read as the reverse complement.
TCTTTGAAAAGTTTTTTTTATATTTTGAAGAAAGTTTACAGTATGTTTAGAAATGTTAAGCGGAACTGAAAAATATTTAACTCAAGTTTAGTAAAGTTTCAGTTGAACTTCGTAAAATTATGGCAAAATAATTGTACCCTTCTGTCCGATCACTTGTACTAGTGTGATGATTAGATTAGATTAGATTAATACTTGTCCCATAGATCACATATATGACGTTTCGAAGTGATGTGTCATTTTAGTAAATTTTGTCCATACATGACAATCGATATTTTGAGGATTTATTTATTTTTATAATTTTATTTTAAGTTTTATCTAAAAATTCATCTAAAGTGTAGAGTTTGTAGCCCTTTAGGTTGTTTGGTGGGAACGTTCGAACCTTGGAATGGACTGCTTGCTACTTCCTCCCCCTGGAGAATTGGCGATCATGCACCGCACCTGTACTTCTGCTGCTGCCTGACCGTGGCTGGCATCGAACTCCGTCTCTTCCAGCAGGGTTTCAGTGCTATTGAACCTTACTAATAGGACAGCAGTGGAGGAGTTACAGACGAAGTAAGCAAACAGGTTTATTCGGTATAACTGTCTGTATTGTTCTTTTGAACAAGGAGAATGTTAGGTAGCCTGTTACACATGAAATAATAATCAGTCTCGTTGCAGGAACAAGACACTATGAAAGTCGATTCAGTAAACTCATCCAAATTCGAATAGTCCAACCCCTAGCAGAGAGAGAGAGAGAGTGCACTGAGAAACATTACGTATCTTTGAGAGTTAACGGAAACAGCCCAGGCAAGGGCAACGGCTACAGTCCTAACGGTAACCTCGCGTACACTTTCGCCCGTTGCTTGGCGAACAAACACGTTTCCTCGTCCCGGCGGAAACATATAAAAATAGCGGACGACTGCTGGCTCAACTAGCACTGGCGTAGAACTGCGCAGGACTCGGCGTCGGGAGCGTCTCCCGTCAGTTTTATGTCCGTCACTCCAGGACACTGTATTGCTCCGCCGAGGAGAAGAGGGGCTCCGCAGCCAACCTGACAACGCGCCTTATGCGCCCTGGGTGGTTGGGACACCTGGAATAGCGTTTCTTCCGCCAAACAGCGCGAAGGCGTGTGTTACTCCGCCGTTGGTGAGGAAGAAGCGAATTTAAACTAACGGCCAAACGGGGCTTTCACGAGTACGCCATATTGTTTCATTTCCGTATTAATTAAACGGGACATGACAAAATTATAAATCCTCCGCCAGTAGGGAGTCAAGGTGTCAGCCAAGCCTGTGGAGGTTCTTACTTTATGAAAATTCACTTTATGTATTTAAATTGGCAATTAAATTATGCTACTTCTAAAGTACTGGGCCGATCAGCCAACGACCGATATCATTCTAATCGTAATTTCACGTAAGGGCCGAAACTGCTGTCAAATCACGGAATTAATTTTATTTGGGCACTCTCCCTTTGTCACAGGGCTGGACTATCTGTCATGTGCCTTACTTCAGCAGTTAGGTAGCCCAAGATATTGGTGCTACAAGTTGTCATTCAGAAATTCCTTTACTTTTAAATAATAGTTGGCTATCTGTCAGACTTTTGATGCTACTTGGTAACTGACCGAAAACATTTTTGGCAGCATAATTCACTCCTTTCTGTGTCAAAGTTATATTTAACCTTGAATAGTGAATATCACCCTTACTCCTAGTGTTATAGCTATGCACAGTGCTGTTAATTTTGAATTGGGTCGGATTGTTAATGACAAATGTCATTAGTGAATATATGTATTGTGAAGCAACAGTGAAGATTCCTAGATGCTGGTTGATCGTGGGTTGGCTCCGGCAATTATTCTGATTACACGCTTTTGCGCAATGAATACTTTTTTACTCAATGTTGAATTCTACATCTCACGGGATACTCTGCAAATCACATTTAAGTGTTCAAACAACTTACGGGTATGCTGCCGGGTGACGTCGTCGACAACCGCGGTTGTCGACGACGTCACCCGGCAGCATACCCGTAAGTTGTTTGAACACTCATTACGCCGGGAAATGTTAAAGTCTCACACATTTAAGTGCCTGGTTCATCGAACCACCATTATACTATTTATCTCCCATTCCATTCTCGACTAGCTCGCGGGAAGAAAAAACATCTGAATCTCCCCGTTCGAGCTCTGATTTCTAGTATTTTATTCTGATGATCATTTCTACCTATGTAAGTGGGAGTCAACAATATATTTTCGAATTTGGAGGAGAATGTTGGCGATTGGAGTTTCGTAAGTAGCCCACGCCGCAGCGATAAGTGCCGTTCTTGTAATGATTCCCATCCGCCGCGGTGGAGTAGCCGAGCGGTCTAAAGCGTCTCGCTGCTGAGCACGCGGTCGCTCGCCGTGGAGGTTCGAGTCCTCCCTGGGGCATGTGTGTGTGTGTGTGTGTGTGTGTGTGTTGTCCTTAGGTTAATTTACCTATGTTTAAGTAGTTTGTAAGCTACGGACTGATGACCACGCAGTTTGGTCCGATAGTTTTACAAACATTTGAACATTTGATTCCCATCTCAGAACCTGTATCATTTCCGTAATGCTGTCTGCCCTGTATCGTGACAATACGAAACGAGCTGCCCTTCTTTGGACTCTTTCGATGTCTTCCGTCAAACACACACAAGGATGACACACTGGGCAGCAATACTCCCCAAATGGACGAAGAAGCGTAGTGTAAGCAGTTTGTTTTGTAGTTCTGTTGCATGTTTTAAGGGTTCTGCCAATAAAACGCAGTTTCTGGTTCGCCTATCTACGTGTTCTTTCCAATTTAAGTCTGAAGTAATAGTAATTCCTAGCTATTTTGTGGAGTTTACGGCCTTCACTTTTGATTGATTTATCTTGTAAACAAAGTTTAACGTATTTCTTTTAGTACTCATATTGCCCCAGAATATGATCCCATATGAAAGCAGTGAATGAAAATAAGCATATAAGCTAATTTACTGAGATGTATATCACCAAATTTTGCAATGACCCTTGTCGTGCCGGCCGTGCGCCTGCACACCGACAGGCAGCAACCCGCACGACACGACGTTAAGCGACGCTGCCGCAGGGTCGCTCTATAAGGGGCGCCACAGGCAGGATGAGACAACACACGGCGGCCGATGACAAACACAGGAATCAACACAAACAGAGCGAGCCGCCGTGTGTCCAGCGGGCCTCTAATGCCTCCTGATAGAGGGCGTCCTGCAGCCAGAGGCCGCTAGCAGAGCAGCCACGCGGTGCCACGCCTCTGACTGCGATTGATCCGTCCTCCCTATAAGGAACCGGCCGACGGTCACCAGGTTCTACCTTACCCTCCACATCCGCCCTAGCCGCCACACCCCCACCCTGAAGTACCTTGGCCTAACCCTCGACCGTAACCTTTCCTCGACCCCCCACCTCCGCACTGTCAGACAGAAAGCCCTCTCCTGCCTTAACCTCCTAAAACTCCTCACCGGCCGGACGTGGGGTCTCAGCCCCTCCACCATCCTTTACACCTACCGCTCCCTCATGCGTCCTGTCCTTAGCAGCTTCCATCCAAATCAAATGTGTTGTGAGCTGTGCTCCAGTGAAGTGTATGTTTATTAACTGTGTCCACCACAACAGACAAGCGTCGCACCGTGTGTTTTAATTAGTGTCTCCTTGTACTCGACGTCCTATGTTATTATCGTCCTACTTTGTTTTTTCTAAGTCATCGTAGCTCATCATTTTTAACTAACTAAATGTGGTTTTAATCATCTGTCTATTGTAATGTTCTCCAAACTGTCGCCTTGTCTATGTTATTGTATCTCCATTGTTTTATCTCCTGTTATGTATTTTAATTCTCAACTAATATATGTCTTTTATTACTCTCGGCTGAAGAGTAGCCTATAGTGCTGCTGCCAGCCTGCCAGTGTACAGGTATAAAACACAATAAAGGAAAGAAAAAGAAAGGCCACCGGACCGCCTCCCTTCCCCCAAGCGGATTGTATATGATTTATCCCTTTCCCGCACCTTCTAAAATTCTTTGAACACCTCCACATCCTATACACCTCCTGGAAAATAAAATATCGTCACCACTGACCTCTCCTATCCTGAATACCGGGCCTCTGTTACGCCTTTAACAGCATGTTCCTCCCTCTCTCTGCCTCCATACTCTCAACATCCTATCCGAGGGTAACTTCCATCAACGTCCTGATATATACTCCTCCTGTCAACCTTAGCCTTCCTTGTAGATTAGTGCCACGTCCACGTCCACCCATCCTTGTCCCTTCTTCCGCTTGGATCCCCATCCCCCCACTCCTGTGGAGTCCTACCATCCCATCCCATCCCCACTCCGCCCCCCCTCCCCTCCTTTTCTACCCACCGCAACTTCCTTCCCCTCCCCTCTCCATTGCCTGGCCTGCTCAGTGATTTTAATTCTGTGTCGGTGATTTTTAGAGTGCAGGGACTTAGTGATTCAATTGTACGTGTGTTTTTAAAACATCAGCAACCGCCGCACAGGCAGAACATAGTGTTGCCAAGAGTTTTAAATGTGTCTCTTCGTCTCGTTGTCATCGTTCCGTTTCTTGAACATTATTGTTTTATCAACCGTGGTTTTTAAGTTCTAAATGTGTACATTTTGACATCCTTTTCACATCATTTTCATTCTACCCATTTCTCTCACCGTGGGTAGTCTTAAATTCTTCATATATTGTCACCTGGTTTTATTATTTTAAATCTACCGTTGCAGTATTTGTTTGCTCTCGGCTGAAGAGCAGCATGTTCGCTGCTGCCAGCCTGCCCCTTCTGGGGGTTAAAAAAAAAAAAAAAAAAAAAAAAAAAAAAAAGTAAGTCACCGAAGATTGTTCACCTCGGCGCTCCATGGAATACGGAGTACTCACCGGACGGAAACCGGTTCAGCGACCTCGGCTACGCTCTAGACTTCGTATTTCGGACTTTGTGTTATCAGTGCTTACCTTCGACCGGCTACAGACTAGGAATTTCTCAGCCGGCTATTCCTCGTGGACCTTACTTCTCCCGGTGTAACTTTTCTTCCCTGCCATTAGGGGAAAATTGAGAGAGTGCTATCAGCTTTATTCACGGGACATAGTTTGTTAGTTTGTACAACTTAGGAACTTTGCCATACTCCATATACGGAATTTTTGTTACTTCATCGTAATTAATGTACTATTAAATTAACCAATAAATGTGAGTTGCGTAAATGTCTGCTTATTGAGTCAAAACACCCCTGATAGCATAAGTAGCTGAACTCAAACGTTTCAGATCTTCAATGTGTATCTTCCGGTTCAATCCTTCGTCAATGCAAACACCTAAAAATTTTGAATATTCTACCTTGGCTACAGATTTTGGTTCAAAGTTTAAATTTATTAATAGCATTATGCCATTTACTGTATGAAACTGTATATACCGGGTTTTATCAAAGTTTAATGAGAGTTCATTTGTAGAGAACAATGATTTAAACCATTTGTGCACTGCCCCACTCGTACCTCAATACTTAAGCTTATCTAGAAGAATCGTTTCAGTTAAAGACATACCCTCAACGCCTTACCCCACACAAGGTCTTGCAAATATATCATTATAACTGGAAGTTCAACACTCTGGTTTGATGGGACAATTTTCATCTCGCCATCGCGAAACACAATCGATTATAAAGTCATCTAAACCAGCGTAAATAATCAGTGCAGACAGAAAGCGAAAAATCAGAATATAGTGTTGTGATCTTGATCTAAATATAACTCCTGGAGTACAATTAATAAATGATTTAGAGTCAATACTCCCTTGCTACTAATAGACCACACTCCACTGCTGGCGCCTCTCATTAAGCGTGCCAATTAATTTGACCTAATAGCCTTACAGCCTCAACAGCAAATCCTACGTCTGCGAAGCTTGGTATACTGATAATTCTTAAAGCAGCTCCACATGAAATAATTCGACATAACAAACGCGAGTAACGTACATCGAATCGTGTTTAATGTTTCATGTCGGAGCAATTGTATCTGAAAATAATATACTTTGTTACTAAGCAACTGATACGTAAATAAATACCATATGTTTACTCAAGGAAGCTGTTTCTTCCCTTTTTATATTCTGTTTTGTAGTCGATCTGTTTTACTACCCACAGAAATTTAGGTGAAGCACGTCCAGCTTGTTTTGGTGGCTATGATTTAATCTGTCATACCTCTCATGCCTCTATTACTTATTTCGTCAAAATATTTCTTTATTTTGCTTTTGGTTCTTTGACAGTTGCATTAAGTACGATAATTAGCGCCATAGCAAGTGATGAAATTAACAAGGAATCCGTCTCCTACACTGTCGTTGCTATAATTCTTCCATGGCATTATATTTACCGCATCTTCCACAGATTCGGGCGTCGTGGATGACGTTTTGATGCTGCATGGCAAATAGTTCTGGCTGTTAGAGAGTGTGTCAACGCTACCTACTACAAACAGTTGCCATTGACGCAAAATATAAGCAAAATGTGTGTAATCAAAATCTTTCTGGAAGGGAATATAATCTCTTATTAATAATAATTTTTTTTGTCGAAAGCTAGGCAGGGTATGAAAAGTTTTTCTAGCGAAAATATCATCTTCCAGTAGTAGATAAAAGAGGCGGTAATAAAAATATACTTAGCGGATGATATGAGTTAAAATTTACATAAAATTTAAAAACTTTATTCGTACATGTTACAGTTGCTTTAAGATCCCGAATTAGTTCTGAAATCTTCACGTTCTGGTAATGTTTATTTTGAATGCATAGCACATTCAAATTCGCAATTAAAACATGTTTAATTTCTCTCGCCTACAAGATATTAATTGTATGTTTACCATAAAGGTTTTCATCGACATTTTTCTCCTCTCCCTCTTTACTGTGTCATTTCACGTAATATCAGTTGATTTTAATTGTTTCCTAACTGAAAATTTCCAATTTCCTTAAAACATTTACCATAAATGCAGACACCTCTCTACATCAACATAACTATTCTGCAAAGTTTTAGCTCTATGTATGTTGTAGCATTTACTCCAGATCATTAGCTACGACATAAAAAGGCCGATTAGTTAATATAACAAATACATCATTATTTTAGACAGTACTTTATACTTCCAGTACTGTAGTGATTAAATCATAAAATTGGTACGTCTAGTCAATCTCTGGTAATAAGTTCAAATCCGACACGAGAAACGTAAATGAGGTGGTAAATTTTGAAAATGTTTTTTAAATCTTGTAATGATTGTACCGCAGATGGTGAGATTGAATGTACGGCCGTATCGCTATTTTGCGTGTGGTTCACCAGCCTTACGATATCATTACGAAAATAAATATGAATGACTGCTTTCAATTAGGCAGTTATCGATACAAAAACACTTAGGTTCGATCTGAGAGAATTTCATACCAGTAGGGATAGCTAGGATTCTTAATCGTAATAAATAAGAAATCGGAGGATTCCATGTTAAGTATAGTAATTTCATTATAAAAAACGATGGTGCACGAATTCAGGGATGAATTATGATACAAAAGTAATGAATCTCTAACAAGGATGGCACAACCTGTACCTATTATGAAAAATGGTTGATACTGAAGACGTGTTAATTGTTTATAGAAAATTAAAATTCGCTATCCAACTCGGTAGTGAGTACAATCAGAAACACAAGAACACAGACAACGAGTGGAAGGTATATTTATCTTTAACTGCGCTAAAGCGAATGCAATGTCTATCACCATTTCCCAATACTGCTCTGATAAGACGAACGGCGGCTGGCCACCGTGCATGGGGCAGTTCAACGTGAAGCTGAAGCTCTATGATGATGGTTCACAGTAAATGAACTACTTCGTTAAAAAAAGTCACTCAAGTATCAAACACGAACAAGAGGTTATCGCAAACTGCTTGCCTCACTGGCCAGAAGCAGAAGGAGAGCTCAATTATAAGCTTGTAAATGAGTACTTCGAATTGCAAATTCAATACACTGAAATAATAATTTTTTTCCTCTGCTCACTGAGAAACAATTATGAATATTTCAAGCAACGCTATCGTCACTTGCAACTAATTCTGAGCAAAGTCACTGGACGCTTTGCCAGCAGCTGCCCACCTGCGTTCTCGCACCGCGAGCGCATCTAGCCGAATCCTCGACTTACCTTTCAGCAAGCCCCAAGTCTCTCCAGACCGTTTTCTCAAGAGCGTATCACAGCTATAGCTGCAAATCTCTCAACCCCACATTTTCATCCTTCCAAACGCCTTTCATATGAAAAAGAAGGTTCTAGAGGCTTCTAGAAAGTTCCAGAACGTTTCGACAGTTTGGTAGTTGAAATCAACTCCTAATCGTAACGTCACCCGCGAGTTTTGAGGCGAAACGGCATGGGCCGGTCAGTGACCTGTGACCTCGCACCTCCTGGTCAACACGCCACACTCTCGATGCACCTTACGACTCCCCTCATCGCTTGCCGGCCTTCATCACTGACTTGGCTGCGTTCCTGTTTCTAACCAAGAAAGGTACTACATGCGAATATTGTTAATATTAAATGTTGGCTACCAGCATCAACCAGTTTTCTCAGTGACCTAATCTACTTTAATATTCCCACTCCTCCTACCTATTTTTGCTTTCAGATTATCTGGAATCAAACTGATACCAGTAACGACATTATATATCAAAGCACGTTACTGATTATTAATAAGTAAACATAGCATGTAAGGTGATGAAATTTCCTGCTGCTTTACAATCTAAAGGACTTACCTAATCTGTTCATCTGTCCCTTGGCTTACAAACTACTTAAACTAACTTGTGCTAAGGACAACAAATACACCCATGCCCAAGGGAAGACTGGAACATCCTACAGCGAGTAGCATCTTGCAACGCAGCTAGGCGCCTTGGAACCCTTGCCCACTGCACCGCAGCTAGCATATTTTCCACAAGGAGTGCCATTCCAAGTTTAGTAATTGATGTTTCTAAATTAAAACATGTAATGGCACCATATTTGATTTCCTAATCAAGAATATTTACACTACATAATCAATATTAATTTTCAAACAGGATTAGCTAGTAGGAAATTCGGAATTGTAATGGGTGTTTTTAATTGTATCAAGAAACTTGATTAATGCACATGTACAAATATTTCGAAGTCATCGTCAATCAGTGTTTTTCTAAGTAGTAAACGACAAAGAGCAGATGTGTATCTACTTGGCTCATATTTTTGAGTATGAGGGTTGGAACTTACACAGTGGCAACACTGCTGCGGAGACACTATGCAAGGCAATCTACTATTGTCGTCGTTGCGTGCACTATTGCAGACGCTCCTGTCTGTGATGCAGCGTCAAGGGTAACCGCAGCTATGGTCTCCGAGCTGATAGTCTATGCAGATGCAAACATCGTCGAACTGTTCGCGCAGATGGTTGTTTTTCAAACGTCCCCATCTGTTAACTGAGGGATCGAGACGTGGCTGCACGATCCATTACAACCATGCGGATAAGATGCCTGTCATCTCGACTGATGGTGATACTAGGCCGTGGGGATCCAGCACGGCGTTCCGTATTGCCCTCCAGTATTCAGCTAACAGTCATTGGATTGCGACCAACACGAGCAGGAATGTCGAGATACGATAAACCGCAATCGCGATAGCCTACAATCCGACCTTTATCAAAGTCGGAAACGTGATGGTACGCATTTCTCCTCCTCACACAAGGCATCACAACGACGTTTCACCAGGCAACGATGGTCAACTTCTGTTTGTTTATGAGAAATCGGTTGGAAGCTTTCCTCATGTCAGAACGTTGTAGGTGTGAATACTCTGAAAAGCTAATCATTTGCATATCACAGCATCTTCTTCCTGTCGGTTAAATTTCTCGTCTGTAGCACGTCATCTTCGTGGTGTAGCAATTTTAATGGCCAGCAGTGTAGGACCAGAACATGAATCCGCAATATACAGATGTCTGAAGGGTTGCATATCTTCAGTATGGAGGCACCAAAACGGTTCGGATCATAATAGTTCGTTCTCAGACTTGAATACTGTCCAGCGCCCAAGGCGAGCGTTTCCGGATATGGGTTTCTCCTTGAAAACCGATCGTGTGTCCTCCCGCACAACATATTGAGCGTTTTCGGTGTTTTTCTGAAGCACCCTGTATGCTGACTAAGCGTTATGCACCCTCTGCCCCACAATATTTTGTATATCATTTCTTTCCAAGTAGATTTGGCAGCCGTTACGAAATACTTACGTGTATGTGAGTGGTAAAGGGTGAATGTTGTCTGATAGCTTTGGGATAACAGAGAAGAAAGTGATCTGTTCTGCGATGAATTGTAAGGATAAAATTACACTTGTAAGGATACAATTACACTTTTCCAGGAAAGCTTGACCTCCAATTTGAATGATTATGAGGTATTTTTGCCCCAACTTAAATTTCATTCTCTAATACTTTCTCTCTGCATAACCGAAACTGAATCACTTTGTTTGCTAACATTGTAAATTATTGATCCGAGCTAAACTGACAATTGGAAGAAGTATGAGGTTTTCACATGAGTTGCTACTACTTGCAAGAATCTTTAGAAAATTTAAGAGAAAATAGTTACATATAACCAAATAATTACTTTATCCGGTCGCTGTACATTTAGCAATCTATAAAGAAAAGCAAGGAGAAATTTGCAGAAGGAATTAAAGTTCAGGGTGAAGAATTAAAAACATTGCGTTTTGCTGACGACATAGTAATTCTGGTAGAGACAGCAAAGGACCTGGAAGATCAGTTGAACGGAATGTACAATGTGCTGAAAGGTGCATATAAGATGAACATTAACAATCATAAAACAAGGGTAATGGAGTGCAGTCTAAGAAAATGAGGTGATTCTGAAGGAATAACATTAGGTAACGAAACAATAAAGGAGGTAGATGAGTTTTGTTACCTGGGCAGTAAAATAACAAATGACGGTCGCAGTACAGAGGATATAACATGCAGAATGGCAATGGGTAGAAAAGCGTTCTTGAAAAAGAGAAATTTGTTAACCTCGAATATTGATTTAAGCCTAAGGAAGTCCTTTCTGAAGGCATTTGTGTGGAGTGTTGCCTTGTATGGGAGTGAAACATGGACGATAAACAGTGCGGACAGAAAGAGGATAGAGGCTTTTTTAATGTGGTGCTACCGAAGAATTCTGAAGATTAGGTGGGTGGATCGCATAACTAATGAGGAGTTACTGAACAGAATAGGGGAAGAAAGGAATTTCTGGTATATCTTGTCTAAAAGAAGGGATCCATTGGTAGGACACATTCTTAGACATCAAGGAATTGTGAATTTAGCTTTGGAGGGAAGTGTGTGGGGTAAAAACCGCAAAGGAAGACCAAGAGATGGATACAGTAAGCAGATTCAGACAGATGTAGGTTGTCGTTCTTATGTGGAGTTAAAGAGGCTTGCTCAGGATAGGGTATTGTGGAGAGCTGCATCAAACCAGTCTCCGGACTGAAGACCACAACAACAACAACAACAACATTCTATTGAGTATGGGAAAACTAGAAGACGTAGGTATCCTTTAAAAATACCGAGTTTTTCAAACTGTGTATGACGTGCACAAGGTCTAGTTGTCACAATGCAAAAAAAAAAAAAAAAAAAAAAAAAAAAACGCGTTTCACAGAAGCACTCCAACGACATTACCCTCAAAATTTGAGGCTTTTCCCGTGACACCAACAGCAGTGTGAGTAGGGAAAGGATCGATCAGGCCTTCTATTGAAGAGCAGTCTCGCGAGTATCTGCCTTAAATTGCTTTCGCAAAGCCGAGTGACAGGGCTGTGAATTCGCCACAAAGCCACTGCATATGTTGCACTGGTAAATGCAGAGTTCGTCTTGGTGCGTTCATGGAAAGCAGGATGTTCACTGAAGTGCTGACACTTTGTGAAACGGCAAAGGCTTATGAACTTTACCGTCTCTGAAGTTAATATCGTAATATACTATTCTCAGCATAAACTAGCCTACCGAAGCCAGACGTGTGTGTCAGTGTTCTCGGAAAAAATAAGTAATTTAATTAGAAATAAAAAGTAGCTTAACAATTTTGACTAACGAAATAAATTTATTAGTGTGTTCTTCAAGCTCACCATTAAAGTTTTTTCATTTATTTGCGTATTGTTTCTGCAACCTTGAGAAGTTTTTTTGTTTACATTTGTAGATTCTCACAAAAGTATAGTAAAAATATTGTTACCATATTTAACCGGATTATTGGGGGATTAAAGAATAAAAAATATGAGTTTCTGGTTTATTTAAATGGTATAGAAACTGATGCCTGTCTGAGCAGCACATTGTCACTGACATGGAAAAGTGAATGGCAGTAGACATAAGCTAGCTGCACATATAAGTAGAAATAATAAAGTAAGAGGAGAGGATGCCATATATGTCAAAGTTATCACTGTGTAAAAAATTTAGAAGCAAAAGAAAGGTTAGAGCAGCACAATGAATGATGTTCCTGTCAACTTAAACTCAATGATGACTCGCTTGCAATTGTAAAAATGTATATGACCCCTTCAGGAAACTTCCAGTAATTTCTGGAAAACGTGAATGCCTTGTTGTGCTATGTGTCAGATAGGGAGAAGCCAATTATAATTTGTGGTGATTTCAAAGATGATTCACTGAAAGAGTGTAATAGGAAGAATGACCAACCTGAAAGTCTTACTTGGCTCGTACAATCTGACACCCGTTATTGATTTACTCGGATAGTAAAGACAGCAGTACATTGATAGATAACTTTTTTATAGACCAAGATAAGATTAACTATGTAAATGTTGGTCCTGTTAGAATGATCTTTCTGATCATGGTGCACAGCTAGTTACAGTATATGACATACCTCCTTCAGTAATTCGAAATAGTCCTCTAGAGTTGTGCGCTCAATTGGAGATTAAACAATTTCGGAGAAAGTCTGAGGGAGGACTCGAACCTCCAACAGTGAGCCGCGGTGGAGTAGCCGAGCGGTCTAAAGCGTCTCGCTGCGGAGCACGCGGTTGCTCGCCATGGAGGTTCGAGTCCTTCCTGGGGCATGGGTGTGTGTGTGTGTCCTTAGGTTAGTTTACCTAGGTTTAAGTAGTTTTTAAGCTACGGACTGATGACCATGCAGTTAGGTCCGATAGATTTACAAACATTTGAATTTTTTCCAATAGTGAATAGCTACGTGAACCGCAGCAAGACACTGTAGTGTGCACGGCTGTTTCAAATGTTCAAATGTTTGTAGAACTTATAGGACTTAACTACGGGGTCATCAGTCCCTAAGCTTACAAACTACTTGTGAACTACCTAAGACTAAGGACGGCACAAATATCCATGCCCGAGGAGGCATTCGAACCCCCGACCGCAGTGGCCGTGCAGACCGTGACTGGAGCGCCTCAGTTCCCTCGGCCACCACGGCCGGCACGGCTGTTTCGCAATGACTAAAGCCTACAGCACTTACACTGGACTGAGATTTATAAGGATCCTGGTACTAATTTAAAATAAAAATTATTTTATGATTCATTTGTAAGGGTATTTGAAAACAGTTCCCCAAGAGAATAGTTAAATATAGTAGTAAGAAACCATGCAACACACCATGGCTTACTATAGGAATAAAAGTATATTGTAACTGGAAAAGGGAACTGTATCTATCTGCAACGAAGAGTAAAGAACAAGAACAATTTATTATATTATATTATATTATATTATATTATATTACATTATATTATATTATATTATATTATATTACATTATATTATATGTTCAAGTGTTTGTAGAGCTTATGGAACTGAAGTACGCGGTCATCAGTCCCTAAACTTACAAACTATTTATGAACTAGCTAATGCTAAAGACGGCACAAATATCCATGCCCGAGGGGGCGATTCGAACCCCCGACCGTAGTGACCGTGCAGAACGTGACTGGAGCGCCGCATACTGTTCGGCCACAGCGGCCGGCTATATTTTATTATATTATATTATAAAACTACTGTGCTACATTACGAAAAGGCATTAAAAACCCACTAGCATTTGGATCATGTCTGAAATTAGTTGCTCTCATAGTAAACTTAAACCAATTTAAAATATTATTTAAATGGAGACAGGGCAATGAAATGGACAGAAGGACAGTATACCATCAAATCAGAAAAAAAGTATTCTATCAAAATGTCAGTATTGGAAAACATTTTAATGATTATTTTTAATGTTGTGGAGAAAATAATATGTAAATATTCATTAGATGTACCAAGGCAGTTAATGGATGTGGCCATACCAACACAATTGATACGATTTAAATTGCACATCCCTCTCCCTCTGAAATCAGGAAAATAATAAACTATCTCAAGAGTAAAAAATCACATAAAACTGATGGCATTTCGAGCCAAAAATAAACGCAAAGTATATTTGTTCAGGAAAGCAGATAGAAACAAAATACATTGCTTCTTGAAAGACATCTTCCACTCGTTTCTAACACTAAACGTAGGTGTAGACCAGATGTGGCTCAAATTCAAAGAAGTGGTATCGACAGCAATTGAAAGTTTTATACCTATAAATTAATAAAAGAAGGAGGCGATCCCCCTTGGTACACAAAACAGGTCAGGAGACTGTTGCAAAAGCAAAGGAAAAGGCATACTAAATTTAAACGAACACGAAATCTCCAGGATTATGATCACACTCAGAAGCTCGAAATTTAGCGAGGATTTCAATGCGAGGTGCCTACAATATTTATCACAACGAAACTCTTTCTCGTAATATGACTGAAAACCCAAAGAGATTTTGGTCATACGTTAAATATACTCGGGGCAAGTCACAAACAATACCTTCACTACGTGATAGTAATGGCGATCCTGCCGATGACAGCGATACTAAAGCAGAGTTACTAAACTTAGCTTTTAGAAACTCATTCACCAAAGAAGACGAAACCAATATTCCAGATTTCGAATTACGAACAGATGCCGTAATGAGTAACATAGAAGCAGATATCATCGGAGTAGTGCAGCAACTAAAATCACTTAACAAGAACAAGTCTTCTGGTCCGGATTGTATACCCATTAGATTTCTATCTGATTATGCTGAAGCGATAGCTCCTTACATAACAGTCATATACAACCGCTCTCTCGTAGAAGGATCTGTACCAAAAGATTGGGAAGTTGCACAGGACACACCTATATTCAAGAAAGGCAGTAGGAGTAACCCACTAAACTACAGGCCTATTTCATTGAGGTCAATTTGCAGCAGGGTTTTGGAAGATATCCTGTATTCAAATATTATGAATTATCTCGAACAGAACGATCTATTGACCCAAGGTCAACACGGATTTAGAAAATATCGTTCTTGCGAAACACAACTAGCTCTTTATTCACACGAAGTGATGGGTGCTATCGACAAAGGTTCGCAAATCGATTCCGTATTTCTTGATTTCCAGAAAGCTTTTGACACCGTAACTCACAAACGGCTTTTAATCAAATTGCGTGGTTATGGTATATCGCCCCAAATTTGCGATTGGATAGGGGATTTCTTGTCAGAGAGGACACAGTTCGTAGTAATCGATGGTAAGGCATCGACTAAAACAGAGGTGATATCGGGTGTTCCACAGGGTAGTGTTATTGGTCCTCTGCTATTCCTTATTTACATAAACGATTTAGGGGAAAATCTAAGTAGCTCTCTTAGGTTGTTTGCAGATGACGCCGTCATTTACCGTCTAGTAAAATGATCTGAAAATCAAAACCAACTGCAGAACGATCTGAATTAGATATCAGTATGGTGTAAAAATTGGCAATTGACTCTAAATAATGAGAAATGTGAAGTCGTCCACATGAGTACGGAAAGAAATCCGTTAAACTTTGTTTACAACATAACTCAATCAAATGTGAAGGCCGTAAACTCCACAAAATACCTAGGAATTACTATTACTTCAGACATAAACCGGAAAGAACACGTAGATAATATCGTGGGAAACGCGAACCAGAGACTGCGTTTTATTGGCAGAACCCGTAAAAGACGTAACAGAACTACTAAAGAAACTGCATACACTGCGCTTGTCCGACCATTTTTGGAGTATTGCAGCCCAGTGTGGGATCCTTATCAGGTGGGTTTGACGGAGGACATCGAAAGAGTCCAAAGAAGGGCAGCTCGTTTCGTATTGTCACGATACAGGGGAGACAGCGTTACGGAAATGATACAGGATCTGGGATGGGAATAATTAAAACAACGGCGCTTATCGCTGCGGCGTGGGCTACTTGCGAAACTCCAATCGCCAACATTCTCCTCCGAATGCGAAAATATATTGTTGACTCCCACTTACTTAGGTAGAAATGATCATCAGAATAAAATAAGAGAAAGCAGAGCTCGAACAGAGAGATTCAGGTGTTCTTTCTTCCCGCGCGCTATTCGAGAATGGAATGGGAGATAAATAGTATAATTGTGGTTCGATAAACCCTCTGCCAGGCACTTAAATGTGATTTGCAGAGTATCCCATGTAGATGTAGAAGAGATAATGATTCTCAGCCATATATGTATTAGCTCTCTAAAGCAGGATTTTGTCACTGATAGACTTAACTAAGTTACTTACACCATTGCACAAAAAAGGGAATATGTGTGATATGAACAACTGCCGTCCATTCTTACTTATGAAAGATTTATCCAAAAATTTTGAGAAAAAAAAATTCTGGAGTAGCTTCATATATTAGTAAAAATAAAATTCTAACAAAATGTCAGTTTGGTTTAGAAAATCCATTCAACAGAAAATGCTATATATACTTACACTGATGAAATATTAAATGTTTCGAATAACCGGACGTCAACTGTTGGGATTTTGATTATGTAATCGTAGAAGTCTTTTAGATAAGATTAATTTTTGTGGTATGATTGGGACATTGCGTAAATTGTTTAAATCATACTTCACTCTAAGAGTGCAGAAAGTTTAAATGAGGAGTCCCACAATGTTCGGTCATGAGTACTTTGCTGTTTTTAATTTATATTAATGACTTGACATTCTATACTTACTTAGATGCTAAGACAGTTCTCTTTACTGATGATACAAGTATAGCTATCACGCTTGACAAACAGTAATTTACCGATGAAATTTAAATGATGTCTTTCATAAAATTATTAAGTTATTCTCTAGAAATGAACTCTCATCAATCATAAAAGCCAGTATATATAGTTTCCCACAGTAAACGGCATGACAACATTAATAAATGCAGACTTTGAACAGAAATCTGTAGATAAGATAAAATTATCAAATTTTTTAGGTGTTTGCATTCATGGATGACTGAAGTGGAAGAAACACATTGAAAACCTGCTGAAATGTTTCAGTTCAGCTACTTATGCAATCAGACTCATTGCAAATTTTGGTGATACACATCTCAGTAAATCAGCTTACTATGCCTATTTTCATTTACCGTTTTCACACGGGATCATGTTCTGGGGCAATTCAACGTTGAGTAACAGTAGATTCATTGCAAAAAAGCGTGTAATAAGGATAATTGATGAAGCCTACCTAGTATCATCCTGCAGACATTTATTTAAGGATTTAGGGTTCTTCGTAGGGGCTCCAAAGTATCCAGGGTGTTTCACTAAGTGTGTTTGCCTCTGTAACTTATAAAATAATAGGTGACAGGAAATTTTAATGCGGTAGGTCAACACAAGAAATGTTACACTTTCTGCGGAGCTATGAACATAATTTATTGTATCATTTTCCAAAGAGTTACAGCACAAAGATATAATTTTTTAAATTGAACAATAGTTTTTTCTGTCGTGTATTGGATTTATTTAAACCAGCTGCGTCAAAATCAATTTAAACTACATTCCTACTACTGTTAGTTTGGGAGGTACAACCATTCAAAGTTCCGGGGGCGCAGGCTGCGATAGCTTAGCTGACTGGCCGAGTCGCTATCCCCTGGGGCACGGCCCACCGTCTCATGACCACCAACCAGTTAGCTACGCTGTCGCAGCCTCCGCCCCGTAAACTTTGAACGGTTGTATCTCCCAAAATAACAGTGATAGGAATGTAGTTTGAATTGATTTGGACGCAGCTCGTTTCAACGAATATAATGCACGATAGAAAAAAACTATTGTTCCATTTAAAAAATTATATCTTTGTTCTGTAACTCTTTGGAAAATGATACAATAAACTATGCTCATATCTCCGCAGAAAGTATAACATATCTTGTGTTGACCTACCACATTAAAATTTCCCATCACCTATTATTTTATTACTTACAGAGGCAAATACTGTTAGTGAAATACCCTGTATGTATTCACTTATGAAATTTGTTATTAACAGTCCGACCAGATTCAAAGGTAACAGCAGTGTGCACAGTAGAGCCGGTCATCTCAGCATTTAGACTCGCTAGTTCCTCGTCCTCGCCTTGCACCAGACTCGCGCGTTTGCTGGAGCCACGAGCTGCTCGCTACGCTACTCCCAGCAGCGGCCGCGCTTACGAGTGACGAGCGAGCCTGTTGTGGCTACTGGCTGTCTCTTGTGCACAGCCACAACACTAGGAAAAAGGGTGATCTTCACTATTACAGAGTTAAATCTTACTCTGACACAGGCAGAGGTGAATTATGCTGTCACGTAAGTCCTCGGTCACTTACCAAGTTGCATGAAAAGTCTGACAGATAACGAACTAGTATTTAAAAAGAAATTAAAATAATTTCTGAATGGCAACTCCTTCTTCACATTAGATAAATTTTTAGACAAAACTTAGTAATTTGCCAACGCCGGCCGCAGTGGCCGAGCGGTCTACGGCGCGCCAGTCACAGTTCTGCACGGCCGCTACGATCGGGAGTTCGAATCCACCCTTTGATTGGTGTTTGTGTCGCCTTTAGTATAATTTAGTTCATAAGTAGTTTGTAAGTTTAGGGACTGATGACCCTGCAGTTAAGTCCCTTAAGCTTAACCAACAAACAACCCTCAAAATCACAACAACAATCTGATTTCGTCCGCAAGTTTATATCGAATAACAAGAGACCCATTACAAGCAGAATATGTCACTATACTGATTATTGATAAACCTAAGTACTGATAGAACTGACGTCACCAATCGTACACTAATTGTTCATGATTCTGTTTTAATTTTTTTTTTTTTTTTGAGTGAAATTTATTACACGGGATGTGACTAACACACTGGAACATATAATGACCTCCGACTTAGTTAAGAACAATAAAACAAATTTACCACCATAACATTTTAAATTCCGTAATATTTTAAATGAAATCTAAATTATTAAGGTAATGATCATCGACAAAAGCTCCTGAAAAGAACTAACGACGTATTGTTAACCAAATTTTGCATCGGTCGTCTTCACTCAGAGGAAAATAATACTATAATTTTAAAGTATTATACAGTTTTATTGCTATTTGACGACTGCAGTCTCAAATTCTGTTAGTGTAGGTATAATGTCTCATCAATTAGCAGGCATGGCATCCTGTAGAGAGTTTTAATTTTATCAGGTGTCTTGTTTCATTAGTATCTATTTGAGCTGCTGTACGTCACGCTGAAAATTACTTTTCTCGCGGGTCACAATTTGAGTGACGAAGTGGGTCGTGTATTATAATGCTGAATCACGGTTTATGGAAAACTAACACTGTTTTTGCCTGGATGATAGACCTAAAGATTTTCACTGAATTGTAGGGATATGGTGCTACAAAGTAGACATTGTATCATTTACGATATTTCATATGTACTTTCATTACCCCTAAAGAAAGACCGTTATAAATAGTTTAGTTACTGTACCTCCTTTCCTCTACTGGGACTTCTGAGGAAGTGTTTGTGTAATGTACCAAGTAGTGAACGGTATTTCTCATTGCTGCATTCGTAAAGTTGCAGGACACACTGCGATTCAGCCACTACTGCGCAGACCACCCTAGCAAGCCATCCGTTAGGCCAATAATTTTGAACAATCCACACAATAATGAAGCAGTGCCCACGACTATTATTTTAAGTACTCGTAACATTTGGTGAATTTCTGGAAGAGTTCGAGCACGATGACTATTTGCACTTAAGCGCTCATTAGCCAACCCCCACTATCTTCACCTTAAATATATATACGGACGTCTCTTCTTTCGTCAGCAGTTACAAATTCAGCTACAATAAGCGCAACTGCCTTGCAAGCAGGAGACCCGTGATGGAATTCCGTCGTGTATTGGTTCATAAGTAGTTACAAAATAGAATTCAGGAACTGTTCCTGATGATGTTCTTTGCATAAGGGACATTACCGCGGATGGGAAACTCAAGTGCAGTTTTGTCATGAGAGTGGTAAGGAAATCCTCTCCCTAGATCTTTCTGAATATATGTGAGACATGCTCTGGCCTAGAGTTTAAAATACATTGGTGTGACATTGCACCATCGCGAAGACGTATGTTCCGCCGTTGGAGCAATATTTCACATTTCTAACTATAAGTTTCATAATATTTAAAATTCGATACCTTACAATCCCCCAAACCATCGAAACGTCATTCTAAAACGATCTGTCCCATTCGCTGATTCGATTTAATGGTCCATTACGCCATCATGTGTTTGACTACTGTAGTATGATGCTGAAGAGGCATATCATCCACTACAGCATCGAGATGATTTTAACTGCTGTTACTGACAGGTATATGTTGTGACAGTTCTGAATAGTCTACCTTGATGTGATGGTTCATCTAATTAAAACAAAGGTAACAGAAAAGAAATAGCATACCTTGTATGACTTGATTAACACAGCAGTCCTGTAGCAGCGGAACATCACAACTAGTGCAACAGCTTGCACGTAGTGCACGTACCAGCTACGCAGCGACTTACCTGTAAGAGAAAGACATGACAGAACTAAAATTGTCAAGTATACTCTCAATATAAATAGACGAACACATGTTACCACCCAGGGATGTGACAATTACGTTAGCCTGAAAAGATAAATTGCAGCATTATCGAAACCATTACATTTGTGATCAATGAGATGAAACGCTCATATACCTGGAAAAATTTGATCGAAGACGGTAACGCCCATGGAACGCTAAAGTGAAGTAATGAAAGTTTTAAAATTTAAAACATTCGGTTCTAGAAAATTATAAGTGCATCGAGGCCACAGTGTGAAATCCTAAGACCCATCATCACCATCAGTATCATAAAACTTACAAATTTAAACAAGCATTTATTTTTTGTGTATCTCGGGAATGGCACTAACAATTTGTGTGACATTTTCTATGTAGATAAGATTTTCCTCCTTTTCTCTGTAGAGATGTCATTTCTGAAAAAAGTACGATTACAAAACAAAATATATACCTATGACCCTTCATTTCGTGTATCTAGGCAACTATTGTTCGATTATGAACTCAAATAGTTTGTATTTTCTTGGCCGTGGCGGAGTGGCCGAGCGCTCTACGGCGCCTTGCTGCGAATCGCGCGGTTGCTCGCCGTCGGAAGTTCAAGTCCTTCACCCGGCCTAGTGGTCTTTGTTGTCCTTAGCATAACTTCAAGTAGAATTTAGCACTACGACTTTGGTATTATTCTCGGTTTGTGACGACATACTACATACTTTCGCTGGGGGCTAATGTTACTAGAAGAACGTTAGGAAAAGTAATGACGATGCTAAAGGCAACACACAATAATATACTAAACCCAACGGTAGGAATTCAGTTGATTACAATACGTTAAAGTTACATACTTTCAAGAAAAGAGAGTAAGAAACAAATGTCGTAACGTAATCTGAATGTAAAAATTCCTCTGAAAATATTTCAATGGATGACCGAAATAGAAGATGGTTCATTGACTAATAGCAACAGCGGTTTTGTGCTATTGTGTGTGAATTTGAAGGTGGAAATATCAGGGGGACCATAAAATATGAATTATTTGGATACGTGGCAGTGCGTTGTTCAAGTGAAAGAGATGGAGCATCGTTTAGGCACTCGGTTCTTTACTCATCCTGAGATCATTAAAATTATATCGGACTAGTTAAGCCTATTGAAAATTGAAAGAATTAACGGAAACTAATCATGCTTCACAGATGCTTATGAATAATTATTTTCCGATAACAGAGACTTGGTCTGGATAGATTGCCTTTTCGGTAGCATCAGACTTGATGTGGATATTTGTTAATAATGCCCAAATAATTATAATATTGCCCAGTGACATTATGAGGATCAGTAGTAACGCATAATGTAAAAGAGAAAGGTAGCAGCGCCCCTACCTTAAAAAATGTTTCAAATGTTTGTATAGTTTATGGGACTTAACTACGGGGTCATCAGTCCCTAAACTAACAAACTACTTATTAACTAGCTAACACTAAGGACGGCACAAATATCCATGCCTGAGGGGGGATTCGAACCCCCGACCGTAGTGGCCGTGCAGACCGTGACTGTAGCGCCTCAGTCCCCTCGGCCACCGCGGCCGGCCTACTCTAAAAGAGATAAAACTCGTAAATGGCAAGAAGTAACCAAACATTACGTCTTTTAATATATGGAAGATGCCTATATCCATAACTGATGTGTATAATAAATTGCAGTTCTTTATTTACACATAATTTCAAGGGGACGCTATAAACATAAAAGCAGCAAAAAAAAAAAAAAAGCGTAGCTTCCACTTGGTTCCAAGGTCTCCTGAACACAGAAGTTGAATGTGAAAACTGCATCTAAACACAGATCCTTAGGATGTCCACAACTGTCACTCAACCAGAAAAAAAGTGTAAATAACCACCCATGGAAGTCGTAATGCGAGAGTGTGTAAGACGGCAGACTAGTTCCAGTTATAATATCAGGTAGGACGTTCACTGCTTCTGTTATGAAGGTTTTTCGTGAGCGCATAGTTACTCTGTATCGGGAGAGAGTCTCATCAAGGGAAGTTTCCAGACGTCTCGGAGTGAACCAAAGAGATTGCTCGGTCGTGGAGGCGGTACAGATATACAGAAGGTGTCGCTCTGGCCGCTAAAAGGCTACCACAGCAGCTGAGGACCGCTACTTATGGTTTCCAGCTCGGAGGAACACTGAGCGAAATGCCAGTATGGTGAACAATGAATTTCGCAACAGCCACTGGTCGTCCTATTTCGACTGAAACCGTACGTAATAGGAAGCATGACAAGTAAATTCACTCCCGACGTCCGTATACGGTCCGGCTTTGACACCTAGATATCACGCACCGCGGTATAGATGGTCGCAGCAGCGTGCTGAATAGACTCGTCAGAATTAGTATTAGTATTAGTTATTGACAGATGACAGTCGCATCTGTCTTCCACCAGATAATCAACGGAGACGTTTCCATAGGTAGCGTGGTCGTCCTGAAATAAATAAGTTGTAAGGTGGTTGTCACCAAATTTTTGAGATTGCATAATGCGGGCCACCGTACGCCACTTATGGCCGCAGAAGGTAATCAACGTTTTTACGGTACAGGGTCGATATCTTACGACGAATATAGCATTTCCATGAGGGATTCATCTTATTGGACGACAATTCTCGCAATCATTTTAACCATGCTGTGAATGTTGTTCTTAAGGAAACAACGTAGTAACATTGGAACGGGCAGCATGTTCTCCAGGCAGTCCTATCAAACATGCCAATAACAAGAGCTGTTTATGGAACCAATGTAAGAGTTCATCGGCGTTAAGAAGTCGGACAACCTGGACCAACAGTCCCTTAATGACTTAGTGGACATGCATGCATCAGTACAACGAGGCGTGTTACTGAGTATTGAACGTAATGCTGAATTTGAAACAGAAATTCAGTACAACTAGGTTATTGTAGTGCAACTTCACAAATTATGGATATTAGGTTCACCTAATATGCAAAACACGGCTTTTACTTTTTACCCAACAATGTTTCGATACCTCTGTACCAGCATCAGTCGATTTATTTATTTGTTGATAGCAGTCTAACTCAAAATGCATTGTTCTAGTACTAATAGGTATGTCGATGTTTGGTCTAAAAGTTGTGTATCTCGTTTGGATATTACCTTGGTTTAAATGTTTGTTAAGCTTATGGGACTTAAATGCGTGGTAATCAGTCCCTGAACTTACAAACTACTTATAAACTACATCATACTAAAGACACCACAAACATACATATGGTGGGATTCGAACCCCCGACGGGGAAGGCCTCGTGCATCGGAGCATAGCGCCTCAATAAACTCGGCCACTCCGCCGCGCCTATTACCGTAGTTTTCCATTTCTTGGTCATATGGGACAGATTTTACTAATTGGACAATGGTAGCGATGCCATCTGCAACCAAGTAATCTGAGCAAACATTTGACGACTTAACATGTTGTTTCTAGTGTAAGACGTAAAATTTTCGTCAGAGGGGATGTCTAGATAATCGGACCATTCCTTTCCCTTTTTTTATTTTATTTTTATTTTTGGGAAGAGATAACTAGCTTGAAAAACCGAAAACAGAAACATACAGGCAATAGCGCCTATGTGACCATGTGACGCATTACAGGTGACTTACGTCACGGCAGTGAAGTTGTGTGTATGGGCCGGTTAGCTATAAAAATTTGCGTTAACAGTTAAGCCTTTGTGCAAATACAACGGAATGATATGATTGATGACCAAGTCTTTGATCAGTTTTTGTGTTATCTAGGTGTAGCATTCCGGACGGTCCATAGCGCCTACAAGGTACTTGAACAACTGACAGCCTTAACTAACAATGGAATTTCACTGGTCGTAGAAGAATCAGTGTGGAACGTTCACAGTAACACAGACACAATAGACACAGTAACCGGGCTGAAGTTTGCTTGAACCGTGTGATGCAGACCTGTAGTCGTGGTTTTGCAGCTTGTCAAATAGAGGAGGGTGTCCAATCGACCTACTACACAATTAGACCTTTAATCCACATTTTGGAAAGCGCAACTTAGTATAATGATCGTTTTGTGATATTTCGGGGAAAGCTATTTGCACCAGGATTTACGACGAATAATTCGCATTGATGAAGGCATGGCACACGATGTTTATGTCATCATCCTCTCTGTGACGAATATCCTGCTAGAAACACGAGCTACAAGACTTCAGTTGCCTCGAGCATAGGGCAGTACACACACACACACACACTCACACACAAACACATACACATACATACACACGCATAGACGTTCCTGCCTTGAGACCACGCAGGCACGCAGACGCAACTGTAATGGCTCACAAAAATACTAACTTTGACTAAGAAAATAAGCGATTCGTTGCAACGCGACTGGAACGTAGCTCTGCGTGATTTAGTAGCAATGAAAAGCTTCATCCGTAGGTGGAATGCCTGATAGAACACCTGGGTCATCTGTCTGCCGAATCTTTGCCGTGGTTAATTCTAGGAGTGATGATACACGTTATTAGAATGATATCCCTTACAGTCTCTGATGCGAGGCTCTAATCAAAATGATATGTAGTATAGGCTATATAGGAACACAGAGATTAATCCATATCAAAATCTTAACGTTTTATATCGGGACTGTCAGAACCCTACTGGTATAGGCCACAATCACCTTCAAACATGAGAAGGTTTAATTTGAATTGCAGACTGTCTGGTACGAAATTCGATTTTACATACTGATAGACTTGTCTGAAAAAACGAAGAATAAAATCATACTATTAAGATACACGTTGGTATAATGATGTTCCTGAAATGCAGCGGAAGTCATTTAAACACATAGCATTTAATATAAGTATGTAAAGCATCAGTGGAAACATATCAGCTTTCTAGTGTATACCCTGTTCCTTTCACTGAATCATACGTTTGTTCAATACTATATTTCAGTATTAATGGGGAAGGGTCTCAACATTTCATTTATCCATGCAATTACTCAAACCGTTCTTAATATTTCCCCACTATACAAATCTATGTATTCTCTGTCTGCCACGTTATATCCCTTGTAAGAACGAAATCGCCTTTGGTAGAGGCAGAGTTCAAATTGCCGAACAATCATCAATAATTTAGAAATTATCTGGATTAATTAAATCGATTAGATTGAATTTCGGGAGTTATTCCTTTCGAAATAATACTTACGTAGTGTCGCCGGTGCTTTTGCTGTATATGCTGGAACAACAAAGTAAAAATTTTGCAGTAGAAGGACATAGTCAATTCTCTCGATCCGTTGGCTCTCTCATTTTGTGTGTATGTATTTCGATCACTCCTCCCTCCTACTAAATTACTCTCTCCCTCTTTATTATGTGAGAGTAAAAACACATCCGAATGAAATGTGGTATCACAATCAGGCACTTTATCTTAGTCAATTACTCTTATGAATATTTTAAAATTTATTCCTTTTTCAATGAAACGTCAACTTGTTTTATTGTTGACGAACTGTAGACGTACAGAGATAAGGAGATAAGTAATTAATACAAAAAGCACTCATCACATATTAGAGTTGTGCAAAAACTAAGAAATGTGCAAATAAACAACAATTACTGTTTATTTTCCTGGAAGCGTCAATATTAAAATAAGGGTACCAGGAAACATCGGCAAAAATGCAAATGAAGTAGTGAGCTTCGTTTGCTCATCGATAGCAATGCTTCATTCATAAACAAGCTTATATTTCTAGTGTACTGAAATACGCGGTATGCATAAATTCAGTTATGAGTATAGCTATAGTCTAGTGTAAAATAGTGAGCCAATACAAATCGTGACCGAACTGTCGGTCAGATCCTGAAAGATTGGCAATTCGGCCTCACACTCAAAAGAATGTTACTGATTTTTTTCTAAACATCGTCTATCGCTGTTTGGTAATCTTAAATGTTGAACGAGAATCTACAAATCTTCTTGTCAAAGGATACCCAGCGATCAATTTTAGGATGTTTGAATGTGTGTGAATCGCTAAGGAGCAGTTTTCAGCTCTATAGCATCGTTACTGCATTTGCGTGCCATTTGGCAATAAATCAGATCACGGAACAGCGTTGGTTTATTCCACTATCACGATAGCCTAATATATTAGTCGCCATATATAGGCAGACGTAATCCACAGCGTACTTCCGGTGTCATTGAGGACAAAGTAGGAGAAAATTCTATTACTGACGAAGGTATCTGATGAAGATTGACGGGCATTCTGCGACGCATAAAACACAAAAATAAGTTTATTCGGGAGAGGAAAGTGAAAGTATGCAATTTCACTTTACAATATTAGTATGCAGAGTTCTGTGAAATCGCCAGTAGCGTATTCATTGAATAACTTCGAGCAATGAAATAAGAAAAGAATTGTAGGAAACTGTTAATAGTGCAAAGAAAAATTGTACCGTACTAAGAGGTCCATATCTCGATTGTAACGGCAATCAGAAATCTACGGAGAGATGAGTGTAAGGAGCACAGAATACTTGCCATGTAGGAATGAACTGATACGTAACTGCTAAAACTGTCACACTCAGGAAAGTGAATTTCTTAGCATCAAAATTAAGGAAGACTCAGTATTGCAAGCTACAGTAATTAAGAGAATTAAAAGAACCCTTCTTTGAAAACCCATAACTTTTTTCTAGGCACTACTTATGTTCTAAATTTACCTCAAAGGTGTCTACAAACTTGTACAGTATTGTAGACGTAAACACAGTCTGTTACCGTGTGGCGTTGGGCTGTAGCTGATGGACGAATTGTAAAATAGCGTGTCAACTGCCTGTACTTTTACTGTCTCTTGGCATTTCGTCACAGAATGACACTAAACTCAAGAACTGAAGAAGTACAAACATTCAATGCTGGTATGGATCAAGTTCAAATTTCGTCGAATGTTATTTGGCCACCGCGGAATAGCAGTGCGCACTGAGGCACCGTGCTGTGGTGCGCGCGGCCGTTCGCCGTGGAGGTTCAAGTCCTCCCTCGGGCGTGGTTGTCTTTAGGTTAGTTTGACTTAGTTTAAGTACTTTTTAAGCCTAGAGACTAATAACCAAACAGTTAAGTCCCATACATTTACAAACATTTGAACAATGTTAATGGTATTTACCGTTTCTAGAGGTTCCATTATGTATACTAGATGAAAATTACAGTTTTGCAACCATCAGGAAAGGGCTGAATTGTTCAGATGTTGTCGCATAGCCTAATGTAAGGAAAATTGGCAAGCTACCGATCACACTGCGAACTGTTGCTATTGTGGATATCAACGGCCCAAAGACAAGGGGTGGTATCGTTGTCACACTTGACGAAACTTTCGTAGGTCTTTTCGTCCTAATTCTAAACTGCGATGTCTCTTAAATGAGATTGTGCGTTGAATTCTGATCATCTACCTCTACATTTACATAAGTACTTCGCTTATCACATGTAAGTGCGTGGCGGAAGGTTCATCGAACCGCATTTATGATATTTCTCTACTGTTCCAATCTGTAATAGCGCTCGGGAAAAAGGAAAACCTCAGATTTCTCTTATTTCATTGAGATGATCATGTCTTCTTATTTAGATCTCTGCTCACATAAATTATTTTCAAATTAGGAAGAGAAGGTTGGAGACAGGAATATGGCAAATACATCTCGCCGCAGCGAATAACGTTTTTTTTTCCATGATTTCCACCCAAACTCGTGCATAATTTCTGCGACACTTTCTCCAATATATCGCGATAATACATAGCAAGCTGCCTTTATCTGAACTTTCCCTACATCATACGTCAGTCCCACTTGGTGGAGATCCAACAATGGGCAGCTATACTCCAAACTAGGACACACAGGTTTAGTGTAATCAGTTTGTTTAGAAGAACACTTGTACCTTCTCAGTATTCTGCCTAGGAAACATAGCCTTTCGTTCTCCTTCTTTGCAATATTTTGTACGTGTTCTTTCCTATTTAAGTTGATCGCAATTATAATTCATAGGTATTTAGTTGAATTGACGGCCATTAGATTTGACTAATTAATTGTGTAAATAAAAGTTAACGGATTTCATTTTGTGCTCATGTGGATACTTTCACATTATTTATTGTTTAGGGCCAATTGCCCATTTTTGCACCTTGCAGATATCTATATCATGTCGCAGCTGCTTTTGATCTTATAATGGCTTTACTAATCGGTAATAGACAGCAACATCCTCGAAAAGTAATTTATCGGGATGACGATGTTATTCTTGATAAAATTTGGATTACGGAATTCACGATTGTACACGACCAAAGACAACGCCACTGTCAACCAGGAGTGTGATTAGGGGTGACAAGGCACGTTGAACATATTTTATGATTTCATTTTATATTAAAGTATTTTACATATTTAGATTTATAAAATTATCGTTAAAATTTAGAGAGCTCTTACTGAATGTGGATGTTAATTATGAAACTCGAAAATATGAGATAAAATAATTACTTGGACATATGTCAAGTAGGCCAATCTGCCCCTACTCCGGGGTAAGTTGGCTGAGAGTAAATCAAAATAAAACTGATCAAGAAGGATATTGTAATGTAGATAAAATCAATTTGAATATCAATTAAATCTCAACATGACAAAGGGAAAGCTGAAACTTCTTAAGATTTATAGTGTCTTATTAGAAACCAGTTAACTTTAAACACTGTCCATATCCAAATTATCAGCATTGTTGTAACACTCATAAAATAGTCCATAGATTTAATTCGTCACGCCTGTATGTTGATCCCAACGCTTGCAGTTTATACACTTAATCCATTGTGCCTCGGGTCGACTGTTATAAAAAGGCACCTTATGAACAATGAATCTTCCTCATCCTCCTCATAATCGTAATTTTACCTTGGTTTCTTCTTGCGTTTTAGATCTATTGCAGTTGATTTAGTTAATTTAATTCTACCATTGCTTGTACTTACTTTTCGAAAAAGTACTTTTCTAGCCTCTGATTTAATTTTGTTTTCACTCATTTCGCCTTATTTTGGTACAGTGGCATCGGCTGAAGTTAAGTTTCAGTTTCCTGACTTTCAATAGACTCGGTAAGGTGACATGAGATCTGCTTGTTTTTATCACAGTTTCTCTGCAAAGTTTTACATGCAATCCAAAACCCTTCGTTAACAGCACTCACAGATCTTTCCTTTTCTTATTTTTCTCTTTCTACTTCTAGAACTGCTTTCAGCATCATATCTTTAGAAATGATTTCTCTTCCACTTTTTCTTTATAATTTCTGGACCATTTTTATGTGGCCACAAATAAAACAAAGAATGAAACCAAGGCTGTAACTCAGATGTTCTGAAAAGAAGGAAATGAATCAGATTCTGACTTATCAGATCGTTATTTAAGATTTAAACAAAATTTATAGGATGGTGTTTCCTCTTAAACCGGTTTTTATCTCGTGAATATGACGTTCTTTTGACCTGTGAACTCAACAAAATGTTACACTTGAGTTTTTTCCGGCTTATGTTGACTGCAGTTATTATTATTATCATTAAAAGTAACAAAATATTTAATAGAGTTTGGCGCAGTGGATTAGACGTGCGCACTGGGGCGCCGTGGTGCGGTGCGCGCGGCAGTTCGCCGTTGGGGGTTTGAGTCCCTCCCCCCACGGTCATGGATGTTTGCGTTGTTCTTAGCTTAGTTTACCGTAGTTTAAATAGTTTGTAAGCTACGGACTAATAACCTAGCAGTTGAGTCAGATAGATTTACAAACATTTGAACATATAATAGAGTTTTTAAACATGTAGGCCTTATAGGAGGGGGCAGGTTATCGCGGTTGGCCGTCGTGTTCCGTCCTCTCTGGTCCAACTTATCCCATCGTCATCTTTGCAGTAAATTCTGTACTATATAGACATAATCTTTAAACTGCGACCTTTAATCATACTACTTACCTGTTGCGCCTAAAGTAAGCAAAATTTAAATAACAAACATTTAACCGATGAGTGGATTTTTACTGAAACTCGCACAAAAACATTTAAACACTAAAGTTTTTTTCAAAACCGCTTCCTTCGTTCCGCCAGTACAACGAACGTGAGGAATAATGAAGTAACTACTTGGCGCAATTTCAAGAACGCACGGCCAGCAAAATTGGTTCTGAAGAAGTGAGGAGGACAGGGCTACGAACGTGCTGATTGATTTCTAGGACGACCTAGCGTCTATTGTATTAACTAAATCGACTGGGCTATTCTGCCCGTTTGGCTGACGTGTCCCAGTGTCGTTTACGTATACTCTCTGTGGTGTCGCACAAGTACAAAGTGCGCGCCACCTACTTTCGCCGCGCGCCGCCATGCACGCCGGCGCGGCGTTCTTACGACGTCAGCCACGAGCGCCCTCTGCTGCAACTCCGCTCGTGGCCACCACTGGACTGCATCGTTCACTTGGGACTGAGACAGGAACCAGTTAACACTTAGGAATCAGATAGGCACCAGTTAAGACTTGGCTATCGGATAGGTACTAGGAATTATCAGTAGGCAGGCCTCTCTCTATATAAACTATGTATCAGCATTCTGCAGTCAATAACTACGTCAAAGTTAAGTATTACTAAGTCTCTATGAAATATATATCTCGTTCTAATTTACTCTAGTGTTCCTAGTTTCTGCTGTCCCACTGGCTGCTCACCTTCGTACCTGCACAAGCGTGCATCCTTTATTCCTGTCTCGGTCTCTTTCTACTCGGCCACCGACACCTACGACGGAAACGAGACACAAAAGCGGCGATGAGGCTGGGACACAAAACTCTCCACAGATGACATTACGGCTCAATATTTCTTTGCCGTTCTTCAGTATCGCTCCCGTGTTGGCTGAACGAATTCAGCCGAAATAATAGCAAAAGGAAATAAATGGTTACGGCTGAATACCCGTAATTTTATTTAGTGTTCAGGTACCTCTTGCAAAACATCAGTTGTCACGAAAAGATTACAAAGGGAGAATGAGAGGGTACTCTACGCAGTACGCTGTTTTCGCGGTGGAATGTTGGAAGGGATAATAGATCGTAAGTGACGAGAGGGCGAATCGACGAGCGAAATGCGGTGCAGAGTTCTTTGACAGCCCTCGCAGGCTACCTTAGTGCGCGAGAAACGTCGATGGGGGAGTGGATGAGCGATGGAGTGCACGGGTTTCCTTAGTCAGGGGCGTTCCTTCTTGACGGGGGAAGGCGGGGGGGGGGGGGCTGAACGGTGGGTAAGGTAGACGGGATGAAAGACGACAGTTCTATTTTAGCTAAACTATTTTACACACTAGACAAACAAGTCACAGAAAAAACTATGAACAGCGACAACTTTCATTGCACTGGCCATGTGATTCTTACAAAAATATTAGACGACTAAAGTATCTATCCAAAATTTCCAATTTAATTTTAAATTGACAACAACTGAATCACAGGAGCGTTGTGGTGATATGAAATTTAAAATGAAAATTTATTAGATCAATAAGCACTTAAATAACTTCCTTTTTACATCATGATCGGTTAATCCTAGTTACAGGTACAATTGAAATGTTTAAAAGTTTGTAAAGCATCAGTCCCTAGACTTAAACTGACTTATGCTAAGGACAACACACACACCCATGCCCGAGAGAGGACTCGTACCTCCGACGGTTCGCAGACGCACACTCCACAGAAAGGCGCCTTATAGCCCACGGTTACTCCTGCGCGGCAATTAGAGGCGATTTATTTATTAATGATTTATATGAAACTTTGCCAGTACTATGATTCCACCAGGCTTAGACACAGAGTAAATGTAGTAACGGTTCGTTAGATACTAACCTAATCTTTATACTTGATGAGTACTGTAAGGTCAATTTTGATCGATTATTTTTGCTTATGGGTCCGATTAAAATTGTACGAAACCGCCATAGAACTGTGAATTCTAATTCATAAAAAATAACTGTATTACATTCTAACTATGGAGCAGAAAGACATTTGATCGTCTTACTTGTCATATTAATTTATAATGCCTTATGATGTGGCAGCAAGTACATAAGATCGACCAACAAGGATCACGAGCTCCTTAGTTACTATATGCTCGTCCGTTGTCTTCGGTAAGTCTGTCGTGAGAAAATACGGATTCGAGTAGCCCATCAGTTACATGCATCCCTTTTAATACTGGACATGCAAAATGTTAGAGCGAAGGTATATATTTTATGTGGTTCTTCAGTTTCTCCCGGTGTATTTCTTGTCCGAACACTCGGTGTGTGTACTGTCGGATCATAGTGTCTAACGGGAAAAGTATTTGGGCGCTGCTACATGTTGCCATCGTGCCATCTTCACGTTTTAACTTGTTACTCGAATACATTATTGGACTAATTTAGATGACTGCGATTTCACTAACGTTGTTAACAAAAATTTGAAACAGACTTATATATATTTGCTGTAGTTATTATATAATCACCACCGATAATTTTGTTGCGTTTCTTCAAAGTGTTTACCATGTAAAAAAAAAAATTTCTGTCACGTTTGACAGTAGGTATTAACACGATTAAAGAGATCACAAGATAAAGAATATTGTACAGTTTGAGGACAGAAAGATGAAGAAACCACCACTGAGTCTTGTTACCATTCTTGGCATTGAATCAAAGAGGTTATGGCTATGTCTGTGGGTAGAGTAGCCCTCGCACAAATTGCCGAAGTGGATCTGGGGTATAAACGGATTGTGTGTTCTTGGCCTGTTCTTCAGCAATCATCGATCAGACCGTTTCAATAGAAAACAAATCTAGAGTGCAGAGAGGCCAAAATATCAGAGCAGTTCGATGGCCGACGAAGAAGGCCCGTGCCACCTGTGGTCGCGCATTATCCTGTTTCACTGAGGCCGTCGAGAAACTCTGGCGATATGGGGATGCAAAAGGCTGCATCAAATCAGAAACGTAGCAGTGGATGGCTAGTGTTCCGACAAAGCGTACTACCGGGGTAAGTGGAATCCGAAAACATCCAGAACAATAGTGAGTGCAGGGCCAGTATACTCTGCATAAGGCAACAGCTTAACAGTCTCTCACCACGGTTTCAACAGAATCTGATTTAAACCTCGTGCTGGTGCAGGTAAAATCGGAACTGGATCGACGTTGTTACCACCAACGAATAACGTTTCTGCTGGACCACCACGACGCCAGTTTAAGTCTGGATAAACTGAGGTTAATGACTGTTGAAATGTTACATAATGAATCGCTCCGGTATGCTACAGTATTCCACTCTAGCACCCTCCTCCTCATTTGTACCTAATGCCGATACACTAGTCAGCGAGCGTCACACCTCTTCCGTTTTGAAGACTGTTCGCTTCCATATTTTTGGACCTTCCACGTGGCCACATTTAAACTGGACAGTGCTTGATGACATGGAGAAGCAAATGATTAGACTTTATCGTCCTCCACCTGATATCAATGCTGTCTCGCCTCTCTCCCACTCATCTACGTATACACCAATACCCGCAAGTAACACTGAATTTAGCGGTAGAGGATTCTCGAACCCCTTTTATAATATTTCACTACACTTACTTTCACCAATAGCGCGCAGGAGAAAGAAACGCTTAAATATTTTTCTTCGATCTGATTTCTCTTATTTCATTATCATGATCATGTCTCCATAAGTAGGTAGGTCCCGGCAAAATATGTTCCCATTCGGAAGAGACGATGGGTGAGAGAAATTTCACAAATAAGTCTCGCCACAACAAATAACTTCTTTTGTTTCAACGATTTCCACCTCATAACGTGCGTCGTTTTCGTGACACACTTTTCCCATATATAGCGATAATACGGAATAATGTGCCCTTTTCTAACTTTCTCTATATATTCCTTCAATCCCACTTGGTAGAGATCCAAAAATGAGCACCAATACTCCAAAATGTGATGGACTAGCTTAGGTGGATTCTATAGCAGAACTGTTCCATCTTATTAGTGCTGCCAATGAAAGTTAGGTTTTGATTTACCTTCCCTATAATACTTGGTAAGTTGTTCGTAATTGTTAATCTTAGTTACATAATTGAATTCACTGATTTATAGTGAAAATGAAGTTAAACAGATTACTTTTAGGGTCATATGGATGACATCACACACTCATCATTATTAAGAGTCAGTTCCCAATTTTTGCGCCATGCAGATATTTAAATGATTTTACACTTGCTTTTCATCTTATGGTGACTGTTCTAAGCGTGCGAACAGCCTAAGAGAAGTGATGTCAGTGTCTCCTCAATCGTTTATAAGTTAAGGAACAGTTGGAGTAGTGTATCACTTACCTAGGGAAAACCAGATATTGCTTCTGCTTTATTCAATGACTTTTCCTCCTTTCTCCTAGAAAATCACGAATTCACTCGCATCACTGTGGCGATATTCCATAAGCGTGCAATTGAGGTAAAGTGAGGCAAAGTGTCAAAAGCCCCGTAAATCTAGAAATAGGGAATCCATTTGAGATCCCTTGTCTATAGTACTCATCACATTACGTGAGTAATTCCTGAATCTGTACTATGACTCAATAGGTCGTTCTCTCCGAGATACATAATAATGTTTGAGGAAAGTATATGTTGTAAAATCCTTTTCGCCTGTAATTTTGCGAATCACTCTTACTGCCTGTTTTCTATTGGACTGACGTGTGCAACTTTCCAGTCTTTGAGTACGGATCTTTCAATGAGAGAGCAGTTGAATATGACAGACCTTGTGTACCCAAGAGCGCTAGAGAAACTCTGAAGAAATCTTCAGGATATTATCATATTAGCCCCGTGGGTCATCCTGTGCAGTTTGGTAGCGATTGGATCAAAGTATTTATTTAAAATACGTTAAAGTTTAAGTCTTGTATTTGTAACGACAGTAGCCCCTCTAGCACAGAAAGAGCGAACCGCCATTCTTCTGTAACTATAGAGCTGCCGCTTGGAGCGCCAGTGTCGCTTCCGTGACTGTTCGTGATGACTATTTGAAATTAAAAGATATGTTTATGAATTACGAAAATGTTCAAATGTTTGTTAAGCTTATGGGACTTAACTACGGGGTCATTAGTCCCTAAACTTACAAACTACTTATTAACTACTTACGAACTAGGACGGCACAAATATCCATGCCCGAGGGGGGATTCGAACCCCCGACCGTAGTGGCCGTGCAAACCGTGACTGGAGGGCCTCAGTCCCCTCGGCCACCGCGGCCGGCTATGAGTTACGACAGCACAGCACCAAAATCTCATACGTACTCCTCAGATGGAGTAGAAACAATTGCGCAGTTCGTAATAAATTTCGTACTATTGAACACAACATGCAACGACAACTGCATGCATATTGATGATTAAAACACAACTACGGTTGTATGGTTATACCGGTAACTACAACACAGCAAGTGGGCGTCATGGAGACTAAGCGGCTGCGTTGTAGGCTGCAGTATAAAGGGTTTTTGGGTTAGAATCTAATTACCTGGTCCTTTATCTACCTTATTAAAAGTTGTCCCTGCTACATTGGTCATAAAAGTTAATAAAGGAACACTACCGCATCAAACACTCCATTTCATTACTTAAACATTCAGTCAGATTTAAGAGCATTTTAGGATAGTATTCATTTTTGATCTTTGAAAGATCTTAGAAGGATCTTGTTCTAAGAAGGAAATAGTTGCTTGCTCGTCTCTAGATTTACAGGGGCATCCATTAGTACTAGCACAAATCTTCGCTTCGTCCTAAAAAAGTATTGCCAACAGTGAACATCTCATCTATATCTCTGAAATACATTCAGTCAACTTTTTCCCTCCCCTATCTAAATGTTACTTCCCCCGTGTTAAAACTACCTGTAACAGTAATTCTTTGGGGATCCGACGTAAGTAGAGATAGGGGAAGGTATAGGCAGAGATTTTCAAGCCGCAATACATTTTGGAAGTTCCTCGTATGGCGAGAGCCTGCCTTGACAGGATCCTCTCTCCGAACGGAACATCGATTTCCTGCCTGGGTAGCGGATATGGACGCGTCTGCCGCCGTGATTCAGTGCTGCACATTCCTCGTGTCTTCCGTCCGAGTCACTGACTTTCCTCGCAGTGACTTTTCTCGCCACACTATTTTTGGTACATCGACCATCACTTCTGCTCACGATACAAATCGCTACACGTACTTTCACTGTAGTCAACGAAAGTCCATGTTGCGTTTAGTGATATTCTACAGTCATCCAGAGGAGTATCATCCTTAATACAGATCAATATTTTGAAAACTACTACGATTTTTTTATTCGTGTCAGAAGCATCATGTATACATGTGTGTAAAAAGTGGAACAGACCGAAATTAATTAATTACACACATATAAAATACAAAACTATAAACAACAAACAGAAACATATACATTTGGCCCAATGCGAGCTACGTCGACAGCATCAGGTGTTTAGTGTTTAATTAGAGGATGACACAGAACGGTGGAAATACTAAATGTATTTTAAAGCTACTTTCCGTTGTAAAACTGCACTAAAGTTCCCCCTCTACGTCGTGCCACGACAACAATATGATGATTATCCAAATAGAAAATAGAGAAGCATTTGAAGCCGTTAAACAGGGGAAAGGCCGCTGGACGTTATGGGATACCAATTACATTTTAGACACAGTACGCAATAAGATGCTCTCAAAGAAATACTTTAAGAGAAACCGATCAGCTAGGGAAAAAAAGGGAGTTATTAACGACACATGAAGAACAATTTCGTTGGTGGAAGGAACACTTTAACGAAGTTCTAAGCAGAGACCTTAGTGGTGAGGCAGAAGAACAAGAACAAACTGAATACAATGATCCTAGTCCCAGTGTTGCTGTAAAGGCACCCACGAAAGCAGAAATTTGGATAGTCGGATAGCACTGATGCAGATCAAGAATGGGAAGGCACCGGGTTCAGAAAATATAATACCTGAGATTTTTGAAACAGACTTAGACACCACTGTTGAGTAATTGTACATCCCCGTAGGACAGATATGGAAAGAGGAGAAAGTGCCGAACAACTGGTGGGAACTTTACCCCAATGTCAGTAATGAGTAAGGTACTATCGAGGATTATTTTTAACAGCATTAAAGATTCCGTGGAACGGAAACTGAGGAGAGAACAGGCGGGTTTTAGAAAACTTCGAGGCTTTGTGTACCTTATCAGTACTCTCCGAATTATTCTGGAACAAAGAGCGGAGTGGCAACACACACTCTACCGTACCTTCATTGGCTCTGAAAAGCTTTCGACTCTGTCAGTCGAAGATTCATGTGGGATACACTTACAAAGTATGACATCCCAACGAAGATCATTAACATCATCAATGAAATCATGTATCATGACTATGAATACCAAGTTCTACATAATGGAGAACTTACAGAGTCCTTCCAAGGTAATTCGGAAGTGCGATACGGGTGTATTATTTCATCAACATTATTTTTTTTGGTGTTGGATCATGTGGTGAAGAGAGTGATAAGGGGACGGCGACGAGGTTTGCAATGAGGTATGTAGATTTCGCAGACGACATATGCTTAATGGCACAGCGATATCAACACATCGAACAGAAACTGGCAAGACGCTTCAGGTCTTGAAATAAATGTTCGCAAAACCAAACGAATACGGATAAACTCGACAATCACTACTAGGCTGGCCAATAATGTCACGACTATAGGCGGTGCTGAGGAGGACGTCTGTAGTCGTATCCGCAAAGCAAATGATGCGTTTGTACAGCAGTACACCGTTTGGAGAAATAAGATCATCTATAAGAAAACTAAACTCTGGCTTTTCAAGAGCAACGTGAAGGCAGTTCTGATGTATTGCTAAGAAACTTGGAAAGAGACAAACCACATAAAAAACCAGCTCCAAGTTTTTATTAACCGTTGTCTCCGGCGTATTTTAAACGTGAAAAGGTCAAATATAATTACAAATGGAGAGCTTTGGAGGGATATACATCAGCAACCAATCAGCATACAAATCGAGGAAAGAAAATGTAAATCGATTGGGCATACATTGAGGAAGACTGATGGAACTGTTGAAAAGGCGGCGTTGGAATGAAACCCTCAAGGAGTTAGAAAAAGTTGCGTCCCAAATATAGCTGGAAAAGAACGATCGAGAGAGAAGCTACAGGGGATGGGAAAACCTGCAGTGTAGTGAGGAGACTTGCTAGAAATCGTATCAGGTGGAGAAATTTCGTTTCGGCTCTATGTTCCAGATGGAACGACAGCAACTAAGTCAAGTAGAGTATGTCATGTGGAAAAAATCGTCCCCCTTCCAGCTCCAGTACCGTATTTCTCTTAAGGGTCGAAGGGTTCCTAAGGATTCAACGAGGCAGAGGTCATTCCCATTTCCAAGAAGGGCCGTCAAACAGATGAGCAAACCCTTAGGCCTACTTCCCTCACGTTTGTCGGTTTTAGAATTTTGGAACATAGATTAGAGTATTATGAAATTTCTAGAGATTGGAAGTGTTCTCATTAGGATTCAACATGGGCTCTGTAAAAAACGGTCATGTAAGCCCTATCTCGCGCTATACGTCCAAAAGTCCGAGAGATCTGAAGATACAGGTTCACAGGTAGATGCCGTGTGACTCCCGCAAGACATTCGATACGGTTCCTCACAGCTGCTCAATGGACAAAATAAGAGCCTGCGGACTGTGAGATCAACTGTGTGGTTGGGTTGACGAGTTTCTAGTAATGGCCGCTTTCTAAGGCGCCTCTCTGCGGAGCGCGCAATAGCCCGTATAGCCCGTCATCAGAGGTTCGAGTCATACCTCGGGCATGGATGTAGGTCTTTTCCTCAGGTTAGTTTAGGTAGTGTGTACGTCTAGGGAATGATGACCACCGCAGTTTGTTCCGATAGGTTTACATTTTTTTTTCAACTTCCAATTGGATGTAAATAAAAGAAAAATTTACAGAAAATAATAATTTCGTTACCAAAAGTACAGTAAAGTCTTAACTTATATTTCCACATAATCGCCAAAACGATTGAGGCACTTGTGATACCGAAACACAAGCTTTTAGATGCCTTCTTCGAAGAATGTTGCCACCAGTGAGAACAGGTAAGTCCTGAAGGCGTCCTGTAGTTCTTCGTTAGTAGCAAGGCGCTGCCCACCTAACCATGACTTCAATTTTCGGAACAGGTGATAATCACTTGGTGCTATGTCCGGGCTGTACGGTGGATGTTCAAAAACTTCCCTTTTAAACTTTTTGAGGTCTTTTGTCATGTTGGCATTGTGTGGTCGTGCGTTGTCATGGATCAAAACAACGCCAGACGAAAGCATTCCGCTGCGTTTGTTTTGAATGGCTGTGCGGAAACGACTTAAAGTTTCACAATAAACTTCCCTGGTTATCGTCGTACCTTGCTCCATACAGTCCACCACCAGCACTCCTTTATGGTCCCAAAACACAGTGGCCTTTGGTTTTCTTTCCGGCAGAGAATGTTTAAACTTTTCTGGCTTGCTTCTGGAAGCTTTGTGCATCCACTGCTTCGTTTGTTCCTTTGTTTCAGGATTGTCATAGAGGACCCACGTTTCATCGCCAGTAACAATCGACTCCAAAAAAACGTTTCCCTCATTGGCATAAGGTGTAAGAAACGATCATGCTGACGCCATCCTTTGCGTTTTGTGGTCGGTACTCAGCATGTTTGGGGTCCAACGTGCACACAATTTCCGATAGCCTAGGTCTTGAGTCACAATTGTGTACAAAGCAGACCTTGAAATGTCTGGAAATTCATCAGGTAGTTCGCTAATTGTAAACCTTTGTTTGCCTGATCAACAAGCTCAACTAGGCCTACAGTAGCGACAGACTTGCGTCCTTGTCCACCTTCATCATGGACGTCTGTTCGTCCTTTTTTAAATTTTCGACACCATTCCCGAACACTAGCATCACTCATAACGTTGTTACCATACACGTTGCCCATTCTGCGATGGATTTCCGCAGCACTACATCCTTCTGCCTGCAGAAAACGGATTCCACTTCGTAACTCATAGTTGGAGGGAGCATCGAGCGTAGCGGCCATGTTCACACCGACGTAGCTCGGCTACGACTGACACACAGGAGCTGAAAACGGCAGAGGTTGTGGTGGGGGAGCTGCGCAATTGCATGACGCGCAGGTCGGGGTCGGGTCCTTCCCTATCTCTTACTTGCTTAGATATACGATCGTAGGTTGAAAAAAAAAAAAAAAAAAAAAAAAAAAAAAAAAAAAAAAAAAAAAAAAAAAAACAGACCTTGTGTTTAAACTTTTTTAAAATTTTATTTAAACGAACGCAGCATGTCATTCTCAGCTGAGAGAAGTTTTCCAACATGAATCGGATCACCTCGTAGATCGCATCAGAATTCCTGTGACGCTTTTCGTGGCTGACGCTGAACTATATCGAGAAGTTACCAAGCAGGAAAGTTAGGACAAAGTGCAGGAGGATATTCAGTCCATTGATTTATGGTGCAGCGAGTGGAGACTGACGCTTATCAAGACCTGACTGAAGGCTACGCAGATTCTTCCATACCATAGGTCATTTTAGAGACAACTGCATTATATAAGACAATCCAAGGTTGTCATAATATTGTCAACTACGTCATCAATACATGACATATTAATGTACAACATTAATTTAGATGGTGTAAAAACCTTCCCTTTAGTACACCTTAGTCAAGATCTGTCGATGACAGTCCAAATTAACTAATTTTTGTCCACCACCTGTGTAAAAGCCAGTGATGGCAGTCTTTGTATGATGCACGCGAAAATGTTTCACTTCGCTATTACACAGGAGGAGCCCAAAAATGAGGATCAAATAGCAATTACCATTACTTTTTTTGCGGAAGAAGGTGCGATAAAAGGCGTTCATTCGTTTAAATTCAACTCTTGCTATTTCAATCAAACCACTTCATTATGACAAGCACATGTGTTTTGCCTTCAATGTGACAGCGCTATCCATCTGTTACTCGACTGTCGGCTGCTTCTCATTGCCCACGGAGTGGGGTCCACTCAGGTGGCTCAGTATTAAGTTTCTGACTACGAGCCTGGCGAACCCCAGGACTCTGAGATGGAAATTGCGTTGCGCCAATCGTCCTCCATACTGTAAGCTCTGTCCGTGCCTCAGTGATCACCTGACGGTGGAACGATGTTCGTTACAGAGCCCGAGGATTTTAACTCAATCGCCCGAGCCGCGAGGACGGAAAAACCTGTATAAAAAACCTCAGTCTCAATGTGCAGATGAGGTGCATGGCACTTCGGGTGAAACAGTTGCTACCGAGCAACCTCCGGAGAATCTGCTACACCTCAGTTATTTCAGGCTTACCCAGAAAAGTGGGGCTCTTCCTGGGTGGGCATCTACTTCCGTAGCAGCTCGTGGGAACAAGAAGAAACGTACAGAGCATAGCGTTGGCGGACGCCAAACTGCCGTCTCTAAGCGTGGGAAGACCGAGCTCAATGCAGTGACATATGATCCACAGCGTACCCTTCCATTGCAACGCCATGGGAGGAGTGTAGGGGCCATAATCTATGGGAGCCGTACTCGCCACAATGTCTTGTCTGTGCGCGTTCTGATGAGGAATCGCTCGTGTCAACTAAGCCTCAGTTCTTAGCTGAACACCTTGAAGAGACATTTCACGACGTGGCGTCGTTCTCCAAGATGAGACGTGAGGCTCCTTGATACAGACGGTAGGCCCTGCCCAGTCGAAGGCATTACATGCAGGCGACAAGCTGGGTGATGTTCCCATGGGTATCACACCCAACAAGTCATTAAACATGGTCCAGCGTCTAATCTACCACAGAGATCTGCTGTCCAAGTCCAGTGACGAGTTGCATACTAACTTAGAGGGACGACGGGTTCACTTCATCTGGTGTGTCTATAGGGGACTTAAAGATCGCAGGGTTGCCACTGATGCTTTCATCCTCATCTTAGAAGTGGATTTACTGCCGCAGAAGATCAAGGTAATAATATACCAGTGT
The DNA here is from genome assembly GCA_026315105.1 of Locusta migratoria. Classification (NCBI taxonomy): domain Eukaryota; kingdom Metazoa; phylum Arthropoda; class Insecta; order Orthoptera; family Acrididae; genus Locusta; species Locusta migratoria. The sequence goes on along the minus strand of CM048746.1, from coordinate 337,804,292 downwards.
GACGTAAGACCATATGTCCCTTCCAGTATGCAGTGTTTCAGGTGCTAGAAGTTCGGACACATGTCTTCCCGATGCAATTCCACCCCAACATGCCGGAAATTCATGCGGCCATCACATCCGGATGTTCCATGTACCCCAACCTCTCCTCCGTATGAATTGTGGGCAATATCATCTGCCGTGCTCTCCAAATTGTACTGTTTTTCACAGGGAAAGAAAAATAATGGAGATCAAGACTCTAAACCTCGTATGTATAGTAACATCGTTTGCCGCACTCATGTCTCCAGATACTTTACTCCATCCCACTGTGGCCCATATAGAACATCAATCTCACACTGCCCACTTGATAAGTGGGCGAAACTCTTCATCCATTGCTCCGCCAACACCTCCTTTGGGAGTAATCCTCCCATCCGCCCCCATCACCCCCCCCCTCCAAACAATGAGGGACTCTAGTCCCACCCGCAGCCGGAGAAGCGATATTCAGATTACTCTCTCCACTAACCCAAATGCTATCGCCGAGCACATAGCTGAGTACCTTGTATGATGCTCTGCAATTGAAATCTACAGTGTGGACTTCCACACCCTCAACAAGCGGATCGAGTGGAAACAATTATCATTCCGGAGTTGCCGCTGGGAACTCTAGAATGCCTCATTTGAGTTGGAGTTTCAGATTGCTCTTACTGCTTGCCCCAATACCGCTCTGGGACCAGATCGGATTCGCAGCCAGTTCTTCCCTCACCTTTCAGCAGAGTTCAAACACCAGCTTCTCGCCCAGTTTCATCATCTGTGGGCAGAGGGCGTTTTTTCCCTTTAAAATGGCGGAAAAGCACCATCATCCTGGTATGGAAACCTGGAGTAGATACACTGGGGGTTGATAGTTATTGCCTATCAGCCTCACCAACGCTCTGTGCAAGCTCCTCGAAAGTTTGATGAGTTCGTGGCTCATGTGGGTGCTTGCTGGTAGGGGACTCTTGGCCCCACCATAAGGTGGTTACCATCAGGTCGCTCTGCTATTGACAACCTTGTCTCACTGGAGTCGGCCATCCATACAGCTTTCATTCCCAGTGATGATCTTCTTGCAGTCTTCTTTGACCTCAGGAAGGCATATAACACCTCCTGGCTCTAACATATACTGGCTACACTATAGGGAAGGTTGTTATGGGAACCACTCCCAATCTGCATTAAAAATTTCCTTTTCCACCATTATTTTTGGCTCAGGGTTGGTGCCTTCCTCAGTTCACCCCCAAGGAGAATGGTGTGCCAATGCCTTCGTCTGTACTGTACATCTACTTTTAATTGCAATTAACGGCCTTGCTGTGACAGTGATGCCATCGGTCTCTTTTTATTTGTTTGCCAATCACTTTTGTTTATATTACAACTTTGTTTCTATTACAGTTGATTATATTACAGTATTAGTGTCGCTGAAAGGCGTCTACTATTAGACAGGCAAAGTCATAGATGGGCCTTCGCCCATGGGTTTCAGTTCTCTTCAACATAAGAAAAAGACAGGTTATGCTTTTCTGTCGCCGTCTGGGTTTTTACTTGGATCCAGAGCTCCACTTAGCTGACGAGCTGCTTCGTGTCGAAGAGACGCATTGCTTTCTCGATATGCTATTGGATAACTGGCTCAATGGAGGGCCACACGTTCATCAGCTGAAGCTAAAGTGCTGGCGGTACCTAAATATAATGCGCTTCATCAGCTATAATGTGGCCTGTACAACTCTCTTGCAGCTCTATAATGCCGTTATTCAATCACGCCTGGACTATGGGAGCCTGGGTTATCATTCGGCAACCCCCTTCTGTATTGCAGGTCTTAGACGCCATTATCCACAATGATGTACATTTAGCAACGGGGACTTTACGCACAAGTCCAGGGAGTAGCCTCTGTGCTGAACCTGGGGGCTGGAATTTACATTACCAAACAATAATTAGAGCTATTTCTTTTAATTTGAACAAGGACTGGAATTCGGTGCTAAGTGTAACTAAACTGCAGAGAAGCTATGGATGGGTAACAAACGCGACAAACGTGGACCTAAATCAATATGTGAATCGAATGCCTCAATGCTATCATCAGGGGAACGCGCGTATGTACGTGAACCACTTTGCCTCCGACCAACATCTGCGATATACATGCCCAGAGCCGCCACGATTGGCACGTAAGACCGTACCTGGTACCCAGTCGGCAGTCTTGCGACTCACTCCGAAGATGGCCGGACGATACGCGGCGGAAGTATCAGAAAAAATTTGCTTAGCTGCACCCCCGAACCTAATGGAATATTAATTATGCCGCAAAAAGCTGAAAATTCACTAGTTTTGGATCTGCCGTAACCAAGATTAATTTGAATTGGGGTTACACGTGAAATCGTTCTAAGAGATATTAAGTGGATGGAATTGCTTTCAGGAATTTCTGGGTTTTGAGGTCCACCTGATATGCGAAACACTGTTTTATTATACACCCAAACTAGTTTCAGAACCTCTGTGCCATCATCAGTGGATTTTCCATTTATTTAATGCTGTGAAAACAGAATACTTTGATTTTACTACTGTACTATGTGTAAATTTATGCCTAAATGTCGTGAGTCTTCTTTTGGTTTTTACCTTCTTCTACATTCTCTAGTCATGTAGGACCCTTCCTACATAGTTATGTACTGGTAGCATTGTCATCTGCAACCAAAAGTATCTCTTTGAATCTTGTGGAAATTTGAAAAAAATCAAAAAAAAAAAAAAAAAAAATAAAAAAAAATAAAAAAAAATCCTACTTATAGTGTGAAAACGTAAGTTTGTAATGTGGTTATATCTCGATCGTCTGCCTACTGTCTATTACTTACAGTTTCTTTTAGCGTACACTTCCTCTTCCAAGGATTTGTAGATAGCACACATGTAAAACACATATTTAGCGGACTTTTTTCTATCACAATGACTTCCCAATTTAGAAATTCACCTGTGTATAATTTGTTAATATGCATATGTGTTATTCTGCAATTGTGTAATCATACATGAAAGGATATTTCTATACAGTGGTAGTTCATTAGCCTATGTCGAGAATCAGTTGTTACTTCTGCACAAAGAGTCGATCTACTGTAGATCCTCCTGCGTTTCGCAAAAAAATTGCAATGTTACGACTTCTCTGTGTACGGTAGCACCTTCTGCAAAATACATCATGGAACTTCCGACGTTATCTAGCAGGTCATTTATATACACGACGGAAATTAATGCTACTAAAACATTCCCTTGTTGCCACTTTCTGTGTATTATGGCACTATTTACAAAACCTCAAGGAACTTTCGTCGGTATCTCGTGGGACATTTATATACGCTGTGAATAGTAATGATCCTGTAACACTCCCTTGGGGCGTGTCACAGTTAACATTTACGTCGGAAGACGTCTCTCGTTTTGGGATGACAATCTGTGTTCTAGCCGCGGCGCAGCGGCCGAGCACATTGAGGAGCTATGATTCGATGCGCGAGCCTGTTCCCCGTCGGGGGGTTCGAATCACTTCTCGGGCATGGATGTTTGTGCTGTCTTTAGTATAAGTTACTTTATATATACTTTGTAAGTTTAGGGGCTGATGACCCCGCAGTTAAGTCCCATAAACTCAACAAACATTTGAACATTTGATTTTTTGTGATGTGTTAGCTAGAAGCGATTGACCGCCGTCGTATATTGCGTCTGATATTGCATACAATCGTTTCGCTTTATTCCCTAGTCAGCAGTATGAAACCGTACCAAATGATTACAACATTTTCGTCCAAGGCTATACTAATTTCTTGGTGTCGTAGAACGATTTGGGATTCAGACAATCGTACATTTGGAACCAATGTTTAAGCCTATAGAGGGGATTTACGACATCAAAAACGTCATAGTACAGGAGCGTAATACATGTTCTAAATATCTACAACAGACGACGTGACATATACCATACGACTCTAGCTGGACGACCCTTCTTGAAAACAGGACTTACATCTGCTACTTTCCAAACATTAGATAGGCTTCACTCCACTAGTTACCTAAAGAGTACACTGCTGGCAGAAGGGAAGTTGATGGAGCTCCTTCCTAGAAACTAACAGCTATCCTATCAGGTCCAGTGTTTTCCACCTGATAAGCCATTTCAGTTACTTTTTCATTCCTCGGTTAATTATATCTTTATCTGCTTTTTTGTCGTTAGTGCAACGAATCAGAGGTGGAACTACAAGACACTCTTCTTCTGTGAAAACCTCTGGAAACATTCCTACAGTACGTATGCTTTTTGTGTGTTTGCCTTTGTTTCATTCACATTAGGGCAAAACGGTTGTGCTCATTAGCGCTCTATCCGTATATTTACACCAAAACTTTTGTGATTTTCTACTAATTCGGTACAAAGAACTTCACTTTCGATGTCATTGCAAGCATCACTCACAAGGCTCCTTAAGTCAATTTTGGTATGGTCTAATGTTCGCTTGTTTAGAGGTTTTTGCTTCGTTTAAAATTGTACTAAAGCTCTCTTTGATTTCTGTGCAGTTTTGTAACTGACAACGTTGTGTTTTTCTCATTTTTCAGAATTACGTTCAGCACATATACGTCTAAAGCATATTGTACGATGCTCTTCAGATTTGTTGATGGATGCTTAACACTGATACAGTTGGAGATGAAATTTTCGTGTTGAACTGCAGGTGATCTGAAATTTGGCTTTTGTTACTCTTACTGATTAGAAATAATTTCCCATCTCTCTTAGAATTTTTATTTAAAATGATACAAATTGATGTAATAGCCTACGATAACCTATTCCCTCTTCTGAACTAACGGACTGGAAATGTTGTGGTCTGTTTGTGATCAGCTACTATAGGAACTTATGTTTGTGAGTCAATTCTCTGACTGCTGAGATTAATTTTTGTACAAAGCTATAAGAACCACTTCAATCGTCCCTCTGCCCCTGTCAGTCTTCTCAAAGGTATGAGGCTTCTAGTTATACGTTCAGTTAAAATCCCCATCTAAACAAATTAAATAATGTGGAAATTTACACCAGCGATTAAGCTACAGTAATTAAATTTTAACATTGTGTTAGTGAGTATGTCGTTCGGGTATTCTATTAACTTAGACAGTAGCTATAATCACGTTAAACCGAACTGTATTACAGTATGACACTGTTATGAATATTAACGACGCAATATCTATAACTTGTACAAAGAACTTTAGGCACTGTAGCCTTAAAGACTAGTTTGATAGTGTACAGGCGTGCCCTCGAAAGGAAACAAAATAACAGGGAATAAAAATTACGTCGTAAAGAAAATGAAATTAATTTTCACTCGACTGCCACTCTTTACATAGGGCTTTGCATATCAACTATTAGGTTGTAAATTACTCGATTAGTGTCGACATTGTTGTCAGTGAATGAAGTTGGGTTTTTGACAATTCACTATCTACTACAGTGAGAAACCTGTACTTGAGCACAGGACTGCAGTGAAAGTCACGTAGCTGCAACTGAATTTCATGAGCCGAACTTAGAATGCCCACTGCAAGAACGCCAAATCAGTTCTTTTGATCATTAAGACCCATAGTCAACATGGATTCAGAAAGTAACGTTCATGTGAAACACAGCTCGCTCTTTACTCGCATTGATGTAATGAGATCTACTGACAAGGGATTTCAAATCGATTCCATATTTATAGACTTCCGGATGCCTTTTGACACACTACCTCACAAGGGTCTTCTAATAAAATTCCGTGCTTATGGAATATCGACACAGTTGTGCGACTGGATTCGTGATTTCCAGGCAGGAACGACACAGCACGCTGCAATTGACGGAAACTCCCCAGGGAAGTGTCACAGGGCACAACTCTTCCTTATGTTTATAACGATTTAGGAGACAATATGAGAACTCTTTCCGACTATTCGTGAACGATGCTGCCATTTATTGGTTAGTTAGGTCACCAGATGATAAAAAGCAACTGCAAAATGATCTAGATAAGGTAGCTGTTGCGGCGTAAAGACAGCGCCACACACCAGACGTAAGAGAACGATCTTGGAGAAGGCAGCGATCGACCGAAAGCCAATCACAAGCAGGCGCCGCGCATCCTGGAGGGAGTAACCGAAGATGCGCGCCCTCTACAAGCGGATGTATTTAGGCCGACATACGTCTGGATGCCCGTCAGTTACTATACAGAAGTACGGCAGTCACTAGTGAGAACTCCAGTTACTAGTGAGCACTCGTCAGTTACTACTCAGGACTCAGGTCAGTTACTACTGTGATCCTCGTCAGTTACAATTCAGAACTCTGGCAGTTACTAGTGAGAACTCGGACAGTTACTAGGCAGCTACAACGACAGAACTATGACAGTACTAAGTCAGAACGCGGTTACGAACTTAGCAGTAAGTAGGTCGCAGCGCAGCTAGTATCATACGGACGACGGAAGAGAGAAGAAACAGACTTATGTTCTGAAGTTGAGTATAATAAATTTCAATCAATAAATATCTTGTAATACGAAGTATATCAATGTTTTAGATGTCAAAGGATCCTGCACCAATACCTTTATGACAAATAGACCGGGACGAATACTAAACAAAATGTGACGGGGTCACAACAGTAGCTGCATGGTGCAAAAATTAACAATTAACGGTAAATAATGAAAATGTGATGTCATCCATAAGACCTATAATGGAAGTCCGTTAAACTTCATTTACACTAGCATGCAGTCAAACCTGAACTCCGTCCTACACAGCCCTCGATGGCTAACAGGTACCGACTGACCGCCATGTTATCCTCCGTCCGAAGGCCTCACTGGATGCAGTATGGAGGAGGCGTGGCCAGCGCTCGCACTTTCGGCCGTTGCGTCGGTTTTCCAGACCGGAGCCGCTACTTCTCCATCATGGAGCTCCTCAACTGGCCTTACAAGGGCTGAGTGCATCCCGCTAGCGAACAGAGTTCGGCAGGCCCAGGAGGCTACCCATCCAAGTGGCTAGCCAATCCCTTGCGTACTTAACTTAGGTGATGTAACAGGAACTTGTATACCCACTGCGGCAATTGGTCGAATCTAGTAAATTCAACAAAAAACCTAGCAATTACAATTATGAACTACTGAAATTGGAAGGAACACGCAGATAATATTGTTGGGAGATTACCCATCCAAGTGGCTAGCCAATCCCTTGCGTACTTAACTTAGGTGATGTAACAGGAACCTGTATACCCACTGCAGCAATTGGTCGAATCTAGTAAATTCAACAAAACACCAAGTAATTACAATTATGAACTACTGAAATTGGAACACGCAGAAAATATTGTTGGGAAGGTTCGTTTCATTGGAAGAACACTTGGAAGCTGCAACAGTTCTTCTGAAGAAACTGCCTATACCACACTTGTGCGAACTTCGCATTGCAGGATCACCACCAAGTGGGAATAACAGGGAATATAGAGAAAGTTAGAGAAGAGCAGCTCGTTTAGTAATTTCGTGATAGGCGGGAGACAGAGTCATAGATATAATGCACGAGTTGTGGAGGAAATCATTAAAACAAAGGTGCTATCCGTTGCAGCGTGATTGCGAAATGTCTATCACCAATTTTCATTTCCGAATCCGAACATATTTTGTTAGCACATACCTTCATAGGGAGACACGATCATATTAATAAAATAAGAGAAATGAGATAGCAAAGGGAAAGATTTAGTTAGCACGTATTTTGAAACACATAACATATTTCTATCGGTTGCCTGTCCTGGGAAAGAGAACCGAATGTGCTATACCTTGAATGCATCTCCTTCGTGTACACTCCGCATGCCACTTATAAGAGTTTGGCGAAGGGTACTTTGTGTAACATTCTTAGAGGTACTTGTTTTTCGCAAAGTACGAAATCGCGAAACTCTTACGAAATTTGTCATATCTTTACACAAACTTACGGAACAATCGACAAAATTGTTCGAAGCACGTCAATTAAATTTAATCACAAAAATTCTATTAGAGTAAACGGCAATGAGATCCGAATATCGTTGATACTATGTTATACACGATATCGTGTGGAGTACTGATAACTTCATTTTCTATGCAGACATTTCAGTTTCCCGCGCATTCTATCATTTGACGGCACGTTGCTTGTCGGAAATCGTTGCCGTGTTGCGGTGGGCGCCACCGTTCGCCGTCGGGGGTTCGAGTCCCCCCTCGAGCATGGGTGTTGTGTTGTCCTTAGGTTAGTTTACCTTAGTTCAAATAGTTTGTAAGCTACTGACTAATAACCTCGCAGTTGAATCCGATAGATTTACAAATATTTGAACATTTGAAATCGTTGCCGATCTCCTGATGCATTCAGTCTTATGTATGGTTTTTGAGCAGCAGTTTACTAATACGTTAATGAGTTGTTGATCGACTCAAAGGTTTTACGTGTTTCATAAAACTGGAAATAAACGTACTGTATGTACTAATGCTGCCAAGTGCTAATTTAGTGTCACAGAAAGTTCGCGTAATTTTAATAACAACATATAGTTATAAGAAGAAGAAGAACTATGAAATCGCTAATGATTACAGGTGTCAAAAGACAAGTTACTTTCACAGGCCGAAGAAGCGAAAACGATAAAGAACAATTCATTTATCAACATCTGAAGTTTTCATCGATGCACTCTTTCCACTGAAAAAAGTGGAAAAAGTTTATGAACCAAAAACGACGGGGTTTCTGTAATGGAAATTACCACGACAATTTTCACAGGACATTAAAAATAGACATCGGTGTTCTTATGTAAGAAAAGTCGATAAGAGGAAAGATTATACCTTCATGGTTGCCTAAATCCACCATCCCGACAAAAACTATTCTCACTTCAGTAGCCAGTATAAAAATGCGACATTGTTAATGAGGAAAATTCGAATTCTCTTTGTGCTTTCACAACTGTCACGCTGAACGATTTGTAAAGTGTGTAAATAGACTGATCCACTCAACCTAACTGAAGTGTTAAGCATCAAGGTTTTATATTGTTTAAGGCGTGATGTATCGGTATGATGTTTCGGTATGATTTTTCCAAGATACCGACTGCACACGATCACCGCGCCTTCGCCATGTTGGCAATGACAAGCCCCGCATTAATTTCTTGTAATATCGCTTATGTTCTTTACTTGGTAATTCGAATCGAATTGAATTCGGTTCCCGTTCCCAGTGTTTTAATTATTATTCTGATATTACGTATGACAAAATAAAAAGAGCAGTGAGCTGGAAGCAATGAACCTTGTTGAAAAGTGGAAAGAGAATTTAGCGGAAATATTGACGGAATGAAATGAAAAACGGGAAAAATGTTCCCAAACTGCTTTATAAAAATAACGAAATGAGGCAAATATTTTCATCACAAACAACTGCCTTTGACCATTGTCACTCCCCAGCTTCTTCTACACAGAAGCGTATCGGTAACGAGGAAGAAAATAGACTGCAGGTAAGCCCCTATGTGGGCTCTCTCAATTTATCCTCGTGGACCTTTAAGGAGATTTACGTACGTTTCCGGAATGTTGAGAAAAATCCCTCATCGTACCGGTGTTGTTCCGCTCAAAGCATGCATAATGGCGCCCTACTCGCGCCTCAGTTTGACGATAATTGGGATCACTTGGCAACGCTAACAGATGCTATGCCTGATGATGTGTTCAAATGTTTGTAGAACTTATGGGACTTAACTACGGGGTCATCAGTCCCTAAGCTTACAAACTACTTATGAACTACCTAACTCTAAGGATAGCACAAATATCCATGCCCGAGGGGGGATTCGAACCCCCGACCGTAGTGTATGCCTGATGATTGGCTGCCGCTTCAGTAAATAACGCTCTAGACATCACAACAGTATTCTGAATTGAATGGTATCAATTTGACGTAAATGATGAAGACATATGGTTCAAGTAATAGCAATATCAATGCCTCTGACATGTGTCACCTGTTTATTCTCAGGTTTTGTGTTTATGTTTATTATCGCTATTATCAGTTAAAATTTTATTACACGTACTCTGTTTTTATCTGAGACGAATTAATCTTTTGATTAGTTCTTTATGTAAACATTTTATGATTACTGGCGAATGTTTGTGTTGTAGTACAAGTGAAGTTTGCTGCATTGTCAGTTTCACCTAATACCCCGCGGATCCTACCGTCTTTCTGAACAAGTGTGCGCCAGAGCATATGAGTGTTCCATTAGTCTCAGTATCAGTCTACGATAGAGCTTCGGCTCACATAAAGCAAAGATTCGTTTATTAAGTCTTTGTCACATAATGGAATTTAAAGCCTGATAAGTGCGACAACGAAGTTGTCTCTCAAGTTTAAAAACTTCATTACACCTTTGACGGCAACAACAACGTAATTAAACACTTATTTATTTTTGTACGTTTTATATTTCATTGTATCGATGCAGTCACCAGTGTATGCAATGAGGAAATTAATACATCCTCATTTGGAGAAATAGGAACAGAAATTCTCGAATGGAAAGAAACCTGTAGCAGAATAATTTTATATCGGTGAGATATGGCGCTGAGGTTTCGTCAGGTGACCTGGTGATAGATATTACGTTGATCATTACGTTCCAAGCGGCAAGGAGAAGCTGAGGTAAGGGCTTAATAAAAGTTCAGTAGGTGACACCGAAATACATACGAGCACAAGAAAGGCCCAAGGCTAATCCATGCATTATGTACTTACACGTAACCTCTAAGAAATGAACGATCACTTTCTTAGAATATTCTTATCAGACAGGCAGAAAAATAGACACAGTTATACAGACCTGCTTATAGGATAGTAAAGAATAGGTATAATCAGTATGACAGTGTAAAATAAATAATTAGAGGACATACGTGAGAGGAATAATAGTTTCGAAACTGTTTTGGATATTTTTGGATGAAAGGTTTTCGATAAACACTATGTTTCCGTTCTGCAGGCACCATGCACATCGCATGTATGGGTCGTAGGATAACAGACCTTAGGGAGGTATAGAGTAATGTACTCAGTGGATAAAAGTCGTGGTATACCTTATAAAATCGGGTCGTACGTGTTTTTATAGATGACGATGTTCTGACTCCAGTCGTAGCATGGAGTCAGCAAGTGTTTGCAACTACCCTGCAGGAGTATTGAGACTCCTGGCTATTTAACCGTCCGTAATTAGGAAAGTGCCGCAGCGCGCTCTAGCGACAGTTGTCGGCGTCATCAGGTTCTGGAATCACACTGTTCCTGCTTTACCTCTATTAAATCCCTTACATACGAGCTTTTTCACATGTAGCCTTACGTAAATCACAACAAAATATCACCTATGAAAATAAGACTCTTATAAATGTTGCATGTTTTGTCAATAAGTGCATCGGATTATAAAAGATTCATGACAAACTGTGCGATATGAAATTAAAAAGGCCTTCACTTGACGCAATTATTATGCAACAGTCTCGCTTTTTAGTAAAGCGTAAAGGCAGTTCTTCCACGCTCAATGTTACTGTTTAGTAGAAGAATGTTAAGAATGTGTGAAATGCAATACGTGAAACAATAAGTGCGTATTTTACTCTAAGTAAGGTGCAAAGTATCCTGATCACGAAACGAATCCAACAAATTTACTCTTCGGAGGATGCGCACTTATGTTTACATAGCATTAAATATTATGCAGCATAGTTCTCTGAAATTTAAACGAAAGTCTTTGAGTCTATCAGAAAACCCACATATAAGAAGCAAAAATATTTTCTTTTGTTGAGCTTTGAACGCGCGCCATGGGATATCTTCCATTTCATGACTTAGCTGCCTACGCTACAGCCACTAACATACTTGTGTATCATAGACGAAGGTGTTTGTCGTGTTGTATACACTACTGGTAGATATATCGGTTGCTGAAAAGTAATTACAACAAATGATGTAAAGAACAATTCGCGATGATAGTTCTTCAGTCCGCTTTGCCTTGAAACGGCAGATTATTGTAATATGGAAATTTTTTCACCACATAGAAGACGTTTCCAGTCATTTAATCCAACAAACAGTACCTATAATGACCGGTTTTAAAGAGATCCTCAAGTTACTCATATACTTTTACTTGCTTTGAAATATCATACATTCATGCGTCCTAAGCTATAGACATAAAACCCATGAAATACGCTGGTCAACGTGACGTCTTCATCTTTCTACCTAAAAGACCTGCCGCTCTCCCCAGATAGCCACGTGGTGTGACGTCGGTGGTGTTCTCTAACCTTTTTGGTGATCTAATTACGTAGGCTTCTGCGGCCAGAGTCAGATGACACAAAAGTTTTCTGGGTGTTGTACTGCGTCATGATGTAAGAAGGCTATTGCTTACATAACCGACGTTTCGGCCAACGTTACAGTGGCCTTCATCTAGGTATACTGATGATCAGTATACCCAGCTAAAGGCCACTGTAACGTTGGCCGAAACGTCGGTTATTTAAGTAATAGCCATCTTACATCAACACCCAGAAAACTTTTGTCACTTTTGGTGATCGTTCAGATGCATATTGAGATATCGGGCATGCTTCATACTGCCCGACACGTTGGGAAAGCTTCGCCAACTTGGGGTTCACTCCGAGGCCAACAAAAAGACAGGCCGCCGTGCGCACGTCATGCCACGTAAGCAAGGTAGTTCTGAGGCGGCGCGATCGCTAGCTGATTGGCCGGCCGCTAGGGCAAAACCCACTGCTTCATAGTGGCCAGCCACTCAGCTAGCGTTCGCGCCGCCTCAGGACTACCTTGCTTAAGTGGCATAACGTGCGCACCGCGGCCTGTCTTTCTGTTGGCCTCGGGTTCGCTCGTGGCCGGTGAGAAGACAGGTCTGGGCACTCGGCCAGGTGACGTGGCAAGAGTAGTGCTACACCGACGCGATCGCGGATTTTACTGGTTAGCAGCTAAGAGGCAGTGGGCTAACCAGTCAAATCCACGATCGTGTTGGCGCAGCACTACTCTTGCCACGTCACCTGGCTGAGTTCCCTGGCCTGTGTTTATCGCCGGCCACGGGTTCACTAGTTGTGACGTCAAAAACTCGCCATGTTAGCCACACTCGTTCAGATACACGCTCCGTGTGCCGACGGGTTAAAGGATGCGTTCATCGTGTGTCCAATGGATATTTTGTGCACTGCTGCCTCTCCTTTAGCACTTTAAACTCTACACCAAAGCCACTGCTCTCATTCACAAGTGCAGGCCATCGACCCCCGCGTTCTCTGTGTTGAGAATACTGAATTTACTAATGTAATGACTTGGCCGAATCGTCTAGCACCTACTATGTTAGTATTAATTCCTGTTGTGCGCCCATAGCGGCCATAATCACCTCGGAAACCCATTTGCCATAGGTCACCAAGTAAGAACGACAGCTCCGCCAGTGTACAGCTATTTTATGTCTTGTATACACGATACTGCGTATCACTGTGCTATGGTCGACAGTCCGGAGAGTTGCCATGTGATCTAACTCTGCTTGTCGATCTATCCTATGCAAGTCTCTTCACCTCGAGATGAGAACGGCAACCGATATCTTGCTTAATGGATTTGCGTCTTGTTCTACCTATATGATTTTCACTCCCCACATTCCTCTCCAATACTAAACTGACGAATGCTTCATGCTTCAAAATGGGTCCTATCAATTCGAACTTCCTTTGGTCAATATATGCCAAAATTTTAATTTCTTCCAAAATCGATTAAGTTCGTCCTCTTTAGTTATGCGATCTACCCATCTGAGATTCAGCATTCGTCCGTGACATCACATTTCAAAAGCGCCAGTCCCATTTTTTTGTTTTCACTGCTTATCGTACACATTTCACCCACGTAGAAGTCTACATTACAGACAAATGCCTTTAGAAAAGACTTCCTATCGCTTAAATTAATATTTGATGTTAAAAAGTCTCCCTTCTTCAGAAATTGTTGCATTCCCATTGCCATTCTGCGTTTATTTGTTCTGAAACTAAGACCATGGTAAGTTATAATACTGCCGAAGGAACAAAATTCAACTGACACCTCGTCTCGTTACCTAATCTGGATTCCCCACCATCGCCTGATTTAATTCGACTATCTTGAGTTACGCTTGTTTTGCTCTTGTTAATGTTCATCTTACACCTTCCTTTCAATACAAGGTCCATTCCGTTCAACTGCTCTTCCAGGTCTTATGCTGTCTCCCACATAATTACAATGTCGACAGCAGTTTGCAGATATCTTGTTTCTTCTCCAGGAACTTTAACTGATATTCCAAATTTCTCATTGCATCCCACTGCACAGATTAAGCTGCATTACAACCATACCTTACTCTCTTCCCAATCAACGATTTCCTTTTTTTTAAAATTGTAGTTTAAATGCCAGCGGATGGTGGCAGGCTGGCAGCAGCTTCATTGCTGCTCTTCAGCCGATAGTATAATAAAATTTGACGTGAAATATTAAACATAAATGGAGAAAAACAAAGCACGATTTCAAACATTGCAAAGAAGATAAAATTGGAGAAAATTACATAGAAAACAGTAAAACAAGTATTATGAATTTCCAAAATGGCCAAGGTGGTTAAAATATACGTATATACAGCGTTAAAACACTCTCAGTGGAGGACAAGAGACGAAGACGAGAGCACACCCTTAAAAGCACATGACAACTCGAATATTCGGTCTGTTCGGCGGTTGCTGAAGTTTTAAAACAGGAGACAACACGAACACTGACTCTGCAACACTAACAATGCACTGATAAAATCTGATGGCACAGGTCCTCCGCAGGGGACGCTTTTCTTTCATACCCTTCGTCCTATATAACTGCCGTACCGTCTCTCTTAAAGTTGTGTATAATTTTCCGTTCCTTACATTTGAAAGTATTCCAGTCAACATTATCAAAAGCTTTCTTCAATTCCACAAACGCAGGTTATTCTTTCCTCAGTCCATCTTCTGAGATAATTAACAGGGTCGGTATTGCCGTCGCTTGTTACTGCATGTCGTTCTGCCGGTCGCCGCACAGGGCTGACTGTAGACTCTTGCGGTCTGCTACCGAGTGGAGCGCTTATAGCGTTAAACACGCAGCTTCTTTCCCTTCAGCTATTTACAATTCAACAATCTGTTGTATGTAAGTTTCTTAACCAACAGAAACCGCCTGCATGAGCGCAACTGCTAAGAAATATTTACACACAAAAGCGCTTTAAAGTATTGGTTGCTTTTTTCCACAGTGTTTATTGGCCATTTCCAAAGATGTGTTTTAATTGATATCTAATCAATAGCGAAGCTACATAGCAAATATGAATTGTTTAGACATACAGCTCCTGCGTCCAGTACTTAAAAAACACACAACGAGTAAAGGCACTGGTAAGTTTATAAATATAAAAATGAATGTATGTCTGTATGTCTTCTATGTGTTCATAAACCATTCATTAGATTGCAATGAAACTTTGGTGAACTATTTACCGTACGCCCACGAAGGTTCCTCACCCAAAATCAAAAGATCACGACATATAGCTCAGGAGATATGACGTCATAAATATTGAGAGGCTACCGTGTGGGAATACCCTGATTCATGCGCCAATTATTGAAAAATGAGAGTAGTTAGGGACTTGCAACAAAGTTTGTATGTAATTTCGGACGTTTATGAAGCGTTTTGTAGCTTAACCCCCCTCCCCACCCCATACACAAAATGATGAAACGAAAAGAAGTCAACCGACCACAACAGTTTCGCTGTAGATGACCTTGTATCAAATAAAGTTGGCATTACAGATTAGCATGTTACTATTTAGTTTTGTCTGCAAGTCTCATTTAATTCTCTTGCATCCAAAATTAAGCGATATGTTTTCTTAATCTCTATCTATATAAAAGCGAAAGGACACTCACTCAGTCGGGGGTTCGAATCCTCACTCGGGCATGGATGTTTGTGCTGTCTTTAGTATAAGTTAATTCATAAGTAGTTTGTAACTTTAGGGACTGATGACTCCGCAGTTAAGTCCCATAAGCTATACAAACATTTGAACACTCACTGACTAAACACTCGCTTAGTACTTCACCTATGAAGCTGAAATTTGGCAGGAAGGTAGTTTATAGGTAGAAAACGTCAGGTAAGAAAGTATTTTGTGATAGGTGCATGGCGGAACCTACTTCTCTTACAGACTCTACAGTTTCATTCCGATCTTCACGAAATTTCGCATGCTTGAACTTCAGAAGAAGAGAAGGGCCACCGTCTACCGTAAGTTTTATGCGGTGCATGGGGGAGGGTACTTTGCAACATAAAAATGGACCCCTAAATACCTTGGTCGCGCCATAACTTGAGAACCGCTCGACCGATTTCACCCATCCTTTTTTGTTGTTTCGTTATTCTCAGAACAAGGGTTGTATGAAATAAAACTAGAATACTTGAGAACAATAAAGTGCGTTTTTCAATGTGACCCTGTGTTTATATTGCATAGATATATATTATTCCGATATTCATGATGATGACGATCGTGTGGCATTTATGACCGTTAGACCCCAACTGGGGTCATGTTCAGCCTGCCTGGTGCAAGTCTCTTTATCTGACGCCACTTCGGCAACTTGCGTGTCAATGATGATAGAATGATGATGAGGACGACACAGTCCCCGAGTGGAGAAAATCTCCTACCCGACCGGGAATCGAACCCGGGCCCCCTGCGTGGCAACCAACCACGCTGTCCACTGGACTGCGGAGGCTGACATTCCGATATTCATGAAATTTTGGTACACACTCTACCTTAAAAACAAGAAGAATATCACTGTCTGTACAAAATTTCGTTTGGTGCGTGGTGGAGGGCACTTAACTTACGAAATTTTACTAAATGCATAGCTTTGCTCCAAACTTTAGGAATTTTTGCATACATAACCTTTAAACCAAGATGAATATCACTGGGTACATAAATGTTTGTGTGGTACATGACAGAGGGTACGTTGCAGAAAACTTTGCCGTGGGAGGGAAAGGAGGAAACGAACAAAGAGATGGGAGAGACAGAGGTGGATGCAGAGAGAGGAGGGAAGGGATGTGGACTACGAGAGTGTAGGATAAGTAAACACCCTGGCAACGCCGGGTTTATAGCTAACGAGTAAGGCCACTGGTCAATTTTAAAATACAATCTATCATGATTGTAATCTTTCGGTAAGCAGTACATATTACCGAATGATGTACTTCGTATTGACTCCAGCGAGGTGATTATTGTGAAAAAAATAAAATTTTGTTGCTCAAGCAGAAATTCCATTTTATGCGTCTTACTTTCTTCTGATATTAATGATATCAGATGTTCATGTCACAGCGCCACCTTTATGTTCTTGGTTCTTTTGTTGTTTCGTCTACTGTTTCAGTTTTCTGTGACAGTTCTTTTCCAAAAGCTTTTTGTTTGAAAGGCAGTTTCGGTAAATTGATTTAATGAAACAATTGTGTTGGTTTCTTCCTTAGGGTTTGCACTTCCTTTACGTTTACGACACCCCTCGTAATCTGATTTCTACTTTTCAATTTTTCACCTCGATCCTCTGGTAATGCTATTTTATGCATAGGATCATTTGGAAATCTGCTCAGATTACTACCTAGTTTGAAAAACTCTCTCTTGATCAGATTTATAATCTGCGTTGGTAAAATGTTCTTCAAACCACAGATGAATTTCACAGTACATTTGGCTTGAAGGTTTCTGTAGTAGCCATACACACCCAAATATTTATTAGGCTAGTATCAATCATACATTCGTGCTAACTAATGTTGCTAGCTTTTCCTTTTTGATTTCTACATTGGACACAAAACAGTAAGGCATCCGTAAGTAATAAGATTTTAGATTATTTGGATATATGGTTGCAGAAGGGAAATATCAAAGTAGTTTTATCGCAAGTATTCAAAACTAGGAGAAAGACGCACTACTGCAGTGCGAATGCATGTAGCAGAACAACATTTTCACCATTACATGCCCCCTCAATTGCTTATTTTCTTGAAAAGAAAACAGCAGTTGGACGAAAATTTTCAAGTCTAATAATTGCAGCAAATTATGTATTACGTATTCGCTATTTATAGCTTACACCAGTAAGACTTTGTCAGTAACGGAAGGTACGATAAGGCGACGAGGAGTCTACGATGAAGAATCATTAATTTAATGCGATTTTCGAGACACAGCAGCAAATGAAGGTGTTGCCTCCCCAAAGATTAGGTACAATGTCATCATTTAGCGCTAACACGCTATCATTTATGTTCAAGCACACGTTGGTTGTAATATTTCAGTGCACCGAAACAGTATTTGGAACAAGTGTGGTAAATTTTTCCGAGCTGGTTTCAGTTTTTTCGTAAACTATGTACCCTGCTGTTTCTTTAATGTATTTATTAAACTCCAAAGAAAATTTAATGAAGTGTTGTTCTTCGGTTTAAAGTGTGAAGGGCCGTTTCTGATAAGTTAACGAATTTACTGCACTGCAAGACAACTTGACATCTTTCCCAAACAATTTGTAGATTATTTTAATGACCTTTCATACCAATTTGCACCATTGAACATGTGTAACAAGTATATATGATAGACGCAAAGGCAGCAACTGCCGCAGGAAGACAGGAATCGAGGACAATCGAGCAGGAGTACAGAATGGTGCAGTGGTGTATATAACTTCGAAGAGGAAAGAAAGGGAAAAGTTGTCCACATTACAAACCACAAACAAAGGCAAAATTAAAGAAAAAAGAAATATAAAAGAATAAAGCAGAAAAAATGAATCACCAATAGGAGACAAGGTGAAAAGAAAAAAACAAAAGAAAACAAATGTGATGAGGCACTCAGTAATTCGTTGATATCAGTGAACTATACTGAAGACGACGAGAAGAACTTTATGAAATCAGCAATGACTGTGGTAAATTAGGGACTTTGTATGGTTTTTCATGCTGTCGTAAATGGTCCCATGCTGCTTTTCCGAACTCACTGCAGCAAGCACGTAGCGCAACGTATTTGTATGCCACTTATGTGCTGAAAATTGAATGATTTTTTAATTGTTAATCCAATTGTGTTTACCTTCGTCAAATTACTCGCCGACATTCGTCATCTTACCCACAAATGAGGGTAAGATGCCGAGTCTGACATCATTTGAAAAGAGTCATAGTAAATGCCATAGATGTGGCACCTAGGAAAACTAAAAAATTGTAGTTAGCAACAAAACCCTAATGGTTTATCTGAAGTACTGATGTAAGCGTCAGGTATAAAATAATTGCATAAAAATGTGGAAGCTTACTGTCGTCATCTTATCCTCCTTTCCCCCAACAATTTCACAGACCCGGGAGTACCTGGGCATAGCACGCTAACGTACAGAACTGTAAGCCGAGGAAAAAGGCTGTGCGTGGCGCCACGCGCGGCAGAAGTTGAAACTTCTTCCAACACGCTCAATCCTATTTGATCCCGTGAAGCAACCAAATATTCCAATGTTTGTAAAGCTTATGGGACTTAACTACGGGGTCATCAGTCCCGAAACTTACAAACTACCTATGAACTACTTACGAACTAGGACGGCACAAATATCCATGCCCGAGGGGGGATTCGAACCCCCGACCGTAGTGGCCGTGCAGACCGTGACTGGAGCGCCTCAGTCTCCTCGGCCACCGCGGCCGGCGTGAAGCAACCCGCCAACATACTAACGAGCCATGACTATAGTAACATGGGCGACGTATTTTGATTTTCCGAACATCAGTGTCACGATTAATTCAATTTTTCCTGGTAAAACGTCCCGGAAATCAAGTATTAAGGTCCCAGTCGGCCGTTTCACACCAAGGTCTTTTGTAGGGATTTTGTTGGGGGGAGGGGGCAGTTCCCTTGCCTTTAATTCGTGTGCCGAATATTATAATACCCTACTACTTTTTCTCAGTTGCGATCCGACCCTCTCCCTTCCCCCCTTTTGCCCCAAAATAAAGTTTTTTTTCGCTTTACACAATCCATCATAATCTTCAAAGGCGCAGAAGATCACGTACAGCATATTCTTTTAATTTCGTAAGCGCAAAAAGAGGAGAAAGACGTTGAATATTCTCCAAAAGAAATACTTTTGGCAGTATAACATGGTAACTTGTTCGTTTTGGCACGAATTATATAAAATAGTTTAAGCAATAATATTCCCAACATAACGTTTCTATTAATTTTATTAATCCAGTAAAGAAACCTTTTGAGCTTCGTGGTACGCGGATGTCAATATAAATGACATAGGCTACCAATTTCCTTCGGTTTTCCCCCTCGCTGTTAGCATGTAACAAATTTATGAAACATTTTTGAAACTTGATATTAATAAATTTCTAAAGGAATAACTATTTATTCTGTTGGAAGTGGTAAGGATTAAGACTTCTCAATAGCCAAAGTGGCATCTCTATCTAGCGCCACGGGATGTAACATGTTTCGCATTTCATGTAGGTTATGAAAGAGAAAAATAGCTCTTTATACGAGCCAGAGAATACTTAAAAGATATTTATTACCGTACTGTATGCTTTGCATCCGTCGTTTATAACTGCGGCACACATGAGGTAGCAGTTCTGAGAGAACCATTATGCACAGCTACAGCAGTGAAAAATTAGTCGGAACGATTTTACGACAGAACGTTCCGCTCCAAATTCAGTTAATCGTAACATCACTGGAGATTTACTGAACAGGTTTTGCCTGAGTAACGGCATCCATAAACGTTGTATACAACTGTGAAGTGCTTCTGTAATATAACTCGGAACTATTACTCAAGTGAAACTATACAAAAGAAGTATAAAGTAATTTTTTTTCTAACGAGACATTTATTTCATTTTCTTGTAGTTACTTATTTGTAAAATAAATCACATCTCTTATTATGAATTCATGATGCAAACGATAAACATATAAATACCTTCAGGAAGAGAACTGAGACTATTATCAACAAAAGTAATAAGTGAATTGGAGATATTCAAATAGTTATTACATGGCGTTCAATTAAATTTAACGGCAAAATTTAGGAGCTAATCTGAGTAGCTCTCTTAGACTGTTCACGGATGATGCTGTTATTTACTTGTTAGTAAAGTCACCGGAGGATCAAAAGCAACCAAAAAATTATTTATATATCAACATAGTGCAAAAATGTGGCAATTGATCCTTAATAATGAGACGTGTGAAGTGATCCACATGGCCACCAAACGAATCCGTTCAACTTCATTTACACGACAAATCACTCAAATCTACAAGCTATAAATTAACTAAAATGCTTAGGAGTAGCAATTACGAACAAGTAAATTGGAAAGAACATACAGAAAATGTTGTATGGAAGGCAAAGCAAAGGCTACGTATCATTGGCAGACAACTTACAACATGTAGGAGTTCTACTCGTACTAAAGAAAGTGCCTACGCTACAATTTTGCGTCATATTTTGAACTGTTGCTACACATTGTGGAATCCACAACAGGTGGGACTGACGATGTAGAGAGAGTTCAGGTATGGGCAGCTCGTTTTGTATTTACACGATTTAGGGGAGTGAGTGTCACGGAAATTATGGACGAATTAGAATGGAAATCATTAAAAGAAAGTCGTTATTCGATGCGAAGAGATCTATTTTTTTACCACATTTCTCTTCCGAATTCGAACGTCTTGTTAACATCCACCTACATAGAGAGCCATGATCACAATAATAAAATAAAGGAAATAAGATCGAAAACGGAAAGGTTTCGGTGTCTTTGTGCCGCATTGGGCCAGTGATTGCCTCAACCATTAAGCATCTGGTCACGCTCCTAGTCATGCCAAAATTCCGGACTTATCAACTTATCGCACAATACTACAGTAGAGACAGAGGGCCATTATTTTAATTGCTTCTTGCATTATCTCTGTTCCCATGAAGGTGCATACTTGTGAGTCTCTTTTCCTCTCATCTTCACATCCATTCTTCCTCACACCCTTTCTCTGTTCATCTCCATCCCCCCTTTTCCGACCACTCCTTACTACCAGCCTCCCTCTAAATACACATAAATACCATCTTTCCTCTTAGTCTATTCCTCCTAACAATACTCTGCCTGTCCCTGTGGTTTCACTCAGATAAATATACAAAGCATAAGTGGCAGTCTCACCTTTCCCTTCCTTGGTCCCCGTTCAACCCGACTCCCCCTCTTCCTTTGTTCAGTTAGTGATCTCCCCTCTCTATTCATCTCCTCTTTCCTCAAGTGGTTGTTCTTGTTCTCTCTCTTTCTCTTACTATCGGTTCTTCACTCCAATTAACGGCCTTCTAAACCAACAACATGATCTGCCCCCTTACCTCACAAGAGTCTTCTAATCAATTTGAGTCTGTATGGAATATCGCCCTATTGTATTCGTGATTTCCTATCAGGAAGGGCACAATACGTCGTAACTGTCGGAATGTGATCAAGACCAAAGTGATATCTGCCGTTCCCCAGGGAATTGTTATGGGACCCCTTTTGTTCCTTTTTCTTATAAACGATTTAGGAGACAATCTGAGTAGCTCTCTCAGACTGTTCGCGGACAAATCTGTCATCGGTTAGTATGCTCATCAGAAGATCAAAAGAACTGCAAAATGATTTAGATTAGATATCTGCATGATGCAAAACTGGCAATTGACACTTAATAGTGATAAGTGTGAAGTCATCCATATGACCGCTAAAAGAAATCCGTTAAACTTCAGTTACACGATAAATCAGTCAAACCTACAGGCCGTCAATTCTACTAAATGCATAGGAGTAATATTACGAGCAACTTAAATTGGAAAGAACACACAGAAAATATTGTAGAGAAGGCGAACGAAAGACTGCGTTTCATTGGCAGAAGACTTAGAAGTTCTACTAAGGAAACTGCCTACACTACACTTCCGCGTCCTGTTTCGGAGTATTGCTGCGTATTCTGGGATCCACACTAGGTGGGACTGACAAACGATTTAAAGAAAATTCAGAGAAGGGCAGCTCGTTTTGTATTATCGTGATATAGGGGAGACAGCGTCACGGAAATGATGCACGAGTTGGGGTGTAAATCATTAAAAGAAAGGCGTTAATTGTGGCGGTGAGATCTATTTGCGAAATTTCTTTCACCAATTTTCTACTCAGAATGCGAACATATTATTGTTCGCTCCCACCTACATAGGGAGACGTGGACAATATATAAAATAAGAGAGATCAGATCGTAAACAGAAAGATTTAAGTGTTCCCTTTTTCGCGAGTTATTAGAGAATAGAACTAAAGAGAAGTATCATAAAAGTGGGTCGATGAACCCTCTGCCATGCACTTCAATGTGACTTGCTGAGTATCGATGTAGAAGTAGAGGCATCATCTCTCTATCCATACTCTTCTGCCTCCTGTGTTCTCCCCCCCCCCCCTCTCTCTCTCTCTCTCTCTCTCTCTCTCTCTATATATATATATATATATATATATATATATATATATATATATATCTCCGACCCCTCCCTTCCCAACCCTTCTACAATCCAACTATTCGTATCTGCAAGTCACCCCTTGCACAAGAGGTTCAGTTTAAAGAATCGATTGGGCACTTGAAATGGCTTCAAAGTCGAAATTACGACTCTGCATGAAAAATAATTTACAGGCAACATTAGGTATGAGACTATTATGAAAATGTGCCCCAAAGAAAAGTAAAAATCATTTGTTTCTACTTTTGTGTTGCCTTTTTTGGTAATTGCATTTGCACTCTACTCCTTTATAATTATGGAATTTTTCTCATAAAGCTTAAATGGTTCAATAACCCGATTGCAACATATCATTCCTCTAGTCTCAGAACTGAAGAGTACATGTAGCGTATGAACTGTTCCGGCCGTTTTCAGTATTAAGACATATTCTATCTAAATCCGAGGTAGGAATTAAAAGATACAGTAAATGAGATGATCTGAAGCCGAATATGACAAATGATTGTAATCTATGTGGAAAGGAAAAAGAGAAGAAGAAACCTTGGTGGTGGAACATATATTGCCAGGGGTCGGTAGAGAATCGCAAAATTGCTGGAAAGACTGGAGGAGCAAGAAGGCCCCGA
The DNA here is from genome assembly GCA_026315105.1 of Locusta migratoria. Classification (NCBI taxonomy): domain Eukaryota; kingdom Metazoa; phylum Arthropoda; class Insecta; order Orthoptera; family Acrididae; genus Locusta; species Locusta migratoria. Next base: position 337,780,462 of record CM048746.1, on the reverse strand, counting down.
AAAATGGTACTTTTCCTGAAGAATGAATGACCAGAATAATAAGATAGACCAAGAGACAGAGGATGATGCAAAACTAGCTAAAAACCCGGGTATTTATTTAATTATTTATTCCTACCTTGACTTAGTACTTCTCTTACCCCTTCTCTCTGTCCATCTCCATGTTATATTTTTTTGGAGAATATGTAACAAATAACGCTGTCATATATACTGTACAAAATTATATGTGCAGTATTCAAACAAAGAAAGATGGCAATCAAAATACAAATGGCATATAAAATTCGCGCGATCTCATTTTATTGACTTATACATTGTAAAATTAAATAATCTTTCAGTTATATATTTGAATAAGTGCTGTTCGTGTGTAAAATCTGTAGCGATTATAATTAATAGCAAAGAAGTAATAGATTAAAATGTGTTGCGTGATAGGGCCGATTTATATGAACGTTAGTGTTTATGAGCTCATATCTCATGAATTACGTGTCGTACTGTGATAAGTTTGGAAGGTACATTGAGATCTATGTGTGTATACTATCTGTAAAATTTCCTGCGACTACAATTTGTAGTGTAGAAATTATATTACGCCATACCGAATGCCGTAAATTTAGTACAGGAACAGCGGAAAAGTAGTGAGCGAGAAACTCTTTGCCTTTCACAATTTTGCTATGGTTGTCAGCAAGAAAACGTTCAGTACAGGTTTGGAATTATTTTTAAATTTGGTTGCTAGTTGCTAAGTATTCATTCTCATACGGTGTGTGAATAAAGTCTCGTCGCAGTTTCTTGCAACTATATTCTTTACAAGGTCATGCCTTATGCGGCAGTTTCACGACATCTACAGCGAAACTGTTGTGAGCGGTAGAGTTCATTTTGTTTCATCATTTTGTGCGTCAGATACAAAACGCTTCATAAACGTCCGAAATTACATGCAAACATCGTTGCAGTACCCTAACTACTCCCATTTTCCAATAATTGACGCATAAATCTGGGTATTATTACGCGGTGGCCTCTCTTTATTTATCACGTCATATCTCCTAAAGTATGTCAGAACCTTCGTGGGCATACGGTGAACAGTTCACCAAGGTTTCATTGTAAACGAATGAATGGTTTATGAACACATAGAGCATACAGACACACACAGACATATATATATATATATATATATATATATATATATATATATATATATATAGAAAGAAAAGAGTAAAATACTGAAGTTCATACCAGATCCTAAATGTTATGGTGAGGGATGAACAGTACCGAAACATCAGAACGATATCAGAACAAATCAGACTCAGAAAGGTGGGTATGCGAGAAATACACTCTCCATGATTAAAGACTGAGTGACGAAAAGAATATACGAACCAGCTTGGAGCGTAAAGGGCATGTAGTAAACAATTAGTTTCTGAGCTCCGGAAGGAATGATGGGAATTGTTGTCTCTCCTTTCTAGTGGGTTCAAGAGATGGACATGACGAGCAAGGATGTGGACAAGGTCTGTAACTAAGAGAAGTGATTAGTCCACAAAGCGTTTATTGACAGTAGAAATCAACACTTCATATATATTAAACAGTTCTGCAGCTTACAATTACAACATTTGACAATACAATTCCAGCTCGTACTATTTAGATGGCTGGATCTTCTCTGTTGAATTTCTTGATCGTTGACTAGCCTCGTACTGACTGGAATTTCCAAACTGTCTGTCGTTGCTGTGGTGCACCGACATAGCTAGGTGAGCTCCTTCCTTCCTAATGGGCGGCGCGCGAAGCAGGCGAAGAGGTACCGAGACTGCGGGTGCACCCGGAGGCTGAAGTAGCATAGAGCGATTTGTTGCGACTTCTTGAGGCACCGCCGGCGTTGTGACGACTAGCCACAATAGGTATTTGGGATGAAGGTGGAACGTATGGAAAATTTAAGAAGTAATAAACGCCAACCTACATTGGTGTCACATGGAAGAATTATTAGTTCCTCCATGACTGGATAAAGCACCAATAAATGCAACTGGAGCTCGACTTTCATTAAATATGGAAGAATACAGGAAAAGGCTCGAAAATTACCAGTAGAGCGTGCAACAGAAGAGGTTACTGTGTATATAGGAGGGTGTGTTGGAGAAGAGAAAGAGAAGGCCCTATCAGTTGACTTACAGTGGCACAACGAAAGAAGAAGAAGGAAAGAAGAAGAAGAAATTATCTGTGGCTGTAACCACTGCATGTGCTTGAACAGTGCCTTTGCAAGCAGCAAACAAGAGGTCATCGGTGGCAATAGAGGAGGGAAGAGCGACTGCCTTAGTCAATTGGACGGTGGGCGAGCAAGAGAGCGATTCCAGCAGAGAGGCAGAGATGGATCTTGTGACTTCTGACGCCAATCCATGACGAGATACCAACAGCAGCCGACGTCGAAAGGATCTCGCTGCTCTGGGGTCGACAGGATACTAATTTGCCATTTCTGAATCCGATGACAGTCGTCTGGCCGCTGTCTGAAGACCGCTCATATCTGCATCATAACCAGCACTCAGATACTGCCTGTCAAAATATTTTTATTAACATACGAGGGTCATACACAAAGTAAGTTCCGTTTCTCTTTATATCCGCGGCAGCGTTACGATCGCATTTCCGAGCATGCGCGCCAGTTAACGTTCAAATGTCTGTAAAGCTTATGGGACTTAACTGCGGGGTCATCAGTCACTATACTTACAAATGACGTATGAACTAGCTTATACTAAAGACAACACAAACATCCATGCCCGAGGGAGGATTCGAACCTCCGTCGCGGGACGCCACGTGATTCGCAACGTTGGGCTCTAAACCGCGTCAGTTACTCTGACTCAAGGCGAATACATGTATGTCATTTTCAGAACGCTGGTGGCGACGTGTGCTTTGTAGTGCTCCTTTATAATATCACCAGTAACTGAAAATAGTTCCGCGTGTGACTTAGAACTGTGATACGTTTTCTAAATGCAAAGAACGTTAAACCAAAGGAAAATCATCGGAAAATCTTCGAGGTTTACGGAGAAAACGGTATGACTGATTCAGTGGTTAAAAGATGGGTCAGACTATTCAATGGAGGACGTGACCCCGCGGGAGTAGCCGAGCGGTCAGGAGCGCAACGTTAAGGGTCCCACGGCCTTCCGCGTCGGAAGTTTGAATTCTCCCTCGGCCCTGGATGTGTGTGTTGTCCTTAGGTTAGTGTAACTTATTTTGTAAGACTAGGGACTGATGACCAACGTAGTTCGGTTTCATAGGATCACAAACATTTGAACATTTGGAGGACGTGATCAAATGCACGATGAAAACGAAGTGGACTCCCGCCTGTGATTACTGATAATTTAGTTCACACGGTTATAGAGAAGATTAAGCACAACCATAAGTTTACACTTAATGTCCTTAATATGGAAGTTCCGCAAACCTCACGATCACTAATTCATGAAATTCTAACTGGAAAACTAAAATTTCGAAAACTTTGCTCACGTTGAGTACCCAAAGTTATTACTGAATAACACAACAAACAACGGATGGGTAGTGCACTTCTATTTTGTACACACTACAGTGAAGAAGGTAATGGTTTTCTCTCTTGGATAGTCGCGGGGGTTGAAACTATGATATCATAATACACCCGTGAAATACAAAGGCAATCTATGTAATGGATGCACTCTTTATCCCCAACGAAGGTTAGGCCTAAGAAAAATTTGACACCTGGAAAAGTCAAGTCCACCGGTGTTTTTATTTTTATTATTATTTCTTTTCTTTCACCTACATAGATACTCTGCAAATCACACTTAAGTGCCTGGCAGAGGATTCATAACTTTTCTCTAGCGTTCCATTCTCTAATAGCGCGCGGGAAGAAAGAACACCTAAATCGTTCCGTTTTCGTGCTTATTTCTCTTATTTTATGGGGATGGTCATGTCTCCCTACGTAGGTGGATGCTAGGAAAATATTTTCACATTCAGAAGTAAAAGTCGGTGATTGAAACTTCGTAAACAAATCACGCCGCAAGAATAAGTCTTTATTTTATTGATTTCCACCTCAATTCGTGCAACATTACCGTGATGCTTTCCCCCGGTAACGTCATGAAGCAAAACGATCTGCCCTTCTCTGAACCTTCTCAATATCTTCCGTCAGTACCACCTGGTGAGGGTCCCATATTGGGTAACAGTACTCCAGGAGAGGACGCACAAATGTGATGTAGGCAGTCTCTTTGGTGGAGCTGGTGCATCTTCGAAGCGTTCTGCTAATGCAACGTAATCATTGGTTCGCCTTCCCCACAATATTTTCTATGTGTTCTCTCCAGTCCAAGTTGTTCGTAATTGTAACTCCTAGGTATTTGGTAGAATTTACGACCTTAAGCATTGACTGATTTATCGCGTAATGGAAGTTCAGCGGATTTTTTTAGTGGTCATGTGTATCACTTCACACTTTTCTTTATTTAGTGTCAATTGACAATTTTCGCACCATGTAGAAATTTTGTCTAAATCGCTTTGCAGTTGCTTTTGATCCTCTGTTGACTTAACTAACCGATAAACGACAGCATCATCCGCGAACAGTCTAAGGGAGCTATTCAGATTGTCTCCTAAATCGTTTATAAACACAAGGAAGAGTATGGGACCTATAACGCTTCCCTGTGGAACGTCAGATATCACTTCTGTTTTACTCGATGACTTACCGTCAATTACAGCGAACTGTGTCCTTTATGAAAGGAAATCGTGAATCCAGTCGCACAATTGGGGAGATATTCCATAAGCACGCAATTTCAGTAGAAGCCGCTTGTGGGGTACAGTGTCAAAAGCCTTCCGGAAATCCAGAAATATGGAATCGATTTGAGATCCCTTGTCGATGGCACTTATCACTTCATGTGAATAAAGGGCAAGCTGTGTTTCTTTTGGGATTGGGGGGGTCAATAAAGGCTTTTCGCTAATTGATTTCTTTCCACGAGGCCAAACAATCAATGCACATGCTTACTGCGAGGAGTTGTTGTTATCTTTTTCCATGATAATGCTCGACCTCACACGGTGAATGTGACCAAACAACTGTCATGGGAATTTCACCTGGACGTGTTTGATCATTCTCCAAATAGTCCGGATCTCGCTCCTGGCGACTTTCACCTCTTTTTACATCTAAAAACTGCCCTTCGTGGTCAACACTTCAACGATAATGGTGACCTGAAAGAACATTTTACCGCATGGTTGAAAACGCAGGCGGCAACCTTCTATGAAAAAGGCACAGAAAAACTTGTTTCACTCATATGACCCTTAGCAGATGGTCCTGTGCATGCTACAATGAATAATTCAAAAACATGTGTCCGTTGAGGAAGTATATACCCTTTCGTCGCGTAATAAAATAGCGACCGTCATTCTATTTTATGATAATCGACCTCGTTCAATGTTCCAATACGGTCGTTTACGACCATCTCACACTATTTTTTATCGGAGCAAGACACCGAATTTACCTATCTCCTCTACTGTAGTATTTAATGGCTGTACTTGCGGACCGTCTCTTTATGATTATCGTCTGTTTAGTAACTCTGCTTTCCCGTTTATAGCCCAGTTTATGGAGACTGCAAATTAGCTTTTGACGAAGATACGATGTCGCAAACAGGTTTCTGTGTTCTGTTTTAGACTCGAAGCGTTTCAGCCATTACTTTGTACCATCCATAACTATGATACCGGTCGAAAAATAAGTACAGAGATGCATAAGTTACTAGTAGAGTAGAGTCTAATCCGACGATCGTGGTGGTGTCGGCGGAATCGGGATTCGTCGTTAAAAAACCAACATGTCGTTCCAATACAACTCTGCTCGCACCACCACGATCGTCGGATTAGAGTCCGTAGACACTTGGTGAGATCCTGTTGAACTCTTGCCCTTTACATGTCTACATTGGTCCTCCACCCAGTATGATGGTTTTGGGTTGTTCTTGTACTCCATTCCCGCAACCCAGTAATTATCATTGCCAGCGCACCAACCACCAGCATTCTATCTCTCTATTGTTGGTACCTGTTGTGCTCCAATAACTACGGAGACTGGCGCGGTGGAGTAGCCGAGCGGTCTAAGGCGCCTCGCTGCGGAGCTTGCGGTTGCTCGCCGTGGAGGTTCGAGTCGTTCCTGGTGGAAGGGCGTGTCTGTTGTCCTTAGGTTAGTTTAACTTGAGTAGTTTGTAAGTCTAGGAACTAATAACAAACCAGTTAAATACCATAGATTTACAAACATTTGAACATTGAACTACGGAGACGGCCGATAGCGTCTTAGTAACAGAATAATTTGTGACAACACATGGCGTGCAATATTAAAGACTTTAAGCCAGGAATGGAATTGAATTGCCGTGTTGGATTTCCTGTCCTCAAGCCCATCGAAAATGACTGATCAATAACTTGGTGTCACTGGCCCGGGCTATACCACTTACATCTACGTACATAATCCGCAAACCACCCAAAGGTGCGTGTCAGAGGGTACTTGGTACTAGTACTAGTTACTTATTTTTCTGATCCACTCAAATGTTCAAAATGTTTGTATAGTCTATGGACTTAACTACGGGGTCATCAGTCCCTAAACTTACAAACTACTTATGAACTAGCTAACACTAAGGACGGCACAAATATCCATGCCCGAGGGGGGATTCGCACCCCCGACCGTAGTGGCCGTGCAGACCGTGACTGGAGCGCCTCAGTGTCCTCGGCCACCGCGGCCGGCTGATCCATTTAGAACTAGGAAGATACGAAATCTTGTTTGCATCTGTACAAGCCCTAATCTCATTGATATTATATTTGTGGTCTTTACGCGAAATGTAGTTTGGCGGCAGTAGAATCATTAAGCAGCCCACTTGAAATTCTGGCCCTCTAAATTGCTATAACAGTGCTTCTCGAAATGACCTGTTTGAGCAGTTTCATACTTCTCTATAGTGAAATTCAAGATAGTTCCTACACCACAGAGGGTCCATCAAGTACAGCCTGAGATCCTGTACTTTTAGTCTTAACAGTATTCTTCTTAGTAGAGCCACTAGTATTAATATCTGCCAACTTAAATACAGTTGTGCGATAGAGCAATAACGTCATATATGTTGGCAGTACTACTGCTTAAATCAACTGTTTAAATAATATCGTTGATGGAGTATATTACCTCATTGAAGTAAGATCTTCGGAGACTAATTATTCTTTAAATATCGCTTTTAGTAATGTTGTTCTCCTGAGACGAACACTGGTAAGACTAAAGGAATAGGATCGCAGTGTGTACCTCATGGTACTATTGTGTTTGTAGGAGCTACCTTGAATTTTAGTATAGAGAAGAATGAAATTGCTCAGGTAGGTACTGGGTGACTTACTATAGCAATTGTTCGTTTTCGTTCTTTGAGTAACTTTGGAGAACTAGAGAGCTTTAATGGTCGTGATATTATTACTTATAGGACAAGTTTGGTGAAGTTTATAAAAAAGATAATGGTAAATATTATTATTATTATCATATGACTTTTATTCTTAGGCCTCGTATTAGGCGGAAGGAAGATGAAGATGTGAGTGTACAAATTTCGGTTAAAGGTGCTGGTCTTTGTGAAAAAGTTAACTTTAATGGAGATTGCACACTGTATTGTCATAAATAAAGTGTTATGTTGCAAAAAATACTGCACTTCGATCTTGCCAAATGCCGAGAAGCGATTCTGTTTTCGTTCTGTAGCTCTAAGGGACGATTTGGGATGTTCACTGTGTGAGGAACCTCTTGGCATCATTGTGATAAACAGCATTTATGTTATCTGTGCTGTTCAAATACGTTTTTTTTTTTTTAGAGAGCCATGATATTTAGAGAGCAGCACCACCATTTATGTTGGCAGCACCGTTGTTTAAAGAAGTTGATTAAATAATATTTTTGGTGGAGTAAGTACCTTTCTACACCAGATCAACTTTGCTAATATTTGTAACTAGCGTGGACTGCTATGCTCTAACAATAGGTCTAGAGCCACTTTGATTGATTGTTTAAACCATGATATAAGTAATTCAGTTTCAAATAAAGTCCAGAGTTATTGCTGTTCACTTGACACGACTCTGAAGGATCGACAAAAAAGCATTTGAACATGTTTTCTAATTCTACATCCATATTCCGCAAGACATATTAAGTCGTGTGGTACTTCACATATTATTGCCCCTTCATCCTCTTACAGTCGCATATGCTTCGCTGGAGATATGATCGCCTGTGCATCTCCACTTGGGCCCTAATCTCTCTCTTTTTATCCTTGTGATTGGCCGGTACATGCGCAGACGACTGGGCAAGCGTGGGGATAGCGGTAGTGGTGGGGGTAGCGACCATAGCAATGAGCGAGCGCTGGAGGGGAAGTGCCTAGCTCACACGCTGGTAGGAGCAAGTGGCCTGACGCAGCCTCCCCTTCCGAACAAAGGAATGAACTCGCCCGCCGCTTTGAACGAAAACTCGTCTCTGCGCACCGTCCACTTTATCCTCAGTGGGATCTAGGAGGAAGCAATGCATCGGCTGACTCTTCATGAAATGTAAGCTCCCAAAAACTTAAACAGAAGCCAAGGTCGAGATGTTGAACGTCTCCCTTCCAGTGTCTGTCCCTGTAGTTTCCTAAACATTTCTGTGCCACTCTCGCACTTACTTAATAAGCCCGTAACGAAGCGTGCTGTACTCCGTCGGATCTTCTCTATGTCTATTTGTCTTCTATCAAACTTACCTAGTTAAATGTCACAAAACTAATTATTTCAGATTTTATTCCAGTCTGGTTTATTAAAGAAGTACACACAAGTTGGAACACAAAACGCAAATGAGAGCTTTAAAAAGGAATTTTAATAATCTGCAGTTGTTAAAATTGTCTGCTTACATGATTGTAATATTATGGCAACACTGGCATAATCAGTAAACGTATTTTAATGAATTCGTATTTTTTTCGGTTTATTATTTATGAAACGTCCCGAAGGATGTGGTCAAAAGGAAGAAAAATTCTACTTCAAAACAAAGTAGTCCTAATATGGAACGGCGACGAACAGTAAAATAATAGTTTATGACATATATGCTAAAAAGGTTGTTGCATTTCACGCAAGATGCATTTTGGAGAAGTTAAGAAATATTCTCTGCTTTACCTTCGCAGATGAAAAGCCCCAAGAAGTTCTCCTGCAGTGATCGGAGTATCTGCATAATGTGGTTGGACGCCGACGTTCAAATCCGTGCCTTTGTAAACATTTCTGTACGTTTCCCTAATCCACGCTCATACCATATAGATTATGAGTTATAAACGTCTCTTTATCACATTTGAACAATTTTTTGCTGTGCAAAATTCTTAAAAATGCATAACTGCTTTTTTTAAAAGTATTAAGTAAAAAAGTAAAGCAGTCATCAATCCGAAGATTCTGGCACTCTACCACTCTGCAACCGAGGCGCACTTTAAAGTATTATGAAATAAAAATTATTCTGCGTATTGGCGTCTGTTTCAATATGGTACTCTTTTTTTCTTTGCTTTTGCAAGAGTGATCTATCCTGTTTTGTGTTTCACGGCGGGTCAGACCCCATTTTCTGTTAATTTATTTGGTATTTTCTCTCAATAGCCATCGATATTATTCCTTTGAGTGTAAGTCACATGTCATCCACAGTAACATTTTTAGTTTCTAAAAACTGGATATTTGTAATCATCAAAGTTTTAAGTGAATGTTTATCTTCTGTTCTAAATACATACATTCTCTTCTGATTTAGATGGAACTGATTGACGAATACGTTTGCATAATTTTATGAATATGCCTGTAATTTAACAACCTTAGAGAAAATGTACCTCAAGAAATTTACCAAATGGTAGAGTTTGTATTCTAATTGTATCCCATGATTCTGATACCCTTATACGCCAAAGGAAATTGAAAAACGATCTTCTGATTGCGAAAAAGTTAACAACACTTTCGTAATTTGCCTGAATGATGCATTAAAGAACAAAAAATACATTGTATCATATGTAGCCGTGTTCTTAGTCATACGACTATCCTTAGTTCTAAATTTATAAACCCTCTTAAAATTTTCGATCTCGCTTCCAACCAGGTCGCGGTTGCCGTCAATGTAAACACGTGAACTAAACGTGTAAAACATAACATTTTGAACATGGAGTAGCCGAGCAGTCTATGGCATCTCGCTGCGAAGCACGCGGTTGCTCGCCGTAGGAGGTTCGAGCCCTTCCTGGGGCATGGGTGTGTGTGTTGTCCTTACGTTAGTTTACTTTAGTTTAAGTAATTTGTAAGTTACGGGCTGATGACCACGCAGTTTGATCCGAACTTTTGATTTTTTGAACTTGCATTGCGTGTTACATAGGCCTACCATTCGGTATGTTGTGCACAAATTATAAAGTCGGTCCTTCTCTGAATAAAATATGCTGTTGGAAAATTTACGTCGATAATTTTTACTCCATTGTACTGTACTACGGAAAACTCACTGAAGAACACCACGCGGAAAGGACCGCGTGGTCTAAGGCGGCAATTCAGTGATTGCACGGCCGCTAACGTCGGAAAGTGTAGTACTTCATGTGTGTGTGTGTGTGTGTGTGTATGTGTGTATGTGTTATCATTAGTTTAAGTAGTTTGTATTTCTAGGGACCGATAATCTCAGTAGGTTCCTCCCTTAGCTTTACAAACATTTGGATATCAGTGGAGATTACTGATCGAGTATTCATTGCTATTTATTTACTCGCGAGAGGAGGTGTTTAGTAATATGTCAGCACCGTAAAGTATTAATAAGTTTCAGAAATTGTGCGCAGTGAATTCATCTGTTAGTAAAATAAGCGGACGGATAGGTTGATATATTTTTCCCCGGTGATACATCTACCGCCTAGGCGGCTAGTTAACAGAAAAATAGCGCTCGTGTAAGCAGCGGGCGCGCCTGCGAACACCGGAAGGTTGCAACTATGTCGTTCGCCGGCGAACGTAAACGGCGCTGCCGTCGCCGCGGTCCGTCAGGCTTGCTGGCGCCCGTCCAGTAAACACGCCTAATGGCGGGCGCCCGCTTCTGCGAATAATAAACTGCGGCCCACCGGCCGTGACGTCAGCAAACTGCCGCCGGCGACACAGACCGGCTGCCTACGGCCGGCACTGGCAGTGGCAGGGGGCGTCGCGGCGCGCGCGGCCGAGCTGTGCCGCTGTCTACCTGACAGCCGCGCCAAACAATCCTCCACAGGCTTCACCAGGAAGCTTAACAATACAGCCAACTGCCTGGCAACGAGATTTCGTTGCTAACAAGGGAACGTCCCCGTCGCACCCTTCTCAGATTTAGTTATAAGTTGGCGCAGTGGATAGGAACTGAAAAACTGAAAACGGATCAACCGAGAAAACTAGAAGAAGTTAGGTGGAGCTATGGAAAAATAAGCAAAATATAAAAACTGACACTAAGTGCAAAATGGCTAAGCAGGAGTGGCTAGAAGGCAAATGCAAGGATGTAGAAGAATATATAAATAGGGGAAAAATAGATACAGCCTACAGGAAAATAAAAGAAACATTTGGAGGTGACAAAAACCGTTCTATGAATATCAAAGACTCAGATAGAAAACCAGTTCTCAGCAAAGAAGGGAAAGCTGAAAGGCGGAAAGAGTATATAGAGGAAATGAACTTAGCGGCAATATTGTAGAAAGGGGAGAAGTAGATGAAGATGAAATAGGAGATACTAGAGATGAATTTGACAGAGCACTGAAAGACCTAAGTCGAAACAAGGCCCCTGGCGTAGATGATATTCCCTCAGAGCTACTGAAGTCTCTGGGAGAACCAGCCATGTCAAAATTGTTTCACCTGGTGTGTAAGATGTATGAGACAGGTGAAGTATCCTCAGACTTTGAGAAAAATGTCGTAATCCCCATTTGAAAGAAAGCAGGTGCAGACAGGTGTGAAAACTACAGAACCATCAGTTTAATAAGTCATGGTTGCAAAATATTAACGCGAATTATTTACAGAAGGATGGAAAAGCTGGTAAAAGCCGACCTCGGGGAAGATCAGTTTGGGTTCAGGAGAAATGTAGGAACACGGGAGGCAATACTCACTTTACGGCTTATCCTAGAGGATAGCTTAAGAAAAGGCAAACCTACATTTCTAGCTTTTATAGATTTAGAGAAGGCTTTTGACACTGTTGATTGGAATAAAATCTTTCAAGTTCTGAAGCAAGCAGAAATAAAATATAGGGAACGTAACGTTATTTACAACTTGCACAAAAATGAGACAGCGGTTGTCAGAGTTGCAGGGCATAAATGGGAACTGCAACGGTATTGGCTGCAGAGCTGCTCCCCAGGTTTCCGAAAGACACGTCCAGCACACTCCGGTGCACTTCCGCAGTTTGCAAGCAGCGGGTATTTTCTGTGATTTGTCAAAGGCATTTGATTGTGTGAACCATAACATCCTTTTAAGTAAATTAGAATTCTATGGTTTCACGGGAAATGCTGCAAAATGGTTCAAGTCGTACCTCACTAACAGGAAACAAAGGGTGTCAGTGCACGTGACTAGTGAATTAAACCAACAGTCATAATCAGATTGGGAAGAAATTACATGTAGTGTGCCACAAGGATCCATTTTAGGGCCATTGCTTTTTCTTGTGTACATTAATGACCTCTCATCAGTTACACTACCAGAAGATGAGTTCGTTTTGTTTGCAGATGATACAAGTATTGCAATAAAGAATACATCAAGTATAGTTGTAGAAATGTCTGCTAATTATATTTTCATGAACATTAATAAATGGTTTAAAGCCAACTCATTGTCATTAAACTTTGAAAAGACTCACTACATGCATTTCAGAAGATATAAGAGATTGCCCTACAGCATATGCATTAAGTATGAAGAAGATCAGATAGAAGAGGTTGACAGTATTAAATTTCTGGGATTACAGCTTGATAATTTATTTATTTGGGAGGAGCACACCACAGAACAACAGAAACGACTTAACGAATCTTTATTTTCAATACGAGTGTTATCAGACATAGGAGACATAAAAATAAAAAAGCTTGCATACTTTGCCTTTCTTTCATTCTATAATGTCATATGGTGTAATATTTTGGTGTAACTCTTCAAGTCAGTCAAAAGTCTTCAGAGTCCAAAAGCGTGTAATACGTATTATTTGTGGAGTAAATCCACGGACGTCCAGTAGAAGCCTCTTCAAAGAACTGGGTATATTAACTACTGCCTATCAGTGTATTTATTCCTTAACGAAATTTGTCATAAATAATATATCCCTTTTCCCAACGAACAGCTCAGTTCATACATACATACACTTACTAGGAACAAAAATGATCTACACAAGGACTTAAAAGCGCTTACTTTAGTTCAAAAAGGGGTCCACTACTAAGGAACACACATTTTCAATTTACCATCATGTATAAAAAATTTAGCTACAAATAAAGACCAGTTTAAGAGGAATCTAAAAGACTTTCTAGTGGCCATCTCCTGCTATTCCATTAGTGAATTTCTAACCATATGAATTTGTACCATATGATGCATGTATCGGTACTCATACTATATTAGTATTATTATATTATAGACTAAAAAAACCTTAAAATGTATGTATCTGTATTTATATTATTAATATTATCTATTATTCAGCTTGTAAATTTTGTTTCTTGACATGTTCCACATTCACGACGATCTTATCAACATCGATCTACGGTACGAAAAAATAATCTAATGTAATCTAAAGTGAATAAATCCCTGCAGTTAACCTAAAAGACGGAAGGAGGGGTAGACGATAACGGTGTTTCTCTCCACCGTCAGCGGTTGACCTCCGGACTTTAGGTTGGGTGTCCTGCACTGGCGCGAATTCCGAAACCACAGACAACTCATCTCCCTCCGCCACCGCCTGCTTCCAACGTCGTTTTGAAATACCTGCCTGGAAACCGAACTAGATTCCGCCTTGTTGGTTGTTTTCTATATCGATTAAATGGGGAATGCAAGAATTATTATCTTCCAACTGATTCTCCTCTATGTGCACATTATACTAGTACCACAGTCTAACATACACAGTCCGACATTCCCACGGGTTTCGTTATGCACTGCGAGAGCAGCGCTCCAAGCGGCCGGCAAGCTACGTTTCTGAATGCGATATTGGATAAGTGCGAGTACTATCGTTTATATTCAATTTAACATACTTTTTACATTAGGGAACGTATTTAGAGCCATAAAAATAGTTTTGTGTCCCAGCCTCGTCGCCGCTTTTGTGTCTCCTTTCCGTCGTAGGTGTCGGTGGCCGAGTAGGAAGACCGACACAGGAATAAAGGTAGCACGCTTGTGCAGGTACGGCGGTGAGCAGCCAGTGGGACAGCAGAAACTAGAAACACTAGAGTAAATTAGAACGAGATATATATTGCACAGAATTTATACAATACTTAACTTTTACATAGCTCAGTACTGCAGAATGCTGATACATAGTTGAGCTAGAGGTCTGCCTAGTGCCTGTCCGATAGCCAAGTCTTCAATGGTGCCTATCTGATTCCGAAGTGTTCACTGGTTCCTATCTCAGTCCCAAGTGAACGACGTCGTTCAGTGGTGGCCACGAGCGGAGTTGTAGCAGAGGGCGCTCGTGGCTGACGTCGTAATAACGCCGCGCCGTGCGTGCATGGCGGCGCGCGGCGAAAGTAGGTGGCGTGCACTTTGGACTTGTGCGACACCACATATTGTTAATAACTTAAAAATAGCTCCACATTTGTTTTTCTTATGTTGCCTAAGATCCCTGACAAGGTACCTACCAAACGGTAAATTAAGGATAGTTTACAATTCTCTTGTAACACACAGCCTAAAAATAATAATTTCAATTTCCATTAAAAATAATAAGATGGCTCGGAAACACGAGAAGACTTTCCCATTGCAGTGAGGTCCCTTTTATACTCAAGAACGATAAGGTTTCTTCACCAATTCCAGTAAAATCGGTGATGGTCGAACGTCGGAAACATATATAGAATGCAGTAACTACAGTATTTAACGTACTGAATCAGCCACCACAGCTGTAGACGAAGGAAAAGCTTCGCAGACGTGGCAATAAAACCACAAAAGCAAACAAAGTGGTTTCCAACAAAGAATAACCCAATTCCGCAATTTTTGGTACAGCTGAATCGCATACTGCAAAAATCGTCAAAACATTGGGTTTTTAAGCTAAAGTAATTACACAGAAAACAATTAAGAAAGACGAGTGAGATGTAAAAACTTTCGAATCATTAGACTCAACAGCTAACATACGAGTAAAAACATAACGTAACATAAATTTTGGATTCTCTTGTTTTTATACTCTATTCCTTTAAATATTCCTTTCATCGGAATAAGCTGCAAATATACACATATTCTTAAGTATTTGTTCAAGGCGAAGTTGTTCTTTATTCCAACGTATCAGTTAAATTCGGCTGGTTTTACATTAATTTGCATATCATCTGTGTCGCTTGACATTTTACTACTATTTATAACACAAAAATTGTACTAACTATTTCGTTAAGGTCGTATAAAAACGATTATAAACAACATTACACTCACGGCGGCTTGCCCACCGCTAGGAGCGCTAGTGTTGTTACAACTGTCAGTTGGTAACAACTTGCACAGCAGTGAGTATCGCCTTGCGAGTGTACATGTTAGACTGTGTTACTACTGAGTGTGAACCTGGGAAAATTAATTAATAGTGTTAATGACGCTTTGAATTTTGAACGATTATTGAAATTTCAAATTTGCCCGTTCATAAGTGGAAGGACTGGGTGGATTGCCAGAACAATTGCTACTTTGAAGTTTATTCATTAGAAATAATCATTAGGTGAAGCACATTTAAAAATTTAAAATTGACACCCAATGACCGGGTGAAACCCAAAATGAAAATTTAAAAATTGTCAAGAAGCAGGTTAGGCCTGTACATTAATTTGTTAATTAATATTACAAAGTTTCCAACAGGTAAAGTGCCAAACTTAAGTGAATTCCTATACAATAACTGTGAAATGAAAATGATCATGGGTGAAACCTAATCTAAAATTTAACAGTCAGCAGGTGAAGCCTTTACTGTAATTTTTATTTAATCTTAGAAAGATTTCAAAAGACAAAGCCAAATTTATTTAATTTCTTAATAAATGATTACCACATGAAATTGAGCATTGGTTGAAGCCTAATACAAAATTTGATAATCATCAGGTGATTCCAGTTCCTTAATTGTTAATTGATCCTAGAAATTCAGCTAACAATAACAAGTCAGTCAAGAGCGCAATTTATTTTATTTCACTGGTAGCTGGTTTTGGTCACTTAGATGACCATCATCAGACTACAACTGTACTGATATATATTATTAGACGGATAAATTATTTCTAAATTTTGTATTTAAAACAATAATAAAATATACCTGTAAAAGTTGTTTACAGCTGGAGCTGCCTAAAGGTTTAATGTTGGCTGCTGTAGATGTAGGTGCAGTCATTCTTTAAATAGTGTAAGCTCCACCTTCTAGTTTAAATGCTGGCCAGCGTTACTCCTTTAGGTGACTGTTCCTACATCTACGCCATCTCGTGTAGGACTGATCTTTGCAGTGCGGGAGTAACCGAGCGGTCTGGAATACTACGTTGCGGATCGTGCGACCTCCCGCATTCGGGGTTCGAATCACCCCTCGGGCATGGATGTGTGTGTTGTCCTTAGGTTAGTTTAACTTAGTTTGAGTAGTTTGTAAGCTACGGACTAATAACCACGCTTGTGAATCCGATAAATTTACAAACATTTGAACATTTTGAACTGATCTTTAATCTCGTAAATCAATTACGGGAGGAAAGATCGCCACTCGTGACAGAAAAGCAACCTAAATAGGAGAACAATGAATATCCAGATAAAATTAGAAGAATGGAATTCAGGGAAATAGAGGAAGATCCCAGAAATTGTAAATCAAGGCAATTGGGAGTGCTGGCAGAAGAGCCAGAACAGAAGAAAGTATGCAGGAGATATGTTGCGAGAGCCGCCAGGGTACAATTATTAATTAACTAATTGACAAGACTGTTTTTATCTGTTTACTCGGAACTTAATTTGGAATTAGAGTATGTGATCTGCAAATCGCTTTCTTTGTTTCTCTGAGGACGTATATGGAAATGTACTTTGGTCTCACTACGTGTCATTCATAGTTCTCTAAGTCACAGTTTACAAGAGTACATTATCTCAGTACCGCCGAAAAACGATAATGAACGCATAGTCGAGCGTTCGGAGAACATATTTGCTTCTTAATATACGAAAATAAAGGAGACAAATTCGAATAAAAGGAAAACTGGATCACCCACGAACTAGGTTGTCAGGTTACAAAAGTTCGGATCCGTGTTTTTCTTCTTCTTTTTTTAACATTAGTATTCATTCCTTTCCATGAAAAAGTAGTCAATCACGTACTACTGTCGCATTAACATTTACTTTAGAGAAATATGTGAGGCATAATAGTGATGTTTACTACATCGTGTACATCATGGAAGCACTATTCAGGGTGAATCGCCTAATAACTGCAATGCAAATATTGCGGAAGCGGAAAGTACGATTTATGTGCGGTTTTCACAGAATGCATTGGCAGTCAGGAGCTCGTATTTTTAGCCAACAAACTGATTGTAATATTACTTAGAAAGTTTATTTTTATGCTAACATACAGTTTTTTAAATGGAACAAAGTTTGCTTCTATCATCCACTGAAAGTTTTGACACCATCTTGCGACCTTCCTATCGGTACTTACCAATAAGAGTTAGGCAATACATAACTAAGGGTAGTAAAAAGTTTATACCTCGTTGTCTCTCTTCATACGGGTGAGTTATGTATGTCAGCTTCTATGCCCTAAACAGCTACCCAATCTGTTTAACCATAATCAATAATTAATCTGTAGTTTAGCCAGTCTACCAATCTGCATATGACGGGAAAATATATCTAAACAAACATAAATTAAACCTCTGAATAACCAACACAATAGATTCTAAGATAAAGAAGTGATTCACTCACGAAGTAATTCTTTAATAAAAGAGTTTATTGCTGGACATGAAAATGCGAAGGTGCTCCTACTTTATTTTCTCGCTCTAATAACTAAATATTTCCCTAATGATTGTTCATGAAAGACACTATAAGTATCACATGCACTCGATAGTAAAAGTTCCAAATTGTCACTCGTAAATTAGTGTAGTCCATCGAACATTTCAGTTCCTAATCAATCGGCGATTAAAGTATTTGTTATAAAACACAGTTTATCATCACACGAGTACACTATTGCTGAATTATCACAGCTCCACAGCCCTACTACCGTGCATAGTTAATAACTTTTCAAGCAGACAGAGGCTAAGTTCTGCAGTCACAGTCCCGTAAATTTCCTCAGTCCAGACATGCTTATCTCTTCAAATCCCATGTTCGTAACGTAGCTTCAGACCGCCCAGCGTCTCAACCTTTCACCAATATGCCCAAGTTACGAGTCCCTTCCCAAGCGTTCGAAAGCGTGGTTTCTCTACTACCAAAATTGTATACTTCCGAGCATCCTAACACCTCATCTTTAAACTATAATTTCCAAAATCTTATACAATTGAACACTCCCCACAAATGTTGTTTGTATGGAGTGTTCAAAGCATTTAATTCTGTGATATTCACTAAAAAAGGATTGAGACTGAAGCTTTTTGCTCAGATAGCCATTAAGCGTGACGATCCAATGTTCAAATATACTGCCACCATCGAAATATAGTTACACATTTAATATTTAATTTATCATGAATTTTTATACAAATATATTCAGTTCTTGTCCACAAATACTTATAATTGTTTATATATAAATTATCTGCTACATATTAACTATTTTTAGTCGGCCATGAAATATTTAAGTGGCAGTCTACAACATAAAAATCGAACGTTACTAAGAGTAATATTAAATATCATAAAATACGTATATAAATGTAATGCGCGTTGCTGGGTTCATGTTTTGTGTTTCTGTGGTGGAATCTATGTTCTGACACAAGAATATTATTACCTCAACGAAAAGCAGAACAAGAGAGTAAAACAAAGTTTATTGAAAGAATACAGAAAGAATATGGCACGTCTTTTAAGATAGGTAGCGTGGTGCAATGCTGCCCATTTGCTTCTGAGAAACATTATGTATCAATAATTGTAAATATAAGTCTTATTATTATTATTATTATTATTATTATTATAGTACTGAGATTTATCTGCTTTTTATCTGTAAAGGATATTTTAATTGTAATTACAGTGTTTGATTCTCCCAAGTCTCCAGAATCCATTCATGTAATTATATTTGCCCTATGATAATTCCCTGATTTTATATGGATTTTTAGAATAATGTTTGTGGCTGTATTGTGTTTCAGTTGCAATCTGGAATAGATGCCCTCACTCAGCCAAGAGCACTTCTGGTTTCCAAGCAAATTAGGAAAACCTTGACTACCTGTATCCCAAAACTGTTAGCCGGCCGCCTGGGGAACCAAACATTCTGGCAAACCCCGCCTTTCACATGGGAACAACCAGCTTCCTCCTGTATCTGTAATGTCATAAGCTGTGTACATAGAATTTTGAATGACATTATTATCACATTTAGTTTGGCTGCTACAACCGTTCAGAGATTCAGGGGCCGAGGCTACGATAGCGTAGCTGACTGACCGAGTGGCTAGTCCCTGAGGCATAGCCCACTGTCTCATGACCACCAGCCAGTCAGATATGCTGTCGTAGCCTTCGCCCCAAAAACTCTGAATGGTTGTAGCTGCCAACCTAAACGTGAGAAAATATCGTTCAAAATTCTTTGTACACAGCTGGTTTCAAAAATTCCAGAGCATGATAGAAACAACCATTGCTCCATTTGAAAAACTGTATGTTTGCTCCCATTACTGTCCCATTCTTTACATTAAACAACTAGGCAACAAAACACCTGCTAAAGAAACGAAGTCGAATTGCCTGGGACAGAATATCTGCAAGTAAGTGATGTGTTAAGGAACAATGTTAGTCGGTAATTCAAGAAAGGTAAGACTTTCGTCTTTAAGTAACTGAGTCTCGTGAACAGGGAGATTGCAGTTACAGTCATTTCGATCAATATTCACCAGGCTAAAATCTATTTTGAATAATTATCGTCGCTCAGTTAGATACACTAAATTTTAGTTTGTTAAGAAAAGTATTTTTTGATGCTGAAAGAATACAATCACGGCGAATATGCCTTTTATTATTTTTTACATGTTTCGCTGTTTTGGGGCATTATCAGATAATTCAATAAATCACCAACCGGTGCAAAGGAAATATAAGCTCTCAGTACAAGTTAAGTCATATCGCTGCAAACGTTATTCAGGCAGAGCTGACGCCAGAAGCAGAAATCCTTCTGATGAGTTACAAGTAAAACAGGCCACTGGAACACTGCGAAACCACACGTTAGTGTGAAAAGTCAATCTCAGAAAAGGTATTACTGCGACGGAAAACCAAAGGAAGTGATATTCTCTTACCTCGACAGACTTTTGTAAATTCACGTAACTTTCATATAAGATAACGTAGTGAAAAGTGAATTCAACAGTAAACAGTCTGACAAGCGGATATAGCGTATAACTAGTACAGATTCGGTCTTTACAACTGAGCTTCGCGTTAGAGTCTCCTTACTGGTTCCTTCAAATACTCCATCTCTTGCAGCTTTCGAACACTTGATAGGCGCAATTCTATGATAACGATGTTGTGGTTAGTCTCTGTACTGGATGATCCAACACTGGCTAGTGTAACTGACAGAGGCTTGGAGATACTGGTCTCAAGTCGAGATGGAATATGCTGCTTTCTGTTACTGCCCACTGACGGAGAATCTGATAGTCTTCCGACAACGCGGCACCTTCTAATAACACGGTAACATTGCGGGTTCCACGCCGTAACCTAGACGCGGTAGTCGATGGCAGGACTTTCAGTGTCCTGTTCATGTTACACGCCTGGCATTTGAGGGTTCTGACTCTTATCTTTGGATACGAACGAGAATATCGACCGACTACGCGACTAAGTGCCTATTAGTAGCAGTGACTTCTGTGGATGGGTGCTCAGGAGTCAAAGTAGCAGCTGGCTGGGATCGAGCACATCCAGGCAGCTGTTGCGGATTCAAAATAGGCACAAGCGCGTCCAGTAGCAGCGACCACGTGCCGGACGAGTATCAACCCCTAGCCACCAGCGTCATAGTGACGTCTCTGCTGGATGATGAGAGGGCTCGACCTCAGAGGGCTCAAAAATGTTTCAAATGTTTGTATAGCTTATAGGACTTAACTACGGGGTCATCAGTCCCTAAACTTACAAACTACTTACGAACTAAATAAGACTAAGGACGGCACAAATATCCATGCCCGAGGGGGGATTCGAACCCCCGACCGTAGTGGCCGTGCAGACCGTGACTGGAGCGCCTCAGTCCCCTCGGCCACCGCGGCCGGTGACCTCAGAGGGAATCCTGAACGCTGTTGTATTGACGAATAGCTAAGATTGGCATGAATGTAGCTGAGAACTTTATTTCTCGTTCATCAACATAGTTTGGTTTTCAGCATTTTATCCTTAGCCTCTTATGCGCTCACCAGGTACCATCGCTATTCCTGACATGTAGACGTCTACAAGCTCGGCAAATGCTGCTGCTATATTAAGCATCAGCATGGAATGGAGCAGAATTTACTTACCCTTTTATTTACATATGTCACCTTTCACATTATTGGTCAAACACTAAAAATGAAAAACTTTGTGGTCGTCTTGTGGAAGATTCTTAACGACATCACATATTAAATAACAAAAAAAGATGACAAATATACGGGGTAATCAAAAAGTCAGTATAAATTTGAAAACTTTATAAATCACGGAATAATGTACATAGAGAGGTAAAAATTTACAGACATGCTTGGAATGACATGGGATTATATTAGAATAAAAAGAAAATTAAAAAAAGGTAAAAAATGTCCGGCAGATGGAGCTTCATCTGATCAGAAAAGCAATAATTAGCATATCAAATTAAGACAAAGCAAAGATAATGTTCTCTGCAGGAAATGCTCAATATGTTCACCATCATTCCTCAATAATAGCTGTAGTCGAGGAATAATGTTGTGAACAGCACTGTAAAGCATGTCCGGAGTTATGGTGAGGCATTGGCGTCGGATGTTGTCTTTCAGCCTCCCTAGAGATGTCGGTCGATCACGATACACTTGCGACTTCACGTAACCCCAAAACCAATAATCGCACGGATTGAGGTCTGGAGAACTGGTAGGCCAAGCATGACGAAAGTGGCGGCTGAGCACACGATCATCACCAAACGACGTAAAAGAGTATTTTTTATTTTTATTTTTATTTATTTATGTTTGTTCTAATAAAACCCCATTTCATTCCAAACATGTGTGTCAATTTTTACCTCTCTATCTACATTATTCCGTGATTTATTAAGTTGTGCTGGGCAGGGCGGCAGTCAAACATTTTCCGTGTCCAAAACGGCCCGTACAGGACCTGCTAAATGCGGTCGTACATTGTCCTGCTGAAATGTAGGGTTTCGCAGGGATCGAATGGAGGGTAGAGCCACTGGTAGTGACACATCTGAAATGTAACCTGGATTCATCCGTAAAAATGACGTTTTCCCATTCGTGCACCCAGTTTCGTCATTTCGTACACCATCACAGGGGCTCCTGTCTGTGATGCACCATCAAGGGTAAGTGCAGCTATGGTCTCAGCGCTGATAGTCCACACTGCAGCAAACGTCTTCGAACTGTTCGTGCTGATGGTTGTTGTCTTGTCAATTTCCCCATCTATTGTCTCAGGGATCGAGACGTGGCTGCACGATCCGTTACAGCCATGCGGATAAAATGCCTGGCATCTCGACTGCTGCTGATAAAAGCCGTTGGGATCCTGCAAGGCGTTCCGTATTGCCCTCCTGAACCCACCGATTCCATATTCTGCTAACAGTCATTGGATCGCGTCCAACGCGAGCAGCAATGTCGCGATACGATAAACCGAAATCGCGATAGGCTACTATCCGACCTTAATCAAAGTCGGAAACGTGATGGTACACATTTCTCCTCCTTACACGAGGCATCACAACAACGTTTCACCAGGCAACGTCGGTCAACTGCTGTTTGTGTATGAGAAATCGGTTGGAAAGTTTCCTCATGTCAGCACGATGTAGGTGTCGCCACCGGCGCCAACCTTGTGTGAAAGCTCTGAAAAGCTAACCATTGGCATATCTCAGTATCTTCTTCCTGTCGGTTAAATTTCGCGTGCCGGCCGCGGTGGCCGAGGGGACTGAGGCGCTCCAGTCACGGTCTGCACGGCCACTACGGTCGGGGGTTTGAATCCCCCCTTGGGCATGGGTATTTGTGCCGTCCTTAGTATTAGTTAGTTCATAAGAAGTTTGTAAGTTCAGGGACAGATGACCCCGTAGTTAAGTCCCTTAAGCTATACAAACATTTGAAACATTTTGAAATTTCGCGTCTGTAGCACGTCATCTTCGTGGTGTAGCAATTTTAATGGCCAAGAATGAATTTAAACAAACTCGTAATAAGGACAACACTCAACATATGCGCGAGGTGCTACTCGAACTTTCGGCAAAAACTCCACTCCAATGACGGCTGGAGCGTACACTGTGACCTCCCCGTCCAAGTCAACGACGATTGCACGAGTTATTCTTGCACTCGCAGGCATTAACACACAAGTTTGTTGCTACACGGTGATGCAACTACATTATTTCGCAAACAATAAGGGGAACAATATCCAAACCTGTAGTACTACATGTCACAATGAAGCGAGGAGTGATCATACAAGGTTTCTATTAGGTGACCATGGGAAATGTCCCTCCGTACGCAGACAGAATCGTTGATCGCGTCAACAACTGTGCTTGGAATAGGGACTGTTCTTGCACGAGAGATGTAATACACTGGCCACTGGCAAAAAACGATTATCGCTGTGGACAATTACTACTACTCACAGTGTTGTTATCTAGTGTACGCTGTGCATAACAGACTGTGGATCACTGTCAATAGAATATATATGAGGCCATTACCACGTCAAAGAAAACAGGTGCTTAAATCCACAGCGGTCCTTCCATCGCTTAGTAATGTTTCTTCCAAATCACTCGTAGTCCACGGGTTAATGTAATGTTACTGCCATCTTAAAAGACATATACTGTTCTCAGCTCAACACAGGCCGTTCTGAGTCTGTGGAAGGTGGAAGTATACAGATCACCGTGTGAGTGTGGTAAGGCCTACACCAATTAGACGATACGCGCTAAGTTCATGAAAGATGCGTCGTATTTCACCACCACTCTCGCTTATCTCTACTCAGTAAATCAATCGTATCTCCCTATTAAAATTGAGGAATTATTCTGCCACGAACACCTCGATTTCTAGAACATACGTCACGGATTCAATCACTAAGTAATCGACGGAAACACGTTTTGCTAAAGATCTCATTAACTGCGAAGTGACATTCTACACGATGAAGCTTCGGCTCCGTTGATTCCTTCGATAGCTTCAGAAAGACAAAATTTTAAAGTAAGGAATGGTCTGACGACAGCTGATTTTAGTATATGACAACTGAATTTGAAATCTGCAATATCTTACCTCTACCGAGGGCATGCTTGCGATAGTTCAGTAGGAAAGTTCCTGTACTCCGTTGATAGAGCAATGTTTGACAGACGGAGGGCGGTAATGCAGTGGAAACGACTTTCGCCACTGTGGCAATTTTCAGTGTACACTTGGCGTCGTGCACGAGATATCTCCAATGCCAACGTATCTCAAGGTGGTTGAATCGTTGGGAACCTAATTGAAACTGTTCTTATAAGCAAAGACTACTGTAGATCATATTAGTACCCAGTAACACTTGTATGGATACTTCTGATAAATTAGTGTAAATGCTTTGGTGTTGGTAAAGTGGAATGTGTTTGATTAAAGGTGGCACGTTTACTCTGTTCTCAATATTTCATTTACATAGACCTGTAGACACCTATAACATCACTCTATCAAGCTGTTCGTTCCAGATTTCTAGAGCAGTTACCATAGCAAGTGCACGTCGGATACCTATTGACTGAGTGGATTTACTGTTGGATGTAATTTTGGCGAGGTTTTGGAAACCGGATCTCATGGACTCAAATGAGTAATAAGGACCTCTGAATACAGGGAGAAGTTTACCGTTCGCGAGAAACAAACTGCCGCCATAATTTACATAGCGGAAAGATGAATCACCGGCCCGGAATCAGCTGCTAAAACCGACGCGCTAACTTCCCCCCGCGGATTCATGTTGTTAGACCGTCTCTCTTTAGGTCATTTTGTATCAATAATGCCTTTCTAAATATAGAAGGTACCCGTTTTATACGCATTTCTTCCCTGTTTCGTTTCATAACTATTTACATCTGGTGTTTAGTACAAAGAATCTGTACGTACAGAGTATTTAAGTTTTAAATGTAAACTATATTTCTACCTCGAAATTAAATTTCAGCCCTATCGGTGTTCTGATTGAGATACGATCCTCATCGTTAACGTACAATCCCTTGTTGTTGATCTGGATAAAGAAGCGTAACTATTCAGTGCTAGGGGATATATATTTAAAAAAAAAAAAAAAAAAAAAAAAAAAAAAAAAAAAAAAAAAAAAAAAAAACCAGATAAAATGCGCTTAACCTTTTCTGATAGATAGCCTTTACTGTTTCGAAAGTAGGCAATGTAAATATATATCAAATTGGGAAACATTTAAGGAAATGAAATCGACATCAGTTGAGAGAATCGTAGCAAATTAATTAACAAAAGAGGGGATTGCATTTCCGTGATACACAAAACAGGTCAGAACACTGTTTCAGAACAACGAAAATAGTGTGAAATTTAAACGAACACAAAATCCCCAAGATTGGCGATCTTTAACAGAAACTAGAATTTTAGTTCTAAGACGTTTATAATACATTCAATAATGAAACATTGTATCATAATTTGATAGAAAACTTAAGAAATTCTGGTTATATGTAAATTACACGAGCTGCTACAAACATAATTACATACTCTGCGCGAGAACAGTGGTCTTGATACCGTTGTCAGTTCTGCTAAAACGGATTACCCACACAAAGCTTCCCGAAAATCCTTCAGCAAAGAAGATGTAGTAAAAAACTCAGATTTCAAATCAAGATCAGCTATCAGTATGCGTAACATAAAAGTAGATTTCCTCGGTGTAGTAAAGCAACTTAAATCACTCAACAAAGACAAGAGCCGCGGTGGGGTAGCCGAATGGTTTAAGGCGCCTCGCTGCGGAGCGCGCGGTTGCTCGCCGTCGGACGTTCGAGTCCTCCTGGGGTATGGGTATGTGTGTTGTCCTTAGTTTAAGTAGTTTGTAAGCTACGGACTGATGACCACGCAGTTTGGTCCGATAGATTTACAAACATTTTGAACAAAGACAAGCCTTGTGGTCCAGAGTGTATACCAATTAGGTTCCCTTCGGAATATGCTAATGAAATAATTCCATACCCATCATATACAAAGCGTTCGATAAGCGAAAGGTCCGTATCGAAAGACTGGAATGTTGCACAGATTATTCCCATTTTCAAGAAAGGTAACAGGAGTGATCCGTAGAATTACAAGCCCATAATTTTGACGACGATTTGGTACAGAATTTTGGAACGTGTAATACGATAGAACATTGTGAATTACCTCGAAGAGAAAGATGCATTGACACATAGTCAAAAGGATTCATAAAGTATCGTTATTGTGAAACATAACCTACCTCTTTACGAAGTGATGAGTGCTGTCAACAACAGAAATCAAATTGAGTCTAGGGTTTTACATTTCGCGGAGGCTTTAGAAAACGTAGCCCTGCCTCAGTAGCGACTTCTAATCTAAGCGCGTGGTTGTGCAATATCGTCTCAGTTGACGTATTTGTATCGCGATTTCCTGTTGGAAAGGACAACGTTTGTAGTAATTCACGGTAAGTCATCGGGTAAAACAGAAGTGATAATTGGATTTCCTAGCGTAGTCTGACAAGTCTTAAACTGCTGCTTCTGGCCGGCCGCGCTGGCCGAGGGGAATGCCGGGCGCCGTGGCTCAGCGCGCCCGGTCAGAAGGCTCAACGCCCTCTGTAATAAAAAAAAAAAAAAAGCTGAGCCAACAACACACCGAAATCAACGAACAAAAACGATCAGCGTCCGCAACGAAGAGAACTAACCATAGAACAAAAAAAAAAAAAAAAAAAAAAAAAAAAAAAAAAAAAAAAAAAAAAAAAAAAAGGGACTAAGGCGCTCCAGTCACGGTCTGCATGGCCACTACGGTCGGGGGTTCGAATCCCCCCTTGGGCATGGATATTTGTGCCGTCCTAGTTCGCAAGTAGTTCATAAGTAGTTGGTAAGTTTAGGGACTGGTGACCCCGTAGTTAAGTCCCATAGACTATACAAACATTTGATTTTTTGCTGCTTGTGTTCGTAAACAATATGGAAGACACTTAACAGCACGTACATGCTGTTTGCGGCTGATGCTGTTGTTTATCGTGAAAGGTGTTTGTTCTTTTAGACAGCTTGTATCTAAATTTTCTCGTCTCTCCCAGGGTTTATTTTTTTAATGTCTGATGATAGGTGTTTATTGCATGTAATAATTTGATTATTCTCATTTTCTGATTTCTACATTCAGGAACGGGTTGGGAGATGTGTGAGTTTTGTTCTTGATTTAATTGGTTATTAGACTACTTCAGTTATTCCATTTCTCTGGTTACTCACGGCAGTGGCGAGCGAGCTGAGATGTAGAAAGCTGCGACGTAAGTCAAGGCTGCTTTCACACGAAGGGGGAGCTTAGGAATTTGGTGTTGTAAGGGCCGGCCATTACTTTTTCGCGGAATGGTCTCAAAGCAGTACCGAAGCGAAGCCCTCTTCGCCATCTCCTGGTATATGTGGTGCGCAGTATGGGGTTTGGGTGAGGGGGGGGTTGAGTCATTTTTTCGGCACACAGGCCGCTACCTGGACAAGTACGAACAGTCAGTGTTTCTGGAGAATACAGTGCTCTACTGAGAAATAACGTATGGCGTCGGTAGGGCCAGTCTGCGAATTTCTTTAGGTGAGTGGCGACGGTCGGCCACACGTTTTACGGTAAGGGAGGACTCCCCGCTATCTCTGCATCCCAAATTGTCCGCTAAGGGTGTCTCGGTTTACGACATAATAAATGCTAGGATGCTGCACGTGCAGTTCCCGGCGTGGAGAGGGTGTCTGGCTCAGGTTATGTCCGGCGCCCGCGTTAATAAAAATCGGCGCCAAGATGACGGCGAGAGATAGTTTCGCAGAAAAGTCTGGGCTACGTGACTTTGCTCTCGGAGGCGGAGTCTAGGATGCAGACTGCAGCTTGTTCGACGACAGGTCGAGTGATCCCTCATCTGGCCGAATGTTTCCATTGGGCAGCCCATTAACGGTTTGGAAAGATTGTCGTCCTAGGTGTGAAGTGTGTGGCCGCCAATAACTGGTGTGGGCAGCTTAGTGGTGTGTTACAGAACGAGTAGCAGATGCCGTCATGGACGGTTGACTTGGAAGTCTCATGCGGGAGATATCTACTTCTACTTACATACTCTGCAATCCACCGTAAGGTGCATCGCGGAGGGTACACTGTACCACTACTATGCATTTTCTTTCCTATTCCATTCCCAAATAGAACGAGGAAAAAGGAATACCTATATGCCTCCGTACGAGCCTTAATTTTTGTTATCTTGTCTTTGTGATCACAACGCGAAATGTAAGTAGGCGGCAGCAAGTTCGAACCACTTTCTGCTTCAAATACCGGCCCTATAAATTTCCTCAACAGAAATTCACGAAATGAACGTCGTCTTTCCACCAGCGATCCCCAATTGAGATGCGGGGGCATTTCCGTGACACTCGCGCATTGGTCGAACCTACCAGTAACAAACCTAGCTGCTCGCCTCTGAACTGCTTCTATGTCTTCCTTTAAAGTGATCTGCTGCGGGTCCGAAACACTTGCGCAATACTCAAGACGTCGTCGTACAAGCGGTTTATATGCGGTCTCCTTTACAGGTGAAGTACATCATCCCAAAATTCTCGCAATAAACGGAAGTCGGTTGTCCGTCCTACTCACAACTGTCCTTGCACGTTCGTTCCACTTCATATCGCTCTGCAATGTTACGACTAGATATTTGAAGGACGTGACTACATCAAGAAGCTCACTATTAATGCTGTATTCGAATATTATTGGACTGTTTTTCTTGCTCATGTGCATCACCTTACATTTTTCTACATTGAGGGCTAGCTGCCATTCTTCGCACCAAGTAGAAATTTTGTCTAAGTCATTCTCTATGCTATTAGAGTCAGTTAAAAACGACACCCTTCCATACACCACAGCATTATCAGCAAACAGCTGCAAATTACATGTTAGTCTTTCCATCAGATCATTTATATAGATAGAAAATAATAGTGGTCCTATCACACTCCCTTGGGGCACGCCTGACGATACACTCGTCTTTGATGAACACTCGCCGTCTTCCAGCCAGTCACAAATTTGTGAACCTATTCCATAATCTCGTATCTTCGTTAGCAGTCTGCAGTGTGGCTCCGCGCCAAGCGCCTTTTTGAAGTCAAGAAAAACACAATCCGCCTGTTGCCCTTCATCCATGGCTAGCAAAATGTCATGTCAGAAAAGGGTAAATCACAGTTGATGTCATGCCAGAAAAGGGTAAATCACAGTTGATGCCATATATTCCGTGAATATTAAATAATAACAACTGCAGGATCAGAAGTGACGTCTGTACTTTCAGAACAGACGCCACATGTATATATATCACAGAGTACGATTCACTCAGAAGACTCTGGTGAGAGATACCGTCTTGTACAGTTCTCTTAGGAGGTCTCCTATGTAGGACGTAGTTTTTTGATTCAGCGGACGGGATCTACAACCTTCTTTCTTCTACAGCCTGCCAACATAGACGCTGCAGCTGCTGCTGTCTGATCACCGTTGCAGCGTGTGTTTGGTAAAGTATAAGCTGCGCTACCCCACTGCCTTATTATGATTCAGTAACTCAGTTCCTGTTGGGATACTGTTTATATTTGTCTCATATCTCCTCCTGTCAGATTGGTATAGTAAGTCCGTTGTTACTTTCTTTGAATGGTAGGATCTCGAAAAATATAGCCAGTTATTTATTTCATTTTGTATAACATTGTGTCTTTCAGTTTTGTAATGTTACGCGATAGATTATTTCACATTTTCATGTATTAACCCAATGTATTTCACCCAATATTGTAAATGGTTAGATTATACCTTCCAATTTCTTTTGAAACATAATCTGAATGTATTGAAGTTATTCTATACCACCATAAAAGGGGAGAAAACAAAATTACTGACAGGAGTATGACAAATAGAGCAATTAATCGAATCTTGATCCTAGTATGGTATATGCCACTGGTCAGATAGATCAATATTAACTTTTCTACGTTTATATAAACATAGTGGCGACCCAATTAATCTTAACTCTTAGTTAGGTAATTTGAATATAAAATGACATTCTTTTGGATACTAAATTGACAGATGAAATAATGTGGAGCCATTTTTTTTTTTTTTTTTTTTTTTTTTTTACATATCAAAGGAAATAGCCTGAAGCCATATAGTAACGACAGAAATAACGAAGGAATGTTACAATCATATAAGTAATATTAGAAAGCGGATCAAAATCAATTGCAGAAATATCTAAGTAAGATAAAGAAATTGACCCTTAATAACGAAAAAGTGTGGGTTTGTTCATAACAGCGCTAACAGAAATCTGTTGAGAAGACTAGCAGACTGGTCCAGGCTACCATGAATAACGCCACCTCCAATGTCAAGTTAAGGGGTGAATTCTCAACGAGCTTTCCCATCCAGACAGGAGTCAGGCAGGGGGATGGCTTCTCGTGCAACCTCTTCAACTGTGTTCTGGAAAAAATCATCAGAGAATGGACTTCCACATTGTCACCAGAAGCTGGACTGAAGCTTGGCTACAAGAAAGATAACCTCATTGTACCATGCCTAGCCTTTGCTGATGATCTCACCCTATTGTCCAACAGCATGGACGAGGCTACTCATCAAATACAAAGCCTCTACAATGTTGTAGTGAAAACCGGTTTGAAAATCAACATACAGAAGACAGGGTCCATCACAAATATCAAGCAGGCGTCTTTTACAATCCCACTAGGAAACAATAATATCTGTAATGTTCCTGCAGTCAAGTTCTTGGGAGAATGGATTTCAGCATGTGAAAGCGAAACCTTGGCCATAGACGCCAGGTGCACCAAGTTAGAGAGAGCCTATCATTCATGTAAGAATATCTATACCCCCAAGTACCTATCCAAGAACTTAAAACTGAAGCACTACAACTCAGTAGTAAGACTCTCTGCACTCTATGCCTCCGAGTGCCTCTTGATAAATCGAAAGGGCCCACTCAGGAAACTAGAACTTAAAGAGAGGAAGATCCTGAGGAGAATATTAGGACCCATAAGAGAGGGAGACGGTACTTACAGAATAAGGCACAATAACGAACTGTATGAACACCAGGAAGACATAGTCACATGTATGAAGAAAAGGCTACTGACCTTCTATGGGCACACGACTCGCCTGAATCACTCAAGGCTCACCAAGAAGATCTTCACAGTGACAAGCAGGGGAAAGGCGTCCAAATCCAAGTGGTTCACCTCTGTTTGATCAGACTTAGAGGAATTGCAGATCCCATTACAGATAACCGAGAACCGAACTCAATACCGTCAGGCCATTCTACATGGAGTCTTCCCATTATCTCTCACAAGCAAGAAGTGTACAGGCACCACCAGACCTAAATGGACGGATGAGAGGAAGCAGGCTCACAGCCAGAAGATGAAGGCGTACTGGGCCAAGAAAAAGCAGAAGACCCTAGCTAAGAGTTAAGACGAGCCTCGTGCTCCCTAGTAGGCCGAAACGAACTAAAAAAAACAATAACACACAAACAATGAATCATTCAAACATAAAGGTCAAAGACCAATTAACCTAGGAACTACAATCACCAACAATTTCAATTGGAAAGAAGAGGTAGAAAAATTTGTGGTTAAGGCAAATCAGAGGCTTAGTGTCCCTGACAAATCGTGCAATATTTCCACTACAGAGACTGATTACACGACATTTGTCGGCCCTACTTTGTAGTATTGCAGTGCGCACTGTGGGATGCTCAACGTGTTGGACTGACGTTTGTATTATCACGATACGGGCCAGAGAGTTTCAGACAAATAATGAACGAGCTGGGGTGAATATCATTAAAAGAAAGATGTTGTTCGTTGCCGTGACACCTTTTTAGGAAATAATGGAATAATGGAAAAATGAAAAAAAGTCAGACGTAAGACTGAAAGATATAAGTGTGTACGTCCTACCAGCGCTCTATTCAAACATGTATCGGTGGAGAAATAGTCTGTAAGCCGTTCGACGGACCCTCTGTCAGGCACGGAAATGTGAATTGCAGTCTAATTTTGTAGATGTAGAATAAAGTGTACACGATTTTATGCTACATGGAAAAGAACTTCTTGACTAACAGAGCACGCAGTGGATAGCACAAATTTAATATCCACAAAATCTCAGCCAACAAAGAGCTTTGATCGTAGTAATGGTGTAAATGTCGATGACTCGCTGGTAGTTGCTGTAAAAAGTATAAGTTCATGTGTATTCACTTAAAGGCGGACCATAAACACATATAAGTTGATTTTTAATCTTGAATAGTTTCACTGAATCAACGAAAAAATTATGTCGATCGTCTTACACATCCCACTTCGTGAAGCAGAAACAGAGACACATATCGGATGATTGACATCGTAACCTATTTTGAGGTGGTGGTGTGTGAGGGAATAAAAAAATAGGCAGTATTATCGAGTGGTTAGGATTGAGGAAGACACACTCTTATATAAGGACTGCTTTCTAGCTTAGGGAATGTTTCTTCTTCAGTGAGACAGCAACGAAGTGTATCCTATTGGAAAGCTTGTAAACATGAAGTTGCTATGTTTGTTGGCGATGAGCTGCAGGAGTGGATAGAAAGTACGTAAGAATTATTTCTCGTTCTATTCGAAGAGGGTTACGTACAACGAGGATATTGTATTCCAACGAATGCAATATCAAAGCAACACATAAAAAGATACTTAAATGAATGGCGTGGCAGAATGTTACTGTATATTCCTTGGAAGATACAAGTGACCATTTGTTAATATATGAACGTCACATTTTCATACTTTCGGCGAATATCAATTACACATGATCGTCAACTGATATCTGGCGATATGTGTTGTTTAGAGATCCCACAAATTTTGAAAAACCGATGCCTTATAGGAACACTCCGTTGCCCGGTGGTCTGTCTGACTATGTGACTGTTGATTCCTTTTCAAGAAGTCAAGTTAAAATTTAGGTCCCATACTGTGCGATACCTTGGCAACCCACTGCCACATATTTGGCATATCTTCATCCTCGGTATCTTACTCATGAAAATCTATAAGTAACTAACAGAGAAACAGAGGATTTTTACTACTCTCACATGTTCAGCTACAAATTTCCCTTTTGTCTTTCAGTGCAAGGATTGTAAGTATTATTTTTAAAATTTGATTTCGCTTATTCTTCATAAAAATGTAATCAATACAAACTGCAAAGGTGGTAGAGGTACACAGGAAAGGTTTGACGCAGTATTGGTTATCAGACGGACATACTCAGCACTATAAGAAAATGTAAAAAAAAAATTAATGCAGCCTTTATAAGTTTAACTTCTTCTGTTTTGCACATATTTTCCTAGTCACGATAGGAAACACCCTCTCAGAGTATATACTGCATCAGGAGTATTCTTTACAAAACAACACTTCTTCAATTACACACGTAATTTCTGTTGTTTTTATAATTAAGAAAACAGTAACGTCTCACATGCATTACCAAAACCATTACTTTGACAGTTCAAAATTTCCGTCGGATGTCTATTTCGTCATACATTAAATAGTCATTTAAGACAAACTTGTCCACGATATCCGATAATTCAGAAAAATTCGTGTATCCATTAAGGCAAAAAGAAAGAAAATTATTAAGAGTTTAAGTTTTTTTCATTATTGAAGAACTGTTGAAAATATGAGATCAAAAAGTTATACAAATCATTTACATTATTTACGGCAGGTTCTTATTCTAGTACGCTTCTATGGAAGAACCGTTTGAGGACAAACCCTATTTAAGCTTTTTTACAAGCTCTAAACATTAACGTAATGGTTTTAAACAATTAGAAGAATATGTAACTAAGTTGGTAGAAGTATGTAATTTTTTTTTAGACTCAGTTGCAAGCGTATGGTGTATGGTAGCGGGCACCGAAAAATCCAAGAAATGTGGTGCGAGAAATCCCTTACCCTCTCTCTTTCGAGGTAAATCAAGATAAAGGCAGAAAGAACTTGGGGAGAAGAGCAGTAGTTGGAAATAGAGGAGAAGGAGAAAGAGATTTAGGAGAGGAGATGGACTACGAGTAATGTAGGATTAGAATAAATAAATACCCGGTCATTGCCGGTTTTTGGTTACTGTTGATATACAGGATGTCTCTTCAAAGAATACTCAGGTGAGTTATCGATACTGTTTGGACAAATATTTACACTATTATTTTTTATATACGCTGCCTATCCTAACGTTTTTGCGACCTCTAGTGACGAAAAACATCTGTTGGTTACAGGGAAAATTATAGTCGGCGTCATCTACGAAGGCGGTCTGGTTTTCTGGCGTTCTGCGCATCCCCTCCATTACCGAATGTTCATTCTGTAGGCGCGTGGCTGGCCGCGAGTTACGC
Source organism: Locusta migratoria (assembly GCA_026315105.1). Taxonomy (NCBI): domain Eukaryota; kingdom Metazoa; phylum Arthropoda; class Insecta; order Orthoptera; family Acrididae; genus Locusta; species Locusta migratoria. Next base: position 337,745,809 of record CM048746.1, on the reverse strand, counting down.
AGGCTGCACTGTAGGGGCTCGGCCGTAGCTCCTCCCCTCCTCGCTTCCCCTATCGCCCCGCCTCTTTGTGCGTAAGCGCCTTCTTAACACGACGCCAACTATAGTTTTAAAGCCAAGTTTTTGCATATTCGATAGAGCGGACCTTAATAAGTGTACTGCGTTAATAAGCTTATCAGTATGTATGAAAAGGGAGTGAAATTACGATGAATAGCCGGTATTCGGGCAGCGTTCAAACGGCGCTGCTATAAGGCCGCGGCTGTCAGCGCTTACTACGCCAGTGCTATCGCTGCTGCCGTCTGGTTAATATTGTGGTATTAGCGTCCCTGTTAATACATATTGATAAACTGGTTGTCGCACTATATTAATTCGGTGCCGCTCTATTCAGTGGGATTTTAAAAATTTCCCTCGGAAAATTATTTTTTAACGCGAAACGACCAGAAGTATCCTGTCGACCTAGACATGGTAGAAAGGTAGTCGTCGGAAGGATTTGTTTTGGCTGATACCATGTCTCCAGCTACACATATCGAAAACGAAATTGCTAATACCTGCCAAAACACTAGAGAAAAAAAGCTTGACGTTTTGTTACAGAGTCATCGAAACACAACATATTCATATGTTGTTGCGGTGTACTTCCAAAATATTTAGCATCAGTTCTTTATTATGTTTTAGTACGGAGTAATATCCTGCACGATATGTAATCACAATTATCTATGAACGTCGATGTCTGGAGCAGAGATATTACCAAACTGAGACAAAAAGGTGAAAAAAAGTGACAAATCAAATACTTTTAAGCTTCTTATCATTGAAATATTTCTGTACAACATTATGACAATTATAAACTCCTCTTAAATAACAATTTATGGCCGGCCGCGGTGGCCGAGGGGACTGAGGCACTCCAGTCACGGTCTGCACTGCCACTACGGTCGGGGGTTCGAATCCCCCCTCGGGCATGGATATTTGTGCCTTCCTTAGTCTTAGCTAGTTCATAAGTAGTTTGTAAGCTTAGGGACTGATGACCCCGTAGTTAAGTCCCATAAGTTCTACAAACATTTGAACATTTGAACATTTTGAACAATTAATGGCTTCGCAATTAGATAGCTGTGTATCTACTGCAGCTGTGAATAAAACTCACATTGTCCGTACATGTCTTATTGTTGAAACCACTAAAAAAAGGGGTCAAAAATGGATATCGCTGCTGTTGGTAATTGGAGTATCAAAATTAACAGTACCTTTTTGGTGTAACATTCAGCAAGGTAAACGATCTATTGAAAGATCTGAAAATAAAGGCGGAGGGACCAAATGTAGCACCAACAGCCGTAGGAAAAGTCTAATACATGACAGAAGAAGAAGATGAAGAAACAAAGAGGGTAAATTACTGTAGTTCATCATATGTTCGAGTGATTCATCTGTACCCGTTATTAAACAAACGAAATGATATCGAGCTGCTTACAATCATTTGTATGTATGTATGCTACGGAAGCACAACACGAAAATTTCGTCAGGGAATCTTAAAGCTTGTCAACACTACAAATATTGAAATGAATGATGATAATCTGGAATTCTGGATTGTTGGTTTACGAACAATAATCTTTCAACAATATGAAAATGTTAGCATAAATAAATAATAAAACGTTATGATATACGATTGATAACGATGAGAAGGATAAATCTGTGGATCCCGTGAAATACGAAAGACTTGGGAAGCGTATGGCACAGTATGTGATGTGGATGTTCGTAGCACAAAGGAAATAATAAAAAAAAAATTCTACAGAAAGTAAGTTGAAAACATTCAGAGTAAATAGGGAAACACTACAGATAATGAAGAACAATTAACAAATAATATAGTATACTTGCACCGTCTTAAGAGCCTTGTATACAGTTCATATATGTCAAAAACACCATCAGTCCTGCTTTTACGAGTCTGCCAGCTCACGACATGCTACTTCTGTAATGAGTAGTAGTCGGCCAAGACCTATACGTTTTCACGTGGTTCTACGTTGGTTTCACCACTTGCTGATGACACTCATTACAACACTACCCGCACAACACAAAAATAATGGCGCCAACTAATAAAAATGATTGAGTATCGATGGTGTACATCAATCAAATTCGAATTTCCTTTAGCGTTGAAATAGTACCTGAACGTCCTCATTAGTTGGAATTTTACCCTTATAACCTTTGCTGCCTTCTCTGAAAATAAATTTATTACACCTTTACATGTACTGACACAACTTCGTAATCGAAGTGCCTCTTTCGCCTCCTACCGTCCCACACACAATGACGAAGCAGCCCTTCAGCTACGGGTCTCTGCCTACGTGACACCCTGTATTTATGTGAACAACGGTCGTCAACAGAACATTCTATTTATTTGGGATAAATTAAATTTCCTATTGGACCAATACTGACCGCTTTCGTTAATAATGCACTCTACCAGGATTTGATAATTTTTACTGCAATGAATTGCACAATTAATAATTTCAATTTCATATTACCTGGCCGCGGTTGAGTGACCGAGCGGTCTAAGGCGCCCTGCTGCAGAGCACGCAGTTTCTCGCTGTCGGAGGTTCGAGTCCTTCCTCGGTCGTGTGTGTTTGTGTTAATGTTAGGTTAGTTTAGTGTAAGTAGTTTGTAAGCGTAGGGACTGATGACCAGAGAAGTTAAGTTCTATAGATTTACGAACATTAGAATTTGAACGTATCAACTATATGTACGTTTTGTATTTAATAGCTGTAGCCTTCCCTGTCCAAGCTATCAAATATTCGAATACATCACTTCATATATGAATGTTTTACTACCAATGTGAGTAAAAGTACATAAATGTAAATGGGACTTCAAAGTCCAGGAGGATACACTGCAATTGGAAGAGATTATGAAATGCTTATGTCTGATACCAGCAACAAATAGATAGGAAAATTTTTATTTAGAAATGCCTTTTGAGACATTGATTAGAAAGGAGAAAAAAGCGAACTGAAGTTATCCCACAATCCTATTCATTTTTGGTAATTCGTAAACAGAACAACAAGCGTTTATTATTGACTCCTAACAACAAAGACGACTACAAAAAGAACACGCACCAAATGACTTTGACACACTGTCAGTATTTAAATCTTTTTCCAGGCACCGTTTAGAACGATATATAAATAAAACGAGAACTATTCTTGAATAATATCAGTTACTTGCAGAAATCGTAAAACCGTTCTTTGTTGACTACTGTCTGTGATCAGTGATACTGAACAGTCTTAGTCAGTGAAAGCTTCATGTGATACATGAGAGGGACGCTAACGCCCCGTCATGAACACAAGTCAGTTATATTTCACTTTGTTTTATAACTCTGCAAATGGGTTGGAACTTTTCGTATCAGTTACCTCTTAATATAAAACATTTTAATGTAAATCATATGTATTTTAGACCCAGTAGCTTTCTAACGGCATCATCAGATATCTAAGTATAGGCTAGATAGCGGGCGGAAAGAGTGGGCAAATCACGCACACATGTCCAGGATAATGTTCATGTGACATTCATGGAAATTCAGAAAAGGCTTAAACGGTGATAAAATATGGAAAAATTGCGAGGAAAATTTAGATTTAAGACATGTAAAATAATGACTTGGTTGTTTTCCTTCACTCAAACCTTCCTCTCGCTTTGAACGTCGAATGTGCAAAATTTTATAGCAATCAGAAGAAAGGTACTGATATTTCATAGACAAATCTCTATTTCTTTCTGAAGTTTTCAATTTTCTGAGAAACTTTTCTAAATTTTTTTCACAAGAACGTTACTCTTACTTGTAACGCAAATATGCAAAAAATTATCGCAATCAGACGAACGATATTGATACCCCATTGAAAAAATCTTTCGGTTTCTCGCGAATTTTCAGATTTTCCTTGTAACTTCCCAAAATTTTAGTTCATAAGAAATTTCAGCCTTCTTCGAACGTCGAACGATAAAAATTTTATCGCGGTCAGATGAATGGTTCTCAACTTACAGTGTTCAATACATTTAGAAACACATTGAAAACTGAACTTGGTTCGAATTTTGCGACTTTCCTTTTTAACTGCCCCTATTATTTTATTGAAAACTTTTCCAAGACCATAATGAAAAGTAAAAAAAGAATTACCTCTTTCCGTTGAGCGAATAGTCAGTTACAGTGCTGAATTCAATCAAAAACACATTAAAAAACGCCTTTTCAGTTTTTCCAAATTTTCCAACTTTTCGGTATGTTTTCCAAAATATTTATTTCATACAAACCTCGTCCTGTCAAGCCATAACTCAGGTGCTCTTACAACCATGTGGCAATTGATTTTTATTCATAGAAAAAAATCGCTTTCGGTTTTCCCTAAATTTTCCGACTTCCAGGGCGACTTTTACAAATTTTTATTAGATGCGAACCTTCCTGTTGCTTTCAACATGGAATGTACAAAATTTTGACAGCTCACTGGAAAAACCTGTTTCAGTTTTTCCCGGTTTTCCTCCTATGCGGAAAACTTTTCCATATTTTATTACAGCTTTCCTGGACTTATACGAATATTTCAAGACTAAAATTAGCCAAATCGGTTCAGCCGTTCTCCAGTTTTAGCGAGACTAACGAACAGTATATATATATATATATATATATATATAGGGTGAGTCACCTAACATTAGCGCTGGACATATTTCGTGAACCACATCAAATACTGACGAACCGATTCCACAGAACGAACGTGAGGAGAGGGGCTAGTGTAAGTGGTTAATACAAAGCATTAAAAATGCACAGAAGTATGTTATTTAACTCAAACCTACGGTTTTTTAAAATGGAATCCCGTTAGTTTTGTTAGCACATCTGAACATATAAACAAGTACTTAATCAGTGCCGTTCGTTGCATTGCAAATTGTTAATTACATCCGGAGATATTGCAACCTAAAGTTGACGCTCGAGTACCACTTCTCCGCTGTTCGATCGAGTGTATCGGAGAGCACCGAATTAAGTAGGGATCCCAAGGGAACGGTGATGTACCTTAGGTACAGAAGAGACTAGAACATCACATTATGTCCACATGCTAACACCCTTATTGGTGGACAGTAAATGTATGGTGCGGAATCATAGGCGACTATCTCATTGGTCCTCAATTCATTGCAGGGACCCAAACAGCTGCAAAATACATCGCGTTTCTGCAGAATGATCTGCCAACGTTGCTCGAAAATGTCCCACTGGAAACGGAAAACGCGTCGACGTATGTGGTCTCAGCATGATGGTGCACCTGCACATTCCGCAATTAACACTAGGCTGACCCTTGACAGGATGTTCGACGGGCGTTTCATAAGACGTGGAGGACGCATATATTCCCCAGCCCGTTCTCCTGATCTTACACCTCTGGACTTCTTTCTGTGGGGTACGTTAAAGGAGAATGTGTACTGACCGTTTTGTGCCTACAACCCCAGAGGATATGAAACAACGTATTGTGGTAGCCTGTGGTGACATTACACCAGATGTACGAAATTCATTACGCCATAGATTGCAATTGTGTGCAGCTAATGATGGCCACCACTTTGAACATCTATTGGCCTGACATGTCGGGACACACTCTATTCCAATCCGTAACTGAAAAAGGAAACCAAGTGTGTACGTGTACCTCACCCCTAATGGTAATGTATATGTGCTTCAGTGAAAAAGGCCAATAAAGGTGTTAGAATGTGGACGTAATGTGCTGTTCTAGTCTCTTCTGTACCTAAGGTACATCACCGTTCCTTTTGGATCCCTACTTAATTCGGTGCTCTTTGATACACACGATCTAACAGCGGAGAACTGGTACTCGAGCGTCAACTTTAGGTTACAATATCTCCGGATGTAACTAACATTTTACAATGCAACAAACGGCACTGATTACGTATTTGTTTATATGTTCAGATGTGCTAACAAAACTAACGGGGTTCCATTTAAAAAAACCTAGGTTTGTGTTAAAAAACATACTTTCGTGCATTTTTTTTATGGTTTGTATTAACCAATTACACTAGCCCCTCTCCTCACGTTCGGTCTGTGGAATCGGTTCGTCAGTATTTGATGTGTTTTACGAAATATATCCAGCGGTAATGTTGGGTGACTCACCCTTTATATCTATATATATACTCTGTCGCGAAAATATTTCCAGAAACATTGTGTGTCGACATACAAAAGAGTTTGAGAACCACTTCTAGACAATTATCATGCAACACTTCACTAAGAATATCGATGTTGACAGAGTCTGTATTCTAGTAAGGAGAATTTATAGTATGGTAGAAATAAGCAGCCTCGTCCATAGTCCGTCTCTGTGCGAGAAAGTGAAAGGAATCGACAATAAAGGAGTTTCTCGATCAGCGAACCGCCCCCTGTAAACTGCAGTCGGCGGAGGCGCCGCCTGCCCACAATGCTGGCCGGCAGATTTAGGGCGGGGCTGGGTGGGGCAGCGCTTCGCCTCGTTACTAAGTTGGTCGCGATTCAGCGGCGAGTTCTCGAGTTTCCAGACCGCGAGGCGGCCGCCGGCTGGGCTTTCTCGCAACATATTGCTTCAGGCCAACTTCTTTTTCCGGAGGGTTGCAGTAGCAGCTAATCAGTACCATGTGTAGCCTATTTCCAATCTGTCCCTTCAGTTAAACACTTCAGAAATAACCACTTTGAATGCCAATCACGTCAATTGACGGGATACGGAGTTGACACAGTTACATTATCCAAAAAAGAGGACTTTTCTCACTTTCCTAAAATCCCGGCCGGATCATTTTTAGGGTCCAAAAAAGAGGACATGTCCGGGTAAAAGAGGACGTATGGTAACCCTCAACGCCGTACAAGCAGCGCTCCAAAACACTGAAAAAGAATATCATAAAAATCTTTCATGGTTCAAAAGGGAACGCAAGGGGCGTGAGGTCAGAGACGCAAGCAAGCTCTCTCATCATGATAGATGATAATATGACATAAAGTTCCACATAACACAGAAAAAATCTGACACTAATTACTCAAGAGACAGGAACTGCAGGGAATGAACGGAAGAGGGAATGAGAGTACTGCTGGGTCTATTATACATTATTATTCTCCACTTTCGGAATAATATCACATTTGTTTCACGGAAACTTATGGATATACTAATTCAGATGCTAACAAATGTACAGTAAACTATTTTAGTCATTCATCTACATCTACATAGATACTCTGCAAATAACATTCAAGTGCCTGGCAGAGGGTTCATTAACCACTTTCATAACTTTTCTCTACCGTTCCATTCTCTAATAGCGCGCGGGAAGAAAGAACACCTAAATCGTTCCGTTTTCGATCTGATTTCTCTTATTTTATTGGGATGGCCATGTCTCCCTAAGTAGGTGGGTGCTAGCAAAATATTTTCACATTCAGAACTAAAAGTCGGCATTTGAAACTTCGCAAACAGATCACGCCGCAATGAATAACGTCTTTCTTTTAATGATTTCCACCCCCAATTCGTGCAACATTTCCGTGACGCTTCCCCCCCCCCCCCCCCCCCCGTAACGTGATAGAACAAAACGAGCTGCCCTTCTCTGAACCTTCTCAATGTCTTCCATCAATCCCACCTGGTGAGAGTCCCACAAGGGGCAACAGTACTCCAGGAGAGGACGCACAAGTGTGATGTAGGCAGTCTCTTTGGTGGAAGTGGTGCATCTTCGAAGCGTTCTGCCGATGAAACGTAACCTTTGGTTCGCCTTCCCCACAATATTTTCTATGTGTTCTCTCCAGTGTAAGTTGTTCGCAATTGTAACTCCTAGGATTTGGTAGAATTTACGATCTTAATGTTTGACCGATTTATCGCGTAATTGAAGTTCATTGGATTTCTTTTAGTGGTCATGTGTATTACTTCACCCTTTCTTTATTTAGTGTGAATTGCCAATTTTCGCACCAAGTAGAAATTTTGTCTAAATCGCTTTGCAGTTGCTTTTGATCTTCTGTTGACTTCACTAACCGATAAACGACAGCATCATCCGCGAACAGTCTAAGGGAGCTATTCAGATTGTCTCCTAAACCTTTATAAACACGAGGAAGAGTAGGGGACCTATAACGCTTCCCTGTGGAATGCCAGATATCACTTCTGTTTTACTCGATGACTTACCGTCAATTACAACGAACTGTGTTCTTTCTGATAGGAAATCGTGAATCCAATCGCAAATTGGGGGGATTGACGGATACGGAAGTTTCTGTAGAATTCCGATCACGTCATTTGACGCGATCTTCGTTTTCGTGCTTTTATACACAAAATCACGTTTATTATCGGGATAGATCTATCTTAAATGCCTTACTTGGTAAATCTAGTGTCTAAACTAGCACATAGATCTTCTAAATTTACTTTCGAAATCGGCCGACTGGTCGCATTCGTTGTATGAAACGGAGCAGGTAGAAAGTGGTGTACGCTCTCAGTAGGTAAGTGAAAGGACATGGCTTCACGCTCTCTTACGCTGGACGAAATTGCGCATGAAGTTGAGGAAGATTTTGTTGATAACGACAGAGAGGACGAAGAAATCGACCATTCAGACGATGACCCAGTCTTTGTACAAGAAGAATTGCGTCAAATTTCTAGTGAGTGTTTCGAGTTTGATGATTCATGAACCGATTGTTTTGGACATTGTTTTCTCGATTTTCTGAACATGATTTCTTCTATGTTTTTAGGTCCATAAAATGAAAGTAGTTATTCCAAGATGAACGTAGAATCGCAAAATATCCGCAAAGTATTCTCTCTGACAGAACTGAGGGGCCAGGACAGAGGAGCGGCACAGCACCATATTGTAGTGACTCTACAGAGTGGTGTGTGTATACAGACTGTTTGCGAAGTATAGTTTGTAGTGGGGTCCTTGGCGTCTGAACTGTAAGCGGATTGGCTGCTGTGTGTACAGTTGTGGAGTTCTTTTCGTTTCGTGGGTCAGGGACCTTGTTGATCAATTCAAAGAGCAGGTAATTCTTAAAGTCAGACAGATGATAAGGAAACTAAGAGCAGCTCGGCTTACTCCTGCATGCAGAATATCCGGCATTCTAAGGTATGGAATAGTTTAAATGGCCGGCAGTCAAGGTGTTAACACATGTACAGGTTGGAAGTGTGCACAGTGTGTATCTTATACAAAATTTTATTCTTTTTATTTGATATACATTAAGTGACACAAAAAGTTTAGCATCACAACAGTTTAAAATGCTCAACCACTCTCCACTCAACTTTAGACTTTCTTCGGTCGAATGGGGATAAAATTTGATGATTGCTTGGGTGGATGTAGCGTCTTTTGTAAGTCATGTTCCCAACAATAAATGACTTTTTTTCACATAAAATAGTTACTTTCTTTGAAGCGAATAAGAACTGTGGCGTTAAACTCCAGCAGCTACGATATACCAATAATAAGTCGAGCCTCCAATACAATGAATTCAAGTCAGTATATAAATCGGGAAAATTAGCTCGAACAGACTGGACTCTATTCCCAGATATAAATTATTGAAATAAATATATATTACGTTGCTTACAGTGGCCATTCGAGCAGCAGCTGGATATTATTTATTTCACTGCAATGTTTTTAAAGGAAACGCCTTTTGCTACTGCAATGAAGGGTTTTATTTTTATCAGTCCCCCATACGCGTTTCGCCTTTGTCACAAGGCATCATCAGTGGGTGTCCTGAAATATTTACATGTTTCTGTTTAACATAAAGGTTAGGTTTCTTACATATGTACAAAACATTTCGTTCCTGATTTAAAACAGTTCGTTGTTTGCTATAAAATGGTGTATTTACAGTAACCATCTCGAAAGATTCCACTGTTTTCTAAAAAAATTAAAATGCAAAGGTTTTTTTTTAGAAAACACATAAGTGGCGCGATTTTCAAACGCCGCGCTTCATCGATGTCTCAGCTGTTTTGTAGTCCTGGTCAGCATCTGTTTTGTCGCTCCCGGCATATCTTTCAGGAAAGGTTCTCTCCGGATACGTGGACAGCTAAAACAGCTGTATAGATTGGTAATACAAGTTTTATATCCCCTGTCCTCTGTATAAAACGATATAATATAAATGTAAATTTATAAAATATATTAAAAATAAATACTATATAAATATAAATATATAATATGAAATATAAAATGCAGAATGGCAATGGGTAGAAAAACTTTCTTGAAAAAGAGACCTTTGTTAACATCGAATATTGATTTAAGCCTAAGGAAGTTGTTCCTGAAGGCATTTGTGTGGAGTGTTGCCTTGTATGGGAGTGAAACATGGACGATAAACAGTGCGGTCAGGAAGAGGATAGAGGCTTTTGAAATGTGGTGCTACAGAAGAATGCTGATGATTAGGTGGGTGGATCGCGTAACTAATGACGAGGTACTGAACAGAATTGGGGAGAAAAGGAATTTCTGGTTTACCTTGTCTAAAAGAATGGATCGATTGGTAGAACATATTCTTAGACATAAAGGAATTATGAATTTACCGTTGAAGAGAAGTGTGTGGGTTAAAAACCGCAGAGTAAGACCAAGAGATGGATACAGTAAACAGATTCAGACAGATGTAGTTTGTCGTTCTTATGTGGAGTAGAAGAGGCTTGCTCAGTATAGGGTATTGTGGAGAGCTGCATCAAACCAGTCTCCAGAGTGAAGACCACAACAAAACAAGTTTTATTTACTGAACTGTACAAAAATACTCAATTTATATAAAGTATGTCTCTTCTCTTTTCTCTCGGTGTCGACTTCTGTACGATGAGTCCTAGTGACTGCCTGTTTCGGAGACGGCTTCAGAAGGGCCCGTCCAGGCGCATGTCTGCCTGCATATAGCCAATTGTAGAGAGCGCGCTTCCCTGGTTGCTCCCTCCAGCATGTGCGGCGCCGGCGTATGATTGGCTGCCGGTCGTCCGCTGCCTTCTTCACGATCGTTCTCATACGTCTGGCGTGTGGCGCTGACTTTACACCACAACATCAGCCACCAGTGCCCCCAATACGTATCTTCTCACATTAAACAGTTATCATCATTCCACAACCCCAATACCATATCAGATACGTCTAGCATCTTGGCTGTACCTTCACACAACACTAATACTTCTCCATGTCGATCTCCATCTCAGCGATACGGAACACACTGGCATGTGATCTACATCTTCTTCTAAACCACTCGACATTCAAGAGGTAACTCAAAATTCACATATTAGCGTCGGCATAGCCTCCATTGTTACCCTTCTCTCAGTTTTTTTCTCCATCTTAGCTTTGAGTATTATAATTCTATTTCTCTTCCTCTAACCAATCTACCTCATCTATATCTCTCTCACCGCACTCTAGCGTCTTATATCTCTGGTAGATGTGAATACCTCACGATCTGTAAGAACATAACGAGGCAATTCCTAAATTGTAATAGGGGTGATGTTCATAAAATGAAACATGCTTACTGTACTTTGCAAAGTCACTATTATTATTGTTGTTGTTATTATAATAATAACGTAAACAAAAACATTTAATTGTTGAACATCAATATGTCAGTGTAATTAGCGTTGCTAGTAAACAACTGGACAATGCAGTGTGTGCGGCTCCACCGAACTGGATGTCGGATTCCTATGACGACAGTATTTTGATCTGTTCATTTTCATGAAATGAATTGAAATAAATAGCTATTTGCGATCACTTATGGCATCACTGTACTAGGTTTAGATGGAATACCAAAGTGCGGCGAACGAAAATTTGTGCCCGGCCGGGATTCGAACCCGGGATCTCCTGCTTACTAGGCAGACGCTTTGACCACTCCGCCACCAAGGAAAAAGTGACCGGCCCCACTGCAGAGGACTCTTCCCTGCACGTCTTCCGCCACACCCAATTCTCCATTTGCCACGCTGTCTCTTTCCTATTACCACAGCCTATTTGTTCTGTAATGCTCGAAGCCACAATACTGTATTCCCGCATCAGGGAGAACAGACCATGAGGTTTCAAGACACAACTAATTGTCAGGAGCCCAGCCTCGGCTTGTATACAATTATATATTTTTGACGACGTTACAGCGTTCATTTTAATAAAATAAATCGCAATTTGCGATCACTTATGGCATCACCGTACTAGGTTTACATGGAATACCAAATTTCGCCGTACTTTGGTATTCCATATATACCTAGTACAGTGATGCCATAAGTGATCGAAAATTGCGATTTATTTCATTATCTTGATGTTCACTTAAACCAAAAGTGACGTAGAAACAAAAGGAAGGCAGGAATATGCAATTCTGAATTCAGGTTTGAATGTGAAAGATGTATTGGCTGTAACTACTCAAAGGTCAAGATACTCTAATTGGAAGTAGTTTGTTTCTATAAAAAAGGCACACAGTCCACATCACAGTATTTGAAATGTTGTACACTATACTCAGTAAATTATTGGTAAAAAATTGGTAACTGATATAATGAATTAAACAAAATTGAGTAATAACAATACACTTCTATAGGTTGTTAACGCCAAGATAGCTGATAAACTATTTTTCCTTGACTGGTTTAAATGATTTAAATTATCATCATCATCAGAATGGTTTACAGGGACTTCATTTAGGAGCACATGTCAAATAGAGCGTTTCTCGTCTAGATATAAAATGAATAAAAAGGATTGGTCAACATGTTGAAAAACGCGTCCCAAAATTGAATCGTCATATTACAATGTAAAATCTGACTATTTCTGGAGGAGTATTTTTATTGACATTTAAACAGATCACTCTCCGATTGGGTAACATAACAGGTAAGTACAAAAATGCATTACGTCTGTACATTGTTGCCAGAGACCTTGGGTATGTTATCCCTTCAAATACAAAAGAAGGGAGTAAGAGTGGGGTACATTATACACAAATAGTGAATAATGTAGTAATCTAGTACATCGTATTTAAAAATTCTGAAACAAATTTTTATTTCAAATTACGTCTTCAATCAGAGTTTATAATTATTTATATCTGCCACGTAAACTTAACCAAAATATTCGATTTTTACTAGAAAAAGTGATCTTCATAAATGTCCTGTTTTGTATTGTCAGGTTAAGGTCCGTATTTACATATCAATATCTCTTTAAAATACACATTGTGTTCACAATAAATAAATAAATAAATCAAGCAAAAAATATTGTATTGCGGTTGTCCTAAGGTGCCCATATTGGTTACTGAAATCGTGGTAATGCTACGAGTATGCTAAAAGATGCTATCATGTTCTAGGACATGCTAACACATAATTAAGCTTTGAAAATATGCGATTATGATTAATCAGAATGCAATTTTGTATGTTTATTCGATTTCCTCTTTGACAGAAATAAAGTATCCCCACCTCTCTACCATGCTACCGAAAATACGTTGCTATAGCGAGAGTTTAAAAAGTTCGGTTTTGAAAGCATTTTGGAGCTCAATTGCGACCTTATTGTAATATTAGAATTAAAATGAAAATAGGCCAGACCGCCTATTTCTGATTTTATTTTGTAACCGATTTCCGCCAAATCATATGAGTTCCAGACAAAAAACACTGTTCTACACACAGGTATTTAGAGCGAAATCTCCAATGTGAATTTATTGTAGGTGTATAAATGTCTGTTTGTAGAGGTTATGGGACTTAACTACGGGGTCATCAGTCCCTAAACTTACAAACTACATATGAACTAGCTAATACTAAGGACGGCACAAATATCCACGCCCGAGGGGGTATTCGAACCCCTGACTGTAGTGGCCGTGCAGAACGTTACTGGCGCGCCGCAGACCGCTCGGTCACCGCGGCCGGCGTAGGTGTATACATAGAAGCGCAATAAAAACACAGACGTATATACTTTTGATGGCAGGCGGTTGTGAAGGATGGAGCAAGCTAAACTAATGTCAACTTTTAGTGAAAAGCGTGATGGCTACGAGTTAGGTACTGGATTCTGTATTAACCATCAGACAAAGGATATGTACGAATTATTAAATGAAAAAAACATGTACTTAGTGTATGAAAATTATTCGAAAAGTTTTTTTTTTTTTTTATCCTGTAATATCTGCCAAATAAAGCAGCTGGCAGAGTACATTTAGAAACTTGTGCCAGTAAACAATCAAATAAGCTTTGTATTTGCATTAAAAACCGCTAAGAAATGTTGTTTATAGTCATCATGCTGACATTCGAGAGCCACGGTGGAGTAGTCGAGCGGTCTAAGGCACCTCGCTGCGGAGCGCGCGGTTGCTCGCCGTTGGAGGTTCGAGTCCTCCTGGGGCATGGGGGTGTGTCTTGTCCTTAGGTTAGTTTACCTTAGCCTAAGTAGTTTGTAAGCTAGATAGATTTACAAGCATTTGAACATTTGAATTTGAACATTCGAGAGAGAAATAAATAAATAATACTATACACAGACATACACGAAAGGCTCCCTTGAATACGAATGTACTCATCATTTTGTGAGAAATCGAGATAGCAGTGTAAAAAGGATGCAAGAGCATTGGTCTACGCAGTGGTGCTATCTCCATGTCAGAATTGCTATTATTTGAAAAGTTACAGATATTTCAACAGCGGCTCCAATGGGATAAGGACGTAGTTTCATTTAAGTCGGCTGATATGGATTGTGGTGTTCTTACTCCTGGTGTACAGAAAGATTTGAATAGGGATAGAAAACGTCCACTATCACTCAAACCACTGTATGATGCTACAGTCCCCAATTCCGCAGAGAAGAAGAGAGAACATTAGAAGGTGTATGATTTTATAATAGGTGTACAATTCTATCAATACGATATGAACCTACGTGCTATGTAAAGTAGTATCCTTCATAAATATGTCTTTCTCAAATGGAAGTTTCCATGTTATACGTTACCCCATTTTCCACTTAAAATATTATCATATCACCCGAACTTCCTATTACATTCCTTTGTTCCACAAAATTTCATGTGTAATGTACTGATCTATACTGAATGTATGGAATTTCATTTTATTTGTTGGAAAAGTAAGGAAATACTAACATATGTATTTATTTCAAATTTGCGGTCTTTTGGTTACGTCCTTATTCAACGGAACAATTCAAATTACGTAGTACACCAGTAGAGCAATAATTACTAGTGACGTATGTTGGATATAAACATTCATTACGTAGATATTGACTGTTTCAATCGATACCAACAGCCGTAGTGTTAGCTGTTTAAAAATTTAACAGTGCAACGTATGTGAATAAATTTAGCATGATATTACTCATACAACGAAAACTGTATTTGACATTATTTCAGAAAACATTTGTCAAGAAATAAAATTTAATGAAAATCCAGCTCCAGTTGCATTTATTGGTGCTTCACTTAAACCCACACTACCGGTTTCGGCCTCTATGTTAGGCCATTTTCAAGTGTGACAAACCTGCATATAATGTTTCTGAAACATCTACTAATGTTTGTAAACATTTCATTAAATTGAACCACAGTTGCGGCAACAGCAAGCATCCAATCATGGAGACACTAATAAGAAATAAAATGTAATAATTGGGAAAAGGGGAGTTACAGGTTAACGTGGAATCGGAACAACGTGAACCAAGTGTCGTTTCTGGCGACTCCTCACATCGTTGAGAGGTACAGGATGGGTTGAAAAGTAGACTGAAAAATCCGAGGGCCGACCGGGTTTCGAACCCCCAGTCGTGCGCTTTACTCCACGACACCCAGACCCGACATGAGCAAATTAAGTGCATTAAATCCTGAGTATTATATGCAGTTACAAACGTAATTTGTTTGGAAAAAACCAAGTCAAATCGCAAATACAGTCGGTATGTCAGATATTTTAAAATTCCGCTGTTCATAATATTAAACTCAAGGTATCATAAAATGATAAAACAATATGCTACTAAAACCGGTACAGAAGAAAAAACGTAAGAATTTCAAAATAGTGAACGGAACTACTGATTGTTAGGTTTCATTGGCTGTTTACTGTCACACTGTGCTGGCGCTTCAGTCACGGTCTGAACGGCCACTACGGTTGGGGGTTCGAAGCCCCCATCGGGCATGGATATTTGTGCCGTCCTTAGTTGTAGCTAGTTGATAACTAGTTTGTAAGTTTAGAGACTGATGACCCCGTAGTTAAGTCCCATAAGCTTAACAAACCTTTTTTTTTTTTTTTTTTTTTTTTTTTTTTTTTTTTTTTTTTTTTTTTTTTTTGTCACACTGAGTCCACGACGAATTGGCGCATCTCTGACTCCGTCTTCTACCAGTCTATTGATAATCTCACGCCGTCGCTATGGGAAAAAGCGATGTCTCTGAGCATCACCTTAGCAACGAGCGTACTAAACGAGTCTTCTGTTAACGGCCATTGAGGGCAATCTGTGCATCTAAAGGCGATATCAGTAGCCACTCTTGCGTAATGTTCGAGTAATTTTCAAATATCTCTGCCAACTGCTTTATTTGGCAGCTAGTTACATGATAATTGACAAGTTTCATGTAATTTTGACTCACTTTATAACTTGTAATTCAATTATTACGTTTTACTTACTATGTTTCTGATTGGTTAGTGTTGACATTGAGTGATGAGTTGTGGGTGGGCAGAGCAATCCAGTACTTGACTCACGGACACACTATCAAAAAAATTTCAAATGCTTGTAAATCTATTGGACTTAACTTCTTTGGTTACCAGTCTTTAGGCTTACAAACTGCTTAACCTAACTTATCTAGGCGCCTTTGAACGCTCGGCCACTCCATCACGAAGACCCACTATCGCCACCAGGAGATGCCGTTCGTGTAGCTCGTTCTATCCATCGGCACCACCTGACATCATAGGTGTAAAATTCTGTCTTTTTATTCCTAATTCAGATATCTTTCACTTTTATTGCACATGCCTCTCTAAATATCTGAGTGTATCGAGCGGACTTGATCCGAGGATGGCCTACATTGCCCGAGGCTAGTTACGAAATAAAATCAGAGATCAACATCTGGACTGATTTCAACTTACTGTAACCCTGAAAAAATTCTGAAACGTTTTTGTGCAATTTTGGTTCACATGTTGTACACATACAGAAAAAAACATACATTTATTAAGTTGACTCTCCTATGTCGTTTTATGACTTTAAAAAAATAATAATAAAAACAAAGTTGTTTGCTACGTTACCCCGCTGAGCATGTGCTCATATTACGATTAGGTATGGGTACATACTACGTCATTTTCGTATTTAATATGTTACTCACTTCACTGTTTCACTGTAATTTATACAAACAGTGCTGTACTGAACCGAAGGTCGTTTTGTAACCTCGTAAGACTGAGCGTTGCACAGAGGTATTGCGTGTGATGTTCGACTTAGAATCCGGGGTGATGATTCCATTCAAATTTTCTGTTTGGTATTAAATCAAATTAATGAAGTAAAATATCTTATTCACATGCAAACTTTATGTGAATTACAGTGCTTGTGCCCATAAGAAGTGAAAACTTTCGCAGGCCTGGAAAATAAGGAACACAAATGACGCGAGCAAAACTCCATTCACAATGTGCGTTAAACGTATCTCGCAAATGATTCTGTTCACATATGAAAAATGATATAATCCGTTGGCAACACATGTGTCATGTATATCACGTAACTTCGTCTGTCCACCATTTAACCCTCCTACTACCACTGGGGTCAATATGACCCCACAAGCACATTTGAAATATATATCTCCCTTATTTTCAATGCGATTATTTTCAAAATTTATGACTTTGTCTCTCTAACTTGCTTGTATGCAATGACATATTATTCAGTTTTACATTTACAACATATCAAAATTTATTCATGGACTATGCACTGAGTACCACTGGGGTCAGCATGACCCCAATCTAAATTTTTTTGTTTTATTTCTTGAATGTAACGTTATAAAAACAGAACAGCGAATATTACGTTAAACAGATGTTATAGGAAACACCTGCAACAATGAAACTAACACTTCCCACTTCTTATTTATACCCACTGTTGTCGTTTCTTTCCTCAGCAGTTGTGTGTTGCCTCAGTTGTTGCTAGTATTTTGTCAGCGTGTGAGAGAACTACATTATGTCTAGAAAACGTCTGAGTAGTGTTGAAATACAAGCAATTTTGAATGAAGAAGAGGAATTAGGAGATACATCGTCTGATGACAACGAAGAGATTGATGGAGATATTTTTGGAGGTAGTGAATCAACTGAAGATTCTGATGAAGACGTTGGAGATTTGCTGAGTACTATGCATTTCAGGGAGGAAATAGGTGACGGCAAAGTAGCGAAACCTATTATAATCCTAGACTATAATGCAACAAAATCAGGTGTAGACACTATGAACAAGTTAGTCAGAACCTAAACCACAAAACGTATGACAAGAAGATGGCCCATGGTGATTTTTTTTTAATAATATTTTGGATATTAGTGCCCTGAATGCTTTCATAATTTGGTTGGACTTAAATCCTGACTGGAATAAAAAAACCAACTACAAAAGAAGATAATTTCTTCTGGAACCGGGAACAAGTCTAGTACAGAAAGACAGAAGTCAGCGCAGCAAAGTTTCTCTGCCTCGACCTCCTACTCATTCAGCACAAGTGGATACGGGGGTAAAACGTGGACGGTGCTACCTGTGCGAAAGTTCAGTGGATAGAAAACATCCAGAAACGTGCATAAGATGCTTTTCTTTTGTCAGTAAACACGATTCAGACATTCTTTGTTTTAAATGTAAAGAGATGTTTTGTTTTACATGTAAGGATCTATAAGATCAAGTGTTGAGATCTGTAAGTGCTTATATATCTACTTCACCTGGTTTCAATCACTAATGTATGCTTTTGTGTTAGTTCATTAAGATAAATTAAATACTGCCAATATATCACTTGATAATTACTTGGGGTCATATTGACCCCAACGGTACTCAGTGTAACAAAAAAATTCTGGTAGTAGGAGGGTTAAGCATATGTCGTGTGTAGATTTCGTGGGTAAGGGAAAGCGAAATTACTGTATAAAACTAGAAGACAGTGAGGCACTAGCGTTTCAGGCACACAGTAAAAACGAGAGACTCCCATAGTCAGAAAGCGTTAAACGTAAGAAAAAAGTATGAAACACCGATTGAAGGGGAATCGCCGCGGTGGAGAAGCCGAGCGGTCAAAAACGTCTCGCTGCGGAGCGCGCGGTTGCTCGCCGTGGAGGTTCGAGTCCTCCCTGGGGCATAGGTGTGTGTGTTTGTCCGTAGGTTAGTTTACCTGGGTTTAAGTAGTTTGTAAGCTACGGACTGATGACCACGCAGTTTGGTCCGATGGATTTACAGACTTTTGAACATTTTGAAGGGGAATCTCACTATGCTTTATTTCCTTAAAAACTCATTATTGTATTGTACGAGTAAAAACTACGTTGTAGTAGAAACGTGAACATAACTAAAGACTGTGGATATAAATAATTTCAGTGATATCTGTTTGAAAGATTTAAGAACATTCGTATGAGTCAGTCTTCATGAAAAATATTAAAACTCTTTCCTAACAAATTAACGCCAACATGGATATGAATTTCAAGATGCGCGGCATTCGTCTCTCCGTCTCGTAAAGCAAGGAACTTCTGTCAGTTAGGAAATCTCCCTCTTTTTATCCGAGTGTAAAATTATATGAGTTGAAATAGGATGTACACAACAGCGTATGCTGATGGCTGACCCTCTAGATAAGGTACCAGAGCGAAATGCGAATGTGGGCAGTATTTCGACATATGGATGAATAGTTTGTAAGTAGTTCGATGAAGGCACTTTATTGTGATTTGCGCTTTAAAGATGTAATTATAGAAGTAGACGTGAATGAGTGGCAGAGAGATATACACTGAGGCCTAATAACTAACGTATTTTATCGTGTTCGTTATCTAACCTATCTCTGCGCCTAAACACCAAAGTTACGGCGTGAGGCAAGACGCATACAAGGGTTGCAATATTTCACCTCTACGTTTACTTGGCCAACAAATTCCCTATTGCAGTAACTGAGTGTCGGTGATAACAGGTACCCATCAATATTACACTTCTTTCTGAGACACTTTCAACTGGTATTTCTTTACCAACCACATTCGCTACCAATAATTACAGGAAAACGGTAATTACCGGAGATCAATGTTACATTTTTGTAAATCTGTTTCGCCGGCCGCGGTGACCGAGGAGACTGAGGCGCTTCAGTCACGGTCTGCACGGCCACTGCGGTCGGGGGTTCGAATCCCCCCTCGGGCATGATATTTTTGCCGTCTTTAGTATAAGGTAGTTCATAAGTAGTTTGTAAGTTTAGGGACTGATGACCCCGTAGTTAAGTCCCATAATATTTTAAAATAAAAAAAAAAAATAAATAAAAAAAAAATCTGTTTCGTTCATATGACAGTAGTGTGTCTGTAGTAATATCTAAATTATGGTCGAGTACAGTTACAGCATAGACACAGAAGATGAAAAACAGGTTAGTGTACATAACCGACATATGGAAAAGAAACTGACACTTTTGCTTCAGATGTGATTGCCTTGGTAAATTATATACAGATTATGGCTATTCTTTACTCGAAAACGATCTGCAATAACTTCAGACATTTCGGAAGCTAGCGTTGTTTTCGTTTTATTATAAACTTCAAAGACAAAAAATTACTTCATTATTATCGTTACCTGCATATATATGACCTCAGATGCTCATAAAACTGACAGTTTATCCTTAGAAACACTACACTGAGAATGATATATATGTGCAGTAGTATTTTATTACTTGTACGTTGTACATCTTCAAAAACGTCCTGAGTCGGTGAAGTAAATCTTCGAGATCTCAAATATCTATAGGTCAAATAATGTGAGGTCATATTACCTGGAGGATTCGAAGACGGAAGAAGGCATAGTTGCCCGGAGAGAATTCCATTTGTGACGCCTGCATGAATACTTCAATGCTGCTGAGATGTTCGTCTAAGATCTGATTATGAACACTTCATGCCTGTGCTCTGTATTAACTAAGAAACTATAGAACAAAAAGTAGCTCAGAAATATAATTATTACGGAAATTCGATATCGGTATCAGAGGTATTTCATTTATTATAAGGAGCTGAAAAGAATTGCCAATATTTTTGTGTCTTCGCTCTGGAATGGCGAGTAATCTTGTCTCCCGACGCACGTGAAACGGAGCAAACAGGAGAAAATTGTAACGCTTTATCTTGGGCACTAATGCTTTGTCTGGAATATTGGTCCTTGGGAAATATTTCGTATACGTAATTACAAGGGCATGCGATGAAAATATGTAAATTAATATACTTCGCTAATACCTGCATCGTGAACAAAGAATGTAGTTGAGATAGTAGAAACTAAGAAATAGTTTTCATGTTCATTGCTCAAAACATATGACTAAATATTGTGAAGTCAGAAACTTTCCGTCCAGGCTTTTCCCTTACCTTCAAGTTTACTTTCCTGTGACATTTGAGAACTATGCTTCATATGACACAATTGGAATAATTCGTCCTAGTATATAAGTCACAAGTTGTTAAAATAATTAAAAAGACATGACTTAACTGCATAAAAGTACTTAACTTATTCCTCTGTTCTGTAAAGTACAGGTGACAGAACATGTTGTAGATGTAGAAGAAAGAACTAACAATCTATTAAAGCTATTGTGCTACAAACTGTAAAGAAGATAAACCATTTTCCTTAGTAAAAATTATCGACGTGCTACATTTCGAAAGGAATATTCGTATGAAAGAAGAATCGTAATATACTCTTACACTACTAACTAGTCTAAACAGTGAAGTGGATAAGTTACATCTAATTCGGTATTGTGGGCGATTACAATAATATATAATATGTTGCACAGGTAAGCCTCCGTTTAGTGTGCTTTCTAGCACGTGGAAAATATATTTGCTGAAACGTACAGGAATGAAGTCAAATGTTCAAATGGCTTTAATCCATGAGAATTCACATCTACAATCCCTAGGCTTACCAACTACTTAAACTAATCGTCGTACACTGATCACCCG
Organism: Locusta migratoria; assembly: GCA_026315105.1. NCBI lineage: Eukaryota > Metazoa > Arthropoda > Insecta > Orthoptera > Acrididae > Locusta > Locusta migratoria. The sequence continues at coordinate 337,723,967 of CM048746.1, read as the reverse complement.
ATAGAAAATGTACACCCAATAGAGGTGAGGAATATGGTGGCTGTAACACGAACTAGACGCTTCGGCAATGAGTCAAAGAGGTTCTGGAGGCTTTGTTGTGATATAGCAGTCCACACTGCTTGCACATATTGCGAAAGCTGATCGGATGTAGCAGGGGGTTTTGTGTCCCAGGTAACGTGTTCCGCAATCACTTGACCGAAAGTTTCCTGCGGGCGAGGGTTCGTGGAAATAGGGAGTCCAAAGCAGTAACGTAATTGAATGGTTGACGAAGAAGTCATGAACATTGCATGCGGCGAGTGGTCGAGTTTCGAACGACAAGATTCGTGTGGCACCGCTACGATGGGGTTATTGTGCTACACCATGCATCGCCATACTAGTCATGCACCCCGTGGTGGTACTGGATTCCACTTCCGTATCCACGTGCAGCACATTGACCGTAAACTAACAGTTGCATCTCTGAAATGTTGGAGCACATTCTTCTCATACCTTCAGAGCTTGCCGACGGCCAGTTTTTAAACAGTTTAATGTGCGTTTACACATGACAAGTAATGTTTAGGTTTTATTCGTTTCCCACCAGACTATCTGCCTCGGACAACCTCTTTCCCAAGTTTTCGCCTATCTATAACATCATTTCGATTATTGCAGAAGGACACCTCTGGGCTATACCATCCCGTCGCACACCGGATCATTTTTGTCAATATGTGGAAGAAGCATCAACTGCTATACCCGAACAACATATCCGAAGCATCTTTGATTTAATGCCTAATACATCATCTACCTCACTTCACACGGAGCTGTGTTTTCAACCATGAGATCTTTGTACAAAGTGTTTCCACTTAAATAAATTTTCCCATGATGTCTACGGTCCTTCTTCTTGAGTCATTTTGGATAGCCAAGAGCTTATGTGACGCAGTAAAACCGAAAGAAACCACCTAAAGTATTTTGTGTTCAGTCGCATCAGTGGAATACAACTAATATTGTGGCAGAAACGAATTACGAAGACATGAGAATTTTGAATTTAGTGTTTGACATACAAACTGGAAAGATCATCACTTCTGACCAATGGGTGCTGCTAAAAAGTATAGTTTAAAACTGTGCAGTATATGCAACAATATAATTTCACCCAACATCTAAAATTCAGTAGGTAACAGTAGAAACACACATTGTAGTTGCAGACCTAAGTTTCAGGTGCTGATTGAGTTTCGTTCGTAGATAATGAAAGAGATAGTGAGCTACCATGTAGAATCATATTTTAATGATAAATGGTAAATTATCTAACATCATGATACATTTACACAGAAGAGAACACGTCGATTGCTCTCTTGTATGAAACCTGATACTTCTCGTTTTGAATATACAAGGATGCGCATGTCACAAAAATTTTACACAGTAAATCAAATGTTCAAATGTTTGTATAGCTTATGGGACTTAACTACGGGGTCATCAGTCCCTAAACTTACAAACTACTTATGAACTAGCTAACACTAAGGACGGCATAAATATCCATGCCCGAGGGGGTATTCGAACCCCCGACCGTAATGGCCGTGCAGACCGTGACTGTAGCGCCTCAGTCCCCTCGGCCACCGCGGCCGGCACACAGTAAATAACAGTAGCTACAACAAACTAATAAAATTAGAAGACTAATGATGTCAGAGGCAGAAATACACTCTAGGAAGCGGTACATAAACATCACTACCATTGTGGTTCGCTTTATATACTACATTATAAATTATCGAAGTTGCTAGTAGTTCAGTCTTCGCTATAATGAGATTGATTTACGATAGCGGAAATTGTCTCATGGAGATCATAATAAAGCAACGACTGTTGGTACTGCCGGATATCGTTGCAGTTTCCGACAGAAGATGGATTCAGATCCTGCATTAGTTATGGGCCAATCAGCTCACCCAATCTGTGACCTAGATCGGCACATATTCACTGGTCCCTGGAGTACGTCAGGAAAAGGAGAGCTACGATGTGGCTGGAAATTTCTCATTTTCTTGTGTATAATTAAAGAAACGTTCTTGCACTAAACTATTTAACACATTAGTCATTACAACAGTTACAAAATTTCATCTCTGACATGGATACCCTTTTGCTTTGGAAATAGTATAGTACGTATTTCGACACAGTATAATTAATGACTTAGACAATCTAAAGCTTTCGTCCTGTAAATGTGTCGTGATTTTTGAACTGTCCTGTTTATGTCCGGGTCCCATTTAAAACACTGTGAGAATGTGGTAAGCGCTTTATACTCTGTCATTATGCGTGGTAAGAGCGGTTGTTGTCGTAGATTGATTACTATGGGGCCGCGGTGGAGTAGCCGAGCAGTTTAAGGTGCCACACTGCGGAGCACGAGGCTGCTCGCCGTCGGAGGTTCGAGTCCTCCCTATGGAATGGGTTTGAGTGTTATCCTTAGGTTAGTTTACCTAGTATGTTTGATTGTGTTGCCATCTTCCGTAGCAGCTGTTAAAATTGCTTATAAGAAGTAATCCGTCTTATAGATTACCTAGGTTTAAGTAGTTTGTAAGGTACGGACTGATGACGACGCTGTTTGGTCCGATAGATTTACAAACATTCGAATTTGATTACCATGGGAGAGACGGGTCAAACTGTGGATTAACTTGCATTTGAGTGCTTGTAATGGTGTAATCAGTGTTGTATGAGACATAGTAGATTATAAGTTGACGATACAGAATTATTGTGAAATAGAAAAAAAGGTAGGTACCCTTTGTGCAGAATTTGTACGTATTTCAACTTAGATAGGTAGAAAGGCAAAGAGATTTTGGGACTTCAGAAAATGCAACGAGTAATAAAAAACACAAGATAACTTCAAACATCATGTTTCAGATGCCGAATAGTAAACAGTTTTACATATTAAAATGGGGGAAGGTCATAAACCGGTTTTGATCAACGGAAATTCAGAATACTCATAGCAATACCTTGAATGTAGGATGGTGGAAAAGTGAAGCAGGATGAAAAGTCTTGCTGTCCTGTAGCAGTGATAGGAAGGGTGTAGATCAAATGCTACAGTAATATAAGGAAGAAGGATCCTAGATCACTAACAAAATTCAACCTAATACCAGAATCAACCATCTGAGAGAGTACACAAATGCCCTGAACAGAGATTTCAACAGAGAAGATCAGTTACCCAGTTACCTATAGAAGGAGGAGCATGAAACTGCCAGTCGGTCAAGAATTAAAAGCTGGCATGCAGAGAACAGGTGCAGGAACCGCACAAATTCCTGTGGCTTTCTTTGAAGTTCTACAGTACTCTACAGTACCGTGACCAGCCTGGGGCCAAAAAGACTGTCAGCCAATTAAACGAAGAGCTGCATAGATTGCTTTTAACAGAAAGAATGCCTCCTACTTGTAATGTTACTGTTCCTGCACATGACAGATGAAGATAGACAAATAGTAGCCAACACATAACTATAAGGGGAAGAACAGAGTGCATGATCATCTTGCATACATTATTCGGAGGGGCAGGGAGGTAGCACAAGTGCACAAAGATCTCTGCGACTACTGATGACGGAGAGAAACGTTTTACACGCCATTTGGTAAAGTCATGTACACACAATCTGGAAAGAAGTTTAAGAAGAAAAATAGCAGAAAGTGTGTAACAGTTTGCAGAAATGAAAAAAGTTTTTTTTGTCATAACAAAAGAAAGCTGAAAAACAGGGTACGCCGCACAGTGTAAGGCGCCATGAAACGGTTCGCCGCCGCTCTTTCCAAAATTACAAAAGTTTGAGTCGTACCTCGGGCATGGGTGTTTGTGTTGCCCTTGGCTTACTTCAGTTCAAGTAGTTTGTCAGTCGAGGAACCGATAACCCTTGTAGTTTGGTCACTTGTTGTTGTTGTGGTCTACTACTCTACTCTACTCTATCCTGAGCGAGCCTCTTAATCTCCTCATACGATCGGCAATGTACATCCATTTGCATTTGCTTACTATACTCATCTCTTTGTCTCCCTCTGCGATTTTTACCCCACACACTTCCCTCCAACGCTAATTACGATGCCTTGATGTCTAAGAATGTGTACTACCAATAGATCCCTTCTTTTAGTCAAGGTATGCCAGAAATTCCTTTTCTCCCCAATTCTGTTCAGTAAGTCCTCATTAGTTACGAGATCCACCCACCTAATCTTCAGTAGTCTTCTGTAACACCACATTTCAAAAGCCTCTTTCCTCTTCCTGTCTGCAGTGTTTATCGACCATGTTTCACTTCTATACAATGCAACACTCCACACAAATACCTTCAGAAAGTATTTCCTTATGCTTAAAGTAATATTCGATGTTAACAAATTTCTCTTTTTTAAAACGGTTTTCTTTCCAATGCCATTCTGCATTTTATATCCTCTGTACTGCGACCATGATAGATTATTATACTGCCCAAGTAACAAAACTCATTTACCACCTTTATTGATTCGTTACCTAATTTAATTCCTTCTGCATCACCTGATTCTCTAAGACTGCATTCCATTACCCTTGGTTTGCTCTTGTTAATGCTCATCTTATCTAATCCTTTCAACACACTGTCCATTCCGCTCAATTGCTCTTCCAAGTCCTTTGCTGTCTCTGACAAAACTACAATGTCCCACCAAAACGCACGGTTTTTATTTCTTCACATTCTAAAACGAAAGGATATGTGTTTTAACACAAAGTATGTGTTTTTAAATGAACATCCCATGTTATTTTATCATCATTCTATAGCAAGACAAATCACATAAATAATGCCGTTGATCTCATCACAATACAACATTTACATTCCGAGATATTTGGAAGCGAAATTGACGCTTGAAATACGGGAAACGCGAAGCTGTCGCACATCCTAAGACTCAGGCGATAATTCAGCCGCGTGTTTCGCTTTTTTCGAGGGTCAGATTCGCTTCGCAACGTTTCGGGATGTAATTGGCATATTTCGACGCAATCAGCGCCGTTATTTATGTGATTTTGCAAGTCAATGTTCAAATGTTTGTAAAGCTTAAGGGACTTAACTACGGGGTCATCAGTCCCTAAACTTAAAAACTACTTATGATCTAGCTAATACTAAAGACGGCACAAACATCAATGCCCGAGGGGGGATTCGACCCCTCCGACGGCGGACGTCCGCGCGCACCACAACACGGCGCTCCAGTACGCGCGGCTAACCCGCCGCGGCATGTGATTTTTCATGCTATACATTGCTGTTGAAATAATATTGGTTGTCTAATTTAAAAACACATAAGTTTGTGTTAAAAAGATATATGCTTTCGTTTTATAATGTTTAAAAATATTTGCATTCATAAGCCCATGCCTGGCAAATATACATGTGACAGTCGTTTTACAATACCTGTTGTTGTTGTTACAAGATATTTTGGGTGGTCAAGATAAGAGGGACAGCCTGTATAGTGCAGTGGCTGGGACCATGATAAGAACTTAAAATCAATAATTCGTAATACGGTAATTTAGTAATGTTAAGATGCACACAGAACGTACAAACCCTCATTTGAAATGGCTGTCATTCTTGCTACAGGGATGGCAAACATTTCCTTTAAGACAGCTTCTAAATATCACTGAGAACCTCTAAACTAACATCGACAAGAGAGAGGACGCCTAATTCTTCTGTCTTAATCCTCTGAATCATTCATTTCCACATTCTAAATTTTAACTTTTCTTTATCATATTATTTCTTAGCACCATCTAATATTGCTATTTAATCCTCAACTATTATGTCCTTATCGTACAACTATTGTTCTATTATGATGAGAAATGTGTACAGGATTTCCTGCTCTACGATTTTGTTTTATTTCAACGTGAAGATGGTTGACAGTTCACTCCTGCACGACGGTGCAATGTCCTATGTCCGTAAACGATATGAAAGTAGCACTTTAAATCACCGAAGAGGGAATTATCAGTTTAGGTATTCCTTTCGATCGTGAAAAAGATATTTTTCCATTGTGAAGACTAAAGTAATTAATTGAATTTACAGTTCACCGAACTCTCGCTTTCAGCTTCTTTTTAAAAGGTGGATCGTGGATATTAAACACCCCGTGTCCTTTTGCGATGGAATTCCCATCAGCAGTATCGGAATTATCGACATAGGGCGAGAGCTTGGTTGCTGCCTTTTTGGTATTACATTAATTGTTCTGTATGTCCCGCCTTGTTCGAGTAGGCATACAATGGTGCGATCGCGCTTTTGTGAAGAAGAGGCCATTTGTCTTTTGTGGAAGAGCCCCCGATATCAAATGCCGGGGGACGATTTTAATTGCGTTTTGCGCCCTGTCGAGCACTTTCCACACTTTAATTGCTTTCATGACCTACATCCAAGATGTTTAGGACCACACATATAACCGAACACGGTGAAAATCACTTTCTTCACGGAGACGTACTTCAACAGATTAGAAAGATTGTAATTTTTCTATTCTTTACATGATCAGATTCTCGCCGACGATGTCGTTCGTGTCAGCTTTTCACAGCACTGTGCTATGCTTCGACTATAATCAGTTGCCCCGACCTGCAAAAATTTTGTGGTTCACAGTGGGTAGTAGTACTGATGTTGTTGGAACTGTGAGAGAACAACGTGTTCGCTCTATTGCTTGTTATTCCACGTAATTAGAACGGTGGATTGCTTTTGGCTCCCATAACTCCTATCGTAAATGATTTCTTTCTGTGAACTTTACGACAGCGGATGTCGTTCCTCTGCGTAAAAATTTTATTAGCCATTTGTAAAGGCGTTGATACGTAAGCAATAACACATGGAAAAGTTACAACTTCGTACTGAGAGCGAACTGATCTCTTTGTATCATCTACCTCAACATTATGACCCTCGTCGTCGCTCAGGTATTGCATCTCTAACAGTACATGACCGAAGTCGCAAGTATTTTCAAGGTAAAAGTGATAGGTATTTTCCATCAATACTTTACGCATTTGTATCGAAATGACCCTCACCGGCAAGCTACATTGAGATTACAGTGAGAGCTTAATGCCATCTCAGAACCGTCGAGCTTCTTTTGGAATTTTAGATGGATGATGTTTTTTATACGATTTCCAGATCTCTATCTCGTGAACTGGCTAATCCGGAGAGTCTCGCAAAGTAATCTTCATTTCTGTTTATGTTGGGTGATACGTTCACGTCGATGTTAAATGTGATTGGAAAGGGGGCACTGTGAGCACTGGTGACAAGTGTTACAATTCTAAGGAACCTCTGCTTGCTTCTCGGTCGATAGTCTCCGTTTCCAGACATTAAGAAATTTCACTTCTAAACCGCTGTGTTGAGGTTTAAATAAAAGTTTCATCACGAAGAGTTGGGAGGTACATTATTTTTCTGGAATCTGTTGGTCAAATAACTTTGGTAATATTTTCAGTTCCATACTAGTTTAAGGACTTATTAATGTAATTTTAATGAAACAAAACCTTCGCCTTATACGTTTGACTATTTTCACCAGTGATTTATGTACAACCAAGCCTTTTCCCCTGTGAATGGAATCGCAGTGTGGCTGCATATTCTATATTTGATTCACGTTTAGCATTTACAGTCATGTTGTAATAGTGCAAACTAATTTGCAACAACTTATATGTTACATAGAATAACTTGCTTCTATTCTCTTTTTGAACTTTATTTCAATATGCGATGTATTAGCCTGGTTTGGAAGCGAAAACAATATACTTGTCTTTTGTGGTAACATTTTGTAGAAGACATATTGTAATTTCGCAAGAAACGAAATGTGAAAATCATTGCCTGGAACTCTGAAAAAGCTGAAGTTCAACAATCAGTTAAACTGTACGCTGTCATCATCTTTGTCACTTTCTTCATATCTATTTCTTGTTGTTCACATACGACCTGAGAGGAAGATACGATGAGGGAGACGATGCTGAAATATATATTCACAGTATGAAAAGAAAACGACGGTCTCAAAGGACTGTACTATCAAGGAAAGCGATGCATGTGTACTTATAGATATGAGTACATTCGAACGCTGTTGCACTAGACATAAGATACCTTAAGATTGTTTGACGATAATATTTAAAATTTTCTTTTTCGCGCAGACTATGATGAAGACGTTATTAAGTGCGAAGGATATATCATTCCAGGAAAGGCAATTCGCCGGCCGCGGTGGCCGAGGAGACTGAGGCGCTCCAGTCTCGGTCTGCACGGCCACTACGGTCGGGGGTTCGAATCCCCCTCAGGCATGGATATTTGTGCCGTCCTATTTCGTAAGTAGTTCATAAGTAGTTTGTAAGTTTAGGGACTGATGACCCCGTCGTTAAGACCCATAGACTATACAAACATTTGAACATTTTGAAAGGCAATTCTGGAGGCAACATAAAAGACATTAGGTAGTTCGTCCTCTGCCTCTGGTTAGCAGAGCCTGTTCTGTTAATGGTGAAAATGGAGCGATCTACTGCCTCTACTGTCGAATCTCTGGAACAGTTCAGAAGTGAATGCCATGAAGTGGTTCGTTTATCTTCGGAATCAAATCAAAGTCACAAGGACTTAGGTCCGGGGAATATGGTGGATGGTACAGTACTTCCCAGTCCCGTCCCGTCAATAGTACATACCATTGCATAGTGTCTGCACAACAGTGTTGCCGCTATTTATGTTTCAACCCTTGTATTAATAACTCCAGTTCCGTATTAGATACAATTTGAATTACATCTCCATGGGATACTCCACAGCCGGCCGCGGCGCTCCAGTCACGTTCTGCACGGCCACTTCGGTGAGGGGTTCTAAAACCCACTCGGGCATGGATATTAGTGCCGTCCTTAGTGTTAGCTAGTTCATAAGTAATTTGTAAGCTTATGGACTGATGACCCCGTAGTTAAACTCTACAAACATTTGAAAATTTTTTGATACTTTCCAAATCACATTTAAGTGCCTGGCAGATGGTTCATCGAACCACCTTCATACTATTTATCTCCCATTCCATTCTATAATAGGGCGCAGGATGAAAGAACACCTGAATCTCTCCGTTCGTGCTCTGATTTGTCGTCTTTCATTCTGATGATATTTTCTAACTATGTAAGTGGCAGTCAACAATTTTCGGAGGAGAATGTTGGCGATTTGAGTTTCGTAAGTAGTCCACGCCGCAGCGATATGCTCCTTTGTTGTAATGATGCCCATCCCAGATCATGTATCATTTTCTTAACGCTGCCTTCTTTTCTTTGGACTCTTTCGATAGTCTCCGTCAAACCCACCTGATAAGGATCCCACACTGGGCAGCGATACTCCAAAAAAGGACGTGCAAGCTTAGAGTATACAGTTTCTTTAGTGGTTCTGTTGCATCTTTTAAGGGTTTTGCTAATAAAATGTTGTTTCTGGTTCCCCTTTCTCATGACGTTATCCACGTGTTCTTTCCAGTTTAAGTCTGAGGTAATAGTAATTCCTAGGTATTTAATGGAGTTTACGGCTTTCACTTTCGATTGATTTATCTTGTAAACAAAGTTTTACGGATTTCTATGCGTACTTATGTGTATGACTTCACACTTCTCATTATTTAGAGTCAATTGCCAGTTTTTACACCATACTGATATCTTATTCAGATCGTTCTGCAGTTGGTTTTGCGATTATATATATATATATATATATATATATATATATATATATATATCGCGACCCATTATATATATATATATATATATATATATATATATATATGGGTCGCGATATTTTCTCCAAAAAGATTGTAGGTCATAATACAAGAAAGATTGGGAACCAGTGGTGTATACCATTCCCGCGAGTGCAGTCATTTGCATCCACTGCTCCTTTGCCTTATTGAGGTCGTCTCTAGTGTAGTGATTTCGGATTCTTTGCTTCCTATACAACTACTCACATGATGAATTTCCTTTTTATCTCGTGAGGTTTTGTCCACGGCTGTTGTCTAGCCATCATCGGCTCGCACGACCCTGTTTCCATTGCGGCGTTGATTTCGCACGTGGATAGATTCTGAAGTAGCGACTACTGATGTTCTTACGCTTTGATTACCCTAGTTTTTACCTCCGTGTAGTGCTAATTTTGGGATACGGTCTACCCAGCTTTGATTCAGTTCCAGGAACAATAATTGCGAACTCCATAAGAGCGACATTGTCACGAGCAGACGCTATTAAACTAGAATGTGGAGCTTACTGCGCACTGATACCGCTCTGATGTCGACTTCCTCGACACCCCTGGTACCGTTTGCTGGTTTCAATGAATCCGTGGAATGGCGGGAAGATTAATTCTGCAGCTTCTTGGAACTCTGCTAGGTATCGTGGATACTATTAGAGCGAGTTAATGAAGTTGCTTAATGGCTGCTTTAAGTTTTCCAAATCTGATGTCCTCAACTGCACCTTACGAGTTGTCTTTCGGTGAATTATGCCAGTGATGCAGTATTTCTGGGTAAAACTCGCGTGATGGCTGCGCGATTACAGTTTCATCAGCACCCTTAGCAGTGGTATATGGCATGAATCGCTAACCTCCAGAAACTGTCGGTTTGAATTACCCACATGGACTGCATCATAAGACGATTCGTTAATTAGGGTTTGTATTTTATGGTTAGCTCATGAATATGTCATTCATTCTACGGTTTTAACCGTGTCTGACGCTTTTTTACCTGATTTTTTTTTCAGATCACAAAACACAGGAACTTATAATGGTAGCCTTGACTCTCTTAGGATACCTGAAATTTGCCCTGCAAGTTATCGCAGGTGGTCCCTCCTCCCACGAAGTCTCAAGCTGTTGTTTGAGGTCATGAGGAAGTATCCTATTCCCCATCCTCACCGTTATTCACGTTATCAGCGTCACTCTCCTTCCGCTCACTGGGAGAGTGAGTGGTTCTGTTCTGATTGTCATTTGATGTTCAACGTAAGGCGACTGTCCCTTAAGATGGGTAATTTGGTAACTGTTTGTGACAAATGGCTATCGTCGGGTCAATCACCGGTAGTCCTGAGTTCAACTCCAGCTAAGATTCAAAAACAGCTTCCGTACCTGTGACTAATGCTATCAACCTTCCCATCATCAGACAGTCATTTTCAGGTTAATTATAGAAGTGGTATCGATTTTGGAGGCAGTTACAGCAATTTATAGACAACTGTCTTCCAATTTCAACAATAGGCTAGCACACTTCCTCCGATTGACATGGTGCCCTGGACCTGTGGGTGTTTCAGTATGGTTAGACATCTGGTACACCTGCACCGCTTCAGCCATTGTTCAGTAAATGTAATCATTTAATGTACATATTATTTACTGCCGCGGCGGATTAGTCGTGTGTACAGAAGCGCCGTGCTGCAGTGCGAGCGGTGGTTCGCCATCGGGGGTTCCAGTCCCCCCTCGGACATGGATGTTTCTGTTGTCTCTAGGTTAGTTTACCTTAGTTTAAGTAGTTTGTCTAGCATATGGGACTTAACTACGGGGTCATCAGACCCTAAACTTACAAACTACTTATGAACTAGCTAATCCTAAGGACGGCACAAATATCCATGCCCGAGGGGGGATTCGAATCCCCGACCGTAGTGGCCGTGCAGACCGTGACTGGAGCTACTCAGTCCCCTCGGCCACCGCGGCCGGCACAGACGAATAACAAAGCAGTTGAGTTCTACAGAGTTAAAAACAACTGACTTATTCACTGTTACGTACGTGGATCTTGAGTAAATTGGAACACTATAAGAGGGTGAACTAATTTTTATTTCTTGCAATGTAGTTTCAAATTGCGTTATAGGATGATGATGACCTAGCCAGTTATGATGGTTCAGTCTCCCCGATTTCAAAGGAAAGGCATCTGATTTATAGTTTTGGGGCACGTCTCTTAATATTACTAGGTAATTGACTGAAATCACATAAGCATTTATGCTCACTGAGTCTTGCTCCGCCTTTTGACTTTGATATACTGAACTTAAAACTGCGTCACATGCTGGAATCTTATCTTGCAATGTTTTATTTTAGAGATATGTTTTTTTTTTTTTTTTTTGGAGACCAGTCCTGGCCATTAAATTTTTGACTGCTCGATAGAAGGGATTGCACTGCCCACATCCTGTTGAACAGGTACCGCGAGGAGTTTGGTGAAAATCAGCGTCTACCATTGTTACTCTTACTATACACTATACGGAAGTAACCTTTGCTTAATACTACTTGGCCAAGATCAAAATGTTCAAATGTTTGTAAAGCTTATGGGACTTAACTACGGGGTCATCAGTTCCTAAACTTACAAACTACTTATGAACTACTTACGAACTAGGACGGCACAAATATCCATGCCCGAGGGGGGATTCGAACCCCCGACCGTAGTGACTTGGCCAAGAAATTTACCTTCACGAATGATTGGTTGTATCGCATTGGCAATTAAGTTCAAATGTTGTTGGTTTGCTCTTAATATCTGTGTCGTTCTTGCTAACTTTGTGTTGAGTCTGAAAACATTTAACCTTCCTATAAAAGACTATTGAAGTGTATAATACAAACGACAAAAATGTTCAAATGTTTGTAAAGCTTATGGGACTTAACTGCAGGGTCATCAGTCCCTAAACTTACAAACTACTTATTAGCTACCTTATACTAGAGACGACACAAACATCCATGCCCGAGGGTGGATTAGAAACCTCAACCGTACCGGCCGTTGCAAACCGTGGCTGGCGCGCCGCAGACCACTCGTCCACCGCGGCCGGCTACAAACGACATCATAGGCAAGGACGGAGGGGGACAAAACCTTTGACGTAATGGTGACATAGCCAAGAAAATCTGGAGGGCAAGTATTTATAAAGTTTATAGCAAAGTTAGCGTCATATTTCAACTACCGCGTATTCAAAATGTGAGAAAAGGCTGGCATGTTACATATGATAACCTGTCTGTTTTTTGTTTGTTTTTTTATTTATTTTTATTTTTTTTTTTTTTTTCGTTTCTCTTTTCTCTATATTAAACGACCCATACGCGAGTGATGGTTTGCATCTACCTGTCGCGTGCGAAGTCATAATAATCAGTCCTTTCGACTCCGCCACATGCGGGAGTTTCCCAAGCAATTTCAGCCGCAGTTATGCATGTCACCGTGACCAGAATGTCTTCTGTCAAACTGATTTGCTCTGTTTGACATGTAACTTAGTTGAACGATGTCGACTGTTTGAAATAACTAAACTTTGTAAAACGGGAGATATAATCATTAAATTTGTTTAGTATTGCCTTCGCTGGGAACTGGAGACTAGATTCAGATCATATTTACTTTTCCGCAACTTTCAAGAGGTTTGCGCACATCTTTTCAGTGTCACAACACGTATCGTGTGACTTTTATTTCTCCTCAATTCTGTTTTCATTTCTTAGCCTTGTAGATTAACACCAATCATGCAGACAACTGAAGTTCGAATTTCGGCGGATCTACACAAATGTTGTGAATAAGAGCATACCTGATGGCCATTACTGGCATGACAAGTTATATGAGGGTGCGACTTTACGTTATCTGTGTGTCTTGACCAAACTAAGCTGTGATGGCCAAACACAACTTAACCGTATTGGGTTCTGTACGACAGTGACTTCGTGCTTAACTATTACATTAGCTGCAAACAGTACGTTGTATCCGTGAGACTACACACAAACACTCTATGTATAAGCTGTCGTTTGCGAAACAATAATGTTCATATGTTCAAATGTTTGTAAATCTATCGGACCAAACTACGTGGTCATCAGTCCGTAGCTTACAAACTACTTAAACTAAGGTAAACTAACCTAAGGACAACACGCACACCCATGCCCTATTGAGGACTCGAACCTCCACGGCGAGCAACCGCGCGCTCCGTAGCGAGACGCTTTAGACTGCTCGGCTACTCCACCGCGGCAAACAATAATGAAATATATCTACATTTTCATAAATACATTGCAAATCACAATGAAGTGCATGGCAAAGGGTTCATTTAACCGCTTTTATGACGTTTCTCTACTGTTCCATTCTCTGATAGCTCACAGAAGAAAGGAAAACCTAAAACTTTCCGTTTTCATTGTGATTTCTCTCATTTTATTTCGGTGATCATGTGGTCTATGTAGGTGGGTGCTAACAAAGTACGTTCACATTCGGAAGACTAAGTTGGTGAAAGAAATTTGCAAATACATCTCACCGCAATGAATAACGCTTTTCTCCCAATCATTTCGACCCCAATTCATGCATCATTTCTGTGACACTCTCCCCCTATATCGCGATAATACAAAACGAGCTGCCAGTCTCTGAACTTTCTCAAAATCGTCTGTCAGTTCCACTTGGTGGGAAGCCCGTAATGCGCAAAAATACTCCAAAATAGGACGCACAAGTGTAGTATATGCAGTTTCTTTAGTGGAACTGTTGCGTCTTCTAAGTGTTCTGCCGACGAAACGTAGTCCTTGGTTCTCTTTCCCTGCAATATTTTCTGTGTGTTCTTTCCAATTAAAATTGTTAGTAATTGTATTAGGTATTGTAGTAGGTATTTAGTTGAATTTGTGGGCTTTAGTTTTGACTGAATTACCCTGTAAATGATGTTCAACGTGCTTCTTTCAGTGATCATACGGATGAATTCACGCTTTTCATTATTGAGGGTCAATTGCCATTTTTTCCACTATGTAGATATCTTATCTAAGTCATTTTGCAGTTGCTTTTGATCTTCTAGTGACTTAAATAACCGACAAATAACAGCATCATCAGTGAACAACCTAAGAGAGCTACTCGGACTATCTCCTAAATCGTTTATAAAAATTAAAAAAAAAAGTTCAAATGTTTGTATAGCTTATGGGACTTAACTACGGGGTCATCAGTCCCTAAACTTACAAACTACTTATGAACTAGCTAAGCCTAAGGACGGCACAAATATCCATGCCCGAGGGGGGATTCGAAACCCCGACCGTAGTAGCCGTGCAGACCGTGACTGTAGCGCCTCAGTTCCCTCGGCCACCGCGGCCGGCTATAAAAATTAAGAACAGCTGCGGCCCTTTAACACTTTCCTGGGGAACGCCAGATATCACTTCAGTTTTCAGTTCTACTTTATGACGTCCCGACAATTACAACGTACTGCGTCCTTTCTGTCAGCAAATCACGAATCGAATAGCATAACTGTGGCGATATTCCATAAATAAACAATTTGATTAGAAGACGCTTGAGAGGTACAGTGTCGAAAGCCTTCCGGACATCAAGAAATACGGAAATAGAAAATAAAGGTATTTGATTAATTAATGAAAGAGGTTATATTCTAAAGCTTGCAAAAGTTATAGACAACGCCAGGTAACTATGTTCAATAACTTTTATTCAAATACATTATTTGATCTATAACAATAGTAATAAATATAAATAAGCCTTATGAATTATTAAAACTGATGTATTATCTGTGATATGAAAATGACAGAAAAGTTTCCAGCTAAGTAATCATTGATGATGCGCAACATTAAGTCAACGTCGCGATCTGACTTTTCGAAATAACAGTCATCTCAAAATAATTCAAATCTTAGTGGATCGAATAACGTATCAACACTCCTAAAATATCGTGCAGGTTCACGTAAACTGTTCAGTTACATTTCCTTCATGGAATCTGAAAAAGTTCTGAAACTGGCACTCATTAGTCCATCCCAATGTTGAAATCCCAACAGGAACTATCGACATGAAAAGTCCAAGTATTTTACTTGACCACAGCCGCTTTTTCCCTATCCACTCTCTCAATGACAGATCGCACTCCGCTCCAAAAGTTGCAGAATCATTAAAATGAAAGATTCTAAGCATGAATGATTTACTTACTTTGAAAACTTCCACACTAACTTAAGGTCTTGACACTATCAAACAGAAAAGTTATAAAAAATAGTCACCTTCGAATTACTTATCAATAGTACAAATAATACATGAAATAAATAAAGAAACCCGCCTTCTTTAATGAGCTTGACTGCTTATACTACGTAATATTTACGTAAGATAATCTGGAGAAGGCTTTTGACAATGTTGATTGGAATAAACTCTTTCAAGTTCTGAAGCAAGCAGGAGTAAAATATTGGGAGCGTAAGGTTATATACAACTTGTACAAAAACCAGACAACAGTTGTCAGAGTTGAAGGGCATGAAAGGGATGCAGTGGTTGGAAAGGGAGTAAGACAGGGTTGTAGTCTTTCTGCATTGTTATTCAATTTGTACATTGAGCAAGCCATAAAGGAAAGCAAGGAGAAATTTGGTGAAGGAATTAAAGTTCAGGGTGAAGAATTAAAAACATTGCGTTTTGTCGACGACGTAGTAATTCTGTCAGATACAGCAAAGGACCTGGAAGAGCAATTGAACGGAATGGACAGTGTGCTGAAAGGAGCATATAAGATGAACATTAACAAGAGCAAAACTAGGGTAATGGAGTGCAGTGTAAGTAAATCAGGTGATGCTGAAGGAATTAGATTGGGAAACGAAGCAATAAAGGAGGTAGATGAGTTTTGTTACGTGGGCAGTAAAATAAAAAATGATGGTCGCAGTACAGAGGATATAAAATGCAGAATGGCAGTGGGTAGAAAAGCGTTCTTGAAAAAGAGAAATTTGTTAACATCGAATATTGATTTAAGCCTAAGGAAGTCCTTTCTGAAGGCATTTGTATGGAGTGTTGCCTTGTATGGGAGTGAGACATGGACGATAAACAGTGCGGATAGGAAAAGGATTGAGGCTTTTGAAATATGGTACTACAAAAGAATGCTGAAGATTTGGTGGGTGGATCGCGTAACTAATGAGGAGGTACTGAACAGAATTGGGGAGAAAACAAAATATCTGGCATACCTTGACTAAAAGAAGGGATAGATGGGTAGGACACATTCTTAGACATAAAGGAATTGTGAATTTAGCATTGGAGGGAAGTGTGTGGGGTAAAAATCGCAGAGGAAGACCAAGAGATGGATACAGTAAGCAGATTCAGACAGATGTAGGTTGCCGTTCTTATGTGGAGATGAAGAGGCTTGCTCAGGTTAGGGTATTGTGGAGAGCTGCATCAAACCAGTCTCCGGACTGAAGACCACAACAACAACAACACGGTGATTGTAAAAATAGGCAAATATTCATTAAATAATTACATTAACGTAAGGAAATAAGGTGCATATCTTGATGCCTGTTATTGCTGTGTTACTGAGGTGGATTCTATTATCTGAAAATGTCTGCATACTAAATGAATATAGAAATTACCATGAATCCTTAAATAAATAGGTAAATGTGTGTTGCTTTCAATATGATAGCAGGAAGTAATGAACTAGTCTCTAAAATATACTTTGTGGGTATAACATGATGCATTCCAAAGTTGGTAGTTTAATTTTGCTATATTAATATATTTCGAACGTAAAGGTTTGTACTTTTAAAGATGTCAAAAATATTTTTGATTCATGTGATGCGCCTCATTTTTTCTGATAATCTAGGTGTATTCAGAATTGTTAGGAACTTAACATTCTGATTTATCACTTATTTCTTAGTGTGTCATTTCTTAGAGTGTCATCTTTTAAGTATCCAACAGAGCGTCCATTAAGATATTTCCCTGTCACCACAACTCTCCTTAAAAGCATGAATTACTCGCTTTTGGCGATACGCCATTGTCCACCAGTGTCTTACGCAGTATTAAGCGGTTGTCGTGGCAAACCCGGACTAGCCTAAGGGTTAAGTGTTCAAATATTTGTGAATCTATGGGACTCAGTTGCTAGGTTATTAGTGCGTAGCTTACAGACCACTTAAACTAAACTTAGGGCAACACAAACGCCCATACCAAGAGGGGGGACTCGAAACCCCGAAGGCGAACGGCCGCGCGCCGCTGCACGGCGCCCCAGTGCGCACGGCTAATCCGTCGCTGTCCTATTCGTTTATTTGGTCTTTCAAAAGGAAAGCTTCATGCCTCCCCTCTGTATAAGTGTCGCCCTGCATCTAGTTCAATTCCAGCAATTTGGATTATTGTGTGACATGCAGAATACGTATCCGATACATTATAAGGGAGAGTTAAATTATGAAATGACAAGCAACTACAGTTCTATCCTATAATGGTTTGGTCCTGATCACGTAAATGAGAAAGGCCACTTAATAATGGTATGTCATTATGTTAAAGTTGGTAAATCTTTTGAGACTCTGCTTAAAATAGTATTTTTAAATCCAGTGGCTTTCTGTAATCAGAATATCCATAAAATGGCACATTAAATGGTGAGAAACTTTTGTTTTCTTACATTAAGAAAAAAATAGGATCGCTTCATGTTTTATTTACGCATAGGTTTGTTATTTTTTTTTTCAGAGATATCACGAAAACAGTTAATGTTTTATAATAAATATTCAGTTTTAAAACATTTCTTTCTTACTATTAGGCCACCGCTAATCATCAACAATAAGTCAGTGCTGATATCCACCTATAGTATTATCGTCGACTATGCATTACTTGTCTGTAAACTACCAGCCTGGGTCATTTTGGAGGGTATCTTCTTGTGTCTGACGATTCGTCACGGTCAGTGTTACCACTTAAAAATATTTTTTGTCCGAGTAGTCTTTAATTATTTCTCTACACCTTACAAATTTTGGAACACAGTGTTTCAAAGTGTAGAACACAGTTAACAATGAACAATTAAGTCTTACCTTGACGCAAATGCTCACGTTCCACCATCTTGACTATTAATACAAATTATATCGTGCGCGGAACTACATATCGATATGCATCGATTTTTATTCTCTGCAGTGATTTTTCATTCCACGCAGTTCTTCACTATATAACTCAATAATATGACGCTACAACATAAATAAATTGCTCCTCCTCTGCTGTTCGTCGTAAGTCTGAAAGAGTTAAATATTGTTAAAGAAAAATGTTCAAATGTTTGTAAAGCTTATGGGACTTAACAGAGGGGTCATCAGTCCCTAAACAAACAAACTACATGAACTAACTTATACTAAAGACAACACAAAGATCCATGCCCCAGGAGGATTTGAACCTGCGATGCAGGAGGTTGCGCGATCCGGGACGTGGCGCTCCAGACTGCTCGGCTACTCCCGCGCGGCGTTATACAAATAACCCACATTCAGAAGACGGGAACAAGTGTGTCGTAAGTATTAGTATCAATCTCAACCGCGGTGAGTAGCCGAGCGGTCTAAGGAGCCTCGCTGCGGAGCGCGCGGTTGCTCGCCGTCGGAGGTTGGAGTCCTCCCTGGGGCATGGGTGTGTGTGTTGTCCTTAGGTTAGTTTACCTTAGTTTAAGTAGTTTGTAAGCTTCGGAGTGATGACCACGCAGTTTTGTCCGATAGATTTACAAACATTTGAACATTTTATGAATCTTTCGTCAGTTGTCCTTATACAGCACATGCTACAATATGTTGATCACTGTAAAATTGAAAAGTGTATTATGCATTACGTAAAGTAAATTGCAATTCGGCGCTCTACAACTGAGAGTAGATTAGACTCCACGAGTAATTACAAATTTTATGGTAATCAACTTACTCAGTGTGGGCAAACAGAATTGCCACAAAACAGCTAAACCATTCTATATTAGAGGAACGAGTGGCTACCATTTGTCACTCTTCGCTGCTAACTACACAGCCAGCCATATGGCAAACACGAAGTGTATGCAATTGATCAGATTGTCGCAGATTTATGTGCAATCCTCCACCAGTGAACGATCGCTGCGCTGGAGTGTAAGATCTACGAAGCGATCGGTCATCAACCTAATGGACCTCTGCGAT
Organism: Locusta migratoria; assembly: GCA_026315105.1. Taxonomy (NCBI): domain Eukaryota; kingdom Metazoa; phylum Arthropoda; class Insecta; order Orthoptera; family Acrididae; genus Locusta; species Locusta migratoria. Next base: position 337,704,372 of record CM048746.1, on the reverse strand, counting down.
TCATCGCTCGTGTTTGAGGCCCTTTGACTTGTATATTTCCATTCCTCAAAGAGTAACGTGGCACAGGCGCTAGGCGGTAGGGTAGATAGATAACGGTAATTTCTGTTTCATGGGCGTTTCATCTACGGGTAGCATGCTGATTTAAACACCGATTACACATCATTATGTATTAGGTATCTTTTTTCTTCTCTACGCTCAAATGTTCACAGCTGGTACACATTCCTTTACTTAAAATCCAGTTTACCGTTACATTTTAACTGTATGATTAAAGGAATCTGGCAAAATGTTGATTACATCGCAAAATAGTATTAACACAATATAGACAAAATATTTATTTACTAGCTGTTCGCCGAACTCCGTACCGTAAACAGTCAATGTGTATGATGGTAACGTTTAGTTAAACCTAATGAAGTATCTTATTGACGAAACAAAATATAAGTTATTTAGTTTCTTTGCAAAATACAGATAATGGAAATAAGTCAATGTAAGTACAGAAATCAAGCAATTCCGTAGCATGTTAGGAAGACATTTGCTTCAATGAATCTATTAATTTTGCTGTAAGAGTTGCACCCGAGTGATACTCTTTACTGCAGGACCTTCTCGTATACATTATATTTCGATTTGTTATTAGGAGCTAGAACAAATAGGCCTCCCTTAGGGGTCTCAGCATTAAATTTCTGGGTACCAGGTTGGCGAACCTGAGGTTCCGGACTTATGGACTCTTTCACGCCAACAGTTTCCTATCCCGTAAGCTCTGTGCGTGTTTCAGCGACCACCGTAATGTGGAATGGCAGAACTATTTTTTTCACAAGGATCTGCTGTTGCAGTGTGATGAGGAATTACGAGGTAGCTTAGAAAGTTGACCTGTTGATTTCATCCCACGATGTATAAGGTTTCTATGGACAACAGGGTTGTTACTGGAGTCTTTATCTTGATCTTTGTGGGCGATTCATTGCCTGAGTAGGTCAATGTGATAATCGCACCTTACGTTCCTTTCTCTATGTGCTGCTTTAAGTACTTGAGGTTTGGGCACATATCAACTCGGAGTGGTGCCAATCTCATCTGTCGGGTGTGCTGACATGCGTCACATCCAAACGTGCCTTTCATCATTCCTCCAGTCTCTACTAACTGTAGCCAACACCACTCGCACTGCTCAACAGATTGCACATTTCTACTTAACGAGTGAAAAATTATGGAGTGTAAAACCCTGTACAGGCTGACGTATTCAGAGTCAAAGACGGAAGTACCGAAAGCTCCAAACTGTGGTCATGTTTGCCCATTATGGCACAGCAACTTTGCTATCGTCATCATTGGCCACAACCCCCGTCCATTTAGCCAATCCCAGTGGGACCCCAGGCCGGATCGTCTACAGCCGCCTCCTTGAGGTTTGGGAAGCACCTCTTCCTCGGTTTCTACCCCCCCCCCCCCAAAAAAAAAAAAAAAAAAAAAAAAAAAAAAAAAAAAAAAAAAAAAAAAAAACAAAAAAAAAAAAACACCGGAATCATCAGTCCCCACCTTGAAGGAAGAGAATCAACAGCCTTCTCTGGCTCCTCTCGCGAGGAAGGGGTCCCTCCAGGCACTAACCTCTGCAGTTTCTTCTCAAGTCAATCTGGATCCATCTGAGTTTCTTAAGGTTCCACAAGATAGTAGTCGAAGACTTCCCGTTCTCCATTGGCCACTCAAACCGAAGGAAAAGGGAGAGGCTCAAAAGAAGAATAAGAACAAGAAAAAACCGAGTACAAAATCTGATTTTAAGGATGCGGTGGAGATGCTCTCGTTTTCTGTGGACCTATAACTAACCTTAACCTGAGAAATGAAAAACATCGATTCTACTCCCAAAAGATTGCCCAAAGTTATAAACTGTCCATTCAATTCATTTATGGCATCTCAGAGTAAAGAGAACATCCTCCTCCAATTTTATTGCGTTTGTTTCTTGCACCATCTGAGTAGTTGAAATTAATGTACTGCTTCCCTAAGCTCGGTTTATACCTGCAAGAAACCTGGCGTCCTGACCGTTGGAGCCTTGTCCAGCGTAGCTATCGGGGCTAGGGCAAAAACAGTTCAGTCTATTACCGGTACCTGTGGCCTCTACATGGCTCTTAGTGGCTTTTAGAATCCAGCAATGCAGAAAATTACAATTTGCTCCATTTACCTTTCCCTGGATGCGGTTTCCTCTACCACTGACCTCACTACTTTAGTCGCTAAACATTCCTCACCAGTGCCCCTCCTGGAGGAATTCAGTGCCCATTACCCTTTGTGGGATTGAACACAGATTACGGGTCATGGTAGTGATGCTGAAATTCTCTTGGGACATCAGGACGTTTGCCTGCCAAACACCAATGCTCCCATGGATTTTATCAGTGTGCATGGCACATATTCAGCTATTGACATGTCTCTTTGCAGCGCGAAAATTTTCCCACGTCTTAGTTGGATGGTTCACGACGACCATTGTACAGGCGACACTTTTCCCATCAATTTGTCGTTTCTGGATTTTCAACCTGCCAACCATCTGTCCTGATGGTCTCTTTAGGGCTTATTGGCCAGCTACACCTTGGCTACTGTGATTACTGCACTCCTTCACAATAACATTGATGTTGCATTTCAACAGGTCACAGCTGCTTTTGTTTCCACTGCTGAGGTAACTGTCCAGAATTCCATTGGCTAGTTCTGGCTAAGTCGGTTCCTTGCTACAACCAGAGATTGCTCAAGCCTTCATGGGACGTCAACAGTTGCTTCAATGCCAGTGGCACTACCCTTCTGTAGAGCATCTTATTGTTTTCAAACGGCTCTGAGCCTGAGCTTATCTACTGATACTTCACTTTAAGCAGGACTATTGGGAATGGTATGTTGCTACCATCGGTACACAATCGTTCCCAACTCAGTTGTGGTCTGAAGTGTGTCACCTTTTCGGCTTTTGTCCACCGGAGGGCATCTCATGTCTCCTCATTGGGGATTTCCACTGCAACGACCAACCATTATCATTGAGCATATGACTGAGCATTACTTTTGTAATTCTACAACTGCAGCCTACAGCCCAGATTTCTGCGCGCTTAAAGAGTGGATTGAACAGAAGCAGTTGTCATTTGGTACATGCAACCGGGAAAAGCAGTACACCCCATTTAATGAGGGGAAGTTCTAAAGTGCCCTTACAGTATGTTCCGATACCTCTGCAGAAACAGATCGCATTTACAGCCAAGTCCTCTGGTTACCTCCCAGCATACTCTCAAGGTCAACTGCCTACCCCGTTCAATCATCTATCGACAGGCGGTATTTTCTCATCCCAACTGCACCATAGCATCATCATCACAGTGATGAAACCTGCTGCACCCCCCTTTCAGCATCACCAACGTTCTGTGTTTAGCTCCTGGAACGTGTGGTGAGTCGGCGGCTCATTTGGGCCCTTGAAGATTGGGGACTCCTGCCTCCAAAAATGGTGTCTTCCGTCAGGGAGGCTTCGCTATTAACAATCTTGTGTTACTGTAATCGTGAATGCATGCTGTTTTGACACAGTGTGAATATCTCGTTGCAATTTTTCTCGATCTCTTAAAGGAGTACTATACCTACTGGCAGGAAAATATCCGAAAGGGATCTAAAGTGACCCCTACCAATATTTCCTCAGAATTTTCTCTCACTCTGCTATCTCTTCGTTGGAGTAAGCACCTCTTTTAGCTCATCCCACACGCAGGTGTATGGTGTCACACATTGCTCTGTTGTTAGGGTTCCCCGCTTTCTGGTCGCAATTAATGGCCTTGATGAAGCAGTGAGGTCAATGGTTCTTTTCCTCCTTGTTTGTGAAAGACATGCATGTTTTTCAGCTCTCCTAGCATCAGTGTCGCTGGACGGCAGCTTCAGGGAGAACATCATAAAGGCCCAGGCTTGGGCCATTGCTTATAGTTGCCACTTCACTGAATCTGAAACTCGAGTAATGCACTTCTGATGTCATTGTGCAGTTCACCTGGACCTGAAGCTATACCTGGCTGATGAACTTCTTCCAGTCTAGAAGATGTATCACTTCTTTGATATGCTCTTTGATCCTCGAATAAGGTAGAAGACCATCATGGCCATCTAAAAAAATTGATTGTGTGGTATCTAAATGTCCTTTGCTGCCTTAGCTACACCGTTTGGGAGACACACATTCATCTCTACTGCAGCACTATAAAGCCTTAATACATTCCCGTCTTGAGTATGGGAGTTTGGCATACGACTCGGCAGCACCTTCAGAATGGTGGTTACTCGATCCAGTTCACCACAGTGGTGTCTGTCTGAAGACAGGGACTTTCTGTTTTAGTCAATTGACAAGCCTCCTTGTTGAAGCTGCTGTACGTCCACTACTGTTTCGCCAGCAACAATTGGTTACTTAATACATTGCCTGTGTTCATGCCCTGCCCTACCACCTGAATTGATAGTTCCTGCAGATGCTTTTTTCCCTCCCCACCAGGACGACCCAGGTCGGGTCTCCTGTCTGCTGTCCATATTCGTTCTCTTCTTTCGTCGCTGGAGTCCCTACCAGTCCCTCCATCTGTCCACTACCTTTCGCATATCCTTCATCGGTCTTTTCCTTGATTGCAGCTTTGTTTCACAAATAAATGTTCTTAGCCACTTCCTGGCAATGCTTGATCCGATCCTTAGTTGATAATCTGTATAACTCAACTTTTCTCTGGTAGATGGTCATGCAGGGTATGCCTGCTTATATGGTGAGCACGTCGAACAGCATTCTTTGCCTCATGGGAATAGTAGTTTCACTTTGGAGCTGGTCGCTATTCCACGTACTCTTGATCATCACTAAGCGCACCCCAAAAGGCCATTTGTCATTTGTAGTGACTCCCAGAGTGGCTTGCCAGCCCTTGATCATTGTTTTCCCCAACATTCGTTGGTGCAGTCTATTGATGACTATGTATTAACTCTTGACAAGTCTGACCACTTAGTGATCTTCGTTGAGTCTCTGGAACGCATTGTCAGCTCAGGAATGAACGTGTCGATCAGTGGCCAAGCGGTCCACCAGCTACAGGCCATGGAGATTGAACTGCAGGAAAAGGATCTCTGACTGGAGTTGAATTCCAAGATCTTTGGATTTTGGAGTTTCGAATGGTCTGACTCGAGTGCAACAAACAATCTTTGTGCGGTGAAATTTAATACGGCCTCATGGAAGTCATCATTGTTAATGTCTCGTAGTGACTCAGTTGTTCTCTTCCTCTAGTTAACTGACTGCCTACCGTCTTCGTCGAGAGGACCTATCAAGCTGTCGCTATGACGCTTTCTTGACAGTGGTCCTTCAATCTGATTGCTATATTTGCTTTAATTCTTGGTGACGATGTCTCTGTGGTTGACTGTGTATTACGTGTCATCCAAGCAGACAGTTATTAACATTCCATTTACTGTTGAGTACCTTAGCCTGATCTCCTAAGCTCTCACTCCTCCAGCAATTTTAATATTTCCTCAATACTTTTATCGTCTGTCGTGATTCAGGTGAAGGATTCTAGCGAATGCAGAGCGGCTAGCAAATTATTTCTTATCCTCATTATCATCTAGCCACAGTCTACTGCAGTAATGTTTGAGTTCATTTAATCACATGATCTACTTCCTCTGTTTTATGTTCTTATGCTTTGTAGAATGCATAGTCTCGCGCCGATAACATTGAATGAATAGTTCTCGGGTTTTCGAATGCGTCATATGGTTAAATCCCACGAGCTTTTGGTCAAGCGCTCCTTGGCCATTATGAAGTGTTAAGACTGCCTGGTGGCTGCTGGTGCGGCCATATATACGTTAACTGCCGGCCGTGACGTCACAGGTGTCCGTGTCGTATCCATACATGAAAATTTTTTCGCTCGGTTGCCGGTATGTCCCCTTAAATTTTGCGATCGGCGGGTTCAAAGCCGCGTTGAGCAGCAGGCAGCCGTCTGTATTGAGAGTGTTATGAAATTTTAATTTCCATTGGTTCCTTATTTACGCAATCCCAGAAACCGTTGGTGCGAGCCATGACCGAGGTATCATCATCTTGATTCGGTGACCGTTTTCTAATGCATGTTCTGCTAAAGTTGACTTCTCTGGGTAGTGTAGACGACAACACCTCTCATGTTCCATCCTGCGTTGTTCCATAGTTCGTACAGTTTGTCTGATGTAAGACTGACCACACTCATACGGTATCTTATACACCACAGGTTCAAATCAAATGTTTGTATAGTCTATGGGACTTAACTACGGAGTCATCAGTCCCTAAACTTACAAACTACTTATGAACTACTTACGAACTAGGACGGCACAAATATCCATGCCCGAGGGGGGATTCGAACCCCCGACCGTAGTGGCCGTGCAGACCGTGACTGGAGCGCCTCAGTCTCCTCGGCCACCGCGGCCGGCACACCACAGGTGTTCTGAGACCTGCTGCATCTGCAACTGGCCTCAGTAATTGACCAATTTTTGCCGGAGGTCTTAAAACCGATTTGATTTTGTGTCTTTTGAACAGGCGGCTTATCTTTCGTGACACAGAGCCACAGAATGGCAAGAAAGCAATATGCTTTTCCTGTTTCTCGTCCGTGTTCTTACTGTGATTTTTATCTGAAATCACATCATTTATTTCATGGCGACTGTATGCATTGGTTCTGAACACTTTGTGTAGATGTTTCAGTTCGTGGGGTAGGTTCTTGGCATCTGAAACAGGAAAAGAAGCTTGCTTTCTTGCCATTCTGTGGCTCTGTGTCAGGCAAGATAAGTCGCCTGCTGGAAACACGAAAAATCAAATCGGTTTTCAGACCTCAGAAAGGGAAGTTCCGTCGTCTCTCGCAACAACAACATGGTGCGAACCACAGATCCTCAGTACACACCGTCATCAACATAACGGCGAGAGAAGTAGACACAGGTGCAATATCAGCACTTAAGAAAGCCCTCAATTTTGCACCCTCTCCGCGGGACATTCCTATCTGTGATAGAATAAGTGGTGTCGAACAGGCTATCCACAAGCTCTCCAGTGAAACTGCGGACGAAATACGACGTGAAACCAGTGGTGGTCTGACGGAATCAAAGTCACCAGCATCCAACATGACCAGGGCTGAACGCAATGGCCTCCGCACATTTGGAAATGTTGAGAGCATTGTGGTCCTTCCCGTGGACAAGGGGAACGCCGTTGTCATTATGGAATACGAGGACTACCATACGAAAACTTGCACGCTACTGACGAGGATACTTACCGGAAGCTCCCACGCGACCCAATGTCAAGATTAATAAGGAAGACATCTGAGTTTGTTAAAAAGTCGTCGTTGGAAGACAGTGTGGTCAAGAATCTTCTCCCCCAGGCACCTAGACCACCTACTGCATATAGTTTACCAAAAATCCACAAAAATGGGACACCCTTCAGACTCGTTGTGTCTACCATCAATTCACCGACTACAAGCTCGCGAAATACTTGGTTGTTGTTCTTGTAGTTGAAGCTTTAGGGTGCTCAACATCGTGGTCATCAGCGCTCATACTAGGAAGAGATGAGTCCAATACTACTAAATGGCACAGGAGACAGGCAAGAGAAGAGACAATAAGAAAGTATGTACGCTCTTCCCCCTACAACGTATGTATAATAAAGAAATGTTCAGTGGCACTAATAAGAAACTAGACAAAACAGACAAATGGGGGACAAGGCTAAGAAGACGGCGGGCTAAACATAGAGGGATGGACCGAACAATCCTATCTTCCTCTATCTATATTTTAGTACCGCCGACCTAAGATCTTTGGTAGGAGTTCGGCCGAAACACAAAATCGTAAAACACGTGCCACTGTCATATCACTATCACCTAAAATGGAGCGGAGGTCATCCGACAAACCGGCTTGTTCCCTCGCAGCATCATAGGAAATACAAGTAGTTAAAATATGCTGAACGGTTATCAGCAGGCCACAAGCATCACAAGTAGGGGGCTCGTCGCCACAAAGAAGGAATCTATGCGTCAGGGTGCAGTGTCCTATTCGAAGTCTTGTTAAGCAGACTTCAGAACACCTAACTGGCTGTACTGGTGTACGCCAGGGCCTAAATGTTTCTTTTATTCACCGTAACTTATTCGAAGTACTTGGCCAATCTCCTCGCTACACATGCGGGATGCTGTGAACACCATATAAAAAACTCAGCCGATTTTATCGACCGGATCAACCATCTTCGTCTCATTGAAAGTAACATTATCGTCAGTTTTGATGTGGTGTCACTTTTTCCCTATGTGTCTATCAAAGAGCCCATGGATCTTGTATCCCAGCTCTTCGTCAGTGACGTGGTTCACCTGTTTAAGCACGCTCTCACGTCTTCCTATTTTGTATACAACGGCCATTATACGATCAGATTCACGGTGTTGCGATGGGAAGTCCGTTGGCTGCAGCTATTGCAAACCTCTTCATGGAGAATTTCGAGGATGTAGCCCTAGAAACGACACCATTATAACCTACGTATTTCTTCAGTTACGTCGACAACATATTCGTTATTTGGCCTCACGGGAGAGAGAAGCTTGAACAGTTATTGGGACATCTAAACAGTATTAACAAGAACACCCAATTCGCCATAGAGGTAGAAAAAGACAAAGCGCTGCCCTTCGACGATATCCTGGTCCGTCGGAAACGATATGGATGCCTTGGTCACAACGTCTACAGAAAACCTATTCACACACATCTGTACTTGCACACCAACAGCCATCATCACTCGGCACAGAAACGCACGGTTTTACAAAGATTTGTGCATCGTGCAAGAACAATATCAGATGCCAACAACCTACCCCACGAATTAAACCATCTACGCGATGTCTTCAGCAGTGGCGTAGCTATGTCACCAAGGGCCCCGGGGCAAAAATGACATTGGGGCTCTCTTTACACTAATACTGTACAGATGCGAAACTTCTTCAGCATCAGCTCATTACCGACCACTGGAAGACATAATAAGGCAAACCTAAATACTACTAAGTAAATTATTATGTTTCCCGCAGCAGATAATATTTAATCGTACTCTCTAATATAATTGTGTAAGTTTGTTTGTTTGTTATGCTTTCACGGAAAAATTACTAGGTGATTTGGATGAAATTTTGCAGAGGGCTAGAGACAGAGTTGGACTTGGGAAGGACAATACGGATGAAAATGCCCCATGGGATATTTTTCGTCCGCGGTGACAGCAGGCGGACAACTCACTCTCGCTGAACTACTGCGCTGTTAGCTCATTTCGTTGATAGCCCAGTGTTAGAAGGAAAATAGGGGAAATATTCGTGTAGGATGGTTTAATCAAAAGTAAGTTGCCGGATTTTGTTTGATGAAACACTTTGGATTGAGCTGTGCCCCTACCAGGCTTCTTGAAGTATATGTTAGTGTGTGGCCAGGAAAAAATAATATCTTCGCTTATTATCGTGACAGTGGGGTAGAGGGCACTAGTGCAGCGTGTTGATGCACAATTCACTATTGAGACAAAGTAATTATTACATAAAACTTATGATCCGTGACTGTAATGAAACATTTAAATAGCTGAATAAACAAATAGTGTGCAGGTAGAAATGTACCTTAAAAATTGCGTGAAGTGCTGAATTCTCACCATTACGTTAAAACACAGAGAAGTTGTTTGTTTTTCACATAGAAGAACTGAGCAGAATGCGGCGGAGGGTATAGTGTTAGTATGAACGTAAATTGAAGAACGAATAGTTCTTATGGTATGGGAAGGCGCCGTTCCCAGAAAAAAGCCACATAATGCCGAATCCATTTCCCGCCTACCATTGCAAGGTAGTGTGCAGAAAGGTATGTAGATTCTGTTCGGTATTCCTTTCAGTGTTCACGCATTTGTGGAAAATAAACGTGCCTGTTTCCTGGCGCAACGCATTTTGTGGAAAATGCGCACTCTCCAGGTCTGTTTGCGCAATACGTCATCTGTGATTTATGAAGTGCACTGTGGAAGGCTCGTTATAACGTTGTAAAACACCTTTTAATTTCGTTTTGCGACGTAATGGGGTAGACAGAGTGGGGGCTCGCTTTCTCGCTCTTCGTTTTGCAGGCGCACAAAGAACGGCAATGCCTGACCATTCCAGCGGTCTGCCCTTTCCCGCACCTTCTGCCCTCCAACCCCCCTCCCCCATCCCTTCCTGCTGTCTCCTGTCACATCCCCACAACAAATCATATGCTCAATACTGTTCTACTGTACTTAAATATGCTGTATACATTTAATATTTTGTTTTATTCCATTCTCTTTAAAAATAACTATATTAACATATTGACTGCCAAAGGTATACTTGGGTTACCGACCTCCAGGGACCATTTATTTTTTTCCATATTCTGCTTTAGTTTGCTTGAAATAAGCTATTTAAGTACAAATAAGTTGAATATATTGCAATTTAGTACCTTATTTTATGTTGTGTGTGTGTGTGAGAGAGAGAGAGAGAGAGAGAGAGAGAGAGAGAGAGAGAGAGAGAGACAGAGTCACATATAACTCACATGGCGCCAGAGAAAGTTCCAGGTTTGTCATTTGCTAAGTCGCTAATAATTTTAGGTTGGTACTTCTGTTAGGTCTTTCATTCCACAACATTATTTGCGTACAGTTCCATTATTGTTTTTCTGGATTGTTACTACAGTCTTTATTCGGTGTTGTTTGCTCCGTAACACAGTGATATTGTAGCAGGAGAAAGTGTGTCGTAGAAGTTACGTAGATGAACAAAGGCATGTACAGAAGCTTTTAGATGAAGTTATGGACTTAAGTGAAGAAGATGAAGATACTACTGAAATGGAATAAATAACAGGAATGTGCTAATGCTGAGTACTGTTCATGGAGAGGAAGAAGCTGAAGTTCAAACCAAGAGGGGCACAAAGAAAAAACGAGCAATTATAGCTGACTATAATCAGTCATTTATAGATCTCTCTCGTCAAATGAAGTCCTATATTGTCTAGGGCGGGGTGTGAAATGGAACAGCAAGCTTGCAGTTGAACTGTTGACAGCGTCAGCACTGGTTAATGCTCTTGTGATTTACCGATACATCAACAAGATAATCTCAATCACAGAATTCAAAGAGAAAGTGACTTAGAGACTACTCCATACAGAAGATGCCGTTGCCCCTGAGAAACCTCTCACCGTAGCCACCGAGCTGCCTGCAGATTGTACTCTTGTGAACATGGGAGCAGCAAGTCATAGGTGTACGGATGACACGAAAAAATGAAGAATAAATTTGGATGAGAGCAAGCTGTCAAGAAATGTAAACAAACTACATGGAAATGTAAGAAACTGTGATTCATGTTTTTGCGAAGAGTGTTTCTTCATAAAACACAGTGCATGCAGGTGTTAGAGATACAAAGCGGAATTACCTAATGTTTTCAGTCTGTTTCATTGTTGTTGCAATTAGAGAATGTAATTAAAACTGTAGGTGATATACAATCTACTGTATAAGTAATGTGTAACATCAAATAACAAATTATAAAAACAAGGAAACTCCAATATGACTGGGCCATGTGAGTTATATATAATTCACGATTTCAAGTGTCAATAACTACTCTTGAGCTCTTGAAAACTGGAGGCCACGAACATTATTTGTTACTGGGGCCATAACATACTTTAACACCAAGTCACACAGCACGCTACTGTGAGATACAACTGCACCACCGAGCTTTAAATGGAAAAATGTCCGTGAGTTGTATTTACTTCACGTGGTCCGAAGAGAAGACTTCCTGTGACTTATATTTAACTCACGTGGCAGTCAATGTGTTAAAACATTGTTTTCTGAAAGTTGGGAATTTTTCTATTTCTTGTAACACGAATACTATTAGTCCTTGAAAATATTTCATAATTATTTTTCGCGCCTCACTGTGTATCACGAACTAAATGAGTGGCGTTTTTCAAGTCGTGGGGATTTCGTTCGTGTTTCCATGATAGAATAACTACTGGGGTAATACAATGCTTCAAACTAATAGATTGCAGAAAATTGGAAAATATATGATTTCTGATCTGTAATTATCGGTAAGCGTTTTCGTGACTGCAGTACATTATAGTAATAATATGAGTACACAATTAAAAAGTAGTCAATTTTATTTTAACAATTATTTTACAATCTTTTCCTGGCTTTGGTTTTTGCAAAATCATCAATAAGGTCTGTTAAAGCTAGACTTGATGCAGCCTTGTTTTCGATTGCTATGAGCGCCAAATGTCCGAGTCGAGCTTGACACATACTGTACCTCAGATGCGTTTTGATAATTTTTAATTTGCTGAACGACCTTTCGGCTGCTGCAGAAGAATAAAACTGCGGTAAATACTTCCGTAACCTCACATTCTAATAATGCATATTTTTAAATAATTTTCTTACATAACTTGCGAACTTTCCATGTTGGGGTCAATTTCGGCATGATAGCGTCACCGACTGTGCCACGCCGGCAGTCGGTGTACGTGGTCTCTCGCGGCACTATTATAAACAGTATAACGTCTATTATTCGAAGTAATTTGGGGACATGGATATTCGGAAACCTGGTTTATTTGGATATTCGAACTGTACTCTTCTATTTGCCAATAAGAAGTACTGTACAGTAAATGTATTTGTACTGTATTTGGAGGAGCGCGATCCTTCACATTGCGCCGAGCCGGCACGCCGCAACACTTGGAAGACGCAGCTGTTGCTGTGAGCTGCTTTGATGCTGCCGCTACTTCTGCCGACTGAAGTGTGCCGATTGTTGGACACATTGACTGGCAGCTTCTCCTGGCGGCAGCGCGTCTTATGAAGGCCCAATTAGAAGGATTGTTCCGCCAGCCTGTGGCCCAGTGCGGCTACTTGGTTTGAGGGGAAGGAGATGTAATGGACGATAGGGTGGGAGGGTAAGAAAAATTAATAAAAATTTCGACGCTCTACTGTAACTTTTTTCGATCGTCGCTCACGAAGGCCGAGGGGCCCCTGGAGGTCGGGGGCCCCGGGGCACTGCCCCGGCTAGCCCCATGATAGCTACGCCACTGGTCTTCAGGACGAATGGATAAAGTCGCCATGAAATGAATTACTTGATTTCAGTTAAAAATCACAGTAAAACCACGGACGAGGAACAGGAAAAGAAGCTTGCTTTCTTGCCATTCTGTGGCTCTCTGTCAGGCAAGATAAACCGCTTGCTGAATAGACACAAAATCAAATCGGTTTTCTGACTTCCGGCGAAAATTCGTCAATTATTGAGGCCAGCTAAAGATGCAGCAGGTTTAAAAAAATCTGGAGTCTATAGGGTACCGTATGAGTGTGGTCAGTCTTATATAGGACAACTGTGGGAACCATAGAGCAACGCAGGAAGGGACATGAGAAGTGAAATTTCCTGGCAGATTAAAATTGTGTGCCGGAACCGGGACTCGAAACTGGGACCTCTGCCTTTCGCGGGCAAGCGCAATACCGACTGTGCTATCCCGACACGACTCACGATGCCGCCTCACAACTTTACTTCCGCCAGTACCTCGACTCCTACATTCAAAGTGTTATCCTCTACGCTACCCAGAGAAGTCACCTTGAGCAGAACATGCGTTAGAAAACGGCCATCGAATCAAGTTTGATGAAACCTCAGTCTTGACTCGCACCAACGGTTTTTGAGTAATTAAGGAAGCAATACAAATTTAATTCAGTCATAACACTCTCAATAGAGACGGCGGCCTGCAGCTCAACGCGTCGTGGAATCCGGCGATCGCGAAATTGAAGCGGGCACAGCGGCTACCGAGTAAAAACATTACCATATATGGAGATGACACGGACACCAGTGACGTCACGGCCGGCAGCTAGCGTTTATAAGGCCGCATCAGCAGCCACCAGGCAGTCATAACACTTGACAATGGCCAAGGAGTGCTTGTCCGAAAGCTCTTGACGCGGTTGCATACCCGAGAACTTTCCATTCTTATGTTTTGTCTTTGGCACTGTAACAATCATTGACGCTTGTACACTTTTTGTGTTTTCTCCCAGGGCGCTAAGCATTCGATTTTTAGTTTTTTCAGCCTTTTGGTTGGAAAATGGGACGGGAATACTTGGTCTGTATAAGAATTCTAAACAATGACAACAAATATAGCGAAAGGTTTGTCGACACGTGATCATGACAAGTAGAATTGTCCGTGAAACAAACAAGTATTTTGTTGAATCAGAGCGCCGTACACTGATTAGTCAATAGTCATGACGAATACGAGGCCAATCGCGGACTGCATTTATTTACTTTAAAATGATATATCGGTTGGGATCGTCGAGAATGAAATCTTCCTTATCTTTAACTTTTCATTTGATTATCATTAGGTGAATAAATTCCTCATTAGTTTTCTTATCGCAACACGCGATCCATTTCATAGTTTTCGTTTCTTCTGATTTGAGAGCATGATCACTACGGAGCCAACATTCAGCTGTAAATTGCACGATGGTAAGTCACGTGTAATTAAGAAGCTTAACATTTCAGTTGGGTAGTTGGTGGATTCGCCTTAGTTTGTTAAACAGTCGATAGCTTTGAATGAATTCAGGGTAAGAACGATTTGATTCTCAGTTACGAAGTTATCTATATCGTCGTTCTTAGCCACCAAAATTGCTTTCTCACTCTACCATTTGTAATTTTATGGTTAGCATTGATGTTCGAGGATACTTTTATGATGAGATCGTTTTTGCATGAGACGAAATTTCAAATATTCGGAGGAAAATATCCCGTTATTGATCGGTGCTATAAGCTCGACGGTCTCTATTTGCTGTTGTGATGGAGAAGCACCAAGTCGTACCAAACTAACGCGGTGCTATTTTTGTTCGCTTTCTCGTTCTTCAGTGGATTGGTTCGCAATTTTCTGAAGTCTAATTGCATTACGTCTTCGCTGGGGAAAATAGAGCTGCTCTTGCGCGAGATTGTTAATAATAATACCCTCACAAAATATAGGTTAATAATACTTGCATAATTCAAACAAATCAACCGGTAACTTTCATGTTTGTTTCAAAACAAATTACAGACAATACGAAACAAAAACTAAAACCACATTGTATACGTTATAATATATGACAAGGGTTATGGTACTTAAATGTGTCGGTGGCAAATAAATGGTGAAATGTCAGTATCCTTCGTGATAAAATGTTGAAACACAGAGAGGTTTAGTCCAAATAAAAATCCTTTGAATATAAATCTTTTTCATCCTTTCAGAATTAAGTTATTTCGGGAAAAAAGGGGTGTTGGTTTCAGAAATATTATGAATGAATAATTATTTACATTGGATTTTCTGAGAATTTAATCGATATTTTAATAGTTATTCTGCTTTTCGAGGCAGAGACGAATCCAACAAATCTGAGGTAATAAAAATCGGGTAGGCTGTTTCTGAGTTATGAGTGGTGTAACAAAGCTGATCTCTCTTTATTTATTTCGATTACTAAGCAGTTGGCCAGTTGTTGGCTTTGAGAAAGGCTGCAAGTCTTCAAGGATTGGATTCAAATGTTTGTAGAGCTTATGGGATTTAACTACGGGGTCATCAGTCCCTAAACTTACAAACTACTTATGAACTAGCTAAGACTAAGGACGGCACAAATATCCATGCCTGAGGGGGGATTCGAACCCCCGACCGTAGTGGCCGTGTAGACCGTGACTGGAGCGCCTCAGTCTCCTCGGCCACCGCGGCCGGCAATGATTGGATTCTTCTAGTTTCTTTATACTGACCGGCAGAATGTTATCTACCGAGCCAAGTGTCACAGTGACAACACACTGGACTCGCATGCGGAAGAACAGCGGATCAAATCCGCCTGCGGCCACCCATGTTCAGCTGTGACTTCCCTCAATCATTTCAGGCAAATTACGGTATGATTGTTTTCAAAGAACACGACCAAATTCTTTACGCATCCTTTCAAGATCTGTGGGAGGTTATGATCCGTCTGTACTAACCACGATGACTATCGGACGTAAACTTAATCTTCCTTCATTCCCTTTTATAACGTTGTATAATCTTGTACTAAGACAATCGCCAATTAATTCAGTGAAGTAAAAGATGCTAATTTATATAATAGGGAATGAAGTGTATTGAAAGCCACAATTGCTTGTTGAAAAAAAATGATACTTCATATGTAACTCACAACCAGTTTCGATGCACTATGGAATCATTTTGAAGTGCTCCACAATAAGGTAAATTTTTATGAACGTACAAAGTAATGACAAAAAATTAGATACATTACATTTTGGAAATGGTCAGAAGGGTATTGTAATGTATCTTATTTTTTGTCTTTACTTTCTACTTTTATAAAAGTGGAACACTTGAAAATGATGCTATAGTGAAACGAAATTAGTTGTGCATTACATATGAAGTATTAAAAATATATTTTTCAAGAAGCATCTGTTGATTGGAATGCACTTGTATTCCCTATTATATAAATTACTCCAGTTGTACTCCTAAATGACATTATGTGTAATGTTAATGTTAATTTCGTTCTCACTCTCCTTACTAAATCACGCCACAATGATTCAGTTATGTCCAGTCTTGTGGAGATGTTGGGTTATTTTCTGACACTGTACAAAACACACGTGAACCTTTTGGTTTGTGTGTGTGCGTGTGTGTGTGTGTGTATATCTGTGTGTATGTGTGTGTGTGTGTGTGTGTTAGCATTGTCATTTTAGAATATGGCAGTGTTTGTTTGAGAAAATACACGTACACTAAAAATATTTTACTTTTACCAGTCAATCTTCAGTGGTGCCATGGGAAGGGTCATTTAATCTTCTGAAGTGCAGTGTACTCTGATTACCGCTTAATAACGGATGGCAAAAAAAAAAAAAAAGAAAAAAAAATATTGAGATAAAACGACGAAAAGAATTGCAAAATTTCGAAACTGTTTGTGAAGGCCCGTTTGAAAGATTTTACCTAAGTCATTGTCAGATCCAAACGAAGCTAATATCATTTAATGCTTTATCACTTTATTCGGAAGAGAAGCTGGCCCTAGCATGATCAGCTACATCAAGTACGACGCCCTCATTGGAAGCTGGAACAATTGCAGCGCTGCTGCTGCGCCACCGGCTTACCATCCACCTTTGAAGGCTGGCTTTAATTGGAATTGATGTGTCCTTTGATGTGTCTGCCAAAGGGATCAAATCACCGCTGCCGACTGCCATCTCTAGTGATTCTATTGCTTTCATCCCTACGGAGACTGCAGATACACTGCTGCCGCACCGCAGTTCAATTATACTGCCGCGCATGCTAATAGGAGTTCTAATAGCTACTTTCGCTATCTGTGTTCGTATAAAAGCATCTGAGAATTGGTATTGTATCTGAGGACTCAGTTGTTCTTCAAGACGCGGTAAATAACCCTATGGATTTCTTTCTACCACGACACATAAATCGTGTTGTATTGTTTAAGAAAGTTAATTTTATAATGGTCTTTACGTGAATTGTTCTTACATAGCAAAAAATATATCTTCTTTAAGGTTTAGTGTCTCTGTGTGTATCGTCAATTATTATATGTAAAGTAAGGGCTTTCATTCATCATGCCACGTTATTTAAACGTACAGAGCGAATGAGAAGCGATAAGTCCTGTTAGTCAGGCGAAATTACCTATTCTATCACATAGTATGTAAAACGGAAGCGATATAAAACCAATAAATTTCTGTAAATATGTTGTGCCTGTCTTTATCAGAGCAACCTAAATAGGTTTATTCGCGAGTGAACTACATTCCTTGAAGCACACACTGAAGTAATAACTGTAACACTGCCACGTCTAATTCATTATACGATTTAGTCAAATATCGCAGTCCGTTTTAATCCAGCCCCATGTAAACGTAACTTCAAGACATACGTTAATCGTCTCTCAGTGTCTTCAGAATAATTTAGAAGCAAATATATCAGCAAGAGCACCAATATGAATTTACGAAGGGAGCGGAGATAGTGGTGGCACGTAGGAAATGGAGTACTGTCAATCTTTTTGAAGACGAATGTCGACGTAAAAAATACTTCATTCGTCGAAGCTAAAACTTTGTCCTGTTTCTAAAATAATGACTTGTAATGATTTTCTTCAAAGTAAAAATATGTGTGAACTACGTATTTCTTAGTATTCCTGAGACGTAAGGTGATGACACGGCATCCCCTTGCCTCAGGTTATGGGCCACCATGTATCCTACTGCAATTAAACGGCAATGACATAATATATGACTGTATTACGACAAAAAATAACAATCCGCTCTTCAAAGACACGGACAGGCTTAGACCAAAGATAACATAGACTGTGCGTGTCCCTGTCTATGCTGTGTTGTGGTTTGAAATCAACATTTAATATTGCTCCGAGTCACGTTATTGAGTTTTCGTCATTATTAGCAACAGTTTTTCTCAATCAGAGGCGAATGAAGCTTTTATTTTAACAATAAAACGACTTCTCGTATTCCTATTACACATGTGGTAGTAAAGGTAACGTAATTTCATCTTGTTATTCATATTAATGCAGTGATCGCCGTATTTAATGTGCCCAGGTTGAAAGTACCGTATTGTTAGTTATTTTTAGAAGCAACAGAATTACATATCCTCGGTGTTTGTGTTATACTATTAATCTTTTACTTTTTGCAACTTATCAATATGATTGTCGAAAACAATAGACTGGCAGGGCGGGATTAAAATAGGTGAAAAACAAAATAAACAGTCTCGCATATGCGGATGACTTAGTTGTAATGACCGATTCGATTGAACGGTTGCAAACTAATATTTCAGAGCTCAATCAGAGGTGCAAGGATTATGATATGAAGATCAGCATCTCCAAAAGAAAAGTAATGTCTGTGGGAATGAGATTTAAACGGATTGAGTGCCAAATTGGAGGAACAAAGTTAGAAGAGGTAGACAGTTTCAAGTACCTGGGATGTATTTTCTCACAGGATGACAACGTAGTGAATGAACTGGAATCGAGGTGCAGCAAAGCTAATGCAGTGAGTGCTCAGCTAAGATCTACTCTCTTCTGCAAGAAGGAAGTAAGTATCAAGACTAAGTTAGCGGTGCACTGGTGCATCTTTCGACCAACTTTGTTGTATGGGAGTGAAATTTGGGTGAATAGAGGTTACCTTATTCATAAAGTAGAGGTTACAGATATGAAAGTAGCAAGAATGATTGCAGGTACTAGTAGATGGGAACAATGGCAGGAGGGTGTCCATAATGAGGAAATCAAATAAAAACTAGGAATGAACACCATAGATGAAGCAGTTAGAGCGAACAGACTGAGATGGTAGGGTCATGTTACACGCGTGGGAGAAGCAAGGTTACCTAAGAGAGTCATGCGTTCGGCAGCGGAGGGTAAGAGGAGTCGAGGTAGACCAAGAAGAAAGTACTTAGATTCGGTGGAAAATGATTTTGAAGTAAAAGGAATAACATCAGACGAGGCATGAATGTTAGCATTGAATAGGGGATCATGGAGGAATTTTATTAGAGGTACTATGCTCCAGACTGAACGCTGAAAGGTATAATCAGTCTCTAATGATGATGATGATGATCAATATGATTATCGATGGGAAGATACTACAAGCTCCTAATGTGCAAGTTTATACGTCAGCAGGTATGTAATTTCTGGTGAAAATCTGCTTTAAATAGCATTCCACAAAGCAAAACATTCATACAGTCTATTTATTCATTATACCTGTAAAGTCACTTCTTGCCGAATGCATGGATGATGTTTCCTCACTACCCTATTATTTACGTAAACAGCCAATGCTGTCGTTGTTTTACGTTTTGGCATCACGGTCTTTGGCAGTTTATTTAGATGTAGTAGTGTTCCAGGTGTTTTGAACAATCTTTCAAACATGACATACTTGTTTAATTATATTTTATTCACTATAGACATTGTTGTAAGAACTTATGTTTGCACTGTTTCTCGATGTATAGTACCTATGTTCACTTTTTTAGTACTGTTAATTTCCAGATTTCCTTTAAATATTTATTTACCCTGTAACTGCCCCATCGAAGAAGATAATTTATTTTTATGTGTGTAACATCTCTTCCGCTTTAACCGAGCGAGGTGGCGCAGTGGTAACGCACTGCACTCTCATTCGAGAAGATGGTGCTTCAAATCCATCTCCGGCCATCCTGATTTAGGTTTTCCGTGATTTATCTAAATCAATCCTGGCAAATGACGGGATGGTTCCTTTCAAAGGGCACGGCCACTTTCCTAGCATATCCTTACCCAAACCTCCGAGCGTTAGCTCCGTCTCTAATGACCAAGCTGTCGACGGGACGTTAAACCCTAAGCTTCAGTTCTTCTCCTGGTTTATTTACAACGCAACTTCTTTGACTAAACTACAGTAAATGTCTGATGATGGCTTAAGAAGCCGAAAATCGATTAACAATGTAATCAAACATGTAGAAGAAACACAAAATTGTATATTTTAATTTTCACAGTGACTTTTAAGTAGTGTGAAGCAACTATGGAATTTCAAAGGTCGAAAATAGCTTTCATGTGTGTGTTCCGCTTACAAGTCCAGCAGAGCTATTTTCAAAGCATATGTGGGCGCCTCCCCGAATCAATGAGGCCGGACTAAAAGTGCTGACAGGCGCAATCAGTGTCTAAATGAATCCTCAATCACGCACAGACAAAGCTCTAATCTGACAGCCAAAATGTTGACGTGTGAGATTACTTCGCCCGCTGCCACCTCTGACGCAATTACTGCCCCTAGAGAGCTGATCTGCAACACTAAACAGTTTGGATTGCGCTGCCCTACAATTTGCGCGACCTGTAATGAACTCTACGTGAGACAAAGCTGTCGCATTGACTGAGAATGGGCAACTAGTCATTTCATGGTGTCGGTTCGTAATGTGCACTAGTAGTGAGAGTTTTGGACGTAGTTTCCGTAACAAGATTCCTTGCTTTTGCATAATAATGAGAACAGACATCAAGCGTAAGATAAAATTGTATAATTGAGTAATTTTTTTTTTTTTTTTTTTTTTTTTTTTTTTTTTTTTTTTTTTTTTTTTTTAATGGGAGAAGGGTGAAAACAGTTTGCAGGAATTAGACGGACACGACATTACCATTGTGCGGTATGTTAAGAATTTCGGTGTGACAGTAAGGATGTCTAGATGCCTGAAATAGTAAATATGACGGTTCATGAGAATTCCAAGTTCGAGGCCAATCCACAAGAAACAGCAAAACTGTAAGAAACTCCGATTATATAGTTGTTTGTGTTACATATAAAGATTAAAGCCTCGAGCTCACTATTAACCGTTATGAAAATATCAGTCATGCAGGTGTGTTGTATATAAAGTACAAGAAATGCGTAAATAAGTAGAAGTGGTTTTATAAATAAATAAAAAAAATTTAAAAAAATTGTTACTGACTCTGACTAGGCTACAGGTGAATTCCTGTCACTGGCTTGTATGGTGTTCTTAATCTCAGCGTAATAATTGTTTACAATTCATAGCTTACCGTTCAATATTAAAATTTATTGCCAGTTTTTTTGTTTGAATAATTTTTATTATCATCATGAAACTAATGAAATTTACTCTGAATTTCACGCTCATCGCGAAAGATACTGCAGTTATTACCAAATGTAGGCTCAAAGTATTGAATTATATTCAGGCGTAGACCGTTGACGAGAACAAATATATTGTAGCAGTTTTCAGTTAGTTTCAGTACGAAAATGAACAGTGCTTTGGAATTAAATGAGCGGCAAGAATTTTGAATTAAACGGTGTATAAAGTTTTGTCATAACACTGAATTATTGTTGAGATAGTTACACCTTTATCAGTTTACGAATCGCGAATCACAATTTTCCTCTGGAAATATCTCCTGAACTATGTATAAAACCTTTAAATGACTGATAGCAGTGTCAATTTGAAACTCTATACTTCTGGAAATACAAATAATAGATTCGTTCCCTTCTGTTTCATATTATGTTGTTTCACTCAATATTCCATTACTTTATGAGCTACTGATTTCACAAATTTCGTTTGATACCTACGAATCTCATCAAAAAGATAATAAATACACATGTATGCCTGTTTTATAACTCCTCGTACTTTCAATCTTTGAAAAACATGGTAGTGGAGTATATTATTTTTATTTCCATTAATTAGGAATATCTATCAGATTATTGAGCAGATCAGTTCACAAATAAATGTAGGGCGTACCATTCAGAAATATCAGTAAGATATTTCTTCAATTAATAATAATGTTTTGCGGTATATACTGAAAAATTTTGTTTGTTTGTTTGCTTACATTTGTACATACTGTTCGAGTAGAATTTTGATAAATACGAAACAATACTAATTTTACATTTATCTTGATGCTATTCAACGTAGTTTCTGCCTTGGTTGGAAACATGACTAAGTTATTTGTAGACGGAATCAGTCCTGTAACTATTTTCGTGAACAACATTTCTAGTCTGATTTAGGGAGGTTTGTGTTATTCTAAATCTGAACTATTTGCTGACAATATTTCAAATAATTACACTATATGTGTGTATTCTTCAATCATTACCTGCAGGTAAAGCATTTAATAACACTTTATCTGCTGTTCTGTATCGTCTTTCTCTAATAAATACAAAGGAACTGCAGTTGTTGCTGCTAACCAACGATCTGCCTGAGGCGTCATGTTGCGAATTGCCCGCCACTCCCGTCAGAGGTTCTAGTCCTCCTTCGGGCATGTGTGTGTGCGTGTGTATGTGTGTGTGTGTGTGTGTGATCCTTTGGGATACGTTAGTTTAAAAAGTTTGGTCCGTTAGGATCACAGACATTTCAACATTTGATTTCTTATCAAGTAACTCATATATCCCAGTAAAATTGCTTTTCAATCTCAGATGCACAATTCATCGGTATGGTAACTGTTTGCACATAATGTGGATAAAAAATAAACATTGTTAAAAATTAAGGTTTTCTTAAAATAAGGCACTAAGAACAGCAAAGTTACGTTTCTACAAATACTAAAATAAAGACTGGAGTCATTTACGTCTTTATTGTATGTCTACTTTTATGTTTGTAAATCTGTCGGACCAATCTGCCTGTTCATGAGTCCGTATTTAACAAACTAGTTAGACTAAGGTAAAATAACCTAAGGACAACACACACACACACACACACCCATTCCCCAGGGAGGACTCGAACCTCCGACAGCGAGCAACCGCGCTCATCTGTTAATAATATATTATGTTAATGATCGCTTATGTTCACTGAAATATGAGATTAAAGTAAATGCACGAAAATGTAAAATAAAAACAAAGTAACACAAACTTCTCCTGTCTGTGACGAAAATGAACATTTTTCTATGAAGATTTACTAATATTTTAAGTTACTAGTTATACTCGACGTTGTTCTGCAATTGTTAAAATTCCACATGAACAGTGAACAGTATTTATAAACGTAAGTTAACTAACAATACAACATTTTTAATACATACTACATCCAATCTGCTGAAAAGTCTGATAAACGATCCATATCACAAAAGTGTAAGATACATTACAGGGAAAACATCAATTGTAATCAGCATGTTCATCCAATGCAAAATATTTTCTTAAATGTGTGGTTGCATAAAGTAATCGTTTAGCCACTAAGTGCGACTCCACCAAAAATGAGCTGTACTAATTACGTGTTTTAAACACTTTGCGATATGATGGGCATCAGTGACGTGGAACGGTAACAACATAAGTTTTAGTGGCCAGACGAATACGGAATATTAATAGCAGCAGAATGTGTTATAAGGGGTATTGGATCGTCTATGAACATGTATAGAGTGAGCTGCTGTGAAATGGTCAGTGATAGGATTCTCATCTGACTCCAAGCAAATCAACACCGACAACCGTTGCTCATGTATACATAGTGACGTTGCATACAGAATATGAAGAGGTATCGAAAGAATATGGAGATATTTAACGGATAACACAAAAAACATTTCGTAAATCTAAGAGACATCACTGCTCCGGTTATCAGTCCTTAGGCTTACAAACTACTTAAAGTAACTTATGCTAAGGACGACACACTCGTACCCATACCCGAGGGATGAGTCGAAACTCCGACGGCGTGCAACCGAGCGCTCTGCAGCAAGACGCTTTACAGCGCTCTGCCATTCCACCGCGGTCAACAGATAACGTTGGAAGAATCCAGTAATATTACATCATGTTCAGAATATTCATTAAGTGTTTCCAAAAACAGATTTTTGTTTGTAGGAGAGATCCCAGTCCAGAATTTGCAATAAAATCCAAATTTAGTAATCATGAAAGATAACTTGGTGTTTCAGAGTATCGTCCAGATAATCAGTGGTGAGGCCAGTGGGTCATTGGAGTACTGAGGAATGATGGAAGTGTTGAAGGTTCGCTAAGGAAGTCGATACTGCGGTAGGGGTTTCCTAAGTAAGCGGCTTAGTTCAAATGTTCAAATGTTTGTAGAGTCTATGGGACTTAACTACGGGGTCATCAGTCCCTAAACTTACAAACTACTTATAAACTAGCTACAACTAAGGACGGCACAAATATCCATGCCCGAGGGGGGATTCGAACCCCCTACCGCAGGGGCTGTGCAGACCGTGACTGAAGCGCCTCAGTCCCCTCGGCCACCGCGGCCGGCAGCGGCTTAGTGGATGTGGATCGGACGTATCTGAAGCCTACTATCAAACTCTGTGGGCAGACAGACATAGGCAACACAAAAGTAACGCCAAAGAGACGTCGGAAACCTGAGAAATACAACAACTGAAGGATGTTCACAAATATTTAGTGGGAAATGGGAATTATACCATATTAAAACCCTTGGGATGAAATGATCAGGAAGTGGGAGACACTAAGGAAAAAAGGGTGCAGAAAGGATTGAAGAAAATGTAAATGGCATAATTTCTGGAAGGTCTGAAAAAGTATGTAAGAACAACAACAGTGTCGTAAAATGCAAGAGTCGTAGGATTTTAAGACAGTTGTGAGAATTTCACAAAGATGAGAGAGCGGTTAGGAGAGAACAGTGTAGCCGCGCGGGAGTAGCCGAGCGGTCTGGAGCGCCACGCTGCGGATCGCGCGGCCTCCTGCGTCGGAGGTTCGAATCCTCCCTCGGGCATGGATGTTTGTGTTGTCTTGAGTATAAGTTAGTTCATAAGTAGTATGTAAATTTAGGGACTGATGACCCCGCAGTTAAGTCCCATGAGCTTTACAAACATTTAACATTTGGAACAGTGTGCTGATGGACTATGAGACGGGAATGACCAATGACGTAACAGAACAATTAATTGGAGCCGATATGAGAGAAGTAGTCTATTGAGCTTTAAAGTCAGAAACTTTGGAACTTTTCAAATTAAATCAAACACATGCTATAGATATCATCTCATGGAAGATTTTAAAATTAATGAGGGAAGTGGAAACTGAACCTCATAGTGTTGATGTATCATTAGCTTTCAATAAAGTTTCACCTAGAATATTACAATCGTAGCTAGGATACAGGAATGCGAGATGTATCGGACAAACTGCCTAATCGTCCATGCATCCGAGCTACTGAAGATAAAATACACTGGTCAAAACAATTAGGGGATCACATGAGATATCTACGTTCTGAAGTATGAACTACAATGGTTCGACATTCTTCTATCGGGAGTGGAAACAACATTACGGCAAACGAGATAGTGGTAATAACAGAAGCTACTGCAGGGGGTTTGGTGCTGACTTGTGTTTACCAAACAAATTACAAAAGCAGCTGTGTCTAGATAGTGTAGTGAGCAGGAAGTGCAATGCAGCAACAACCGGAAGCTATGGCATGGAGAGCCATAGGAATGATCGAATCGAGACAGACACAGAACGAGGTGGCTGCAAATGTTGGAGTGTCGCAAAGGGTAATTTTAAGGACCTAGACGCGATTTCAGACTACAGGAACCGTTAAAAGAAGGTAAGACCGTCCGCGGATGACATCAGCAAGAGATGACCGTTATCTCTGGTTAACATCTCACCAAGACAGGAGGCTAAATACTACTCTGCTGCAACGCATCTTTCAGGCAGCAACAATGCGCGCAATATCAACACAAACTGTCTAATCACAATCAGTAATGTAGCACTACGGATGTAGCCCTACAGTGTGTGTCCCATTAAAAACGCGACACCGTTTAGTACGCAGAAATTGTGTGGAGGAGTATCTGTATTGAAGTCGGAACGAATGGCGCCGTGTTCTGCTCAAATATAGGTCAATATTTTGTGTTCAGCTAGACAATCGTCGTTCCGTCATCTGCAGAGAACACTGAACTCGGAACAATCCCGTTTAATTAATACAAACAAACAATTCCAGAGACGGATTTACGTCTCAAATATGTCAAAGACATTGTTGATAGATCTGAAGCATTGAATTAAAATTTGTAGTGCGGCCGGGAATCGAACCCGGACTTCTATGCTTACTAGGCAGACGTCTTAACTGTTAGACTACCACACCACTAACGATTAAGGCGCCTTGGAATAGTCTATGTACGATTTTCCTCCACAACACAAACTTTAATTCAGCTTCTTTGTTCCAAAGATAATTGCCACTACTGCCAAGTTCAGGAAACATCATCATATCATTGTGGTGGACGAATGGAGTGGGTACGAGTCGGTATTGGTGGATGTACGGACATATATGTCGTCCAGATGGCGCTTTGATTTCTCAGAGGTAGAGAGACGAGACCATTTGACTTTTGTTGTTCTCTACTAAGGTGCCATAGGTGATGGGTTCCTTCTGGTGGGCGATAACGCTCGTCCCCACAGAGCTGCAATGGTAGACAACATACTTGAAGCTGAGTGCATTGAACGAATGGACTTACCAGCTTGTTAACAGGACGTAAATCCTATTGGCCATGTCTGGGATGCAGTTGGCTGACGCATTGCAGCCAGACCAGCACCTCCAACTACGGTTGCAGACCTGGATATTGCACTCATTGAAGAATGGCCAAATATCCCTCAAGAGCAGACTGGTAACTTCAGATTCACCATGCCACGCTGGTGTGCAACTCTACTGGCCATGTGAGATGATCACATACCATATTAGATGGCAACGAGAATGACGTTTTCACTATTGTGGAAGCCCCTTGGTACCTCGCTGTAAGTAAACGTCACGTAAATCTCAAGTGAAGGGTTGAGACAGCAAAATATAGTGTAGTATCACACACAAATTGCAATTGTAACCAATATCTGAGTAATATACGTTACCATAGGTATATTGTGCACGATATCTCAAGTGATCCTCTAATTGTTTTGAGCAGTGTAGTACTGTAAATAGAAAAGAAAACTGAGTTTCTGTTAGACGTCGGCCAATTTTGAATTAGGAATGGTAATGGTACGAGAGAGGCAGTTCTAGATTGCGCTTACTGATGGAAACAAAACAAATGAAACATCAAGATACTGGGGACTAATGACCTAGCTGTTTAGTCCCCTAAAAAACCAACAATACCAAAACACACCATCAAGATAATTTCCTAGGTTCAGAAAGCCTGGGAAAGCGTTCACCAATGTATAAAAGGCAAGTTGTTCGAAATTATGAGAAAACTTCGATTAATTTGTAGGGAAAGCGGTGTAATATATAGTGTGTACAACAATAAAGAGAAGGATACAATAGGACTGCAAGAGAGGACAGGAAGTGCTTCGATTAAATAAAGATATAAGAAAACTATGGAGACTTTAGCACCTACTTTTCAGTCTATACATTAACAAAGACATGTTAGTTATCAAAATAACTTGCAGCAGAAGAATAAAAGTCAGCGTTCCAGAAGATTTATCATGCGATTTCGTGATTGCATTGCTATCCTCAGTGAATGTAATGGAGAGTTAAAAGATATGCTGAATGGAAGGAACAGAGTAGTCAGTTAATTTCTTCGGTTGAGAGGAAGCCAGAATAAATCAAAAGTAGTGAGAATTAACAGAAATGAGAAAAGCGAGAACCTCTTCCTCCAAATTGATGATCATCATTGGGTGGACGAAGTTACGGAATTCTGCCTTCTTGTCAGCCAAATACCTCATAGTGAAAGAAGCAAGAAGTACATAGAAACCGCCGCGCGGAAGTAGCCGAGCGGTCTGGAGCGCCACGTTGCGGAACGTACAACCTCTCGCGTTGGAGGTTTGAATCCTCCCTCGAGCATGGATGTGCTGTCTTTAGTATAATGTAGTTTATAAGAATTTTGTAAGTTTAGGGACTGATGACTCCGCAGTTAAGTCCCAAAAGCTTAACAAGCATTTGGACTTTTGATTTAACATAAAAACCAGACGAGGTAAGAAAAGGGGGCATTAATTACCAACAAAAGTCTATTGATTTGAATTTTTTGGCCTCAATTTAAGTAAGAAATGCCTCCTAATGTACCTTTGTAGCACACAATTCTGTTGTACAGAATCGTGGTCAGTGGCGAAACAGAAAGAGACGATAAGCGAAGTATATCAAATTTAATGCTACGGAAGAATGCAGAAATTTTGGTGGGCTGATAACGAAATGAACAGAAGAGGTGAATAGAATGACATAAGAATAAGGCTGACAATATAAGAATAGGCAGGGTGATACGAAGTGTGAAGAAATCAGAGAATAGCACCTGTCGCACTAGAGGGAACTGTAAAGCAATAAACCGTATGGAACGAAAAAATTGGGCACAAACAGTACATCTATCAAATAAAGAATGACGCAGAGTGCAAGTGATAATCTGAGGTGATGTGGTGGCCTCGGGAGATGAGTTTGTGATGGTACGCACAACCTAGTGAAGACTGGCTACCGTCTCCCTCTTCCCATCGCCCCTCCCCCGACAAAAAGTGAATAAATAAGTAAGATGGAAAGGCTGGATGTTTCAAACATGACTTTACAGGGAAGAGTAAATACGCAGAAATAGGGAGGTTAAATATCCGTAAAACTGCAAATACGAGGAGAGAGAGAGCTTGATATCAGACAGAGACATGAACTATGGCATCATATACAGACGTGCCCATAGAAGGCAAAATGATGAATCATCGATTGGAATAAACACAGCAAATAATTGAGATAGTCGTATGTGCTACTTCAAGAAGAAGGTATCCTCTTCTTCTAATGGC
The DNA here is from genome assembly GCA_026315105.1 of Locusta migratoria. Taxonomy (NCBI): domain Eukaryota; kingdom Metazoa; phylum Arthropoda; class Insecta; order Orthoptera; family Acrididae; genus Locusta; species Locusta migratoria. The sequence continues at coordinate 337,675,497 of CM048746.1, read as the reverse complement.
GATCCTCTTCTCGTAAGAGAGAAATACGGGCAAGCGGATTGTGGTTTAACGTTCCGTGTGTGACGAGATAATTAGAGGCTGGTGTAAGCTCCAATTGGGAAGGGAAGAGACAGCAAATTAGGTCAGCCCCTTCGGAGGATCAATCGCGGCTTATGCCTCTAGCGGTTTAGAGAAAACACAGAAAACGTCATTCCGTATTAGGGAAAGGTGATTAGAACCACCATCCACCCTAATAGGAGTCGAGTGATCTACGTACGATCTCACGTACGGTGAGAAAGAAACATTTTCGGTATTGGGGTTGGCATACTATCCAGAAATTCTAATCCCCATTTTACAAATGCCCGCAATTAAATAATTACAATTTTTTTTATTCCAATTGATATTTTTAATTCATGCATAACTCTCCTTCTTTTATGGAAGCCCCATCTGTATTTCTCAGGCATAAAAAAAAAAAAAATAAATAAATAAGTAAATAAAAATAAAAAAATAAAATAAAATAAATGAAAAAAAAAACTGTATCCGAATGTTCATATCTTTGTAAACCTATTGGACCAAACTGCTATGGTCATCAGCCCCTAGATTTACAAACTACTTTTACTAACTTAAACTAACCTAAGGAGAACACACACACCAATGCTCCAGGGAGGACTCGAAATTCCGATGGCAAGAAATCATGCGCTCCGCAGACTGTATCCGAGTGCGTTGAATGTAAAATGTTTCAAACATATGCGTTTAATATCACTGAATCTTTTTTGTTGAAGATAAAACTTTTATGTTTGTCCAAAGATGTAGGAGATACAGGGTAGATGTTCAAATGTTCGTTAAGCTTATGGGACTTAACTACGGGGTTATCAGTCGCTAAACTTACAAACTACGTATCAACTAGCTTATCCTAAGGACGGCACAAATATCCATGCCCGAGGGGGGATTATAAACCCCGACCGTAGTGGCCGTGCAGATCGTGACTGAAGCGCCTCAGTCCCCTCGGCCACCGCGGCCGGCTACAGGGTGGAGGTTGATGTATGTCTCTCTCTCTCTCTCTATATATATATATATATATTAATCACGCTGTTTTAGTTTATCTATAAAAATGAAAAGTAGTAGCTGTTGTTGTTGTTGTGGTCTTCAGTCCGGAGACTGGTTTGATGCAGCTCTCCACAATACCCTATCCTGAGCAAGCCTCTTCATCTCCACATAAGAACGACAACCTACATCTGTCTGAATCTGCTTACTGTATCCATCTCTTGGTCTTCCCCTGCGATTTTTCCCCATACACTTCCCTCCAACGCTAAATTCACAATTCCTTGATGTCTAAGAATGTGTCCTACCAATCTATCCCTTCTTTTCTTCAAGGTATGCCAGAAATTCCTTTTCTCCCCAATTCTGTTCAGTACCGCCTCATTAGTTACGCGATCCACCCACCTAATCTTCAGCATTCTTCTGTAGCACCATATTTCATGAGCCTCAATCCTCTTCCTGTCCGCACTGTTTATCGTCCATGTCTCACTCCCATACAAGGCAACACTCCATACAAATGCCTTCAGAAAGGATTTCCTTAGGTTTAAATCAATATTCGATGTTAACAAATTTCTCTTTTTCAAGAACGCTTTTCTACCCATTGCCATTCTGCATTTTATATCCTCTGTACTGCGACCATCATTTGTTATTTTACTGCACAAGTAACAAAACTCATCTACCTCTTTTATTGCTTCGTTTCCCAATCTAATTCCTTGAGCATCACCTGATTTTCTTACACTGCACTCCATTACCCTAGTTTTGCTCTTGTTAACGTTCATCTTATATGCACCTCTCAGCACACTGTCCATTCCGTTCAATTGCTCTTCCAGGTCCTTTGCTGTATCTGACAGAATTACTATGTCGTCCGCAAAACGCAATGTTTTTAATTCTTCCCCCTGAACTTTAATTCCTTCACCAAATTTCTCCTTGCTTTCCTTTATAGCTTGCTCAATACACAAATTGAACAACACTGGAGAAAGGCTGCAACCCTATCTTACTCCCTTCCCAACTGATGCTTCCCTTTTATGCCCTTCGAGTCTAATAACTGCGGTCTGGCTTTTGTACAAGTTTTAAATAACTCTCCTTTCCCTATATTTTACTCCTGCTTGCTTCAGAACTTGTAGAGTTCATTCCAATCAACATTGTCAAAAGCCTTCTCCAAATCTACAAAAGCTAGAAATGTAGGTTTGCCTTTTCTTAATCTATCTTCTAGGATAAGCCGTAAAGTGAGTATTGCCTCACGTGTTCCTACATTTCCCCTGAACCCAAACTGATCTTCCCCGAGGTCGGCTTCTACCAGCTTTTCCATCCTTCTGTATATAATTCGCGTTAATATTTTGCAACCATGACTTATTAAACTGATGGTTCTGTAGTTTTCACACCTGTCTGCACCTGCTTTCTTAGGGATGGGGATTATAACATTTTTGTTAAAGTCTGAGGGTACTTCACCTGTCTCATACATCTTACACACTAGGTGAAACAATTTTGTCATGGCTGGTTCTCCCAGAGACTTCAGTAGCTCTGAGGGAATATCATCTACTCCAGGAGCCTTGTTTCGACTTAGGTCTTTCAGGGCTCTGTCAAATTCTTCTCTCGGTACAGTATCTCCTATTTCAGCTTCATCTACACCCTCTTCCCTTCCTACAAAATTGTCTCTAAGTTCATTTCCTTTGTAGAGCCCCTCTATATACCCTTTCCACCTTTCAGCTTTCCCTTCCTTGCTGAGAACTGGTTTTCCATCAGTGTCCTTAATATTCATAGAGCTGTTTTTCTTATCTCCAAATGTTTCTTTTCTTTCCCAGTAGGCTGTATCTATTTTTCCCCTATTTATACATTCTTCTACATCCTTGCATTTGCCTTGTAGCCACTCCTGCTTAGCTATTTGGCACTTCCTGTCAATCTCATTTCTTAGTCGTCTGTACTCCATTTTGCCTGTTTCATTTACTGTATTTTTATTTTTCCTCTTTTCATCGATTAAATTTAGTATTTCCTGTGATATCCAAGGGTTTTTTGTAGGTCTTTCCTTCCTACCTATTTTGTCCTCTGCTACCTTCACTATTTCATCTCTCAATATTACCCATTCCTCCTCAACTGTTTTATTTTCCCCTGTTTCTGTCAATTGTTGCCTAAAGCTCCCTCTGAAATTCTTAAGAACCTCAGGTTCCTTCAATTTATCCAGGTCCCATCTCCTTATTTTCCTACCTCTCTGTAGTTTCTTTAGTTTCAGCCTACAATTCATAACCAAAGAGTTATGGTCAGAGTCTATATCTGCCCCTGGGTATGTCTTACACTGTAAAACCTGGTTCCGAAATCTATGTCTTACCATTATAAAATATATCTGGTATCTCCCGGTGTCTCCTGGTCTCTTCCACGTATACAACTTTCTTTTGTGATTCTTGAACCAGGTGTTTGTTATAACTAAATTATGTTCCGTGCAAAATTCTACCAGGCGGCTTCCTCTTTCATTTCTTTTGCCCAGACCATATTCACCTACTATCTTCCCTTCCCTTCCTTGTCCTACAACCGAATTCCAGTCGCCCATAACAATTAAGTTTTCCTCTCCCTTAATTGTCTGAATAATTTCCTTTAGCTCCTCATATATTTCTTCGATTTCTTCATCGTCGGCAGAGCTAGTTGGCATATAAACCTGTACTAGTGTTGTCGGTGTTGGCTTCGTATCTATCTTGACAATGATAATGCGATCACTGTGCTGGTCATAGTAGTTTACCCGCATGCCTATTTTCTTATTCATTATCAATCCTACTCCTGTGATACCCCCAATTGATTTTGTATTTATAATCCTGTACTCACCTGACCAGAAATCCTGTTCATCCTGCCACCGAACTTCACTAATCCCCACTATATCTAACTTCAACCTATCCATTTCCCTTTTTAAATTTTCTAATTTTCCTACTCGATTAAGGGATCTAACATTCCACGCTCCGACCCGTAGAATGCCAGTATTGTCTTTCCTGATGATCACATCCTCCTGAGTAGTCCCCGCCCGGAGATCCGAATGGGGGACTATTTTACCTCCGGAATATTTTACCCGAGAGGATGCCATCATCATATGTTCACACAGTAGAGCTGCATGTCCTCGGGAAAAATAACGGCTGTAGTTTCCCCTTGCTTTCAGCCGTTCGCAGTAGCTGTGTGGCAAAGCCACATTAGCTGATGTTACAAGGCCAGCTCAGTCAATCATCCAGACTGTTGCCCCTGTAACTACTGAAAAGGCTGCTGCCCCTCTTCAGGAACCACACGTTTGTCTGGCCTCTCCACAGATACCCCTCCGCTGTGGTTCCACTTACGGTACGGCAATCTGTAGAGTTGAGGCACGCAAGCCACCCCACCTCGGCAATGTCTGTGGTTCATGGGAGTAGCTATTGAAGTGATAAATAATACATAAACCCTCTAAATTCAATATCACTACAGCGCATTTCTTCAAGTTAATTATATAACCTTCTCCAGGCACATTTACAACATTACCGATGAACACTGAAATCAACAGTTCTGCACAGTAAGGTAACTGTACCTTAATAAAGTAGCGCATTACAGTACTTGCCAGATATCAAGTATTACATGGCCTTTGTAGTAACTTTAACCATGATATCGCACTACATGGATAACAGAGCGTTTACATTACGTGCTCAAAATGGTGAACATTGACATTCTTACACAATCACGTACTGTTCCCTCACTAGATTGTCGCACGGATGACAAAATGTCAGATAACGAAATAAATGACAGAGGGATAGAAAAACAATTAAAGTCGCTCAAAAGAAGAAAGGCCGCAGGACCTGATGGGATACAAGCTCGATTTTACACAGAGTACGCGAAGGAATTTGCCTTCCTTCTTGCAGTGGTGTACCATAGGTCTCCAGATGAGGTAGCGTCCCAAAAGATTGAAAAATGGCGACGGTCATCCCTGTCTTCAAGAAGGGAGGCCGAGCTGATGTGCAGAACTAAAGACATATATCTCTAACGTCGGTCAGTTGTAGAATTTTGGTACACGTATTATGTTGTGGATAACATCGGTAGCTCACTGAGGTTTTTTGCGGATGATGCTGTAGTATATAGTGAGGTTGTAATCATGGGAAATTGTATTGAAATGCAGGAGGATCTGCATCGAATTTACGCATGAATCAGGAAAGGACAAATGAATCTAAATGTAGACAAGTGTAATGTGCTACAAATACATAGAAATAAAGATCATTTATCATTCAGCTACACTATAGCAGCTCAGTCAGCAACTGGAAGCAGTTAATCCATAAATTATCAGGGAGTATGCATTAGGAGTGATTTAAATTGGAACGACTAAATAAAAATTATCGTTGGTAAAGCGGATGCCAGACTTAAATTTATTGGAAGAATCCTAAGAAAATGCAATCCGAAAACAAAGGAAGTAAGTTACAGTACACTCGTTGGCCCACTGCTTGAATACTGCTCACTGGTGTGGGATCCGTACCAGGTGGGGTTGTAGAGGAAGTAGAAAAGGTCCAACGGAGAGCAGCGCGCTTAGTTACAGGATCATTTGGTAATCGAGAAAGCGTTACGGAGATGATCGATAAACTCCAGTGTAAGACTCCGCAAGAGAGACTCTCTGTAGCTCGGTAAGACTTTTGTCGAAGTTTCTAGAACAAACCCTTAACCGAGGAGTCTAGCAGTATATTGCTCCCTCCTACGTATATCTCGTGAAGAGATCATGTGGATAAAATCAGAGAGATTAGAGCCCACACAGAGGCATAGCGACAATCTTTCTTTCCGTGAACAATAAGAGACTGAAATAGGAGGGAGAACCGACAGTGGTAGTCAAGGTACCCTCCTCCTTGCGGAGAATTGATGTAGGTGTAGATCACGTTGTGTGTGAAGGACGTCTACACCGTGCAATTACTTCCGCTTTTATGGAGGTATAAGAATAAGTGTTCCTGCATGTCCTCTGGTATCTGTCAATAGCATACTTGATGCTCCACACACAAATATTTCGTAAATTAAGGTCAGTAGGCCGGGCAGGGCAACAACGTTCAATTCGTCTACCAGGGTAGTTACAGCACAGACGTCATAATCGTAAGGCATTACACCTCCCACATGCTTACAGTACATTAACATTCTCATTCAGAGGTACGATATCATAGATTATAGGAAATGCGGATCTTATTTCATATAATCAACCTTTTTGGTTGCTACAAAGAACGTATCATATATGTATCTCCATTAAATCCGCACTAAATATTAACATTCATCGATGGTATTTCTCTATCTATTGTAGGCATAGTGGACTGTTGATACACCATTAAATGAATTCTTCTCATACTGATAATTCCTTCGTTGACCATTTACACATCATCGCTATAAAGAACATCTGAACAGAAATTGGGATGCTGTTGTTGAACCCAATAAAAAAACTTAACCCTATTGCTGAAATCATTTTCATGAAATTCGAAAGGGGTTTGCTTGATGGCACTCTTCTATAATATCTACATCATCTGCACTCCTTGTAAGATGGTACTCGAGTACAAAGATAGAGACGTTGGTCAATGTAAGCAGTAGAAGTCTTTGTCAGAACCACTCTGACAGTATTAGTAGCATGTGAGACGCAGTCGTGAATGTTGGAAACTGGGGTATGTTTACTAGAGGCTACATTATTTTAAAATGCTGATATAAGAGTAATTTTGTACGGAAGGTTACATGAATTACACGACTTTTACGGAAAATTAAGGTTTTCGAGTTTACAGTACTGAGGTTTATTCATTTCTTCTATGTGATTACGATTTCGCAACTACTCATTTGAGTAATATCCGAGATTGAATTTTTCCTCACACTTTTTAAGCAACAAGTCGCAAAACAAAAGACTGTTCACATGCGCACAGGGAGACTAACAACAGGAATTACTTTTAAATTTCACATTCAGTGTCAGATGCAGTGCTCTGAGTCCATTAGCAGATCATAAACAAGATGGAATAATTTTAGTAAGAGCTTTGTCATTTAAACTGGTAAAAGAAGCTTCAAACTGTTATCAGAGAAGTAAGTTGCGTTAATTTTTATAACATATTTTCTTAAATTATTTTGCGTAGCAATCAGAGAGGCTGCACAATTTTCACTAAAAGCGATTTACTGTCCCTCAGACAAGTTTTCTGGGGTACTGTTCAGTCTGCAGATCACATCGTGTAGCGTAATTTCCATATGTTTGTGTTTAAAAATAAGTTTCCTACGTTTCCGTTACCGTGTACAGAGGCACACATTTCAAATTTAAAATTAAGTAATGGGAACAGATTCTTGTTCTCAAGTAATAATCATTTACGTCTGCAAATCACAACGAAGTGTGTGGCAGAGTGTTTACCGAGCCGCTCTTGTAATACTTATCTAATAGCGTGCGGAGAAAAAGGAAGGCCTAGATCTTTCTGTTTATTTTATTATGATGACCATGTTTCCCTATGAAGGCCCGTGCTAAGAAAATATGATCGCATTCGGAAGAGGAAGTAGGTGAAAGAAATCCGCAAAAATATATCCTCGCAACGAATAACGCATTTACTTCAATGATTTCCTCCCCAGCATCATTTCCGTGTCACGTCGTGATAGTACAAAAGGGGATTCGAATCACCCCTCGGGCATGGATGTTTGTGATGTCTTTACTATAAATTAGTTTATAAATAGTTTGTAAGTTTAGGGACTGATGACAACACAGTTAAGTCCCATAAGTTTTTTAAAATATTAATAAGAACAATAAAAAATAAACGTAAGATAATTTCAAGCTATAGTTGTATAATAACGTGCTGAGGATAAAATTGATGTAGAATCTGACATTCCCTTGTTTTCGAGACACCAACTTCATGTTCAATTCGTCGCGTAGTGAAATGACCATTAACGCCTAGGGAAGCGATGACAGGGACTTCAGCAGGTTTGGCTGTTGGTATTCGTCGATTTCTTGCATTTAAACGTCCAGTTTAACGTAGAAGAGAATTGAAACAACCAAACATACAGCAAGAAGGCGTTGGATTGTCACCTTCTGCAAAGTGATTCAAACTAAACATCATTTTACGCACTTAGATTGTTACAGTACAGTTATGTGCAGTAGAGTATAAGTATATATTCTGCCGTGCACCGTGCGGTTTCTTGCCGGTAAAATATCAGAATGCTAATTGATAGAACAGTATCAACGCGTGTTGTAACGAACCCTTTACCGCACACTGTCCGAAATTGCACATAAACAGTGACATTCCTCTTGTTTTGAAGATCAAATGAGCAAATTTTTATCAATATCAGAATTTAACAGTAGGTTGCGTCAAAGTATGTAGGTAAAGTAACCTTCACCGTGTATCCTAAAAATTTTATTTCATTAATGACATTCGATTTATTTTGAAGATTGCCACGCGGGAATAGCCGTGTGGTATAAGACACCATGCTACTGGTTGCGCAGCTGTTCCCCGTCATGTGTTCGAGTCCTTGTTGTGTGTTCTGATGTTGTTCAAAATGTTCAAATGTTTGTAAAGCTTACAGGACTTAACTGCGGGGTCATTAGTCCTTATACGTACAAACTGCTTATGAAATAACTTATACTAAAGACAGCACAAACATGCACGCCCGAAGGGGGATTCTAAATCCCGACGGAGAACGGCCTCGTGCTTCGTAGCAAAGCGCCTCAAAGTGCTCAGCCGCTCGGCCGCGGATTTGGATGTTGTCCTTACAGTAAGCTAGTTTAAATGGTTTGTAAATCTAGGGACCGATGACATCAGCTGTTTGGTCCCTTAAGTTTAAAATCGTCTGAAAGTATGATTTTGAATATTATGCGCGTAAAAGTTTACTAAGATCTCAATAAAAATGTAGATTTGGTCCAAATTCAATCAAGCAGAGAATGGCCATTTCCTTTTTATGAAGTTGAAGTGAAAAACTTTCATTGAGCTCGGAGTAGAACTTCTGATTTCGATGCAATGCAAACAAATAAACACACGGTCACTCTACCTGCTTTATATTCAGGGTGCTCGTGTCTTTGTGTATTTGTGGGATTGTGTGTTGATATTGAATGGAATTCTACAGTTCTGATTCTGCCATGATTTTATTTTCCTCACTTGACTTTCAAATCAAAAGCAGCGGGTATATGAATCACGCCACTACACACAGTTCTGGAGAAAAGATGTCAGAAAGAATGAAATGCGGGACGAACTCCGGCACCACGCGAATGTGTTGCACATCTCCTTCTAGAACACTGAACCCATTTCAACTATATTTGCTGCACATACTGATTAACGTGAGATAACAATTGCCGTAGGGGTAATCTCCTACGACATATTTCAGGGACGCGGCGGATTAGCCTTGTGTACTGGGGCGCCTTGCTGCGGTGCGCGCGGCCGATCGCCGTTTGGAGGTTCGAGTCCTCGCTTGAGCATGGGTGTTTGTCTTGTCCTTCCGTTAGTTCACCTTACTTTATGTAGTTTGTAAGCTACGGACTAATGACCACGCAGTTGAGTCCGATAGATCTACAAACATTTGAACATATTTCAGGAGATATGACGCCATAAAAAACGTAAGCAACGAGATACTTGATAAACAGCCCACTTCAACCGAATGGTTGTTTCTAAAGCGTAAAAATTTACAGTCTTTCCGATCTTGATGAAATTCTTCACACTCGAGACTGAAACCACATACATCGTGCTTGAAGGAGACAGTTTTAAGATTTCTACACCAATCCACCGTTTACTCAGGATCATGACGAAATTTTACAAAAAATGTTCATATGTTTGTTAAGCTTATGGGACTTAACTGCGGGGTCACCATTTCCTAAACTTACAAACTGTGATGTCGTACAAGTCTGAAGTCCGTGTCAAGACTTTCACCGCGCACCGCCATGCAAGCACGGCGCAGCAATCGTAATACGTCAGCCGCGAGCGCCCTCTGCTGCAACCCCGCTCGCGGCCTCCACTAAACTGTATCGGCCACTTGGCAATAGGACAAGCACTAGATAAGATTCATCAGTAGCCTGGCTTCTACTAGTCTTCAAGATGTTAGGAAAGCACATTTCACTAGTCTTTTGATTACAATTATAATATTTCTACGAAATATACATCTTGTACTAATCTAGCTTAGTGTTTCTAGTTTCTGCTGTCCCCCTGGCTGGTCATCTCAGACTCCGTACCCGCACACGTGTGCATCCTATTTCCCCGTGTAAGTCTCTCTGCACTCGGCCACCGATACCCAGGACAACCGGCGGCGACGAGACACACACACACACACACACACACACACACACACACACACAAAAATTACACTTATAAACTAACTTATACTGAACTCAAGCATTCATGCCCGAGGGAGTATTCGAACCCCCGACGGGAAACGGCCTCGCACACCGGAGCATAGTGCCTCAATGCGCATGGCCACTCCGCTGCGATGAAATTTTACACACTTGACCGTCAAAGCAAGAGCAACATCACAGTCAGTTTTCGTAAGACGCATGGTGCATGATACCTTGAACAGACGTCGACACCAATCCACACTTTTCTTCAGATATTAACATAATTTTGGACAGTATAATTTTCACGCAAGTGGAATATCGCGCTGTACAGAAAATTTCTTAAGGTGCTTCTCGGAGGAAATCTTCCAATAATTTTACACACCGTTTCTCCGCCTGCCATTAAAATTCGTAGATACCTGTTATTTTTCCTAGCTATAGGGAGGAGAGGCGGAGAGGAGGAGGGGAGAAACAAGGAAGAGGTGTTGGGCAGACAGAATGGGGAAGAGGATGATGATTAAAAGAAGGTTTTAAAAAAAGGCATCCGAGCAATGCCGGGTTTCCAGCTAGTACAATTAAAAGAGGAAAAGCTGAAAACAAGGCGTTGCTCGGATATTGGTTACTCTATACTGTTGTTCGACAGTCTCCTCTCCCGTCCTCTCTCTCTCTCCTCTCTCTCTCTCTCTCTCTCTCTCTCTCTCTCTCTCTCCGTCTCGTCCTGTCCTCTCTCTATTTTCATCTGCTCCTTCTGCTCTCACGGCTCACGTCTTTTCTCTGAAATCTATCCATCTCATGTCTCTGTTCATCTCTGCCTCCTCAGGTCTCTCGTGCCTCTTCTTTTTTTCCTTTCTATTGTACCTTTTCCCACTTGTGCAGTAGAACACTACGAATCTGGCATCGTTAATTTTAAGGGCGGTTGGATGCCCATCCTTTGCCACATTTCCTACTCCCAGTCTCTATAAAAAATGTCAGAAGACTTTGTTCCACAATCTGCACGCCATTCTTGGTCATTGGAAAACAGTCGTATTATAGATATCCCCCGAAATGTCTGAGGAGTAACACTACACTACTACTACGACATTTCTTGGGTTGTTTCCAAATAGGAGCTAGTGATTTTATTCGACGCATCTTCACTATCCACGATACCTGGACGCGCTCATGCGAACCAAACTTGAAATGCTAATGGAATGAATAGAAGCTTCTCGACTGTCTTCGTCCACAGGAATTGCGATCTACACCATGTGCTACGAACGTATTGCTCTTTGAGACTTATGTCAGTGACGGGGTAATACTGTATCCCGCTGTACAATGTAGTGTGACGCTAGCCGCTGCACACTACTGCACGTTGCTGGGACTCTACCTCCGTCCGGTGTTCAGGCGAAGGCGACGATAATTCATGCTATAGCACCCCCATAATCCTGTATGACGGGGCGCGTTACTACACCACTACTCTAGTCGCTACCTGTTGCGTCCCTAACAATGCGAGATTCTCGGACATCTGCCTTACCCGCCTGACGTGAGTCCCTGTGATTACGATATCTTTGCCGAAGTGAAATAACCACTACGAGGGGTCCGATTCAACACAAGAGAACACGCTAGGCATGGCACGGGTGGTATATAAGAAACATCATCCGAAGCTGTACGGGAATGGCCGTGCAGTCTGGAGCTCCACGTTACGGATCGCGCGACCTCTCGCCTCGGAGGTTCGAGTCCTCCCTCGGGCATGGGTGTCCTTACATGATACTCAATATTTTAAGGATTTTTAAATATTTTTATTATTATCTTTTATTTGTATTTTTTTCGAAATTACTAGGTGTTATCTAAAAATCATCTGAAGTCTAGAAGGAATTGCCATTCAAAAATTCTTTTAATTTCATTTTAAATACTAGTTGGCTGTCTGTCAGACGTTTGGTGATACCTGGTAACTGACGTTTTTGTGACAGTGTAATTAATCCATTTCTGTTAGATTCTGTTAGATTCAGTTAGATTTAACCGTGAATAGTGAATATCAACCTTTCTCCTAGTGTTGTAGTTATTCTTTCTGCTATTACTTTTGAATTGGGTTTGGTTGTTAATAAGAAATTTCATAAATGAATACATGTATTATGAATCTACTGTGAACATACCTAGATCCCTAAATAACTGTGTGCAGTATGAACTTGGTAAGTTCCTGCAATTATTATGATTGCGTGCTTTTGTGCAATGAATACTTTTTTACTCAGTGTTCAGTTGCCCCAGAATATGATATGAAAGCAGTGAATGAAAATAGGCATAGTATGCTAATTTACTGAGATTTATATTCCCAAATGTTGCAACGACCCTGATAGCATAAGTAGCTGAGCTCAAACGTTTCAGCAGATATTCAATGTGTTTCTTCCAATTCAATCCCTCATCAATGCAAATACCTAGATATTTTGATTATATTACCTTAGCTACAGATTTATGTTCAAAGACTATTAATGCTGTCATGCCATCTACTGTGTGAAACTGTATTTACTGGGTTTCATCACAGTTTAATGAGAGTCAATTTGTAGAATAGCACTTAAGAATTATCTGAAACATATCATTTCCATCTTCATCAGTTGATTTCTGTTTGTCATAAGTGATAACTATACTTGTATCGTCAGCCGAAAGAACTAGCTTAGCGTCTTCATGAATATAGAATGATAAGTTATTAATATATATTAAGAGCAGCAAGGGACCCAAGATCGAACCTTGTGGGTCTCCATTTATGATACCTTCCAAGTTAGAGGAATTAACTGTTTCTTGAATATTATGTGAACCGCTTATTTCAACTGTCTGCCCTCTTCAAGTTAAGAATGATTTAAATAATTTATTCCCTGTCCCAATCATGCCGCAATACTAAAGCTTATCTAAAATAATTTCATAATTTACACAATCAAAAGCCTTTGAGAGATCACCAAAATCCCAACGGCTGATGACCGGTTATTCAGAGCATTTAATATTTCATGAATGGAGGCAAATATATCTACATCTACATCTACATCTACATGGGATACTCTGCAAATCACATTTAAGTGCCTGGCAGAGGATTCATCGAACCACAATTATACTATTTATCTCCCATTCCATTCTCGAATAGCGCGCGGGAAGAAAGAACACCTGAATCTCTCTGTTCGAGCTCTGATTTCTCTTATTTTATTCTGATGATCAGTTCTACCTATGTAAGTGGGAGTCAACAATATATTTTCGCATTCGGAGGAGAATGTTGGCGATTAGAGTTTCGCAAGTATCCCACGCCGCAGCGATAAGCGCCGTTGTTGTAATGATTCCCATCCCAGATCCTGTATCATTTCCGTAACGCTGTCTCCCCTGTATCGTGACAATAGGAAACGAGCTGCCCTTCTTTGGACTCTTTCGATGTCCTCCGTCAAACCCACCTGATAAGGATCCCACACTGGGCTGCAATACTCCAAAAATGGACGGACAAGCGCAGTGTATGCAGTTTCTTTAGTAGTTCTGTTGCATCTTTTAAGGGTTCTGCCAATAAAACGCATAATCTGTTGAAAAGATTTTCTGAAAACCAAAGTGACATTTTGTTGGAACTTAGTTTTTACTAATATGTGAAACCACTCGAGAATGCGCTCCACAGCAAGCCGCCTTAGAGAGGTCGCTCATTTGGTCTGTATGTCTAGGGACCGATGTCCAAAGTAATTTAGTCCAATGGGATTTGAGCATCATCAGAAATGGATGGGCAGATGACTACTTTGCCATGCGAACATTTTACGTAAGCTCATATAAACTACATGACTTCGCTGAAGTTTTGTGACTGTAAGTACGTCTGTAAGTAAAGTCATAACCGAGAAAATTATTTTCATTACTTTTTATGCATCTCTTCTGTGCATTACCTGCCACTCACGGGAAATGATGAATTTAATTTTTCGCTTTTCTGCCCCAATTTAGTGTTGTAACACAAAAAACAGCAATTTGAAACAGTATTTTAACAGATCGAAATTTAATTGAAAGTAACGGCTTAATCCCTTATTTAAGCCAAAAGTATGGTAAACTGATTAGGAGAGAATCTCTCAAACTTTTTTCTCTAAAGATTTTTTAAATTTATTTATTTTTTCATTTCTCGCGCAGTTTGAAGGAAATTTGTAAAAATAATTGAGGTTTTGACACAGTGTAAGTGGTTGGTTAGTGAGTTGTTTGTTAGGTTTAGAAAATAAAGGACCAGACATTATGGGTCATTAGTTCCTCTGTGTGTCTGTCTATTACATGTGCCCTCTTCCTAGGTCGCACCGTCGAACCAATTCATACCAAAATCAAAAAACGTATATTTTCGCCGCCTGTGACCATAACTGGCCATATACTCTACTTCGCGTATTACACGTCGCACCTATAAAATGTTTCAAGTAAAAGATATTCAGAATTTAATATCGAGTAACTTTTGTTGGAAAGATTTTTCGACATTTTGATTGTGAAAGTTGGTACTCACGTTCCAACGTTCCGTCTAATAATAACAATGAAAGCAATTTAAGGATAAGAAATGGATTAGACAAATATCGAAAGTATCTATTGGAGAAAGCAGAATTTCAAAAAAAAAAAAACGAAAACATTACATTGCCACACTCAAAAAATATGTAAGAAAAAGGAAATAAAAAAGAAAAAAAAAATGGAAGAATGAAGAAGAGGAATTCACTGCACTAAATGATAAGAATATTGTAACATAAGACTGCTAGTAGGAGGAGCGTCTTTATTAAAAATATTTGTAAAGATTTAAATATTAGATGGAAAGTAAAAATGCTAATATAAGTGTTCCGCATAATAACCTGATTAAACTGACTGAAAATAAAACTGTTACGGAAGATCGAAGAAATATTTAATAAGGAAATTATAAAAATCAAAATCGCACTTCATAATTTTACGGCTCACGTTTCCAAATATTTATGGCGTAAATTACTTAAAACGTAAATAATATAAAATGAAATACATAAAATTTTTATTATATATAATTAATTTTGTATTATATTATGAAATATTGTACATTATATTTTCATATATTTAATTCAATATTTACTTGTTATTTTGTTTCCGAAATATTAGCAAAATTGACAAAATTACAGAAAACTAAAATTGGACAGTAAAAGATGCCAGTGCTATGTCTTCTCAGAGTTTTTCTTCTGGCTCTCAGGTATTGTACAGAATAATGACGTCACCAGCGTTGTTGTTTTTTTATATTTAGTTAGCCGTCCACCTGTAGCAAAATTGCGCTGCACCCTGGAAAAATTATGGACTGCCGCCCTGTGGGACTCTGTGTCGTTCTTTCAGCGACCTCTATAGAAATCTAATAGGATACGTATCCAGGATCTGAGGAGGGAGACGGCTGGGTCGCGTTCGGAGGACAAGGTAGCGTGTAATTGCACCGCCTGTCGGCGTACGGTGCGCCGCGGCTCGAGGAATCCAATTGCAGAGTGCGCCCACAGCGCCACGCCACCCCACCCAGCGACGTCTCCACAGACGCTCTCCCGGAGCACCTACATATCTTCCGCTTCATCACAAGATACGTCGTTGGAACTTCGGAATGCAGGAGACGTGCTGCTATTACTTGGAGTCAAAGGCGTTTCGTCGCTCATCTGTGGGACTTTATAACAACAAAACTGCATTACTTACAGTCGAAATTGAAAATACAAATTTCCATTGCTGCTTTCTGACAGTTTATTTAAAGCAAAGTGCACTGGGCAGGCATTTGCTGCAGTAAGACCTGCATGTTGTGCGGTGCCTCACTGAGCTGCAGAGAGTACGACACAAAAACAGGGTCGCCTGTGCGCAGTGTGATACATAATATAATTATGTTGTAAAGTAGGCTCAACCACAGAGATCGTGTATAAACACTAAATTATGACGCGTTTCAAGGGTGAAGCCCTCATCATCAGATAAACTATACAAGAATCTTAAAAACTGAGACAAAAACTTTCTGCCCTACGGCTGTTTAGTCGATAGTCTTCAAAGTGCCAAAGAACGGAAAAAAAAGAACGAACCATTGAATTTAACATTATTAGACAGCTAGCTAAGGTGAATGGTTACCAAGAAAATGTAGTAAATAACTTAATACGAAAGAAGCACTATGCGAAATCTAATATAAATGGCACGGATAATATCAAGAAGGTAATGGTTCAGTATTTTGGTAATCTATCTCAGAAAGTGGCCAACATACCGAAACCTTTAAAAGTAGAAGCTGCTTTTAAAACTAATAATACGTTACGTCATAAATTGCGGAATAACTTTAACCAAGGGAAGCAACCACGTTTCATTTATTACTTTTTTTTTTTTTTTTTTTTTTTTTGTATTTTTTTTTTTTTTTTTTGTCTCGGTTTTTAAGATTTTTGTATAGTTTATCTGATGATGAGGGCTTGACCCTTGAAACGCGTCATAATTTAATGTTTTTACACGATCTCTGTGGTTGAGACTACTTGACAAAATAATTAAGTATACAACAGCGACCCCACGTCCATTATTGATATAATTAAACAAAATATAAATCAACAACAGTCTGATATTTTAATTACGGTTATTTTCCAACTGAGCAGCTCGGAGGCCCCAACCGTTGACTGACTTGGGGCCACCATGAGGCTGAGTCCCCGGAAATTTTGTCTCCCCCACTGCCTCACCGTCCCATATCCTCAAGGCTGATGGTGTTCAGTTTTAAGGGGTACTTCCGTGGGCTTAGAGATAAGTATTGGGATAGAGGAGATGGGCGTACCGGGGTAAATCTGTGCATATGTGATTGAAGTTTTGTGTATGTGTGGTTGAAGTTTTAAATGAATATATCTTTACTGCCTATCACAGATGGTAACATTTTTCTCCGCTCCGCCAGTGTTCTAGTGTCTTTACAATCTTTGCGTATAGCTCAAGCTTTCATTCACTCCTTTTGTTACAGGGAAGGAGAAAGAACTGCAATTTTGATTCACTTAGACTGAGCTACTGATCTAAATGGACGTGCTGCACGGGTATCTGTGCCAAGCATACATGTAAGTGTTAGTGAGAAACATATTCTAAAATGAGTTACAGCACAGTCAAATCACTTTTCTTCGCTTTATTTCACAATTTTCTCTTTTACTAATGAAAATAGATGTCTTACAAGTTACAGAACTTCATTTTGTTAGCAGCAATATTATAATAAAGTTTAACTTGAATTCAGATGCTTTATTAAAATAACTAATCAGTTCTCGATATTGTCAGTAACATATCATAAATTTGAGTCACTGAACACGTATGTCAGATCTTACAACAAACTTTGCGAGTAAGTATGCTATTTCAGCACACATGTAGATCAATGAAAAACGAAAAAGGAAGCGAAAAAAGTAACAGGTAAGAGAATATCTGGTCCAAAACATTTATTGCGCAGGAAATGGCCGTTTGTTCTAAGTCGACTTGCTACGGAGTGCGGGGCTGCTCCCCGACGGTGATTCGATTGCTCTCTCTGCTATGGGTGTGTGTGTGTTATCCTTATCGTACATTAGTTTAACTAGTTTAAAGTCTATGGAATGATAGCCACTGCAGTTTGGTCCTAAAGTTTTACATACAACAAAACTATGCAGCATCCTAGCATCTGAAATGGTCACGCACTAAAAGGCACCGGAATGCGCTTTACCGTTGACCGTCACTCCATATGTCCACACACACATGTTCACATGTTTGTAAATCTATCGGACCAAACTGGGTGGTCATCAGTCCGTAGCTTACAAACTACTTAAACTTTGTTAAACTAACCTAAGGACAAGACACACACACACACACACACACACACACACACACACACACACATGCCCCAGGGAGGACTAGAACCTCCGACGGCGAGCAACCGCGAGCTCCGCAGCGAGGCGCCTTAGACCGTTCGGCTACTCCACCGTGGCACCGTCACTTCTTAGGACCCTATGAGCATCTATTGTTGTTCGGTTCCAGCATGTCAGATCTACAGTGATAGCTATGGTAACTGGACACAAAAAATTGCACACACGATAAAATACCCCCAATAGAAATAAATTAAAGAAAATAGGAATTTGTGTAAAGTAAAGAAAAGAACAAGCCTGGCTTCGTTCTTATTTCATAAAGTGAAAGCAGAAAACTACTGTAGGCTATGCGAGTTGTTGGAAAAGAGACAACACATCACCTGAATGGGGATAAAGTACAATTGGAGTTCTGTAGTGTGCGACTGTCTGAGCAGAACTGTTCTTGATTTACTGTACGAGGTGGCACAGCTCTTAGCACGCTGGACTCGCATTCAGGAGGCCGGTTATTCAAATCCGCCGCAAGCCATCCAGATAAAGCTTTTCCGAGATTTCTCTGAATCACTCTACACAAATTCTGGAAAGATTACTTTCAAATATGGTCATCGATTTCCTTCCATGTCCTTAACGATTAAGTCCCAGCTTATTCTTCTTCTCTAATGTTTCCGCTGTCGAAGGTCGTTAGACCCTAATTATCCTTCCTGCCACTGATATGGCATTACGCCAGTTATCTACCATTTTATTGTAATTAATAAACAGGGTCAGTGATTTCTGTAGATCAGTTTACTGTTGCCGTGAAAATGAAAAGAGATACATCGTCAAAAAGTAGCAAATGTTTTGTGGGTGTGTTTGACTAGATTTTGCACCAAAAAAGGAATAGTTTGAATCTTCGGGAAAAACCTAGCTCGAATACAGTTAAAGAGTTCTTCAACACTTCAACCTGCAACTAATAATGTATGGACAAGCCTTGTGAGTAGTATGGAAGAAACTAATTTTGACGGGTCGCTGGTATGTCCTGCGGGAATTCCTCGAGACCACCAAGCTAAAAGGATTTCTTCAAATGCGCCTTGGTTTCCAAGAAAATCGAGATAAAAATTCCAGTACGTAACATCTATACCTTTACTAAGCCAAGACTGGTACGTCAGTCAGCGTGGTGTAGTTACCAAGGTCCTTGACTGCCACACGGATGACCCGAGTTCGAATCCTGCTCGGCCGTTATTATTATGATTATTTTTCCCCACTTGTCCGACAATCAATTGATTGACAATTGACTGTACATAATTATTTGCTTTCACAGTTATTGTTATGTTAATGTATGAGTAATTGGTCATGGTAATAACTGATGTTAACTGCTCAATATGGTATGCATAGCGCAACGATTGTTTTATTTTATTCGTTATTTCGAAGCATACTTTAACGGCGATTGAAAAATATTTCGCCGGCCACGGTGGCCGAGGGTACTGAGGCGCTCCAGTCATGGCCAGCACGGCCACTACGGTCGGGGGTTCGAATCCCACCTCGGGCATGGATATTTGTGCCGTCCTAGTTCGTAAGTAATTCATAAGTAGTTTGTAAGTTTAGGGACTGATGACCCCGTAGTTAAGTCCCTTAAGCTTAACAAACATTTGAACATTTTTTTTGAAAAATATTTCTAAATCAGTAAACCGTCTATAGTTAGTATTTGCTAACTAGGTTTACAGTCTCCGGCCCCATTTTTCCTATACCGTCCAATGCAGTGTGCACCCACTTGACGCCTCCCAGCGGATTATAATGCTGCGGCCAGGCGGTTAAGTAATTAGTAGCGTATCGTAATTGTAGTAAGTGCAATATGGAGGAAAAATGCGCAGTGATAGAAGCAGTCCCATTACACGAAATAATCGTCTGGACAAATGTAAAAAAAAATAAATAAAGTTCTGAGCACCATTTGAACGAGTGTTGTGTGTGTGTCACTTCAGCGCTTTGCTAATTACACCGCGCTCACTCACGTACCGACGGTGACTTACAAGAGGAGGCTGCCAATTCAGATTCGATTCAAACTGCGCATAATAAAAGCTCATGGCCAGAGGTGTAATTTGGCAAAGCACCAAGATGCACTTCTCAGCCGTTGTCGAGAAAATCGACAATTAAAAAAAAAAAAAAAAAATAAATAAATAAAAAATAAAAAAAAATAAAAATCGTTGCGGTGAAATACTCTCTACGATTAATAATTTTCTACAGCGGCGTGGCGCAGCGGTAAGCGCTCGAGTTCGTAATCCGAAGGTCGCCGGCTCGAATCTCGCGGCATGCTACTTTCTTTTATTATTTGCTTTTTGTAATTCAAATGTATACACATACACACACACCGGCAATCAGTTTCAACAATTATGCATATAATACGTTGTTTGAAAGTCGTTTGTCGTGGACAAATAATACTTGAAATAAAACACAATATGACAAATAATATTCAAGTGGATGCAATTTATTGAAAAGTTCGGTATACACTCAAACATAATTAACAATTAGTGAACAGAAGTAGCTGGAGTATCGCACGAACCAGAGTGATAGTAATCATAGAAACATGGAAAGCAGAGAACTACACGACATCGAGCACGTCTGATAAACGATGCCTTTTACAAGAACGATTTTTTTTTTTTTTTCAGTTATCTGTTGGGAAACACACCAGATTGACATTCTGAAAAACTGTTCTATCGTTCGTCAGGTTTGATGCATACCACGCGCAGAGTATCATATCGCCCAAAATCGGAGAAGACAATTGGCGGTGGACTATGGATTGGATTTTTATACAATCCTCTCCGGAGTTGATGTCACGGTTTCGCTCGATTAAAAAAACAAAATTTTGAAGGCGCTTGATCAAATTTTTTATGTGCCGTTAAAAATACACGTCACACTGTTGGACGAGAGGAGTGCACTTTGGAGGAATGACTTTTATAGTGCACGTTGGTAACTTCGTATCGTCCTGGAACATCTCATCGTATAACTGCGGAACTCCTTGGTCAGATCTTTCCTAGCTGCTGGTTCTGGCCTATATGGAGTAGTAACAAGCTTTTCACTATTTAGGAAGTGAGATGTTGTCAACTCTATATCACTCTCTCCTTGGGTAATGACACTTTCATTTATTGCGGCTTCTATTGAAATCAAAATGTTGTTCAGGGTTTCTTCATCAACTTGAGCGAGCTTACAAGCACCTTCCTCAAGCAACGCTTTACAGAGCCAATCATAATTCCCTCCACCCGCCAAGCCACGGTACTGAAATGTTGCTACACGCTAGTATTTGAGAGAATCAAGCACAGTGATCTTCACACAAACAGCTTTGTTTCCACGCTTCCATCTTAAACTGGCAAACACAGTCTAATATAAATTACAACACTTCCAGCTGAGGGCATCACCGTCGACACAAATAACAAAACCGTTACTAGATGGCGTAAATGTCCATTCTCAACCAGCAACAGGTGTAATTTTGAACCATAAAATACTTCTGCATTCTTAATTTCTTGGTACGGAAACTAAATGTTTGAAAGGTATCATTTCATTTGAAGAATGATCGTTTTCTCTTTAACCACAGCGGAATTTTTGACGGAAATAATTGGTTGTTTCTACAGAAATTATCCAGCACACAGTAATATAGAGATTTTTCTTATTTTTCGAGTCGTAAGTTTAATTATCAGGTTCCTTATCATAGTTTTTAAATGTATAGGACATATGCATTACGCGCCATAATCATTGAACTTATAACACAATAATGTGGATCTGGCTGTTATGTGCACTATGCCTACATCTGAACAGCCAGTCTTTAAAAAAAATAAAATAAAAATAACCTAAAATCTTAATAAGTCAATCATTCTGATCGATGTTTCGCTAGTAATACATCTCTCATTTACCATTACTTGCAGTAAGGCGACAGAACAGCTAATTCGACCGCATAAAACTTAGAAACTTTTCTAAAAAGTCGGAATAAATAGCGAAGATAGGAGTTGATAGAAAAATGCGGCTACTGACAGATGTGTTCCTTGCCACTGAACTGTGAAGTCGGACTTACGGTCGTGACTAAGTAGCATTTTGACTACCATTTTAATCCGTACTACATTCAATTACAATTATACAAAAAGTCAGTAGCACCTGTTCTCCACTCCAATAAGTAATGTAAGGCGAACTAAAGTCTGCCTTCTGGTTGGCACACTCACAAGAGACAAAATACCAACTTAGGACTCAGCCTACACGACCCTAGCTCGTCCCTGCTGGAATATTGCTGTGCGGTACGTGATCCTTAACACATAGGATTGAAATAGGACATCCGGAAATTAGAGAGAAGGGTAAATAAATTTGTATTATCCCCTTTAGGAGAGAGGCTGTCATGGATAGGATAAGCGATATAGGGTGACAATATTTAAAACAAATAGATTTATCGTTACAGCGAGTTTTATTTCCCAAATTTCATTCACGGACCTTCTCGTTCGATGGAAATGCAGGATAATCTGCAGCGTGTTGACCCGTGATGGCAATTGGGCCTCAACATAAACAAATGTCAAACGCAGCGTTTACACGGAAAGCAAGCTTGTTTATCATGTATAGTAGAATACACACTAGAAGCACTTACTTCCATAAAATATATGGGATTAGACATAAAGAGGTATTTGAAATGGAACGATCACATTAAATTAATCGTGAATGAGGCAGTTGCCAGACTGCGCTTCATTAGAAGAATCCTCAGATGGTGTAGACCGTCAACAGAGGAAGTAGGTTACAAAACTGTCTTTCGGCCAGCGCTTGAGTACAGCTTCTCAGTGTGGAATCCTTACCAGGTACGGCGGATAGAGTACATGGAGAAGATCCAACGCAAAGCAGGACGCTTTGTTACGGGCTCATTTAGTAAGCGCGAAAGCGTCACAGAGAATATTAGGAAACTCCAGTGGCAGACGCTGCAAGAGCGGCGATCCATGTCGCGGTAAGGAGATCTATCAAAGTTCCGAGAGCATACCTTCCTCGAAGAGTCGACCAACATATTGCTTCGTCCTACGAATATCTCGTGAAACGACCACTAGGTCCAAATTAAAGAGATTAGGGCCCATACAGAGGCACACGGGAAATCGTTTTCACTGCGAACCATACGTGACTGGAATAGGAGGAAGTGACAATGGTACACATTGTACTCTCGACCATACACCGTAAGGAGGTTTGCGGAATGTAGGATGACGATGTAGAAAAATAGTATAAAAAAAGGTGCTATGAACCTCTGCCAAGCAGGTAATTCAATCGTACTTGTCCCCATCTACATCTGCATACATACTCCGCAATCCATCAATGGGTGCGTGGTGGAGGGTACTCAGTACCAATACTTATTACTTGCTTTCCCGTTCCACTCCCATGTAGAACGAGAGAAAAATAAATGCTTGTATGCATTATTACTTGCCCTAATCTCGCTGATCTTCCTTTTGTGTACTTTACACGAAATGTACGTTGGTAGCAGTAGAATCGTTCTGCAGTACGCCCAAGTTTCAGCCCTCTGAATTTCTTCAACTGTCTTTCTCGAAAAGAAAGTCGCCTTCCCTCCGGCGACTCCCATTTGAGTACCCGAAGCATTTCAGTAAAACTCGCACATCGATCGAATCTACCAGTTACAAACCTAGCTGCCCGCCTCTGAACTGCCTCCATGTCCTCCTTTAAACCGATATGGTGTGGATCCCAAACACTTGAGCAATACTGAAGACGGGGTCGTACAAGCGTTTTATATGCGGTCTCCTGTACAGACTAATACGCCTTCCCAATATTCTCCCAATATTCCGTAGTCGAACATTTACCTTCCCCGTGTAGATTTTAACAATGACTTATTAAAAATCATATCAAACCAATATTAAATAAACTTATATTATATATATTTTAAAAGCAGAATTCAAGTTCAGGATTACTTCGACGTTTAGTATTTGAGAGATAATTGTGTTATGCAACAGGTTAGTAATGTCATGTCAGTGAATTGATAAATAAATCAGAATAATTAGAAATGTAAAGCAATATATTATCTGGAAACGACGTCTGTTGAGAAGTGCTGGCTCCGTTGCTGCAGAAACTGTAAACAGCTCGGCTTCGCCGATCGTCGCGTTTAGAAACATTAATCTAATCCTGTTTCTTTTTTTTTTTATTATTATTATTATTTTTTTTTAAATGCTCAGAGAACCATGTTGGGATGACTGATGCTTTTGTTGTTGAAGTAAGCAAAGTGTTTCCTTCAGTGGTATACACGACACAGGTGGATGTATCACAAATTTCACTGTTATTAAAGTCTTGACCGTGTAGGAGCAGGTTCGCGTGTATATGCACTAAAGTTCGCAAGATGCTTTCTGTCACACACATATACTCCAAATGTCTGCGTATAGTTTTATATGTGTGAAAGTGTAACGAAATGTTTTCGAATCGTGTAACTGAGGCGGGACTCGGAAACCATCCGGTATTCATCTAGAGGGATGTGGAAAACCGCCTAAAAACCACATCCAGACTGGCCGGCACTCCGACCCTTTTCGTTAATCGAACCGGGGCCGGCACGCCTCGCCGTTTTGGAAAGCGGTGCGTTAGATCAGACGGCTAACCGAGCGGGATCTGTCACACACACACACTGATCCCTCCAAACTGATCGATAGGTCCAAACTACTAAAGAGAAAAGTATACCTTTTCAGCAGATGGATTTATTCCATTTCGCGATCTCGGACCTGGTTAAATCTCGAATACATAACTTCGTTTATATAGATAAGCTGAATTACTTCGCAATCCTTTAAGATAATTAGTTAGATATCATCTCAAGATGTAGTATGTCATCGAATTCTAACACAAAAGTAGTCTATTTTATTTATATATATATATATAAAACAAAGCATAGTAATGCTTCCGAAGAATAAATAGAATACCAGTATTCTTTGATTAAGGCGCAGAGCTGATATTTGAATGTACAGTGGCTGAGAAAGAAAATAATTAGTGATGTTATAAGTCGAGGAAGTAGCCTCGTAAAAGAACCGGTAAGTTCTTGTTAATGACGAGCAAAGGTAGTTCCTTTACGATCTAGGATGCTATTCAGAATCAAAGGCAGTACCCACAAGTTCCGACGCGAGAAATGCACTATACGTGGGTCAGAACTACAGGAACCTCCATCGAAACAGCGCTCGGAATGTCGATTGATACAAAACCGGCTGGTGTGTCCTCCTCAGCACGAAGGCATCGACGGATGTAACACCGAAGGCAATATGAGCAGCCCACTTGCTCCACTGGCAGCCGCCTGTTTCCGTGAGCGTATCCGCTACTTCTGGGTCAAGAAGTTCGTCATTAGGAAGATCTTAGGCTGCGTGCACTTCGCGCTTGGCAATATCGCCTGGCAGACAAGGAGTGCGGCACTTTCAGGAATGCAGCTTGCTACGCCCCGTTTTATACACTGTTGGTGCGGCGGGAACGAAACGTCATCATCTTTATGTCCCTTTCTACTCTGTTTCATCTTTTGTACAAAGTAGTAAATAATAGTAATAAGCTCACAAACCGTACAGTAGAATTATTTTTCGTAGAAAATGTTTTTCTTGTTAGTTGTGTTAATATGTTTTACTTTTCGACGAAGTCATCTACGGTTTTTCAAACATTAAAAAAAGGGGGAGTAATACTGCTTGTAAATTTTATAACACTTCAGTACAATAGCAAAAAGTAAACCGAGTGGTGCTGAACACATGACTGCTGCAAGGTTAATATGTTAGTGATCTAGACAGTACTGTACTACTTAAACCATAATGAATTAACTGCACGGTTCATACTAGATACATCTCGGAACTACTCTTAGATCACTCGGTAAAGTAAGTAGCCTGTGAACCACTTTCATACGAATTTATAGCGTCAGGTCTGCTTTTTCGTAGATCACCGAGAAGCAAACATTTACGCCTCCTCACTTCCTCTGACTTCGTGTTTCTTTGATGTCGGCTACGATGCCAAATATTCTCAAAGCTCTATTCCTGGGTTGTTCTCCAGCTTGTGTTACTATTTTCCTCGTTGTCTACGAGGTCTGACCTGACTTGTTGCAGAGCTGCCGATGCAGTATTTGCGTTTACAGTTGTAATTAGCAGTAATTTACGTTTGGGTTGGCCAAATTTCTTTTCGTATAAGCTACAGATTAAGAAGTTCACCAATGATAAGTTCATATGATAATATGACATTCGTATAATTTGATAGGAATTCTACTTCATAGAAGTACGTTTTACACGGAGACTATATTAACATATGAATGTTGATGTCAACTAAGAAAATTAATTTTCATTAATCAGATTAGTTACTCAATTTTGTGGCTTTCTAATGCCTTAATACATCGTTAATGGTATCTAAATTGTTTATTCTCCCACTTTTATATGCTTCTAAGGTTTCTTTGGTTTAACATTCGTCATTTAACATGTAACATTCTACCGTACCTTCGAAACTGTGTCACAGTACGACACGTAGGTCATAATATATGCTTACATAAACAGTAACGTTCATAAAAAAATCGCTCATCAAGCTTTAGTGTTTAATCTATTACCTCTTCACCACTAACAATATTGGCATCTGATTTTACTGATATGCAGCTCTTATACAAACAAATATTTATGAGTACATCCCATCAGAATTATACAGTTGTACAACATTTAATCCAATAAGTATGAGATAACTTATACTGTGAAGGGTAAAAGCCTGTCACATTGTGTACTTTGTTTCAATACATGCCTGATTTGTTAATAAGATACTCCTGAAAGCTAACAGTACTGTTCATAACGTTGAATACGAAAGCAATAGATAGTGAAAATGATGCCAAAGATCGCCTATTTGCAAATTTTATTTCAAAATGTTCACATGTTTGTAAAGCTTGTGGGACATAACTGCGGGGTCATCATGGCCTAAACGTACAAACTATTTATGAACTAACTATACTAAAGACAACACAATCATCCATGCCCGAAGGAGGATTCGAACATCCGACGTTAAGACCGCGCGATCCGCAACGTGGCTCCTTCCACGCATTTTCGAGGAAGTTCATAATATTTGTGGAACGTATATGTTCTAAAATCCTGCCACAAACGGACGTCAATGTTATTGGCCTATAATTTTGCGTATTACTCCTATTGCCTTTCATCAATATTGGACTGTGAGTGAGCGGCTGTATATGATAACTAGGTATGGGGTTATTGAAGCAGCAAACTCTGAAAGGAAACTAACTGGTGTATAGTCGGGACTAGGAGGCTTAGTTGTAACTGATTTAAGTTGCTATAGTAAACAATGGTATCTACTTGTGAATTACGCATGCTGGCAGCTGTTCTTGATACGAACTCTGGAGTATTTCCTTTGTCTTCTTTCGTAAAGGAATTTCTGCAAGCTGTATTAAGAAATTCTGCTTCAGCAGAACTGTCTTCAGTAGTATCACCGTTTCTATCGTGTAATGAATATATTGTGTTCTGCCGCTAGTTTACTTTACATACGACATGAATTTACGAGGGTTCTCTACCAAATTTCGTTACAGAGTTTCGTTGTGGAAACTAATATAAGCTTCTCGCACTGAAGTTCGAGCTGACTTTCGAGTTTCTGTAAAGGTTTGCCAGTATTGTGGATTTTGTCTCCGTTTAAATTCGACATACTTTTTCCATGCTGTTGAAAGAGTGATCTAACCTGTTTCGTTTACCAGGCTAGTCTGATCTTTCTTTTGTTAATTTCTTTAGCATAAACCTGTCACTGGTTACTGATATTATTTCTTTGAACGTAAGCCACATTTGACATACACTAACATTGTTGGTTTCGAAAGGCTGGAGATTCTCATTCAGGAAACAGTTAATAGAATTTTTAACTGCTGTACGGAATGTTTCCCTTAAACATTTGTATTCTTGATACGGTAGCGTCAAGGTGTAAAAAATATTCAAATATTTGTAAGGCTTAGGGGGCTTAACTGCGGGGTCATCAGTCCGTAAACTTACAAACTACTTATAAACTAACTTAAACTAAAGACAACACAAACATCCAAGCCCGAGGGAGGATTCGAACCTCCGACGTGGGAGGCCGCGCGATCCGCAACGTGGCGCTCCAGAATGCGCAGGCATTTTTTTTTCCACCACCAGTAGCAGTCTAGCTATCTTCAGATCCCGCTACAAATCTGCTAAAAAGGATGTAACAATTCTCTCACTGCTATATTCGGTTAAGGCTCCCTTGATTTAACATGTAGCATTTAACATTAATATGGGCCTTCGAAGCTGTACCCCAGTACGACACGATATATTCTCTTTTGTACATTTGTAGAAGCATTTGAAGATGGCTGCTAGACTGCTTAAATTGTTAATGCAGTAATACAAATTGAAAACAAGTGATCTCTGGCATCATTTTTGCTACAAGTGCAGATCGCACCCTGAGTATGTGCAATATATAGATTTCTCTGGATCTACAAGTAAAGGAAAAGAATCAAATAGTGAACATCCATAAATATCCATTACTTCCGATAGATCTAAGTTTCAAATTCAAGAGACTGCAGTTTCCAGTGATACTTACTTCTTCTACTACGATAAGTAAATCATAGGGGAATATATGAAATACTGCTGAATGGATCTGATATCTCAATGTACGTCACAGGAACAACTTCATATTGCTTGCACACGATTGAGCTCACTAACGAATTTAATGATACTAGCTCCTCATCAAGTACCAAGAAATATAGTTTATCGATAAGTTTTGAATTAAACAAATGTATCAAAATTACATATATTTCGTGCTTAGATTAATATCTTTCTTTGTTTCCATACTGCACATATAACTTCGTTCATTATGAACGACAGCCTTCTTTCTTATTTTCCCAAAAATATAACCAATTTTTAGGAATGTACAGAAGAGAAGCGATAGGAGAAGTACGAACTCAAAGCTCCAATAAATACATACAAGGGTAACGCTGGGATTTCAGCTAACACATAACATAGAATATCAATTTAAGTGTGAGGAAGTCTTTTCTGAAGGCATATGGGTGGACTGTAGCCTCCACGGAATTGAATCATGGACAATACATACACTCCTGGCCATTAAAATCGCTGCACAACGAAGATGGCGTGCTACAGTCGTGAAATATATCCGACAGAAAGAAGATGCTGTGATATGCAAATGATTAGCTTTTCAGAGCATTCAAACAACGTGCTGACATGAGGAAAGTTTCCAACCGATTTCTCATACACAAACAGCAGTTGACCGGCGTTGCCTGGTGAAACGTTGTTGTGATTCCTCGTGTTTCCGACTTTGGTAAAGATCGGATTGTAGCCTATCGTGATTGCGATTTATCGTATCGCGACATTTCTGCTCGTGTTGGTCGCGATATAATGACTGTTAGCAGACTATGGAATTAGTGGATTCAAGAGGGCGATACGGAACGCCGTGCTGTATTCCAACGTCCTCGTATCTCTAGCATTCGAGATGACAGGCATCTTGTCCACATGGCTGTAACTGATCGGGCAGCCACGACTCGATCCCTGACTCAACAGATGGGGACGTTTGCAAGACAACAACCATCTGCACGAACAGTTCGACGACGTTTGCAGCAACATGGACGATCAGCTGGGAGACCATGGCTGCGGTTACCCTTGCCGCTGTATCACAGACAGGAGCGTCTGCGATGCAGTACGCAATGACGAACCTTGGTGCAAGAATGGCAAAACACCATATTTTCGGTTGAATCCAGGTTCTGTTTACAGTATCATGATGGTCGCATCCGTTTTTGGCGACATCGCGGTAAACGCAAACTGGAAGCGTGTTTTCGTCATCGCCATACTGGCGTATCACCCGGCGAGATGGTATGTGGTGACAATGGTTACACGTCTCGGTCACCTCTTGTTCGTACTTTGAACAGAGGCCATTACATTTCAGATGTGTTACGACCTGTGGCTCTACCCGTCATTCGATCCCTGGAAAACCCTACATTTCAGCAGGATAATGCACGACCGCATGTTTCAGGTCCTGTACGGGCCTTTCTGGATACGAAAAATGTTCGAATACTGCCCTGGCCAGCATATTCTCCAGATCTCTCACCAACTGAAAACGTCTGGTCAATGGTGACCGAGGAACTGCCTCGTCACAATACGCCAGTCACTGCTCTTGATGATCTGTGGTAGCATAATGAAGATGCATGGGCATCTGTACCTGTACACGACCAGAGATGGTTGTTCTCGGTACTGATTTCTCAGGATCTATGCACCCAAATTGCATGAAAATTTAATTACATGTTAGTTCTAGTATAATATGTGTGTCCAATAAATACCCGTTCACCATCTGCATTTCTTCTTCGTGTTTCAATGTTAATGGCCAGTGATGTACAACACATGAAGTGACGTAACAGCCTACATATCGAAACAACGAAGCACGCAGTGATAGCTTGTATAGAGTACTCATAACTTGTGTAAAGTGTGAAAAAAAGCACAGTGTACTAATCATTTTCTCGGTCGTCTGGGTGCTTTGGTGTACATTTACTCAGTATTTAAAACGTTATGTAATTTCATTCCATTTTTAACTATCTAAAATAGAATAGCAGTCAATTATTACCCGTAAATTTAGAAATAATCGCCAAAGTGACAGTGTAGCTACAGTGGCCACAACACTACGTAATTAAAGCAGTCTGCAACCTACACGGCTTCTCAATCGTCTCAGACAGGATGAGAAATCTCAGTACTGCCACGTAGTTTTCCAACAGTAAAAGCAAAACGCAACCTTGTTAATTTTATTAGATTATTCGTAGGTTATCGATTTAATAACTTGTGTCGAAAGAGAAATATGCTATTACTTGGTTTTGTGAGGCCTGTAGCAGGGGAGAAATACACGCATTCAGTGCTAATGGCAACTGGTGGCGAGCACGGCAGTGGCTCTGTTATTCGGAGGGTCACGGTTCTCGGAAGACGCCTTACGACGGAAGGCCACAGTAGGTAGGTAGAACTGAGGCGTGGGCCTTCCAAGTATCTGTCTGGCGCCACCGACGCTGGCGTCGTCTAGGCGGGAGCGTCTGGAGCAATACAATACACGGCATACAGTGCTTTGCGAACGGAGAGCGGAGACGACTGGAGCCGAGTTGGCGAACGCCATGGTAGCACCCGCTAGGACATTGTACAGCTCTGGCGCCAAGCTGGCGGGCGCAGCAATGATACAATAGCGAGGAAGTTTGGCCGTTTGCTGCGAACAACTTGCTGGCCGTGTTTTCGAAGGTTCCTGAAGGTCATCCGTCGCTACCGTAAGAACACTGGACGGAGGGGCGAGGCCAGACCAGTGGAATTGCAGGAGAGATGGCCATTGGCTGCTGTTTTATAGTAAAGGGGTTCGGCTGTCCGACTCCCGAAAGCAAGCCGTGATTGTCCGTACTTTGGCGCATAGCAGTGGATTGGCGTTTCAGTAAAGAGAGGCGGAGCCTGGAGGTTTTGCAGAGAGGAGGCGGAAACTTTAGAAGTGGAGAGCAGATGACTGGTGTTTAAGCAGCCGAGGAGAGTAGACGCTTCTCTTCTGCTTTCCGTTTATACTAGTCGTCGAGGAGCTATACTTAGAGTTGGTGGTACAACTTTTGGAGCTGCTCCACAACTTGGTCTAGTAGCTCCGAGTATTGGAAAGCCAAGATCAAGGTCTGCCTACCTGATATTAGACGCACCGTTACGCTAATTGTGATTTCACAGTTCTGGTGTCACCTCTGCCTACAGTACATTCGTGTTTCACATGTACTGGCACGACATAGCCGAACGAATGAGGTCGTAGGCACTGAGATCCGCCGGGGTCGAAGCTGGCTGATTTTAGTTAAATATCGCTTCTGGAATACGAAGCTGAATTATCTCCGGGACCGCGACTTGCCGCACACAGCCGCCGTCCACCGGTCGTGTTTTCGACATTACCAGCCAGCACAGTTTTGGTACAGTATCGCGTGCATTTGCTAGTGTTTCAAGGGCTATTCATGTTTCGGACTGTTGAAAACACAAGTTAAATTCACAGAAATCTGGTATCGGGATATTCCTCTCGATTACGCTGTAAGAGTACACATGTTGGTGTATCTTACAGTTTGATTTAAAGTAATGTATATCTTGTCTTAAATTTGTTTAGTTCATGTATTTTTCATTTCTTGTATGCTAGAGATATTTCTTATGTAACGTCACTTTCAATATTGAATCATTTAGTGTAAACATGTACTGTATGTGTAAACCCGCATGAATGCACGGACATTCTTTGTAAGTTAGCAATGCGCCAGAGACAATGTTGAACCTCTTAAAAAAGACTGTCTTTGACACAGAAGTAGTAGCTGTGAGTGTCGCGCTGCTGAAGCAGTCGCGGTGCGGACTCGCCACAGTAACGACATAAATGCAGTCGCGGAGCGGACTCGCTATAGTAAACATGTAAATGTTTTTGTTGATGGTGCAGAGGCACAGTAGGCGCAGTGTGGCGCGAGTTTAAAGCAATCGTAATAAGGCCGAGAGTCGTACTGTTTAATGTATTGAAGGAAGTGCGAAATAAGTTATTTTATACTCGATCAGTGTAATCTTTTTTCATGTGTGCAAGAAAAGTAATTGTTTGGTATCAAGTCTATTGCCACCGAGTGTGATCGTTGTTGTAGTAAGAGTACCTATTGTAATCACATCTGTTTTGTTTGGACTACACGACGAAGACGACGAAAGCAGATGAGTACTTTTGTAACATTTTATTTTGTATGCATGTAAATGTAGTGTCAACCCAGTCAGAACTTTGGTTCAATTATACATGACTTAATTTGAAACCAGTCTTAATTTTGTAAGTAGTTGTAATCACCCCATCATCACCATTATTAGATTATGTTGATTATGCAAGCCTGTACATTGACTAACAAGTTCAATCATTTTCAAAGTAATTACGATCAATTTTAAAGAAATTGCCAGACGAGTTAAAGAATTGCTAAACGTGTTAAAACCACAGAGTCTAGTAATTAAAGTGCGAGAGATTTTGCAAGTAAAGTAAAGTTGATTTCATTTATGTAGAAAGTAACCAGACTTGACTGTATTAATTTTTTTATGAAATACGTTAAATGCCAAACTTTGCTCAGCTAGTTACACGCGTACGCTACCCAGGCCCTGGAACCAATTACAAAAAAAATAGTTCACGTAAAGTTTTATAAGAAACTTGAATGCTTTAAAGAATATTATCAAAATTATTGAGAAGTTTAACTGTAGTATTTGTGAAGCTCATTGCACCACGGAGTTTCACTGTACTGAGCTATTATCATTGTAATTAGAGTCTATCTGCTATTACAATTTTGATTATAACACGAACACGCCATCACCACTACATGAATTCTGACACATTTATTAGTGAAGTTGTGCTGTTCGTGAATCGTAAGAGGTGCTACTTGGAGGCTGTAGTCAATGCTAAGTCAGATAGGGCCAAGCTTAATTAATTACCACAGTGACTGTTTCAAGTTAATTAATTTTTTTTAATTCAAAATTTTAACTTTCACTGCGAAAGTGTTGTTGCGACCCATTCGTTGTGATTTGCTGCAGCATTCCATAACGAAATTATTATTACTAGAGTATATTATTACGCATTCTAAACTTTGAGATTATTTGACGACCTCCAACAGGCAATTTTTCTTACAACGCCACGGTTTCCAGTTAAATGTGGGTTGTCACATTTGTTTAGAATCAAATACAGTTTTCTTCGACTTACTAGTCACTTGCTGTGGGCGTGTTTATACTGTTTCGTAAATTCGTATAATTTGTTCTATACTCAACTGTATGTGTACCTTGCTTACAACTCTGACGTTCATTTGACTTCAGAGTATAAAAGAAGTCAAAACAAATTTCTTTACTTAAATTATTCAAATTAGTTAACCCCATTTGACAATTTTGGATGGGTTCCATTACTTGGAAACTAGAGGATAAATTAAATAAATGTTCGATGTTGGGACAGCCACGCCTATCCTTTTAATTTCAAGAAGTGAACAAACCATTTGCATATGGCCCTTTCTCGCCCCTACCTTACCTGTATTTCCAACGCATACACATAAAGTCAGAAGATGTCGAAAAGTTGGTCTACGGACTAATGCTGAAAATCAAATGTGAGATAGATTTACTGATTGGAACGTACCAAAGAGAATTGGGAAGAAATGTTCAAATGTTTGTAAATCTATCGGTCCAAACTGCGTGGTCATCAGTCCGTAGCCTACAAACTACTTAAACCTAGGTAAACTAACCTAAAGACAAACACACACACACCCATGTCCAGGGAGGACTCGAACCTCCGACGGCGAGCAACCGCGCGCTCCGCAGCGAGGCGCCTTAGACCGCTCGGCTACTCCACCGCAGCAATTGGGAAGAAAACGAATTTCTGGGATGCCTTGACTAATAGGGGTGTTAATTGTAGGACATATTATAATACATGAAGGAATCGTAAATTTAACATTAGAGGGAAGGGTGTGGATTACAAATCGCAATGGGAAACCAAGAGAGGAATGCTTTAAGAATCTCCAACTAGATGAAGGTTTCCGTTAGTATGAGGAGATGAAGAAGCTTGTTCAGGATAGAGTATGGTGGAGAGCAGTATCAAGTCAGTTCCGGACTGAAGACCACAATTATCATTCAGATTCGTTTGTGTACCATCCCGGGCGTTGGTAGTGGGATCAACTAATAAATATTTAATGATAACCTTCGTTTTTCAGGGGACGTACGTTTCGTCTTAATTACTTGTTTCGTTTCGCAACAGAGGGCGTGTAATCATAGGAAAGAAATTGTGTACACAATTCACACCCTAGTACTTAGTGTACCTTAAATATCCAATGGCACGTGCTCCTACGCTACGTTAGGCCAGTATTTCGTAACGTCTCATTAGAAAACCCACTCGCAACTTCCTACTCCTCCGACATATCTGAAAGGAGGCTGCTAGAAGCGCCTCTGTGACTGCGTAGCGAGCTATGACGTACAGTAACAGACAGTAGATTGCGACTGGACATCACATCCCGTGCAGAGGTAGAACACAAAGCATCTCATTATGATAGTTGCGCTGTGTTAATTGTCTGAACACCTACCTAGCACTTTTAGAACAGACGTACCAGAAGACGGTGAGTGTTGCAACTTGCAACCACAGTGGGAAAACTGAAACGACCCTGTTTTACTCCGAATGCACGAGAAATACTGCTGTAGTCTTTGATACCGAGCTTTTTCCAGAGAATGTTCGCTCTTTTACAAGTTTCTGAACACCTTAGGTCTAATGGCAGTGTACGGACGGGCAAAAGGAAACGAAGAAAACGCGTCACAGAAGAAGCTAATGAAATGGCTACCCTAGGAGCTGTTCACCAGCATTCGCCAATTACACCGCTATTATAGTACGTCTATAGGTAGTATTACCATAATATTGTTTCGTTAAAAGTTTCATACATACCACAGCCTCAAGTAATTCATGGCGACGTTTTCTACATTTGTTATTTTCCTATGAGTCTACATTCACAAATCATGCTAGATTCAACTATTTTAACATGCATTACTCTAGTGTAGGCAATTCCAATTGATCGAATCAAAGCAACCATCGAAGACTTTGGTCGGTTAACCTTTGTTGTGAGAGCATGGCAAACAATTTAGAGGTAACAGACTAAACCCTAATACTTGATGGGCGATTTTCCAAAAACTTTACTGTTTATGTAATAATATCTGTTGACCTACGTGTCGTACGGTGACATGGTTTCGAAAGTACGGCTGAATGTTAATTGTTAAATGATAAATGTTATACCAAAGTAGCATTAGCCGCATATATACGTGGGAGAATAAACAATGTAGATACCAGTAACGGGGGAAAGTAATACAGTAGAAGAAGAATGGGTAGCTCTGAGAGATAGGGCAGTGAAGGCAGCAGAGGATCATATAGGCAGAAGGGCAAGGCCTAATAGAAATCCCTGGATAACACAGTATATAATGAATTGATGAGAGGAGAAAATAAAACAATTCAGCAAGTGAAGCAGGAAAAAGGGAGTACAGACGCCTGAAAAATGAGATTGACAGGAAGTGCAAATTGCTACATTTCGAGTAGCTTATGGCATGTACGATAATTAAGTTACTGACTACAAGTGTACATCGACGAATATTATTATTTTTACAAATATGTAATAATTTTAAGGGTAGTGGTTAGGCAGGAACCTGAATACAGCTTAAATTTTTGTGAGAGAATGTTAAGATTTTTACTAATATGTCATATTAAAGGATGTGGCTAGGCAGCAACCTAAGAGTACAGCTTCAATTGTTGTGAGCGACGAATATGTCACGATTTTAAAGGATGTGGTTAGACAGGAACCGAAGAGTACAGATTAAGTTGTTGCAAGCGTTTTAACAAATATGAACATAGAAAAAAAATTGTAATTCGTATAATTTAAGAGAGAGAGACACACATGTATTTCGATTTACATAACAACAAAGTGTTACATCTGAAGAGAAAGATAGTGCATGTGGAGGAACATAGTTTTGTGGTGTGCGATCTTCTACATTCAAACGCTGTGATTCATTTCGAAAATAAAATCATTCAAAAGTGATGATAACACATTCATTTTCACATCTTGTAAACATTGTGTGTCGCTATTCATTCCAGCATCCACAGCGACTGTTGCCAACACTGCCACTTCACGACACGTAAATACACAAGGCCATGCCGCTGATCGAGACTTTTCTTGCGGCTGCTTCATCTCCGTGGATGGTCGCCTCGCTTAGTTTTCCTGGGCGCGACGGCTAGGGGAGGGGCTGGTACCTCTGTACGGCGACGGTGAACGGTAGCGGCGCGTCGGGGAGCGACCTCGTCCAGGGTACGACGATGGGCTTCTTTCCAGAGGTCGACTGAACTCATCAGCACGTGACTGCCTGGGATGGAACTACTCTGATGGCTGACCTCTTGCAGCAAAATAATCGTTGAATACTCGCCTTCTCTCTCTGCAGTAGCGTACGACATGTCCAGGGCGCCCACAGTGGAAACACAGTAGCGTATCGTCTTCTGTCCTCCAGACGTCTGTTCTTCTGTGGGGCGTCATTGTTGCTGGAAGAGGTGATTGTGGTCGCCTCGGTCGGTTCATAGGCTGCCGTTTCGCGGCTGCAGCGTAAGTCATAGCAGGGCGACGCCATTCTTCACCTCCAGTGCGATTGGTGGGGCAGAGAGGAGCTAATGTCTGATATACCTCTTCCTCAGCGGCGACGGTTCCTTCGTGAATTACAGGGCTTACATCCATGGCCATAATCTGATGCTCGCTCGGTCTAATAGTCCCGGCTTCCATGCACTGTTGTAATTCTTCTCTCACGATTTGTCGTATGAGAGAAGCGAAATCATGCTGGTCTTCCACAACGGCCATACTTCTTGCGTCCAACCCTCCTTTGTTGCATCTCTTCAATACGCTGCCTCCACTTGATGAGCTCTTCCATAGTAGCGACGTCTTTGATCAGAAGAGCTTGTTACATGTCTTCTGCAATACCCTTCATCAGGTGCGTTATTTTGTTGGTCTCAGTCATATTCGGACTGACTATGTTACACAGGGCCAAAACATTCCGTATGTACGACTGTGTCGGCTCACCATGTCGTTGGGCCCGATTCTTCAGTTGTTCTTCCGCTCTCAAACCATTGCTGGGCTGTTCCGTGCGAGTAGAAATAAACGTTGGCCAAGCACATTGTATGATCCCACCTGTTGTACTTGGCGACACGGTCGAACCCTTTTAGCGATTTGTTGCGGTCCTGTCCAGCGGGTGTCTGATGTGCAGCTGCCTTAGCGCTGGTTTCGGGTCCATGGTTCTTCTGATGATACGGAATTTCGGAAGGATGTACTCGGTATATCCCTTGTATTCCGCTTCTAGTCAGTGTAAACGACGGCTTTTATGTAGCCTAATCGGAGCCACGGTGATGCAGCTGTTGCAGAGGTTACACGGCGCTTCCACCAAACAATGTCGCGTTGAAATGCAAGCAGGCCTGATTTCGAAGGCAGGGTTGTAAACTGAACACAGCAGGTTTATTGCGAACTGAAAGTATACGCAGCACTGACTGCCTCTCGGGCAGAGTGCTCTGCTATTTATACACAGACAGAATGTACCAGAAACGATAGCAAAACTTTAACAGTAGTTATTGAAGTCTGGTGGAAGCTGACCTAGGGGGAGAACAGTTTGGATAGAAGAAACGTAGCCACACGGAAGGCAAACGTCATCTTACGTCTTATCTTAGAGCATGAACTATGGAATGGCAAACTTACAGGGCAGTGGTAAAGAACTGATGATTATTTACAACTTCTACAAATTTCAGTCAGTAGTAATTATAGTTGAGGGGGATGAAAGGGAATTTATTGATTGGAAAGCGAGTAAGCAGGCTTGTACCATTTTCACGATGCACTTCATATTGTACAATGAGCAAGCCGTAAA
Organism: Locusta migratoria; assembly: GCA_026315105.1. Classification (NCBI taxonomy): domain Eukaryota; kingdom Metazoa; phylum Arthropoda; class Insecta; order Orthoptera; family Acrididae; genus Locusta; species Locusta migratoria. The sequence goes on along the minus strand of CM048746.1, from coordinate 337,637,137 downwards.
GGAAAGCAAGAAGACATTCGAAGTAGGAATGATAGGTTAGGTTGAAGAAATAAATACCTGAGTTTCGTTGATTATTACTGTCAGATACAGCAAAGAACCTGGAGGAGCAATTGAAGAGATTGGACAGTGTCTTCAAAAGATCGTATAATATGTAAGTAAGTAAAGCAGTCAACAATCCGAAGATTGGTTTGAACACCACAGTGCTTTACTAGGCATGGTCCTGTTTGGAGGTGGTATGCCGTTGCCTTCCTCCGACCTTCGAACTGACTTACCCAGCCAGTTATAGGAGGACCTACAGTTTAACGTGGGTTCCGAACCACGGTACTACTCGGTATTTTTCACATGAGCAGTACTGCCAGAGGTGAAAGAAGTGGAAAGTGACAGATAAAAATCCTAGGACCCGCGACCTTTGGATTTGTAGTCTGGCACTCTACCACTGAGCAACCGAGGCGCACCGTATAATAAATTTTTTTCACAATAGCCAGATTTCCTTAGACTACATTCAGTTGAACTTGTTATGCTATTAATAATGTTCGTATAATATGAACATTATGAATAGCATAACAAGTTCAATTGAATGTAGTCTAAGGAAATCTGGCTATTGTGAAAAAATTAGATTAGGAAACGTAACAATACAGGTGGTAGATGGATTTTGTTACTGGGGTAGTAAAATAACGTACGATGTTAGCAGCACGGATGATATAAAATGCATAAAGGCAATGGAAAGAAAAGCTTTTAAAATGTTGTGTGAAGAAGCCTTGTCAGAACGCATTAGTGTTGTGTTTTGCATGGCACGGTAGCGAAACGTGACATGGTTTTGGATGGTGGATTATGTAACTCATAAGGAGTTACTTAAGAGAACTGTGGGGAAAAGCAAGTTGTGGCATACCTTGACATAATGAAGGCAACAATTGGTAGGACACATTCTTAGACATCAAGAAATCGCGAATTCAGAATAGGAGGGAAGTGTGTGTGGTAAAAGTCGCAGAAGGAGATCGAGAGACGAGTACTAAACAGGTTCAAGTACATGTATGTTGCTGTCTTCTTGAGAAGATGAAGAACCTCGTTCAGGATACTGTAAGGTGGAGAGCTGCATCAAACCATTCGCAGGACTGAAGAACACAACAACAAAAATACGACTGCTTGTCGCGAAATTCCTTTGGTTAGTAAGAAAGAAAACAATCTACTTCACAAAAACCAATAAAACACACACTTATCGAGCTTGGTCCCAGAAGTTTTGCAGGCAATTATAAGTGTGGTATACGTATACGTGTTCCCTCGTCATTGAATGTTGCCTCCTATCTTGACAACCATGTGGTGACGTCTTTTTATCCCTCTTCATCGCTACCTAAGCGCTTCTCATCAAGGAACGATTTCAGATGCCGAAAGAGATGACAGTCATAAGCGAGGTGGAAAATAAGCGGACCAAAAACGTCCCAATCATAGCTCTTATTGAGTTGTTTTGTCACAATCGTTGTGTACGGTCAAGAGCTATCGTGAATGGAAACCACAGACCATTGCAAGGCGCTTTTTCGATATTAGGCGGCGCATTATCTTAAGCGTCTAGAAATAAACATCTTTATCGATTGTTGCACCTCGTGGTGAAAATGTTATACGGTTAAATGGCTTATCTGGCCGTAAAAACTGTTACAATGAATTTTTTGAAGAATTGCTTAGTTTTAATCTTTAATGGGGACTAAGTGTACATCGGTTCTCTCAATTGCCGCTTTTTTCAGGCGTGTGTAAGTAACCCAACACATCCAAAGTGTCTATCTGGGATGAAAATGTCTTGTCGTCGTCAATGTAACATGTCAAAAATTGAAGTGCGCTCTCCATCCGTTTAACATTACTATCTCCTAAATTAATGTTAATTATCGTCTTGGATGTTGCAGAGAAGTTCATTAGTCGTAAATGTAGGTTTTCCTTAATAATTTATTTGACTGCAGTAACGCAGCAAATGAACGTCCAAATCGCCATGCACTTTATCACGTTAAATCGTCGGAAACATCTTCCCACCAATCAAGCACTCGCTGCATTATCTCCGTTAACCCCGCAGTTTTGTTGATGGATGTCGTTGGTTTAACGTTATTAGCATTCAGAAAACGAATCACAGCTCTCAATCCATACGCGACGGAATTTCCGATGAACGTTGTCACTATAAACAATCACTTCCAACAACACACAGCACCGAGCGATCTAAGAAAGGAGTCATGCAGCGTAGAAAAATCGAAACTGAATATACTTTACTAAATACCATCATCCATATTTATCACAGAAACAGGAATCATTATTAGGACACAAATCAAAAATTACTGGACTGATTTACTTTATAACTTTATCGAATATATCGAGTAACGTACAGTCGGCCGTTAGCTATATGTACTGTCCAATGATAAAATGTTTTTTAATATAAGGGGGTAAACTACTTTGGCCATCAGTCCCCATGTTTACAAATTACTTAAACTAACATACGCTATGGACAACGCACACATCCATGACCGAGGAGGACTCGAAACTCCGACGGCGAGCAGCGGCACGCTCCGCAGGAAGACGCCTTGGATCGCTCGACCACTCCACCGCGGCGTTATGTACTTTTAAACAACAATGTACATCGGTTTACTAGAAGGTAAATGTGTTGTTATGTCAAAAAATCCTATTTCTTCCCACCATTATAGTTTCAGCTCTGATAGCGGTGTATGTAAACCATTACACAAATTTTGAATAACATAATTTTGGATGTTGGGCTGTGATTTGAACAGAAAAATCTGTGAAGCAAACGAAATTCCGTCCTGCCGACTTCTTCAGTATAGTGAGTTGTCGAAACCTCGGCAATTCATTTGGTATTGTGTTTTATGACGACGTGGCACAATATTTTTTTAATGACACAGGCCATGGAAGACTTTTGAATTTACATTAAAGAAACTGTTTCTCTTGTAGGTATTATTTCGCCTGATACACAAAAATTGTGTACACAATAAAGTGCTGTTCAATTTTTTTCTTTGCGCCGGTTTGATTGAAAACAGTAGGTTTCTATTTATAGCTTATCGGTTTCTGATTAAAATACTACTACGGGACTCGGAATCGTTGGAAACTTTGTTATCCTGCCCTCTCGTATTTTAAACTTATGTGAAATACGTTTACTGCAATTTAAGCTGCAATACCGACAGATAGTTTATATACCCATTTATTTTAAGCGACTTCAGTTACCAGTGAAGGTATAATCTGCAATAATAATAAATAAAGCTTAAATTTAGAAATATGGGTAAGAGGACGGCCAGAGAGCGAGAGATGAACACAGAGACAGGGCTGGGGGAGAGGCACAGAGAAGAGGAGGGGAGGGGGAGGGAGTGATGGACAGAGGGAGAAGCTAAAACACTACCATTATCGCTAATCGATTAATGCTTTCGACTCATTTATCTGCAGTTCTACACAAAAGTGAAGTGGAATGATGTTCCCTGTGAGATAAAATGAGAGCTGTTAACATCACTAATTAATATATGTTTTAGCCATTGCAACAACTGTGTTTAGTAGGTTGAAAAAGTAAATAGCCACTAGTTGGAAGGTTGCAGGTTTATTTACAACCGGTTTCGACTAATTATTGCCCTTCTTGACGGAAACAGTTAAGAGTAATATACAAATAAAAATATTCCATCTTATTTGCAGTAGAATCACAGGATGAAAGGGGCAAGAAGTACTCTGTATATAAAGCTTTCTGGAAAAGTGAGAACCTTGTACAGTTCTTTATTTTATTAGCGTATTAATATTTTACATTTTGTCACTTTTCGAGAAAGATTTATATACAGTGTACTACATGCCCGTTTAATTCTGTGATTCTTTTGCGAATTTTATGTAATATTTGTATATTATTCTTAACTCTTTCCTCCACAGACCTGAAGGAGGGCAATAATTGCTCGAAACCGATTCTAAATAAACCTGCAACCTTGCAACTGTTCGCTGTTTACTTTTCGAACCTATCACGAATGACGATCTCGTTAAACATTTGCATGTCTTTGCCATCAACAGTTGACTTTACATTGATTTATAGTTATGTGCTAAACAAGTGATTCTAAAGTAAAGATCTGTGTAAAAGAGAGACCTAAATCTCGGTCTGTTAATTACGAGAACAGTTTTCTAACTTCTTGGTAGTAATTCAGTTTCTATGACAAAAACTGTCTTTCTAAAAATTGTGGAAGAACTTCGTCTTTAAAATTGTAGCACATGGATATATACACATCATTTACGGTGTAAGAGAGCAGCAAAGAGACAACGGTGTTGTGAATCAGTGAATGACGAGGAAAAAGGGCGATTGAAGGAAATTGTAGCAGCGCAAGCAGAAGAGAGATGTAATGGAAAAATATATTTCTATAAATTTAACTTCTATAAAATTAGTTTTTCACTAATGATTAAAAATTAAATCAGATATATTATTGCACACCTTTTTTCAAGATTAAAATACCTGGACAGTTATATGTCCTAATTGTTTTTTTTCTGGACATCAGGCATATATGAACTCACATACAACTTCTGTCAATCAGTATACATTGGACAAACTTGTAGGAATTTCAAAACCAGATATTCAGAACACCTCATAGCACTAAAAAGTCACAGTTCCCATAACACATTTGCAGACTACCTAGTAGCCCAAAACCAGCACCCCACTAAAATAGAAACAGACATAAAGTTATTAAAATCAAGTCACAACCTATATCAGAAACTCACAATAGAAAGAAACAAACTTTCACATACAAAATGCAATAGCAGAAGGACAGTCAATCATGAATGAGTGACCACAGTATGGAAAACTACATTATTTAACCCATTAAATGAGCTATACAGAAAGGATAACACAGACAGTTAAACGTACATGCACACGCACGCACGCACACACACACACACACACAGGCCCAGAGAGAAAATAAACGAAATTAAAATCCACCGGCATTCCACTGGACAACAAGCGAAGGCCGACTACTAGTTACGTATACTAACGAAGTGCACACTGTGGAATTGCTGAAGTGGGAAGTGATCGTGAACGGAAAAAGCACGTAAAATACTTAACTACGTGTGTGGTGTCAACAAAATGTGGAGGGTCAAGTGTACACAAAAAGAAATCGTACGTAAGAGACAATAAGGTGAGGATAAAAATAACTCCACTTACCAAATTTGTTTTCACAGTAGACGTAGCATTTTAAAATCAACACAAGATTCGTACACATTATTTGATAGCAGATGATAACGCTACCAGTTTGTAATTATTTAGAAAGGGTCGTACATGACCATATTGTGTAAAAATAAAGTAAAAACGAAAATCAGACTTACGACTGTTTAGGCCTAAATTTACACATAGTATATTACTGAAATCAATGTATTTTGTTTCTTACAGCAATAAATAAGTTACATGATGGTACAGAGGTGCTGAAACATGTTTAGATGTAAAATAAAAATGTGTATTTGGGTATCAGGCGGACCTCGTAACTAGAAATTAATGTATTTCATTTGATAAAAAAAATACCTTTAAGAAAATGTATTCTCACCATAGCTGTTGCGCCTTGTTTTCATGGAGTTATAACATCTAACGTGAACGCATATTGCGGCATTGTATAAGCTGTATTTCATCAATATTCGGATATGTTGTAATGGTATGAGAACAAGGAGGGAGAACTTTTGTCATTAGTAGCATATACTTTAAAGTCACATAATTGTACTTGGAGGATTGAGAAGGCTCCTTCACTGATTGTGGGACTAGGGGGTCAAGATCGACTCAGGTTTACAGGCATAAATGAGACAGCAGTCAAATCACATTGGCTTTTGTTGAATGCAAGACACAAAATGGGCGCCTCTGGTGCGTGGTGGCAAGGTTCCTCGCACTGTGACGCGCTGCTGACTGTACGGGACCCTAGACTGCTACCAGCTCTGTTAGCTGCGACTGTGAGGTCGTGCATTGGCCGGCTATGTCCTAGTCGGAACGGGTGTGCACCACAATCCGTGCAGACACAAGGCACGAAGAAGTCGATGGTAAGGCCTCCATCTTCGTCCATACCGCGTCCATAAGTAAATACTTGGGCGCCAACTCGTTTCCTTCCCACACTTCTCCTTGGTCAGCAGATGGTGTGGTACATACAACCAGGATGACCGATTCCTAGAGCCAGTTCGGCTTAATGTAGGGATTGTAGAGGTGCCCGAAGGTTGCTGACAATGGCTGTCAGGGCCATACGTTGCCGGCACCAACCCAGACTCAAACTACCCTGCTCGGTACTCAAACAGCTGTCGTATCCGGAACTGGTATCAAACTGTTGAACTCAGACTTTCCCCCAGTATTAATCTGTAAGGGCTGCCCCTGTTCGAAGTTCGTTCATGGGTAGACAACCTCTCGAAACCGCAGTACATTGCTCAAGGTGGGCTGGTTGCGCGCGCGGTAGCTCCCCGTCAAAGGTTCGAGTTCTCCCTCGGCCATGGAAATGTGTGTGTTGTTCTTAGCATTCGTTAGTTTAGGTAGTTTATGATTCAATGGAACGATGACCAACGCAATTTTGACCTATAGCATTATCAACTTTTCAACATTTGCCGGATTGTCACTCCTGGGTCACGCTCCAGCACGCAGCTGTAAGAAACGTTATGTTGCGTCTTCAGCCACGCCGCATCTCAACCATGCCGGTTGCCCTTGGTTATAGCTCCCTAGTGTTTGGTAGCGTTGGTAGGGTCCCTTCCTACATCCGAGACGAAGCACTAAGCACACTTTGAAATTAGTAATATAGTGAATGTCACATTCAGTTCCACTTACTACTTTACTTGTAACCCGTGTATTACTTATTCAGGCATTAGCACGCTATCGATATTTAAACAGTTTCACTTCCCTCATCTTCCACTAACCCTATACAAATTATACAAATTAACGACTGAAAACTACACATTGTAAAATTAATACTAAGCCTAACAGAGTTGTCCTTAAAAATGAGTACAAGACAACGAATGAATTAAAGCGACGATATCATTGAATTACAAGTCTACTGTAGGGTTTGTACAATACTAACAATTGGAACAATCAACTTGTGTATTAAGTAAATAGGGATTTGATGCAGCGATAAATTATTATCTTCCCTTTTACTCCACTCACAAGGAAGAAAAACCGTACAAAGAAGGAGTAGGAGCAAGACGGTTCCTGAGATACGTGCTCTTAGTGTTAAAATCTAGTCCTCTGTTCCTGTTACAGCTGTATCACATGTTGTATCGCGTAGTTGGAGTCAGGTTTGGTTTGTTTGACATTAAGAAAGAGATCTAAAAAGTCAGACGTGACAAGTGAATTATTAAGATACGACAGCTTTTCAGTTGCAGTGTTGGCATATAAGCTTCCAACCAGTACGTCAGAGTATATAATACGTTAATCGTATTGTAACTGGTTATGGTCACTAGTGCGTGAGAATTTGCTACAATAATTGAACAAAAGTATCATGAACTATCAATCCGCATTCACGAAGCTATACATGTTGTATTTCGGAAGCAACCCCATCATTAACCAGCGAGGACAAAAAAATATTTTGTTGTTCTACTGCATATAACCAATGTCTCTCTAACTGTTCAAAAACGTATGCTGTACAGAGTAATAATTCTCATGGACAAATGGAAGTCTAACTCTGTACAAAATATAACAGAAATTCAGAGTTCTTACTGTTCAAGCAGATCGTACAGGATGGGCAAATATCCGATTACGTAACTCGACAGTTACCCTGGATTTCGCTACTTTGGTGATCAAGATACCTGCTGCCTTTTAAGCTGCGTAAGAGTACGCCTGTCCCACTTTACTAGGGATGGGTGGACGGAATACTCGCCATAGATAGCGACAGGGAAGGAAACATGCACATGCAATTTAGAGTTACCTGTGCTTATACGATATCGCTAGCTAGGTGATAATATTGCGGTAAGAGGGCTTTATGTAGAGGAAATATTAATTATACCGTTTGCGGTAACTGCTGTTGAACAATGAGCAGTATCATAAACGTGGATGGCGGTAACAATTCAATTGACAAGTGTCCGTGTACCGCGTCGTGAATGGCTTCCTGCAATTCCTCTGTGGCTAATCGCGCATCGCCCATCTGGTCAGGAAGTAATCGGAGAGACCTTCCTAATGCCAGATCCGTATCAACCGAATCGAAACGCGGTTTTAGTACCCATACGTAAGCGTTTACTGTGGTGGTACTTGCGAAGAGGTATTTATATAACTCTTGCATAACATTTCTAATGGCTCTAGTGTTATTAAGGATTGTTTTCTCTTGTCCCTCTATTCGGGTCATTTACCACGCCACAGAGGCTATAGTTGGCTCTATCGTATTTCCTACCTGTAGAGTTTAGCTGCGTAATGTCATAAGTATCTGCCGTGAAAAATACTGTCTTCAAAAGTTTACCTCACCGTCTAACCAACCAGCTTTTGTACTTATAATGGTCTGTGGAACTACTTCGTGTAATGACGCATCCTATCTCATAATAGATGTTTTCAGTATTGTGATGTTTTATTTGTGTCTGATTGGTGAAATAAGCTGTTATGCTAACAATGGAAACTCCCCTAGTACACTGCCAGATTAACTGGAATGCCTGCTCAATGGATATCTCGTCAAATACTGAATAGAGACCAAGCACGATAACTGTATGAACTATTTAAAAAAAAAAGCAAAATAAAAACAGGACACTCCAAGTGTAAGATACGTCAGTTTATCGAAGCACTTGCACCAAACGTGTTGTGTATTTGTGCTGATGGTGTTTGACTACAAACAGAAAATCCTGGCTTCAAATTCCATTCCTGAACACAATTCACATTTCGTTTTTGTCACTACGTTATGAACGGTTAGTAATGTCATTGTCGTCTCTGTTCTCTTTTTGGAGCCCTGGATATTTTCATACTATGGATTTTTTACATTATATGAGCCATGTTGTAAGGACATATTACTCCCGCAAGCAAATGTGACGAATAGTGAGTGTACTTGAAATGCTGCATACACTGCTCACATATAAGCGGCTGCGAACTATGTCGCAATAAAGGCTCATCACGAAATCGAAATATTTAAACATTTCGACCGTTTCAAGGTGTTGAAATGAATTCAACGACAAAGTTGAAAATTTGAGCAGGACCGGGATTCAAACTCGGATTTTCCGCTTGGACCAGCGATCGCCTTAACCAATTAGTCTATCCAGGCACGCTTCCTTGCCAACATAAATTCCCAACTTTCAGCTGCCTGTCTATTGATACATCTTGCTCGGAGCCTATCCTGGATTCCCGTGAGGGATTGATCGTTTTAATGCGTCCGCATTGAGATTGTCATTGCCTGTTTAGGGCATATTTATAATTATTGATATGGTGTCTGTTGTTTTGGACATGTGCGAAAGGAACAGACACATATCAACAAAGATACTTATCAATAAAAGCTCATCACATTTTAATCGAAATGTCACGTACTAGGAAAATAGATGATATCGAATACCAATCTAAAAGTTGTTCGGACCCCACTGGGAGCTGTAGTTTAGTCAGCACGCCGCAGTGTGGCGACGATAAAAAATGTTCAAATGTTTGTAGAGTCTATGGGACTTAACTACGGGGTCATCAGCCCCTAAACTTACAAACTACTTATGAACTAGCTACAACTGAGGACGGCATAAATATCCATGCCCGAGGGGGGATTCGAACCCCCCGACCGTAGTGGACGTGCAGACCCTGACTGAAGCGCCTCAGTCCCCCCCCCCCTTTTTTTTTTTTTTTTTGGCCCTATGGGTAGTTCTGTTCGTTGCGGACGTTGCTCGTGTTTGTTCGTTCTTGTTCGGTGTAGTCTTGGCTCAGCTTTTTTATTACAGAGGGCGTTGAGCCCCCTGACCGGGCGCGCTGAGCCACGGCGCCCGGCGTCCCCTCGGCCACCGCGGCCGGCTGGCGACGATATGCGTAAACAAACATTCTATCACACGATATCAGCTGACTACAATGCATGACGGAGAGAGGATTCTGCTGACGTTATAGCACAAGATAGACACAAGACTGGTTACATCGAGTAGACTAATCTGTGAACACAAGGACTGTTCACAATTTTGTGAAAAAAAAAAAAAAATTGCGCGTGGGCAGCACTGAAACAGGGACTTTTATCTTCACCGTTTACTACCATAAGCACGGGGCAATAACTATCTTGCTGTAAGCGTTTCCGTCTATTTGTATATGTTGTACTAGGGATGTTACTTTTTCTATTTTGCTTGCATTTCACAGTTCTACACACTTTCTTCCTCTTTCCAGTATTTAGACTGTAACCAGCTACTGAGAGCCTTTCAAATAAACCACACTACCAGTAATCTGAGGGGATGTGACAGGTAGTTTCCCTTGTAAGTACTAATGCTACCCCGCATCATTCTATTTTGGTAGTTGGAATTACCTGGATCAGTAATAATAATGTTAGTTACGTAATTTATGACGTACGAACAAAAAAGATAAATTAAAAAAATTCCTTGATCTACTACATAATCTACACTATGCGGACATTCTCTGTTGTCTTCCCTTATCGCTAGTGCTATGAGATTTATCCTCGTTGTAGCAAATTTTAAGGATATGTACGCGCGTCCTTGTTGTTATGATTACATCTTTGTTCTCGTTTCCGTTGACCTTCCCCTTCGAGCCAACGGGTATTATTTGCGGTAGCATCACAACAGTCTAGCCCACAACTGGTCTCAAACTCTTGGCATGAACAATCGTTGTTGAAGTGAGTAACTGGAGTTTTACATTCGATGGCGATGTGACTGTCACAAACTGGTAGGAGCCTTCATAGTTCGAAACGAACTACTTCGTTTTACTATCCGAATTTCGGATATTTTGCGTTTATATTCCCTGGTTTTTCTTGACGATCTAATGCACTGGAACTATCGCTTTGAATTTTCACCCAAAACATCTTTCAACAATTTAGCAAACTCCTTTATCATGTTTCAGGTCTTTCTACTTAAACATATTAAATACGATGGTATATTCCTTTGGAAAACCACTTCGCAGTGTAATAGGTCTGTTTCTTTGCCCAGCTTTGCATTCCAACTTGATTCGAACATCGGAAGGTACATTTCCAAATAGTTATGCAGTTCCTTGATGCAATAACTTTGCTTATACCAATAGTTCGGTGCTTTCTCCGTCTGCCCAGAAGCTTGTGGGTTTAATGGTATCGTGTGAAATTTCCATACTTTAGCAATTGACAAAGCTGTTTTATTACTTCCGAAAGGATATTCGATCCTTTGTCAGTAATAATGGCTTCTGGTATGACAAATTTAAGTAAACAATTGTTGGGCATCGTCTGAGAAACTCTACTACATTGCTTGGACTTAGCATGGCTAAATAACTCGAAAAATTGTCAATGCTCCATAACAAACATCTATTTTCGACAGGTGTTTAGTGAAATGGGCTATGCATTTTAAAATGGATTGAGGCTTCTGGAAGCCTTTTCAAAGGTATTCTTTGTTTTCAAATATTTAATCTTTGTGGACTCTAATCAGTCCCGCACAGACTGGGCTTCGTCTTGCTTCCTCGTATGCCAACGTGTCCTGACAGTACATGATCATGTGCCTCTCGCATAACCTTCTGGCTGAAATATGTGGGATCTACCGTCCTGGGCTCGAGTCCCTTTTTGGGACTTGAAACTTCGTTCTCCAAACAAAAGTATTTTTGCAAGCTGAATTTTCTACAGTCTGCATACACATCTTATACTTTCGCCATTCCTTCGCGTTTTCACATATTACTTCAATTAATGCTATCTTTCTACTGATAGAGTCAGTATTAGTATGTTTCTTTTCCTGGCTTGTAAATCACTTCAAAGTCCATTTCCAGTAAGCACAACGACCAGTGGGTTAGACGTATAGAAGGATTCTGGAATCCGAGAAACCATTTCAATGCAGTGTGATGCAAACAACTTTGAATTTTCTACTATACAATTAACACTTTAAATATTTACTACTATATATCACACCAAATAACTAGTTTTACATCGTCGATTAGTAGCTTTCTGCTGTTGTCGAACGGCTTGTGGCGTAATATGTTTGGTATACTGCCACCTCATTACTCTAAGACAATACAATACAGGTAGAATAGCCGCTGATCTCACAAGATAAAGTAAACTCCTTACTGTAATCTGGATAATCGAGAACTGTGCTCGTTAAAAGTTTTTGTGTTTGAATGTACGAAAAGCCAACTCCTATTCGTTTGTCCATTGAAATTTGGTTCATTCTCTAATAACTGGGGTAAGGGTTGAATTCTTTCAGCAAAATCTGTAATGTATTTTTTATAGTAACTTGCGAGACAAATGAATGACGATACTTTTTGACACAATGTTCCGTTGGAGGAAAATCTTTCACTAAGGATACCAGTGTTGGTTATGCTCTGATTCCATCTTCAACTAGTAACATGGACTAAACCAAAATTATATTTTTTTCTAAATTTTATATCACTCTAGCATCCCTAAGTGTTTGGAATACTCTACATAAACGAGTTGCACGTATCTTTCAAGAACATTATTATATAGTCAAGATACACGCACCATTCTCGCATCTTTAACCTTCACAGAACACAGTCATGTAAAGTCTGAAATGCTTCAGGAGTATTCTTTAACCAAAAATGCATCGTTTTACATGCCTATGTCTATCAATGGTGAAGAAAGCAATTTTTGTGTCTATCCTCTGCTGCTACTTCTAACTAGTAGTACCCACGTCTGAAGTCGTTTGTGGAAAAAAATTACAATTGCTGAAATTATAATACGTGATATTTGGTGGTTTGTGTAAATCTGGTCTAGCGGAAGGAGCCGAACGATCTGGAGCGCCACGTTGCGGATCGCGCGGACTCCGGCGTCGGAGGTTCGAATCCTCCCTCGGGCACGGTTGTTTGTGCAGTCTTTAGTACAAGTTAGTTCATAAGTAGTTTGTAAGTTTAGGGACTGATGACCCCGCAGTTAAGTCACATAAGATTGACAAACATTTGAACATTTCTATACATTTCAAACACTCTTTTTAAATGACTATAATCACCACAGAGACTATATCGTTTCATGTCATGGGCAAATTTTTAGATACCTTGTTATAATAATGGTTGCACTTTTCGGTGAACCGGAGTATTTTATGATATCACCCAGTAACTGTTGCAAATGGTGTGCAACTCCATACTTCTTTTTAGTAGACCAGACGGTTATTGTCTTTTGGGTGTCTCTGTTGCATAATCTTTGTTGTTGCTAATGGTCCATACGAGTTAAATATACCGTGAAATTCGTCCTGTACAGAATTTACTTCCTCTCAGTCGGTTACTTTCAAGTGCGAAATCATTTTAAGCAGTGCAGGTGGCTGGATCCCTACCATTAATCCTAGCTGACCAATCGAAATCTTTCTCTTCAAAGACACTTATGTTTGACAACAACATTCCGTTTAATAATTACTTATCTTCCGTCCTAAAATTATCGTTGCGTACCAGTACTGTTTTTGTACAACCAATATCTTCCATGTCTGCGCCATATCTAAGTCCTCATTTGATTCTATTGTTTCCACTATACACTATGCGTCTGTCGGTAAGTTGGTACTGTTGTCTATCCAAAGCAACTTCCCCATACCCAGCGATACTCTGTCACACGAATCTAGCTTTAAGAACATTGTTTGCAGTTTAACTGATTTATTCCTCCACATAGGGATATTTTACAACGGTATTTTCCTTGCATCTGTTTCACCCAGTGCTTCCCACTGTTCCACTAAGTCCTTCATTTTGCTTAGGTTGAATTGTATCATTCCCATCGTTAACATTTGTCACAGTCTCCATCACTTTATGAAATCATACATTGTTTATAAATAAGAACTAATATATTTAGTGCTTATACGTTGGCCTCAGTATCAGCAAAATAAATTTGTCTTTGGCGTCTATGATACGTAGCAATCTTATCCATACCATCTTCTCATAAAGTATTATTAGTGACCCAGTTGGTGGATGCTGGGGTCTCATTGCGTTTAACGCGTTTCAATTTTAAAATCAGTCTTAGCCCTGAATTATTTACTCATGTGTGGTATCTTATGGCAACTAAAACACTGCGGTTGCCTATAATTTTTTGTAGTGTGGCCTTGGCGGTCACGCCTAAAATAACACAGCCCTTTAGAAACAATATTATGCCGTTCTTTACACTATAAAGTTATGTTTATTTCCTCGAAGGCACTGGAGATAGTGACTACCTCAGTCAATGTTTTCAGGAATTCGGATGCTGCTGTAAGTAATCCACGCAGAAAGAATCTAATGCACTATTACCATTCTCCTGCCAAATTACTTTGTTAGCCTATCCATTTCTAGGCGACTGTTTATGCACTGTTATCATTTTTTTTTTTTTTAATTCTACGCACAAAACGATCGGCCGTTTCATTGTGACACTGTATTCAATTTCTTCCTGTGGAATTCATGACTATTTTGCTTCTGAAAACATTAATTAAGCAAACCCCTCCTGAGGTCCTCACACGTTAGTGCATATAATAGCTCATCATTATACGTACAAGACAATGGAAAAGCCTCTCCGATCAATCGTAACTTCATTATCTACAAAAACTGCACCTCAACCCACAACCCTAATTTGGCTGCTGTTGACAAATCTTCAGAAAAGACCACAACATCGTCATCAATTTTGCTATTAAATGGAGTCGCAAGGGTTGCCGTGGAAGAATGAAGCACAGGAGGCGCCTAGCTTGTCTGTGGAATATTACTAAATTGTTGTAGTAATATATTATTACTGTTCACTAAATTCTGGGTAGTCTCCATTGTGGAAACCACTTACGGTAATGGACCCGACCTTTTACTGTCTTTCTTCTCAATTAAGATAATAAATTCGAACAAAGAATTTAAAAAAACGTTTCGATTAACACCTAGTGTAACAAAATTCAACAACCACTAACATACTATTGCAATTATAGAAATAATAATAAAAGGAAGTACTTTGAAACAATTTTGTATACTGTGGATTTAACACGTTTCCATGCACTAGTTAATAATGGTTCCAATTTCTTATATCCGTCATTCATATCTGCTAATTAAGTCGAGTTTTTCTGACACAAATATGTAATGGAGGAACTTTTGCCATTAGTATCAAATACTTTAATGTCACATCATAGTACTTGTACTATGGCGAAAGTACCTTCACCGGTTGTGATTCTTACGATTCGGACTCAGGTTCAGAGGCAGAAATGAGACAGCATTCGGATTAAATTGGCATTTTTGTATGGAGTAGTCTTGTGTAGTTCACGAACGAACTGGTTGGGAAGAGCGATCCCACAGGCGAACTACTGAAACGAGTTCGCAGATCCCTCGCCTCTTAGTTCGTCCGCTCCTTTTCCGAAGACTTACGGGGAATAGCGAGAGAACGCGAGAGCGCGCAGAATCGCGTGAAACCCTTCTGTCAGTTACCTTCATTTCGAGCTGAGATGCAGCTCAGCTGTAGTTTCATAGTTCACTGCCACAGGAAATCCATTATAAAAATAAAGTACTAGGAGTACTCTGTATGCAAAGTAGTTGAATACCATTGTATCACTCATTCGTGTAAGTAACTGGATTATTTGCCTAGGTATTTGATGTCAAATTGCCCAAAAATATGGGTAATAGCACACGCTTTGGCAACACTGATTTATTATATAAAAAAGCTGTCATAAAAAAGAGTTCTTTTAGCGGTAGCAAAAGCCAAAACGAGCGAACGAACTAGAAAGAGAGGGCGACTTAGTAGCAGCGGGCGAATTAGGAGCAGCGGGCGAATTAGGAGCAGCGGGCGAACTAGGAGCAGCGGGCGATTATGCCAAACGTTTCTCGCTTCATAGTTCGTTGGATTCTTTTCCGAAGACCGACGGGCAATAGCGAGAGGGCGCGTAGCAGAATTAAAAATCACGTGTTTGCCTTCTGCTGATAAGTCATTTCGAGATGAGCGATTGACTGCTAGATTACGTAGTTCAGTGCTACAAAATTTCTGTTTTGAAGTGTTCTGCACTCTGCAATATCTGACTAATAAATTCCATAATGCCAAGATATAGAGATAACTAAATTTAAACACAAGAAATTATCCACAACTGTTTCTTTTGGATAGCGTGATGTCTTTAGCGGCTCAAGCAGCTAGGTGGGAGAACTTCCCCCTTCCCCCTCCACCGGCACTCGCAGTCCACGCCGCTCAGCCGTCACTGGGAGCGGACGAACTAAAAGAGCGAACTAGTTCGCGACTCCCGAGCGCGAACTATCATGCGCAAGTCCATTATGGAGGATTAAGCACTTCTGGTTGGTGACGCAGTTGTGTACTGGCTGTTGGCAGCGATTGCAAAGCAGTGCAGTGATCGTCCGTTGCCAAGTCGGAACGGGCGTATACCACATCTCTCTCCACGAAAGAGGCATGATCCCCCCCCCCCCCTCCCTTCAGATAGATTTCTCGTAATACCGTGACTGCGTTCTGTTTTCATACCTGCTTGCGGCTGCTGTATTCTTGGCGATGGCGGGGAAAGATGTTTCAGGGATGGGGCTCGAACCTGCGACCTCGACTCTCGCCTTCTGTGTTTGGCTGACATTTGGCTGCATGCTCAAAGGAAATGCGTATGGCAAGGCTGCCTCCTTTCATACTTACCGCGCCAATGGGTAACTAGTGTGTTGCAATCCTCTGCTTTCCTTCAAGTACTACTTCCTGGCCTGGTACCTGGAATCCATTAGAGTGCTTCCTAGGGCCATCTTGGATAGAGATTGTAGAGGCGCCTCACGGTCGCTGACGACAGCTGTCACGACCGGACGCTGCACACACCTAGCAGTACTCGAACTGCCATACTCAGCACTCGAATAGGAGCCGTATCTGTAACTGATACAAAACTCCTAATTTCCCTCAGTATTTATCTAGAACGACTGCATCTGTCAGAGGTTCCTCCATAGATTGAGAACTTGTCGAAACCATGTCACATTACTCAAGCTGGCCTGATTGCTACTCCCTGTTCACGTGAACTATGCCAGTTGACTCTGTCTATAGCTCCCATGGGTATGCTATTGTCACTTGGTACTTGAAACAAAAATTTTCTTCGCATATTTCGATAGGTTATATTCGTGCTTGACTTCTTGGCAATGATAAACGAATTTATACACTGATGATCCATTGAGGGTTCTGTTTTAATTATCAGGTACTGAGTCATAATAAATTACGCGATTGCTGTACTTCCGTTGCGAAGCACATGTGTTTGGTTAAATTTTAATATGTCGTTGTTGAGCCCCCTTTACTCATTATAATGCCACGGTGGGGCAGTTATGGTACTTTTCCCATATAAAAGTACTCATGAGCTTTAAAAACAGTAGTTGCAAATAAACATACATATTTTCAACACGAAAGTGGTCTACTATGCTTACTTTCATTCAATTGTGTATGGCGATAATTGTTGAGCTTTATGAAATTAATAGGCTACGTAATAATAATAATAATAATAATAATATGGTTTTGTGGCGTTATCGTCATTATTGGGAAAGAGAAATGCTGAACTCTATTTAGAAAATTTATTTTCTTTGAAGTGGATCTGCCAAAGTTTATTATTACTATTATTATTATTACATCGGTATCTGTATACAGGAGCATACCAAATAATATAAAACTCACCACGAAAGTAATCTGACATTTTCTGTGCAGATGGATTATTCAAAAGTATGGTTGTGAAACAAGTAAGTACACGCCGTTTCAACGCAAGTATGATAACAGAAAATCGTAAAGTAGACCATGCCATGACAGTCTGAAGCCTAAGTGAAAGGAATCATAACGAAAAAAAAAAAAAAATAAATAAATAAATGTTGACGAAATTCCCGTAGCGTTCGCCTCTGTACCAATTCCTTGAGTCAAATAAAAATAAATAAAATAAAATAAATAAATAAAAATAAATAAAATAAAAATAAAACAAAAGAAAGTCGTAAAGTCGTTGTGCCCTCTATACTCGTTATCATGCCACGCAAGGACAGTAATGGTACTTTTCCCATATCAAAGTAATCATGAGCTTTAAAAGAGTACTTGCAAAGCAACATAAGCTTCCACAGTGTTATGTATAAGGTTTCCATTAAGTAAGTAGCTCCAAACGACGACGACATACAAACATTAAACCAAAAACACGAGCTTAGCAACGGAAGTTAAAAGTACGGCAACCGCATACTAACACTTTTATTATTCAGTACCTGGTTATTACATTTACTGCATACCCAATAACTTTCATAAAGTTATTTTTGTTGAATTATAATACAATAAATAAAATTACCAAATTATTTTTGTTTGTTACTCACATTGTTACCATTCAGTATGTAACTTGTTTACAATATTACACGTAGCGGAAACTCCTTGCGTAAATTCGACATACAGTCTCTGCAGCAGTTTTGTTGGGTTTTAATAGCTGCTTCCACTTTTGCACGGTAGAGTACAAATGGAAAATGTTTCTCTCACGTGCCAGACTAATTTCCTTTGTACTTGCAAATAGTGGAAAATACCCACACTGCAGGTCCCAGATGCGGCAAAGTCTAAGAAAACTTTTTGTAGAGGAGAACGAATATGTTGTTTCATTTCAGGGAGACGTAACTTTATGAAGCACACTCAGTTCCGTGAAATTGCTGTTGTAATAAAGATACTCCTCAGAGAAAAACAGAGCATCTACAATGTAGTGAAACACAATTTAGTTTTGTAATTACTTAGGCACAATCGTGATGTAAACATAGACGAGAAAAGCGTATTCTAACGATCGCGGATCTGTTTTATATGCTATACAGTTATTTTGATACACAATGGTGTGGGTAGAAGTTAAGCCTGACAAGCGGAATAAATTAATAATTGGTTCTTTCTACCGGCTCTATCATTCAGATGATTGTAATACAGAAATTTTCAAATAAAGCTTGGATCAGATTTCAAAATCGTTCCCCAGCAGACAAATTTAATTGATGGCGATTTTCATGTTCAAAACCGGAGGCAAGCATAAAACCTCATCCGATGTTGTGCTGAATGCATTCTCCAAAATAATCGAGAGAAATTACTTCATGAACCCACTAGAATAGTAAATGATTGTGAGAACATACTTGATCTCTTAGCAGCAAATAACCCTGCCTTAATAAAAAGCATCGAAAAATACATATCAATTAGCGAACACAGGATGGTCGTGGCGAGACTGAATAACGGACTTAACAAACTCACCAATATTAAAAGAAAAGTAAACATAACCAAAAAAGCAGATAAAAATTCGATTAACGCTTTGATGAATGAGAAACTCCAGTCAACGGAAACTAACAAATTGAGTGTAGATCTTATGTGGATTATATTTAAAGAAATAGAATGGAAAACCACTGGCAGATTTATAGCAAACAAATTAACAAACGAGAGTCTGACTCGCCGTGGTACACAAAACAGATTACATCACCCTTGTAACAACAAGGATAAAGGAATGACAAATTTCAGCGGACACCAAAATCCCCAAGAGAAGCAATCTTTTAAAGAAACTGGACATTTAGCTCGAAATTCACTGCGAGAAATATACAATAGTTACCACAACGTAACCCTGTCACGGAATTTGATAGGTAATCCTAAGAAATTCTGGCTGTATGTGAAGATTACGAGCGGCAAAACACAATCAATACCTTCACTACAGGATAGCAATAGTGATGCTTCTGATGACAGTTCTGCTAAAGCAGAATTGTTGAACGTAAATTTCCGAAATTCCTTCACCAAAGAAGATGAAACAAATAATCCGGAATTCGTATCAAGAACAGATTTTAGCATGCGTAATTTAGAAATAAGATATGCCTGGATTATTAAAGCAACCAAAATCACTTAACAAAAGTAAGTCTCCCGGTGCCAATTATGTAGCAAATAAGTTCCTTTGTAGAGCATGGTAATTCAATCATAGCTATCATATACAACTGCTCCCTCAGCGAAAGAACTGTACACGAAATCTGGAAAGTTGCACAGTTCACTCCAATATTCAAGAAAGGCAATAGGAGTGATCCGCAAAATTACAGGCGTATATCATTGAAGTCGGTTTTCAGCAGGTTTTTTCGGACATATACACTCTTCAAATATTATGTACAACCTCGAAGAGAACGATCAATTGACTCATAGTCAATGCCGATTCTGAAAGTACCGATCTTGTGCAGCACAGCTACCTCTTTACTCACATGACGTGATAAATGTTATCGACAAGAGACTTCAAATACATGCCGTAGTTCTAGATTTCCGGAAGGCTTTCGACACTGTACCTCACAAGCGTCTTCTATTCAAATCGTATGGTAATGGAATATCGCAACAGTTGTGCCATTGGAATGGTGATTTCCAGTAAGAAAGGACATATTACGCTGTAATTGACGATAAGTCATCGAGTAGACCAGAAGTGATATCTGGTGTTTTCCATAGAAGTTCTGTAAGACCCCAACTGTTCCTTATTTTTATAATCGGTTTAGGAAACAATCTGAGTAGCTGCCTTAGACTATTCGCGAATGATGGGGTCATATATCGGTTAGTAAAGTCATAAGAAGATTAGAAGCAACTGCAAAATGATATAGGTAAGACATCTACGTGGTGCAAAGACTGTCAATTAAACCTTCATAATGATAAGTGTGAAGTCATACATGTAACTACTATAAGAAATCCGTTAAAGGTGAGTTACACGATAATTCCATTAAATTTACAGGCGTACATTCCAACTAAATACCTAGAAATAACAATTTCGAACAACTTAAATTGGAAAGAATACAGAAAATATTGTATGGTAGGCGAACCAAAGGCAACATTTCATTGGCAGAACAGTTCTACTAAAGAAACTGCCTACACTACACATGTACGTTCTATTTTGGAGTATTACTGCGCATTGTGGGACTGACGGACGGTTTACAGAAAGTTCAGAAAAGGGCGGCTCATTTTGTATTATCGCTTTATAGGGGAGAGTGTGTCACGGAAATGATGCACGAGTTAGGGTGGAAATCATTAAAAGAAAGACGTCATTCGTTGCGGCAAGATCTGTTTGCAAAATTTCTTTCACTAACTTTCTCTTCCCAATGCGATCATACTTCGTTAGCGCCCACCTACATGGGGAGACATGATCATCATAATAAAATAAGAGAAATCAGATCGAAAGCAGAAAGATTACGTGTTGTATTTTCCCGCGAGCAATTAGAGAATGGAACTGCAGAGAAATATAATAAAAGCGCTTCGATGATCCTTCTGCCATTCACTTCAGTCTGACTTGCAGTGTATTAATGTAGATGTAAGTCAAAATAAAGATAATGAAACAGTACTAATTTGCTCCGACTACCTGCAAACACATGTTTAAAATAGGTATTCTTGAAGAATTCTATATGTGTCTTCCGTGACTTCATTTGTTTAATGTTCTTGATTAGAAACAACTTAACTCTGTTTCGGTGAAAGAGAAAGATAACACTTTTTCAACAGGAGTAGACAGAGCGTACTCGTATATGTTATAAACGGCATAAATAACTGAAGCCACAAAATGAAACGTTTCTCTACTCGAAATATAGAGCAAAAGTCACACATTTATTAAAAAGTAAATAAATAAGTAAGATTTTCATATTCACAGAATATAGGAGTTCAACTGCGAAAATGTGTACCCAGCCGGGATTAGAACCCGGTTCTCCTGCTTTCTAGGCAGTCGCGCTGAACCCTACACCACTGGGGACACAGTGATAACCGCACCTCCAAGGACTACCTAGGCACTCCTTCCGTCAGACACAAATTTCCAGCCTTACCCTGCCCACAGTACTCAAACTTGTAGTCACTATGTACTAATTCCCGTAAGAGTAAGGGCTCCAAATTTGCTCACCCCTCCCCACTAACGAAAGGATCATTGCCTGTCACTGGCATATTATATGTATATACATTTGGCGTCTATACCGAAAGAACAGACGTCACGTCTGATCCTGCAGCTGTTATTGTTTTCATATTCACAGAATACAGCGAATGGGCAAAGCTGAAAATGTGTAACCAGCCGGGATTCGAACCCGGGCCTCCTACTTTCTAGGCAATTGCCCTGCCCCCTACACCACTGGGAACACCGTGATCACCGCACCTGCAAGGACTACATAAGCACGGCTCCCATCAGACACGAATTTCCAGCAATACCCTGCCCAAAGTACTCAAACTTGTAGTCACCATGTACTAATTCCCGTACGAGTAAGGGCTCCAAAACTTGCCCACCCCACCCCACTAACGAAAGGATCATTGCTTGCCACTTGCATATTATATGTATATACATGTAACGTCTATTCCGAAAGAACAAACATCACTTCTGATCCTGCAGTTCTTATTGTTTTCATATTCACAGAATATATGACTTCAACTGCGAATGGGCAAAAATTAAAATGTGTACCCATCCGGGTACATGTATATACAAATAAATAAGAAATAATTTTTTTAATGTGCTAGTCGAAGGCAGAGTGTTTATGAGTTTTTTTAATATATCAAGACAACACTCATTAATAACTTCGAGTAATTAGTACTATGCACGTAGCAAAATCGGAGTAATGTGCCATAGATTGGAGTCATTCTTTTATATAAGTATTGCTGTCAACGACTGACCTTACCAAGTTCAAATAGTAGATGTTGAAAGAGGATAGTGTTGGGAAAAGTACGCACCAAGCATCGTTTAATGTGAACAGAGTTTTCATTCCATGTAATAATATTTCCTGTGACTGTGAGGACCTGTCGAAGGATTGTATATGTCAAAGTACGAATACCCATAAGACTGAAAAGTGAGATAGATGATTCAAATTATTAGCATAATTTGTTAAATAATGAGCTTCAATAAACGCTTATCCGCAAATTTCTATGTGTGTCAGGATGGTGATGTCGATATTTCAATATTAGTCGTAGTGAGAAAAATTAATTCAAAATAGTTTACATTTATTGTTCAATCACAGTTACGATTGTTTTTTATTGTGAATAACTGTGTCAGATCAAATGGAAGCGTAATAGTAGGGTAGTATTAGATGCGGAATATCAGTGCCTGGTATTTGCTAGATATTCTTGATAACCTTTGCTCTACAGTGTGCAAAAGAAAATGTAACAAAACCCTTACAATATCTCTGGTAATTATAGGTGGTATAAGGAAACGTCTAGGTTCACATTAGTTGGGGCAGTGGGAGATCTTGATCGTACTTAGTAATGTACCATGGAAAATCTTCGTTTTCTCTCTAGTGACAAGTAGGATACGATCATGAACACAAGTTGACAGATATGTCATGTGTTATTTTGTGCGTCTGAAAACTTTTCGGTAACCCTGAGATAAGGATTCGGTTACAAACAGATCTGAGGTAGAATGTTTGCTGCTATACTACTGTTCAGAAGTTCCAAGACGCTGCTTAAGACGGTTTCACTGTTGTAGCAGACTAATTGATAGCATCGCGTTGCCGAGGTGTTGTGTCGCACTAGTATGAAGTGCGCGCCACGTACTTTCGCTGCGCGCCGCCATTCACGCACGGCGCGGTGTTGTTACGACGCCAGCCACGAGCGCCCTCTGCTGCAACTCCGCTAATGGCCACGACTGCTGCATCGTTCACTTGGAAATCAGATAGGCACCAGTTAAGACATGGCTATCGGATAGGCACTAGAAATCATCAGTAGGCAGGCCTCTGTCTAATCTATGTATCAGCATTCTGCAGTCAAGAACTATGTAAAAGTTAAGTATTATTAAGTCTCTATGAAATATATATCTCGTTCTAATTTACTCTAGTGTTTCTAGTTTCTGCTGTCCCACTGGCTGGTCACCTCTGTACCTGCACACGCGTGCATCCTTTATTCCTGTGTTGGTCTCTTTCTACTTGACCAGCGACACCTACGACAACCGGAAGGAAACGAGACACAAAAGTGGCGGCGTGGCTGAGACACAAAACGGGTATATCTATTTATTTGAGTCCCCTGTTGAGCCACTTGTGTCTGTCCATCACTTCCTATCCCCAGTCTTTGTTCACCTCCTCCGTCTCCTCTCTGAGTTAAGCTCTCCTTCCCCTACACATGATAATTTACTTGCATCTAAGAATCTTCAAAATGTTCAAATGTTTGCAAACCTATTGGACAAAACTGCTACAGTCACCAGTCACTAGACTTCGAAACTACTTAAACTAACTTATACTAAGGACAACGCGCACACTAACCTCCTTGTTTGTACGTGAGCTGTGCAGAATTTCATCAAGATTGAAAATAACGGTAGATTACTATTCAATACGAACACCCATCCACAAACATATAGAAACTAATTTATATATAAATAAAGTAGAAAGAAGACTCATTTTTAGCCTCTATTAATATGAGAAACAAAGAGAGATGCCAATACTGATACTAAATTTTGATGTTAAAGGAGACGAATTCGTAAACTCGCAACGGAACAGTACCTACATTTTTCTATCTCATCCCGGCTGACTCCTGACCGCGCAGTAGGAACGCAGTGTTCTCTCTGTCTGCTGTGAGCTGCAGTACTCCTGCGGTCAGACAGCGTAAAGCTTCCATTCTGCTGCAAAGACTGACCGGCTTGATGGCTGTGCGTCAGGCAAAATCTAAAAATCCCGGCCCTATTCAGATCGCTGAATCGGTGGAACACAACATCTTTGTTCTCGGATGGACGTGTGATAGCTTCACGTATCGGACACTGTAGGGCATCGACTGCTCGTTGCTGTTTGCGCGTTGCTATGGTCCCTTTAAGCGTCCTTCCAGGTTACAATCAAACATCACGAAACATTAAACTCTTCGATAATAATGTCTATTACCACTAAAATCTCTATACATTGTAGTTACTTTATATTTTATTTATATTTATCACGTTCTGTAGTAGCAAATTGAGAAGCAAGCCTCCATGGCTATTGCAACGAGCCTGTACATCCTATCGTAACTGAGCATTATATGAAAATTAAAATACACACTTTTGTGTTTGTTCCACGAGTTTATTCAATTTGTGAATCGATTTTTCGGCTTCTTAGAGCATCATCAGATTTTTACTGAAGTTTGGTTAAAGAACTCGCATTGTCAACAAACGAAAAGAGATGTTACATGCTGAGACATAAATTACCTTCTTCGATGTAGCAGTTATTATGTGTGTAAATTATTAAATGACATTTGTATATTAATAGTACTGCAAAAAGGAAGCATTGATACTTTACATCGAGAAAGAGTGCAAGCATAACAAATTTCTTGACAACAATGACTATAGTAAATAAAATAAAATAAGACTCTAAAGTTTGAATGATTGTTCAAAACACAATTTGACTCGAGACCTAAGATATATTTAATAAATGTTAGAGACCTGTTACTCTATTAAAACTAAATAAAGGAATAGACAAAATCAGAGGGGTGGGATAAGAGGGTACAGATGGGGTGAATTGAAGAGTTGTGAAGCTTAAGAAATCGGAGCTATGCAATCTAACGGATAAACCGTGAAAATAAACATATTCAGTTATAGTGATCACAAATAAACAATTCATGTAAGGACAGAGTACAGAATAATTTGGAATATTACTACGAACAAAGAAAATTATTATGTTTGCCGTGTTTCTCGATGTTTAGTATCAATGTTTCATTTTTGCAGTACTATTAATTTACAAATTTCATTTAAATATTTATTTACATAGTAACTGCACCATAATATAAGGTAATTTATTTCTCTGCATGTAACATCTATTCTGGTTAGTTGACAATGCAAGTTCTTTGACTAAACTTCATTAAATGTCTCATGATGGCCTAAGAAACCGAAAATCGATTCAGAAAATAAACAAACACAAAATATGTATTTTAATAATCATAATGAAATTGTTCTACCAAGAACCGACTGAAGAATAAGTTAACAAGAATTGTAGTAATTGATAGAGTGAAACGTTTAGCAGTCGTAAGCACACATGTCTACGTATAAATGGAAATAATCGAAAACGTAACACAGAATCTAGCTTAATTTTTAGTTCTTCCAGGAATTCTACGACAGAATAGAAAGAGTGAGACCTGAAGAAACTTTTTAGTTTAACCATGAAAGTGCAAGGATGACTATTAAGTTTGTCTTGTGGCAGCTTAGTAAAATGGGTACAACAGAATTATGTTTCTTTCTGCATAGGGGTCAAGGAGGTGAGATCCAATGGAGATTCTATTTGTGTCATTAACGGAATGAACGCTCCTAACTCTTTGGAATAACTAAATATTGCTGACAACAAACGCATTATCGGTAAGGAAAATATGTATTCAGTATCCGATCTCAGAATTTTAAAGGCTACTAAACATGGTTCGACAAGAGGTTACGAGAGCTTACCCCCACATATTGTTGGAACCCTCCGTTTCTGCGCAATAAATACTCTTTTCGAATCAAGGACGTTAGCCCATAAAATAACGTCATACGTCATAAAGCACTGAAAGTACGCAAAGTAGACTACCTTTCATGTTGAACTGATGCTTGTTTCAGAAACGGTTGTAATAGTAAACAACGCAGCATTTAGGTTTTTTTTTTTTTTTTTTTTTTTTTTTTTTTTTTTTTTTTACGAGACCCTAAACGTGGGATTTCCACGACAGCTTACTTGTTTTCTGTCTCACTTACTATCAGTCTATAGTGTAGTGTAACAGCTTACACTACATGTTTCCTGCTAGAGACTCAAGAAATTGGAGTATAGTAATTAAATAAAATTATATTTTATTTAGGAAAGTGTAGGAGAATGTTTTCTGACTCGAATTCTTTTCTGTACAGGTTCTGGGCAGCAGAAAAGAATAAATGAAAATGGGATACTGTGCAAGTGATGTGGTTACTCCATGCCGAAAAGTTCTATGTTTTATGTATATGTATATTCTATGGAAAATGACATTGTTATTAATTACCTTTAGTCTTGATTGGTTGAAAGAACATTTCTTCTGTGAGTTGAATTCCAATAAGCATGTAATTAGGTGATGTAATAAAAGGTTATTTGTGTTACCTTAAAGGCGCTGTTTACTTGAATTCAAACTTACACTACTAAAAGATGCAAATGATATTATCATGATTGGGAAATGAAAGTATCATCAAGAGAAAATGATTAGAAGCAGTTGTTATATTAGGAGGCACGGACTAGCCGGTCCTCCTACAGAGACAACAGTAATTTATTTGAACAATTTTTATCAAGAGACAGTACCATCAAGAAATAGTAATGAGTTAGTTTTCGACACACACGGTTGGCTTTGGATTTAATCACTAACGGCCGTCGGAACAACTCAGTAGTTGAAAACCAATTTCGAAGAGATTCTGCAGTTAATTCACTGGGATGAAATATGTGCATAAAAGCAACTGAATGGATTTATTCCAAAAATAAGAGTAGTGCAAAAATAGTTTTTTTTTCTTCATATTCACAGAATATATGAGATCAACTGCCAATGGGCAAAGCTGAAAATGTGTACCCAGCCGGAACCCTAACCCGGATCTCCTGCTTTCTAGGCAGTTACGTTGACCACTACACCACTAGGTCCCAGTGATAACAAAAAATAGATACCAATTCCCGGCTTGGAGCCCTTACTCTAACGGGAATTAGTTTCATAACTACTAGGGTAAAGCTGGGAATTTGTATCTGACGGGAGGCATGCTTAGGTAGACCTTGCTGGCGCGGTGATCACTGTATCCCCAGTGGTGTAGTGTTTAACGCAACTGTCTATAAATCAGGAGATCCGGGTTAGGGTCCCGACTGGGTACACATTTTCAGCTTTGCCCATTGGCAGTTGATGACATTTGTTCTGTGAATATGAAAGAATAACAACTGCAGCATCGTAAGTGACGTCTAGTTTTTCGGAACTGACGCCACATGTATATATATATATATATATATATATATATATATATATATATATATATATATACATATATATATATATTTCTCTTTAGATAAATATGTATTTATTCACTCTTTGAACAGTTCTGTGCAATGATACAGTTTCTGAATCCAAAGGAAATCCTCAAAATCCTATACATCCTCAAAAAGTTGGTGATTATCCTGATACAAGATAAGTCCCATGTCTATACGCCAGAACCTAGTTCTTGGAGATGTCTGGAGAATATAACGGCAAACACGGCACTGTCATTCCCCACTCCCTCCTAACAATAACATTAAACCCCTTCCTTTTAGTATTACGTGTACTGTGTGGTGTTACTGAGTAGCGTTCGACAATGGAGGACATTGAGTTGGGCGTATGGCCGAAAATGTAACAGAGAAATATGATACGTGAGTGTAATGTAGACATGCGAAAGTATGAGGTGAACATCCTGTAAACCACGCTAGAAACCATATTCCTAAAAATGTAGTTGGTTAAGACAGTAGGAAGTTATATCAAGATATTCATAGTTAATATAGTTAGTGTGTATATCATAATGTAGTCATATCCGCCATTACTGAGCCATTTCACTGTCAATAAAGTTTAATCGTTTCTGTAGATTCACAAAGTTCCAGTGCTTCCTGTGATGCATGACTTTTTATTTGAAGCTATAAGACTACCACGATAAATGAATAGTGCATATATACTGAGAAGAATATTGAAGGAAAAATCCTTAAACTTATTACGCACTACTAGCAACAAAAGTTTCATAGTTGGTCAGCTATACAGTGCTTCCTTGATGGACTCGATGCAGTAAATGTCACTATTATACCTCTCATCTTTCCAGAAAGTATCTCTTAATGCAACAGTAGTATATGATTGACTACTTTTACGTGGCGAAGCAGGAATACTAATGTAAACAAACACACATGTTAGGAGTCACTAAATGCAGCTATCTGTCGAACTGATGCAGTAGCATTCTGCAATTTATAATTTGTAGGACGAGCTACTAGCATACGTAACACTATGTATACAAGCAGCTACAAATGAATTTGTGGTAAAATGTTGATCAATTTGAAAGGTAATGGAAAAAATGAGGTATGTGGCTGATCAGCTACACTATGTGTTAAAGGATTAAACTTCAGAACCCTGAGTGCAAAGCACGATCGGTGTTCTTGTCCTTGAAGAGAGCAAAGCCTCCTCTTAATCCCCAACATCTGAGATCATTCTGCTCAAGAAAGACGATCCAAACATTTATCTTTGGCGAATATACTATAGGGACTTGGAAAAGACACATCATGAGAAGAAAAACCTACCAAACATACATCAGCTCTCCCGGTTTTCTAGAGCTCTATTAGTCACCACTTGATTGCCGCCTGCTAAAAAAAGAGACCTCGTCACTCTCATTCAGTGTATTAGTGGACCTGTACATCGCAATTACTACTAGTGTTTTTTGGAGGAACTGCACGTGCACACAGAAGAGCCACCTGCCTCAGAAAATGTTTATGTTTACGATTATGACAATTCTAATGGTTATGATGATCATTGATTACTGGAATGGTTCTCAGTAATAATAACAAGTATGTTGTTAGTAATTACGTAATAAACACAATCAGACTGGACTGAATATTGTTTCATAGTTTCAGTTTATTATATTTTCCGTAAAAATCAAATAAGTCCAAAAGATTTTTCATATTTTGTTCACTGCCGTCTTAAATTTCATGTTTCTTTTGCGTATGAAGGAAAGCTGTTATTGAGCAGATAGTACAAAACGAACATCAACTTGTTTCATTCGAAACAAACGAGGCTATGCATTATTTTTCGTTCCTGAAAAATGTATACTTTTGACATGTCTGTTTCTTGGAATCAACACTTCAGTTAAATGAGGAAAATTACAGTGGTCATCAGTAAGACACCAGATCACTGCACTTTTGAAGAATTCGAAATTATTGTTTATCTTGCATGTCATAATTTTGATATGTTGAAATCTAGGTAGTGTCTCAGGCATTCTATTTACGATCAAGAGTAACGCGGTCAGCATTTTATAGCGTACTGATTAACCAAAACATGGAAATTGATATACGCTAGTGACTCATTATGCAATTTCTCAAAGTTACTTTTTGGATATTTCTTTTCAGAGAGGAATTTGAATTACGAAAGCATTCCGTCAAATGGGATTCGGTGTTCACACCATAAAACATTTCTACTTTCCGTAGCTAATTCCTAAGTCCATAAGTCACCCTCTATAAGACAAAAAACTGAACAAAGATTTCTTCTTAATCTTTGGACAAACATGATCCAAAGTCCGAAAAGTACCGACTCACCAGAAGGGGTTCGTGAGAGAGAAATGAGAGAAAACGCTTAGTAACGAAAGTGTCACCTCGCTAGATCGATTATGATTTGATATGTTTGGTTTTATTATGACTGTAGAAGTTAACAGTATCTAAGATCTAAGGAATCATTCATTGTTATCGTAATCATCAACCTAAAAATTCGGATTTTCTTCTAATCCATATATATATATATATATATATATATATATATATATATATATAATTAGTGTTTGACTGTATTCCTCTATGTATTCGTAAACCATTCATTCGATCGCAGTGAAACTTCGGTTAACTGTTCACAGAACGCCCACGAAGGTTTCTGACCCAAAAACAAAAGAGCACGACACATAACTCAGGAGATATTACTTCATAAATGATGAGAGGCCACCGCGTGAGAATACCCAGATCTATGTGTCAGTTATTGGAAAATTGTAATGGTTAGGCACCTGCATCAAAGTTTGTATGTAATTTCGGACGTTTATGAAGCGTTTTCTAACTGATGATGAAACGAAAAGAAGTCTCCCGCTCA
This sequence comes from Locusta migratoria, assembly GCA_026315105.1. Lineage (NCBI taxonomy): Eukaryota > Metazoa > Arthropoda > Insecta > Orthoptera > Acrididae > Locusta > Locusta migratoria. The sequence goes on along the minus strand of CM048746.1, from coordinate 337,606,490 downwards.
CAACAGACCGCTGTGGTTGCCGGAAACCTGTCGCATGAGGCGTGAGCTTGTTATGTTTTCCTTGATTACTGATGACTGTCTTCGCAACACATTTTGCATGTAGTATCGATATGTACCACTAAATTTGCCATCAAATTTATGTCACTGTAGGGCACATACTTCAGGACATAAATAATATACAAAAATTAATGATAAATTTGTTTCTTTTCTTGTTCGTACATCCGATTGCGATAAAACTTTGTAAACTCATTTCTTGCACTCGCACGACGGTTATACGCATACTAAAATCGAATTCGTATGATGCATGGGGGAGAGTGCTTTACAGTTAGCTAATTCGTTTCTTATGCCTTCACGCTGAAATGGCTGGACGGATATGAATTAAATTTGGAACAGGTAGCTTATACCCTGATTAATATGTGGGCTGCCTTTCGTAAGCCACCGTATGGTGCATGGCGGAGGGTTCCTTACAGTGGGTTAACATATTTGCTTCTATTCACGCTGAAACGGCTAGACAGAGTTGAGTGAAATGTGGAATGTAGATAGCTTATACGCAGAATTAATACATGGGCTACCTTTCGTAAGCCTACTTAAGTGCATGACGTACCAACAAACATCCAAATTGTTTGACTGGTCACAAAAGTCTGCACATAAATCCGTCTTTTCATGAAGGAGATTTTTATAATCTGCAGGACAGTGAATTTAGCATGGCGGAGGGTTCCGTGCGACTTTGACACCACTTGACCTAACACCATGAAACGTGGCGCGTATGTGTTTCCATATATAGGAGAGAGAGGAGTAGGTGGAGGAGGAGACGGACAGAAAGGGGAGGGACGAGACGGAGAGGAGAGAGGAGGAGAATGAGAGAGGAAAGATGATGGCAGACAAGTGAAAGGAGATGAACAGAGGGAGGGGCAGAGGTACTGGACAGAGATAGGGACTGGAGGAGACGGGGGAACGGGGGAAGAGCAGGCGAACAGAGAGAACTTACAGGAGGAGACGACTATATATATTCGCCTGCTCTTCCCCCGTTCCCCCGGATATATATATATATATATATATATATATATATATATATATATATATATATATATATCATTCGTAAAGCTGAAAGTTGGAAATAGTATATAGAGAGGCTCTACGAAGTAAATGAACTTAGAGACACTATTGTAGGAAGGGGAGAAGATGTAGATGAGGATGAAATCAGAGATACTATACTGAGACATGAATTTGACAGAGCACTGAAAGACCTAAGTCGAAATAAGGCCCCTGGAGTAGATGACATTCCGCCAAAACTATTGAAGTCTCTGGGAGGTCCAGCCATGACAAAACTGTCTCACCTGATGTGTAAGACGTATGAGACTGGCGAAGTACCCTCAGACTTTAAGGAAAATGTAATAATCCCCATTAAAAAAAAAAAAATAAATAAAAAAAAAAACTGTTCAAATGTTTGTAAAGTCTATAGGACTTAACTACGGGGTCATCAGTCCCTAAAATTACAAACTACTTATGAACGAGCTAATCCTAATGACGGCACAAACATCCATGCCCGAGGGGGGATTCGAACCCCCGACCGTAGTGGCCGTGCAGACTGTGACTGGAGCGCCTCAGTCCCCTCGGCCACCGCGGCCGGCCCCATTCCAAAGAAAGCAGGTACAGACAGGTGTGATAACTAAAGAACCATCAGTTTAATAAGTAATGGTTCAGCATATTAACACGAATTATTTACAGAAAGATGGAAAAGCTGGTAGAAACCGACCTCGGGGAAGATCAGTTTGGGTTTAGGTGATATGTAGGAACACGGGAGGCAATACTCAGTTTACTACATGTCTTAGATGATAGATTAAAGAAAGGTAGATGATATATTAAGGAAAGATGACAGATTAAGGAAAGGCAAATCTACATATGTAGCTTTTGTAGAAGGCTTTTGACAATGTTGATTGGAATACACACTTTCAACTTGTGAAGCAGGCAGGAGTAAAATATACGGAGCGTAAGGTTATTGCTTCCCGTTGCGTCAGGCTGGACCGCCGCTATACCGCTGGCTGCTCCTCTCGTCGGGGATGCTGTGTTGATCGTGATGATCGGCTGCTGGCTGCACTGCGTCGAAGTGCTTCCAGCCTGCGACACACTCAGTTTTGCGACGAGAAGCACAGTCCGGGCGGCAGGTGACTGCCCAGCCGTGGCTGCCTCTCTCTCTGCCGAGACTGACTCTGACTGACTTGACTTTTTCACCTGTATTTATACGACGAGATTACCCCGTCGGCCTATGTTTATAGATGTGGCATAGCTGATCTTTGCTGCACGTGACCGGTCTCCTACTTCCGATCAAGTATGTCCCAGCCACTTGTAAGCAATACAGCTGTCAGGCTTTTACACAGTGTGGTGCCGACGTACTTGCGTCACCAGAAGCTTCGCCGAGCCGCTCCACTTTATTTGCTGAAATCATAAACGTGCTTGTCCTGCATACGCCTGATTTCAACACAGCACCGCTTCCATGTTCAACTTCTGCGTTAAAGTTCACTCACTACTCGTTAACTTTTCACATTACGTCTATATTCTCTCTATCCCCTACATTATTGACGGCAGCATAGTTTATCCATCGCTCTGCTTAAATATTAAACAAAACCAAGTGAATATGGGGACGCAGAAACCGTCTCTTGCCCTTCCAAAGTTTGAAGTTGGGGGGGGGGGTGGAAGAGGGGGGAGAGAGGAGGACAGAGGGGGGACTGCCCCTCCAGCCCCACCAGTTGATACGCCGTTGAAGACGTACATCTTCACAAATGATGGTTGTGATTTTCTTGAAAAACGGGAAATTAACCACACTTTCCATTCATATTATTGTCAACAATTGTCACAGGATTCGTAACTGAACGGCATTATGAATAGGAACAGCTTATATTCATATTTATGTGTTCCTTTTTGGTTACAGTTACTGTTACAAAATTTCTGAACATTGTGTGTAAGTAGCTTTCTGCCGAAAGTAAAACTTGCATAGTCGTTACCTGAAAGATTTATTTTGAGGAAAGTTAAATAAGGCAAATTCCTATTACGGGCATTACTAATGTTAACATAATGGCATATCTCTTAGACGAAACACGTTAATCGAAAGCACCGCTCGTGTTTGCACGCCACCAGCTACCATCACCCAGCACAGAAACAATCTGTTCTGAAGACCTCGGTACACAGAGCCGTAACCGTATCAGATGCTGATAACCTGTCAAAGGAGCTTAGGCACTTACGGAAAGTTTTCAAGGATAACGGCTAGCCGGCCGCGGTGGCCGAGGAGACTGAGGCGCTTCAGTCACGGTCTGCACGGCCACTACGGTCGGGGGTTCGAATCCCCCCTCGGGCATGGATATTTGTGCCGTCTTAATTAGTAAGTAGTTCATAAGTAGTTTGTAAGTTTAGGGACTGATGACCCCGTAGTTAAGTCCCATAAGCTTAACAAACATGTGAACATGATGTGATGTGATAACAAGAGACAAATATCTCAAGCAGTGTCATTTAAAACACGAAATCAGAAGATACCTGAAGAAGAAGTCAAGATGACCGCATTTTTGCCGCTTTGTGGCTCCACAACACCAGGCATTTATAAAATTCCTTGTGAGTGTGGGCAGTTTTATGTCGGCCAGACTGTTCGCACTATTGAACATCGACGCATAGAACACGAGCGGTGCTTTCGATTACGCTATCCCGAAAAATCAGCTGTGGTGGAACATGCTTTAGAAAACGGACACCGAATTGCTTTCGACGAGACTTCTATTATTAAAGGGACCAACAACTTCTGGGACAGCGTAATAAACGAGGCAGTAGGGATTAGAATTTCAGAAAACACCCTCAATAAAGACGGCGGTTTGCAGCTCAGTACGGCTTGGGATCCCCTAATTGCGCAGTTGAAGCGGGCGCGGCGTACGCGCGACTAAAACATTGCCTTATATGGTCACGGAACTGAGCACCAGTGACGTCACTGGCGGCGACGCGGCTATATAAGCACGGCAGCGCCTCAAAAAAAATGTTCAAATGTTTGTAGCACTTATGAGACTTAACTACGGAGTCATCAGTCCCTAAGCTTACAAACTACTTATGAACTAGCTAACACTAAGGACGTCACAAATATCCATGCCCGAGGGGGGATTCGAACCCCCGACCGTAGTGGCTGTGCAGACCGTGACTGGAGCGCCTCAGTCCCCTCGGCCACCGCGGCCGGCGCGGCAGCGGCCGCGAAATGACAGTTATCCACTTGACAATGGCAGAGGAGTTCTCTGTCGAAAGTTCGTGGGCAGTAAACCACATGACGCGGCTTGTACCCCGAGAAGATTTCATTAATAGAAATATTTTGCCATCTCTGCCCCCCTCCGAACCAAAACACATCTGTGTGTGTAATTTCAAAGAGAATGAATTTAATTTTCTTCTGTTGATACAAGTTTCTTCTAAAAACAATAAAGAAACACAGTACATTATAGGATAAATTTCAGTCAATTTTTCTGAACAGGACACATATTACTATACATCAATTCCGACAGAAAAAAAGGATGTTGAATAATGATTTTTGGCGTTGCAGGTAAACCTCAGAAGCGAATTACAATGGTTAAACAAATTTGGACTGTACAATAAATATGTAAACAATCGAATTTCTCGAAATTACGTGTTGTATCTTGTATTTTCAGGCATTTCGTTTTTTGTTTGATAACACTATGTATGTATTATAAATATATTTGTTATATTCAACTGAGACTCTATGTTCAACAAGGAATTGCGTAGTTTTGTAATAAAACACATTTCTCGTCTCTTGGGCACATAATTTTCTACTACGGAACCCCTAGTTCAGGCATGCACTGGTCTCGTTCTTTCATAGCGGAATTACACAACTGGCCATTAAAATTGCTACATGAAGAAGAAATGCAGTTGACAAAAGGGTATTCATTGGACAAATATATTATACTATAACTGACACATTTCTCGTCTCTTGGGCACATAATTTTCCACTACGGAACCCCTAGTTCAGGCATGCACTGGTCTGGTTCTTTCATAGCGGAATTACACAACTGGCCATTAAAATTGCTACATGAAGAGGAAATGCAGTTGACAAAAGGGTATTCATTGGACAAATATATTATACTATAACAGACATGTGATTACATTGTCACGCAATTTGGAAGCATAGATCCTGAGAAACCAGAACCCACAACAACCACTTCTGGCCGTAATAACGGCCTTGATACGCCTGGGTATTGCGTTAACGTGTACAGGTACAGATGTCCATGCAGCTTCAACACGATACCACAGTTCACCAGGAATAGTAACTGGCGTATTGTGACGAACCACTTGCTTGTCCAACATTGACCAGACGTTTTCAATTGGGGAGAGATTTGGAGAATGTGCTGGCCAGGGCAGCAGTCGAACATTTTCCATATCGAGCAAGGCCCGTACAGGACCTGCAACATGCGGTTGCGCATTATCCTGCTGAAATGTAGCGTTTCATAGGGATCGAATGAAGGGTAGAGCCACGGGTCGTAACACATCTGAAATGGAACGGCCACTGTTCAAAGTGCCATCGATGCGAGCAAGAGGTGACCGAGACGTGTAACCAATGACACCCCATACCATCACGCCGGGTGATACGCCCCTATGGCGATGACGAATACACGCTTCCAATGTGCGTTTACCGCGATGTCGCCGAACACGGATGCGACCATAATTATGCTTTAAAAAGATCCTGGATTCACCCGAAAACATGACGTTTTCCCATTCGTGCACCCAGGTTCGTCGTTGCATACACCATCGCAGGTGCTTCTGTCTGTGATGTAGCGTCAGCCATTGTCTCCGAGCTGATAGTCCATGCTGCTGCAAACGTCGTCGAAATGTTACTGCCGACGGTTGTTGTCTTGCAAACGTCCCCATCTGTCGACTCTTGGTTCAAGACGTGACTGAACGACCCGTTACAGCCATGCGGATAAGATGCCTGTCATCTTGACTGCTAGTGATACGATGCCGTTTTGGGATCCAGGACGGCGTCCGCATTGCTCTCCTGAACCCACCGATTACATATTCTGCTAACAGTCATTGCATCGCGACCAACGCGAGCAGCAATGCCGCAATACGATAAACCGCAATCGCGATAGGCTACAATCCGACCTTTATCGAAGTAATGGGGTCGCGACCCGCAGGTTGAGAAACACTGACCTATATTTTAAGAGACAACCAGTGTCATAAAATAATGGTTGATTTGACAGTCCATATAATGCTCTGCCTTTGCAGGCTGAAAACGCCGAGAAGAAGATTAAGAAACGAGTATTGCATAGATCAGGCGTGGAAAATTAGTTCTGCGCTGAAGGAAATGTGACGGGAACTCCCTAAAAGACCGCATTTGTCACGCGAAAGCGAGACAGGCCAGTAACAAGTAACGTCCGACAAGGAACGCGGAGCAGACGACGTGGGGTCGACGCCATTTTGGCGCGGTCACGCACGGCGCGCCGAGTGATTTGTGTGGGAGTGTTTACTGCGCGGGCGGAAGCAGGCGCGCTCTCTGCTCTGCCTGTGTGAGCGGCGACCGCGTGGCGGTGGCGCCAGTGTAAACCACTCCCACTACGTCAGCAGGCGCGGACTGCGTGTCGCTAATTGAAGGCGGTGTCTGTGTCGCGCGGTAAGATTTTCATAAGCGTCCGGGACGCCAGAAAGCATTCCGACAAAGTTTACCGCTTCATCTGTTTATTTCGGTTCTTAAGAAAAGGCACAACGAATCATTTGCCGACCAAACGAAAGAAAACTGACGCGAAACGCGCAATTTCTGCTTACTGAAATATAACGTCTTATCTAAGCACGTAGAAACTGACGTCAATTCGCAGCAGGGTTTTTGGAACATATCCTGTATTCAAATAGTATGAATTATATCGAACCGAACGATCTATTGACCCAAGGTCAACACGGATATAGAAAATATCGTTCACAAAAACACAACTAGCTCTTTATTCACACGAAGTGATGGGTGCTATCGACAGAGGTTTGCAAATCGATTCCGTATTTCTTGATTTCGAGAAAGCTTTTGACACCGTACCACACAAACGGCTTTTAATGAAATTGCGTGGTTATGGTACATCGCCCCAAATTTGCGATTGGATACGGGATTTCTTGTCAGAGAGGACACAGTTCGTAGTAATCGATAGTAAGGCATCGGCTAAAACAGAGGTGATATCGGGCGTTCCACAGGGTAGTGTTATTGGTCCTCTGCTGTTCCTTATTTACATAAACGATTTAGGGGAAAATCTAAGTAGCACTCTTAAGTTGTTTGCAGATGACGCCGTCATTTACCGTCTAGTAAAATCATCTGAAGATCAAAACGAACTGCAGAACGATCTGAATAAGATATCAGTATGGTGTAAAAATTGGCAATTGACTCAAAATAATGAGAAGTGTGAAGTCATCCACATGAGTACGAAAAGAAATCCGTTAAACTTTGTTTACAAGATAAATCAATCAAATGTGAAGGCCATAAACTCCACAAAATACCTAGGAATTACTATTACTTCAGACTTAAATTGGAAGGAACACGTAGATAATATCGTGGGAAAGGCGAACCAGAGACTGCGTTTTATAGGCAGAACCCCAAAAACATTGCAACAGAACTATAAAAGAAACTGCATACACTACGCTTGTCCGTCCATGTTTGGAGTATTGCAGCCCAGTGTGGGATCCTTATCAGGTGAGTTTGACGGAGGACATCGAAAGAGTCCAAAGAAGGGCAGCTCGTTTCGTATTGTCACGATACAGGGGAGACAGCGTTACGGATATGATACAGGATCTGGGGTGGGAATCATTACAACAACGGCGCTTATCGCTGCGGCGTGGGCTACTTGCGAAACTCCAATCGCCAACATTCTCCTCCGAATGAGAAAATATATTGTTGACTCCCACTTACATAGGTAGAAATGATCATCAGAATAAAATACGAGGAATCAGAGTTCTAACAGAGAGATTCAGGTGTTCATTCTTCCCACGCGCTATTCGAGAATGGAATGGGAGATAAATAGTATAATTGTGGTTCGATGAACCCTCTGCCAGGCACTTAAATGTGATTTGAAGTGTATCCCATGTAGATGTAGAACAATGGAGATGTTAAAAACTAGATGCACATAATTCGATGTCTTTTACTGTTGTGTTCGACTATAGATGCATAAAAATTGTGTAATGGTGGAGTACAATTTTGTCAAAGAATTATTTAGAACTAGCTAAGACGAAAATGCTTCGCAGTAGTTAATATCTATGGGATATATACCCTAACCTCTTCTCTTCTTCTCCCTATATCTGTCCCTTCCTCTCTCCTATATTTCCCCAACTCCTCCTTCCCCTACCTTTTTTCATTACCTTTACACCACTCCCTCTTATACCACACGATACCCATCTCCTCACCCTTCTCTTGGCGTCTATAACATCCCCCTTTCTAAATCCATTTCATACCCCCATACTCTATATCCTCCTCCTCTCTTTGATCTTACTTATTGTTATTGCAATCGGGACCTTGTTGGGGAATATAAGTCAAAATTGATGGGTGGATAATTTTTGGCCCACTTCAGGTTACGGTAGTAACACTAAAATGGGCCTTTGCGATCGTCTTTTGAAAACTCGACATTGAAATGAAGGTAACGGCTTAATCATTCATCAGACACAAAAATTGAATACTCGAATTTATAGAGCAGAAAATTGTCTACAAGTTTCCTCTATTATGTTTTTTTCATATCTCGTATCGTTTCAGAGATATTTGCAAAAATAACAGCGATTTTGGGATGTCTGTCTGTCTGTTTGTCTGGCCGTAACGTGTTCCCTATTTTTAAGATGAACCGTTCAACCGATTAGCACCAAATGTTACAGACATGATTGTAGGCCGTCAGGGACTAGAACCTCCCGTTTTCAAATTTTTCGGAGAACAAATACGGTAGTAATAAAAAAAAGCCGTTTGTTATATAATTGTAATAGCAAACGAACCGTTCATCTGACACGAAAATTTAATAACCTAATTGGTAGAGGGGAAAATTCTCTACAACTTTGCTGTATTACGTTTTTTTTCATTTTTTTGCATCGTTGCAGAGATATTTGCAAAAATAACGGCGATTCGACGATGTCTGTCTGGCTGTAACGTGTTCCCACTTTTTAGGTCGAACCGTTCAACCGATCGGCACCAAATTTTACAGATATAATTGTTGCCTGCCAGAGACTAGACCCTCGCTTATTCAAAAATTTCGGACCATAAATACATTAGTAATACCAAGAAAAGCCGTTTGTAATGTAATTTGAATTGCAAATGAACCGATCATCTGAAGCGAAGATTGAATAACCGAATTTGTAGAGGAGAAAATTCTCTACAACTTTGTTCCCTTCTGTTTTTTTTTATTTTTTTATTATTATTTCTCGTATCGTTTGACAGATATTTACAAAAATAGCGGAGTTTTGACACCCTCCATTGAATTAACGAAAACCAGCCGTCCGCAGATGTCACTTGACATTCATCGCCCAGAACTCTCTCTGGCATACACCATCTTACGTTGCGTATTTGATGGTTTTCTTATTGTAACTTACACGTTGTCATTTCAAATCATTGGCGCACTGAAGAATTAACAAAAACATGTCGTTCTTCGCACAATAAATGATAATCTAGTGTCTACAAATGCCATATTAGCATCAGTTAACAACAGCCATCAATATTATGATATTAAGAAACGCAACTTCTAATTGTTAGCTGTAGCGTAGTGGGCAATGCGTTGGGCCGTGATGCTGAAAGTCAGTGGTTCGGAACCCTCCACTATATAATTTTTTTTCCTAAAATGGTTTCAGACACTCTTATTAATTGTTTGCTATTATTTAGATTATTATTTTGGTCCAAAGTGTTTGCAAAAACTAATAAAACTACAAATCTAAAGTGGGCCGTAAAACACGTCATTGCGATTTTTTTTATATCGATAGGACGTTCTGTTTCGATTTTGACATACATATCAACGGCGAACTGATGAAACAATCTGCGGCATTTCAGTATGTGATTGCCTCGTTTCGGTGAATCATCAAACGGTAGGCATCAAAATTCATACATCTCACCTTCTTGTTCGTTTCTTGGCCTGTAAGTGAATAATAAACTCTTATTATGAATCTAATTGAAACACTATTAACAACATTGCTGTATACCGGTGAAATCTTACAATCCGCGACACGTACGTGGTGTAGCTCTGTTGGCAATATCTCTGGTATCGTGGCAATGAAGCCGACCAATCGTGGCAAAACTTGAGATAGGCAATAAAATTTTAGATGGCGGCAATTGTTTTCTTTTCCCAATAAATAATATTATTTTGATAATCCGCATACTTAATTAGTTTCATACACATTAAACTGGAAGATGAAGGTTTTCATGTATAAGCGTGAAATGGACTTCCCTTCCATAAATAGTCTTACAGATGCTTGTAACGTATGACCACAAGAACAATCGTGGTTTCATGAACGAATGACGTAGTATTGATAAGAAATGGGAAAAATGTCATTGGATATTGTGTGCTATCACCCGATTGGCTAACATCGAAGTCACGCAATTTCCGGGAATCAACAACTGTTGCCGGCCGCGGTTGGCGATGGGACTGAGGCGCTCCAGTCACGGTCTGCACGCCCACTACGGTCGGGGGTTCGAATCCCCCCTCGGGCATGGATATTTGTGCCGTCCTAGTTCGTAAGTGCCGGCCGCGGTGGCCGAGGAGACTGAGGCACTTCAGTCACGGTCTGCACGGCCACTACGGTCGGGGGTTCGAATCCCCCCTCGGGCATGGATATTTGTGCTGTCTTTAGTATAAGGTAGTTCCTAAGTAGTTTGTAAGTTTAGGAACTGATGACCCCGTAGTTAAGTCCCATAAGCTTAACAAACATTTGAACATTTTAGTTCGTAAGTAGTTCATAAGTTGTTTGTAAGTTTAGGGACTGATGACCCCGCAGTGAAGTTCCTTTAAGCTTAACGAACATTTGAACAACAACAACAAATGTTGCTAACATTGCCCGCTATTAAACCCTACGTACCAGTTGATGAAGTACTCACATAACTGTTAGTCATCTTGATACAAAATGAAATCCATCGTCCTCTCCTCGGCAAAATAGCAGCGGGTAGCCTACGAAAAATTTGGGTTAATGCATCGTTCTTCGATAATATTTGCCCCAAATGATGTCGTCTGGAAGGAACTGTTGTACTTCTGTATATTATGTACGAAATGCTTCGACCGAGGATCTTGGTCAGAAACCAATGATGCCAGTCGCTCTGGTGGCTGTGTGAATTCAGGTAATTTGACCTTTCCAACCGCATAACATAATCCCGACGGTTCTTGCCGAAATCTCAAAACATTGTAATATTGACAAACATTGTTCATTGGTCCGAAACCAATCGATGCATCCGCTTTGTAATCGATTGCTGGATTGTATCTAAACACAGATTGCGTTGCGTGTAAGCCGACCGATATTACGATGCCGTAATGGAGGCGTTGTTCTAAAAAAATAAACCACGATCTGTACTCAGCCGGCCGCGGTAGCCGAGCATAATGAGGCGCGCCAGTCACGGTCCGCACGCCCACTACGGTCGGGGGGTTCGAATCCCCCCTCGGGCATGGATATTTGTGCCGTCCGTAGTATTAGCTAGTTCATCAGTAGTTTGTAAGTTTAGGGACTGATGACCCCGTAGTTAAGTCCCATAAGCTCTACAAACATTTGAACATTTGAATTTGATCTGTACTCAATTTGTAACACTAAAACAATACCACTAATCGACATCAATTCTGTTTTTGCAACGCTCCAAAGATATAATCACCACCGATAATAACATGGAGGTAAGAATAATACGAAGGGGCGTCTAAAGAAACAACGTTTCAAGTTACATCTGACTGTTTTAACTTGGTGTGCACATCTCCATCTCCCTTTAATGTAACCTCCTTGGCGTACTTGTTCGTTCCGTTACAGCGTATTTGGTCGCTAGGCGAGTAACGAATGTATAAGTTGATTGTTGTAGAATTTTAAAAAAGATCCGAGTTGGAAGCGTACTTTCAATTTCTCTCAAATTCTGATACTTTCCGGCAGATTTTCCAAAAATTTACTTTCATATAAACCTTGTCCTCAGAAGTACGAACGGAACAAAGAAATAATTGGCCATTCTCAAGTGATGCGCTTTCGTACATGCTGCAATTCATTTTTATTTATGATATATTATGATTTCTTTTACTTTTGGAAGACCTTCTCAAAGAAATTTTACAACGGCAAATATTAAAATATTGGGGTCGCTTTCAGAACAAAGTGCCCTAATGCGCTCGGCCACTCCGTCGCGGCCCAACCTCATTGCAGAAGATTCTATAGCCATCCATTCCTTTAAATTACTGCCTATATGGTAAGTATTATCGCCGTATTTACAAACTTAGATGGCCCTCAGTACATCTCATCGCTCCTCGGTATTTTTATACGTTTTTTTTTTTTTTTTTTTTTTTTTTTTCGCATATTGATTCTTCCGGAGTATTACCTTCGACTTGCTCATGTGTTCCTATCCGCACTGAAATACGTGCCAGTACACACATCAAGATGTACAGGATTTGCTGCGCCATCTAAGGAGTCTTCTCATGCATTGCGTCGTTGCTCGCGTCGAATGTTCGCGTCCTTCTTCGTGCGTGGATGTGCGTTGACCAGGGCACTACAATTGCTACACTAGGGAAATGACGTGCTACAGACGCGAAATTTAACAGACAGAAAGAAGATGCTGTGATATGCAAATGATTAGCTTTTCAGAGCATTCACACAAGGTTGGCGCCGGTGGCGACACCTACAACGTGCTGACGCGAGGAAAGTTTCCAACCGATTTCTCTTACACAAACAGCAATTGACTTGCGTTGCCTGTTGAAATGTTATTGTGATGTGTAAGGACGAGAAATGCATACCATCACGCTTCCGACTTTGATAAAGGTCTGATTGTAGCCTATCGCCATTGCGGTTTATCGCATCGCGACATTGCTGCTCGCGTTGGTCGCGATCCAATAACTGTTAGCATAATATGGAATCGGTGGGTTCAGGAGGGCAATACGGGACTTGATCCCATCGGCCTCATATCACTAACACTGGAGATGATAGGCATCTTATCCGCATGGCTGTAACGGATCATGCAGCCACGTCTCGATCCCTGCGTCAACATATGGAGACGTTTGCTAGACAACAACCATGTGCATGAACAGTTCGACGACGTTTGCAGCAGCATGGATTATCAGTTCAAAGACCATGGCTGCGGTTACCCTTGACGCTCCATCACAGAGCGCCTGCGATGGTGTACGCAGCGACGAACCTGGTTGCACGAATGGCAAAACGTCATTTTTTCGGATGAATCCAGCTTCTGTTTACAGCATTATGATGGTCGAATCTGTGTCTGGCGACATCGCGGCTAACGCACATTGGAAGCGTGTATTCGTCATCGCCATACTGGCGTATCCCCCGGCTTGATGGTATGGGGTGCCATTGGTTACACTTCTCGGTCTCCTCTGGTTCGCATCGACGGCACTTTGAACAGTGGCCGTTACACTTCAGATGTGTTACGAGCCGTGGCTCTAACCTTCATTCGATCCCTGCGAAACCCTACATTTCAGCAGGAAAATGCACGACCGCATGTTTCAGGTCCTGTACGGGCCTCTCTGGATACGGAAAATGTGCGACTGCTGCCCCGTCCAGCAAATTCTCCAGATCTCTCACCAATTGAAAACGTTTGGTCAATGGTGGCCGCGCAAATGGCTCGTTACAATACGCCAGTCACTACTCTAGATGAATTGTGGTATCGTGTTGAAGCTGCATGGGCATCTGTACCTGTACACGTCATCCCAGATCTCTTTGATGCAATGTTCAGGCGTATCAAGACCGTTATTACGGCCAGAGGTTGTTGTTCTGGGTACTGATTGCTCAGGATTTATGCACGCAAATTGCGTGGAAATGTATTCATATCTCAGTTCTAGTACAATATATTTGTCCACTGAATAACCGTTTATCACCTGAATTTCTTCTTGGTGTAGCAATTTTAACGGCCATAGTGTAAGTGTTAGTACTTTGTAAGGCTAGGAAGCAACGATTTCACCAGTTTACTCCTTCAGGTTTACAACATTCAAATAAAGTTCAAAAGAAGTGTTGCATCACCTTGATTGCAAGTTTTCCACAACATGGTTATTTCATGAGGGTCCCCGATCCTTGCATTGTCCGTGTCACACAAGTGTCACAAAGATGTGAACAATCACACATGAGCAGTGGCAGTGGAACTAATTGATTACGATGGCCGATCAGTTCCAGTCATAACAGCTTGAGGGAAGTGCACTGCTTGTGTTGACCGTAGTTCTGCCATGCCCAGCGGGTCAAATACGACTTTTGAACGTATCCGTATTGCTGCTTTGTGTCAGGAAGGACAGTCATCAAGGGAAGTTTTCAGACGTTTCGGGCGTGGAGAGGTAAAGAGACACATGAACTGTCGATTACTTGCCTCATTCTGGTCGCGCAAATGCGACAACAGCAACTAATGGCCGGAACGTACGGATTTAGCTGGAAGTACTCCTGAGAGGAACACCACCCTCGTAAATAATAATTTTCGTGCTGTCACAGGACGTCTGCTTTAACTCGAATTGCGCGTATTAGGTTGCGTGGCATGCAACGTAACTCTCAATGTACATGCAGAGGTACATGATTTGAATCTTAGACACCTACTTAGCGTACAAATCATCTCAATATCGTGCTGATTAGGCTAACCAAAATTTTCGCCAAGTACTATTCACAGATGGGAGTCGCGCCTGTCTTCAACCAGACAATCGTCAGAAACGATGGTTAGACTTACCGTTCAGACATTGCAGCAAGGTGGTGATTCCCTGGTGATATGGGGTGGAATTATGTGGCGCTAATATACGCCGCTAGTGGTCGTATGAGGCGGCTAAATGGCACAGGGATGACATTCTTCCACGTACAGTGCAACTCTATAGGCAGCGTTTCGTTGAGGTATGCATCTTAATGAACGACCAATTTCGCCGTCGTCGTGCACATATTGTGAATGCGTTCCTTCATGATTACGATCGCAAGATGAATGTGGCCAGTATGTTCTTCAGACATGGACCATAACAAACACTCCTGGGAATCGCTATTCATGGAAAAGGTCTACTCCCTTCGGATAAACGAGAAAAGAGGAAAAAAAGATATATCTAATCTAATCTTGAAAGAATGTTGAAAATATCGTAGTTTCTTCGAAAACTTTAGATGTATATGCAGATTAACCGAAAGTCACCAAAAACAATCTAATAACCTTTCAGTTACCCAGTGGTGGATTTACCAGTAGACTGAGAAGACTACAGCCTAGGGTGGCAGATTTGGTGAAAAAAAAAAAAAAAAAAAAAAAAAAAAAAAAAAAAAAAAAAAAAAAAAAAAAAAGAGGTTTTTAAGCTTAAGGAACTTTAATGCGGGGTCATCAGTCCCTAAACTGACAAACTACTTATGAACTAACTTACACTAAAGACGGCACAAACATCCATGCCCGAGGGGGGATTCGAGCCCCTGACGGGGGGAACGGCATCGCGCATCGCAGCATAGCGCCTCAATGCTTTTAGCCACTCAGCCGCGGCTGGCGCCAAAATCTTTAAACTTTAAGCAAGTGAAATAAAATTCATTTCATTACGTTTAACGAATGTATATTACTGTCGAAGATGTATTAATGCATACCTTCGTCCCACATTATTAGTAGTATATGACTACTCTTTGCCGCGGCGGGTTAGGCGTGCGCATTGGGGGGGCCGAGCTGCGGTGCGCTCGGCTGATCGCTGTCGGGGGTTCGAGTCCCCCCTCGGACATCAGTGTATGTGTTGTCCTTAGGTTAGTTTACATTATTTTAAATAGTTTGTAACCTACGGACTAATAATCCAGCAGCTGAGTCCGATAGATTTACAAACATTTGAAAATTTGGATTATGCTTTTATTAGCTCAGAAATATACTAAAAATCTATTTCTCGTGCAATCCAACGAAATAGCTGGTTTGTAAAAATAATATAGGAAGTGCACTTCAATCCCCTATAAAAAAGTTGGTGTGACAGGGACGATGTTGCACGAAACATAAATAATTGAAAAAAAAATATAATTAGTTTGATTGTGAAATAGGGTATCGAATTGTAGAGATTGGTAGGGGCGGAAAAACTTGAATAACTTACTGGCGGCAAATATGAAATCCGCCACTGCTGTTACTCATATTAAGCGTAGAAACTAGAATAACCAGGTTCGTTATACATTATAATGATTCGGAAGCCTATTAGTATAATAACTGCACTTGTAAATTTAGTACAAGTGAGAGGCTAAATACAGATCTGGCGAGTTTCTCCTTACGCCACACATCACGTTAAACTGCCCGGAGTCCGACAGTTACATTTCTGCCTGGCGGTCCTTCATCAGAGCGAAGCATGTCATGCAACAATTCATTCTATGGTCTATCCTGGGGAGCAGGAATCTTGCGATAGTTGAAAGACGAATTGCGCTTTCAACCGGGACGTTTGTTTACTGCGGTTACGAGGCGCCAGAGAACCCGACTCGAAGATAAAAGGACAGCGGGAGAAAATAAACGTGCGCCAGTTCGGGTAGTGGCGTGAGTTTGTTTGCCTGTCCCGCCACCTGACCTTCGATTTAGATTAGGGCGAGAAACGTAGTGATTGTTGTGTTGGCAGCACGTGCGTAGGAAGTGCCCGCGGCGCTGTGCTGGTTCGTATCGCAGGTGCGAATGCTGTTAGCCCTGTCTACCGGGAGAAACAACACGCGACAACATAGGTACAGGTTTAATAATGTTGGGGAAAGGATACGACCCTATCTTATACCCTTCCCAACCAATGCGTCCCTTTCATGCCCTTCTTATCTAATAAGTTCTATATGCTACCCCAGCTACCTTATGAATTTCATTGAGTGTATTCGCCCCCAACATTGTCAAATGCTACCTCCAAATCTACATAAGCTATAAAAGGAGTATTGCCTTTCCCCATCCTATCTTGAAAGATTATTCGTAATGTATTTCCACGCGTGTTCCTATATTTCTACGAAACCGATCTTTACTCTGGTCGGATACGACGAGTTTTTCCAATCGTTTGTAAATGATTTGTGTTAGCATTTTTCACCCATCATGTACTAAACTGATAGTTCTGTAATTTTCACACTAGACCCTCTTGCTTTTTTAGAGTTGGGATATTTGTCATATTTTCTTGAAGTCTGTGAATATTTCCCCCTGTCTCATACATCTTGCACACAAGGTCAAACAATGTATTCATGACTGGATCTCCCAGCGATAGCAGCAGTTCAGTGACATTATCATCTACTTCTGGGGCCTTGTTTCTATTCAAATAAATCAGTGCTCTGTTAAATTCTTCTAGTAGTATTGTGTCTTATACATCGTCTTTTAATTTCTTCTCCATTTCCACAATACTGCCTTCAAGCCTCAAGTCAATTTCCCTTCTATAACTATTCCTGCAGGGGACATCCAAAGACTTCCGGAGTCCACGCGAGGTCTAGTTGCTGCATTTCGTTGGTGAAAAGGCGCTGGGACACAATATTATGAGGTACCCTAAGACTTGTCACACGTCGTTTTACTTTTTCTTATACAGATACTATGATCAAAACCTGATATATACTTAAAATCATTTGAAGAGATCGGTTTTATGGTATTGCGTGATTTCCAGAAGGCTGCGGTGCGCGCGGCTGTTCGTCGTCGGGGGTTCGAGTCCTCACTCGGGCATGGGTATTTGTGTTGTCCTTAGTATAAGTTACTTTAAGTCAGTGTAAGTAGTTTGTAAGCCCAAGGACTGAGGACCAACGTAGTTAAGTCCCTTAGATTTACAAACATTTGAAACATTTTTTACTCCCGAAATTGTAAATGGTTGATAAATGAGGGAGTATTTGTATTTTAAGACAGGATGTTTTCATCCACAAAGATCGGGTTGTTTATCACAGTTCTTCCGTCTCCGTCAAATTAGAAATCTCTACCTCACACCACATTTTCATCTCTCATGGTGTGCATGGTCTACCAGTAATACAAAACAAGTATGCCATCAAACTAAATTGCTTATTATTAAGCTCGAATTGAGTATTCATTACTCATAGTACAGAAGATACGTTATATGTTTCAATTTCAAAACCAACTAGAGGACCCGTGAGAATACTTCGCTCCGTTACTACAACGAGGAAAAACTTGAGAAAAAAAGGAAGTAAAGTTCAATGTCCACCAATAGCTTTCTTCATAATCAATCGATGAAAGTTCTTCAAAGCGCAAATGAAAGAGCTTGATCGGCTGAGTGTTTTTAAGTCAAAAAGAACTGCGTACCTTTATGAGAACTGAACATATCGTAAATCAAACCGGTTAAAATATTTAATGCAAGGACAGAAGGAAGCCGCATTTGAATAAAAATAAGGGATGGAGAGACGTAAATTAATGCAGATACTTGATGACAAATCTTCAAATTAATACCTTTCAGTTAAAGCAAAAACTAAGGAAATCGGTCGGATAAAACGGCCTGAACGACTGACTTTTGTTTACGACAAGGACTTCCTCATAAGTAGTATACAGAAGGAAATCGCGTTTGAGTATGTAAAAAGGAATGCGAGAGTTATGCAAATTCAGATATTTGATAACAAATCGGGGGATGAATACCTTTCATTTAAACAAAACTGAAGGCAATCGGCCGGGTAATTTGGTCTGGCCGACTGAGTTCAGTTTTCGTAGATTCTTATAATATATATGATTATAATAAGGTATTTCGTGTTTCCCTGCCTATACCTGTCGAATACGATTAGGATTATGACTATCAATTATTTCGATAGTGATGGTATTAAGGCAAATGATTCCATCTGCTAAGAGTGATTATGCATTAATTAATATGGTAAATTCTAGTCAAGTTCGATGCGAAAGATAACGACAGTATGCTTACGCTAAAATAAAGGTTCTTTTAATTATTTGCTCGGTGGAAACGTTATGTGTAAGAAGAATCAAACTGTTGTTTTGTAGTGGACAAAGCTGTGTAATAAATGTACTGAATTTTTCGTTGTAAAAGAATAATCACACTTTAAAGGTAAACGCCTTCACAGTTCGTTTAGTATCGATGTGGAGACCTTTAGTTCAATTTAGTAGGAAACAATTTCTTCCCTTCTTTTCTGTGTACCTTGAATTCCTCATCTGATGCCTGATATCTCTCTTACAGTTCTTCCAGCGCGAGGAAATTTAATATCGCAGTATGGTTCACCAGGAGGCTAGCCACGTCACATCTCTGGGAAGTGTTCCAATAGCTGACACAATATGGATCAGGAACCAGTACACCAGGAGCGCTTGGGCATGAAAACCCCAAGCGGGTGACCACCGGAATACCAATAAGCCCAGCGAGTAGGCAAGTTAGCTTAAAGCCATTTTCCAGCCACAGTGGTACAAAACGAAAATAGCATTTTACGGCAACCTCTTGAATAAATGTATTATATTCTTTCCTTTTTCGGACGAATGGATGGAAGTTTAATTACAGTTGTCTTCTCTGCGTGTAAAGTACAGGATCAGATGCCCTTACAGTGAAACGTAGATCGCTTCACCTTCTTGTGTGTGTACAGAGATTGCTTTTGTTAGCTATCAGCGCCACCGGCACCTGTCTGTTATCGTGACATTATTCCAGTTGGTGTTACAAGTCCACTATATGCAGACATTGAATCGCTCATTATGGTGCTTGTAGCTACTGGCAGAATCAAAAGTGGATGTATATGGAGAAGTCAGATCAATACTCTGAGATGTTCACATATCAGTCGATTTTTTCTTAAAATACTTTATTAGCAAATCATAATTTCGGCCAGTAACTGGCCATTAGCAATGCATGTGTTTAACTCAATATGTTATTAATATGGATAAGTCACAGCACGCCAAGTATGACAATGCCCAGTTGTCATACTTGTCGTGGTGCGAGTTATCCATATTAATAACATATTCAGTTAAACACATGCATTGATAATGACCATTATCAATGCATGTGTTTAACTCAATATGTTATTAATATGGATAAGTCACAGCACGCCAAGTATGACAATGACAAGTTGTCATACTTGTCGTGGTGCGAGTTATCCATATTAATAACATATTCAGTTAAACACATGCATTGATAATGACCATTATAAATGCATGTGTTTAAGTCAATATGTTATTAATATGGATAAGTCACAGCACGCCAAGTATGACAATGCCCAGTTGTCATACTTGTCGTGGTGCGAGTTATCCATATTAATAACATATTCAGTTAAACACATGCATTGATAATGACCATTATCAATGCATGTGTTTAACTCAATATGTTATTAATATGGATAAGTCACAGCACGCCAAGTATGACAATGCCCAGTTGTCATACTTGTCGTGGTGCGAGTTATCCATATTAATAACATATTCAATTAAACACATGCATTGATAATGACCAGTTACTGGCCTAAATCATGATTTGCTAAAAAAAAAAAAAAAAAAAAAAAAAAAAAAAAAAAAAAAAAAAAAAAAAAAAAAAAAAAAACAACATACCACAGTCGTGGAGCACAAACCATGGAAAGAAACATGATAAAATCAAATCAATTTCTCAACACTCTCATAACTGCAGAACCCGCGAATAGTGGCCGCGTGGTCTGAAGTTCAAGGTAATGAATTGTATGGATGCTCCCATCAAAGATACGAGTCCTCCGTCAGGCATCGATGTCTGTGTTGCATAAATTATTTAAAGTATGTGTAAGCAATTTTGAAGTCTAGGGACCGACGACCTCAGCAATTAGGTCCTTTAGGTTCTCAAACATTTGAACATTTTTCATATTGAATGAACGTAGAAGTATCAGTTTGTTACCCATATTTAACGAAATAGGGGATTAAGCTTTCGATACATCTGGCTATTGGCACGTTAGTTTACATTTTATCTACATCTACATCTACATGGGATACTCTGAAAATCACATTTAAGTGTCTGGCAGAGGGTTCATCGAACCACAGTTAAACTATTTATCTCCCATTCCATTATCGAATAGCGCGCGGGAAGAAAGAACACCTGAATCTCTCTGTTCGAGCTCTGATTCCTCGTATTTTATTCTGATGATCATTTCTGCCTATGAAAATGGGAGTCAAAAATATATTTTCGCATTCGGAGGAGAATGTTGGCGATTTGAGTTTCGTAAGTAGCCCACGCCGCAGCGATAAGCGCCGTTGTTGTAATAATTCACATCCCAGATCCTGTATCATTTCCGTAACGCTGTCTCCCCTGTATCGTGACAATACGAAACGAGCTGCCCTTCTTTAGACTCTTTCGATGTCTTTCATCAGACCCACCTGATAAATATTCCACACTGTGCAGCAATACTCCAAGAAAGGACGGACAAGCGTAGTGTATGCAGTTTCTTTAATAGTTATGTCGCATCTTTTAACGGTTCTGCAGTAAAACGTAGACTATAGTTCGCCATGACATTATCTACGTGTTCTTTACAGTTTAAGTCTGAATAAATAGTAATATCCAGATATTTTGTAGTGTTTACGAACTTCACATTTGATTGATTCATAATGTAAACAAAGTTTAGCGGATTTCTTTTCGTACTCATGTGAACGACTTCACACTTCTCATAATTTAGAGTCAATTGCCACTTTTTACACCATACTGATATCTTATTCAGATCGTTCTGCAGTTGGTTTTGATCTTCAGACGATTTTACTAGACAGTAAATGACGGCGTCATCTGCAAACAATTTAAGAGAGCTACTTAGATTTTCCCCTAAATCGTTTATGTATATAAGGGACAGCAGAGCACCAATAAGACTACCTTGTAGAACGCCCGATATCACCTCTGTTTCAGTCGATGCCTTACTATCGATTACTGCGCACTGTGTCCTCTCTGACAGGAAATCCCCTATCCAATCGCAAATTTGGCGCGATATACCATAACCACGCAATTTGATTAAAAGTCGTTTGTGAGTTGTTGTTGTTGTGGTCTTCAGTCCGGAGACTGGTTTGATGCAGCTCTCCACGATAACCTATCCTGAGCAAGCCTCTTCATCTCCACATAAGAAAGGCAACCTACATATGTCTGAATCTGCTTAATGTATCCATCTCTTGGTCTTCCTCTGCGGTTTTTACCCCACACACTTCCCTCCAACGCTAAATTCACAATTCCTTGATGTCTAAGAATGTGTCCTACCAATCGATCCCTTCTTTTAGTCAAGGTATGCCAGAAACTTCTTTTCTCCCCAATTCTGTTCATTACCTCCTCATTAGTTACGCGATCCACCCACCTAATCTTCAGCATTCTTCTGTAGCACCATATTTCAAAAGCCTCAATCCTCTTCCTGTCCGCACTGTTTATCGTCCATGTCTCACTCCCATACAAGGCCACAGTCCATACAAATGCCTTCAGAAAGGTCTTCCTTAGGCTTAAATCAATATTCGATGTTAACAAATTTCTCTTTTTCAAGAACGCTTTTCTACCCATTGCCATTCTGCATTTTACATCCTCTGTACTGCGACCATCATTTGTTATTTTACTGCCCAAGTAACAAAATTCATCTACATCCTTTATTGCTTCGTTATCCAATCTAATTCCTTCAGCATCACCTGATTTTCTTACACTGCACTCCATTACCCTAGTTTTACTCTTGTTAATCTTCATCTTATATGCACCTTTCAACACACTGTCCATTCCGTTTAACTGCTCTTCCAGGTCCTTTGCTGTCTCTGACAGAATTACTATTTCGTCGGCAAAACGCAAAATTTTTAATTCTTCACCCTGAACTTTAATTCCTTCTCCAAATTTCTCCTTGCTTTCCTTTATAGCTTGCTCAATGTACAAATTGAATAACATTGGAGAAAGGCTACAACCCTGTCTTACTCCCTTCCCAACCACTGCATCCCTTTCATGCCCTTCAACTCTGACAACCGCTGTCTGGTTTTTGTACAAGTTGTAAATAACCTTACGCTCCCTATATTTTACTCCTGCTTGCTTCAGAACTTGAAAGAGTTTATTCCAATCAACATTGTCAAAAGCCTTCTCCAAATCTACAAAAGCTAGAAATGTAGGTTTGCCTTTTCTTAATCTATCTTCTAGGATAAGCCGTAAAGTGAGTATTGCCTCCCGTGTTCCTACATTTTTCCTGAACCCAAACTGATCTTCCCCGAGGTCGGCTTCTACCAGCTTTTCCATCCTTCTGTATATAATTCGTGTTAATATTTTGCAACCATGACTTATTAAACTGATGGTTCTGTAGTTTTCACACCTGTTTGCACCTGATTTCTTTGGAATGGGGATTATAACATTTTTCTTAAAGTCCGAGGGTACTTCACCTGTCTCATACATCTTACACACCAGGTGAAACAATTTTGACATGGCTGGTTCTCCCAGAGACTTCAGTAGCTCTGAGGGAATATCATCTACTCCAGGGGCTTTGTTTCGACTTAGGTCTTTCAGGGCTCTGTCAAATTCTTCTCTCAGTACAGTGTCTCCTATTTCATCTTCATCTACATCCTCTTCCCTTCCTACAATATGGTCTCGAAGTTCATTTCCTTCATAGAGCCCCTCTATATACTCTTTCCACCTTTCAGCATTCCCTTCTTTGCTGAGAACTGGTTTTCCATCAGTGTCCTTGATATTCATTGAGCTGTTTTTCTTCTCTCCAAATGTTTCTTTTATTTTCCTGTAGGCTGTATCTATTTTTCCCCTATTTATACATTCTTCTATATCCTTGCATTTGCCTTCTAACCACTCCTGCTTAGCAATTTTGCACTTCCTGCCAATCTCATTTCTTAGTCGTCTGTACACCATTTTGCCTGTTTCATTTACTGCATTTTTATATTTTCTCCTTTCATCGATTAAATTTAATACCTCCTGTGATATCCAAGGATTTTTTGCAGGTCTTACCTTCCTACCTATTTTGTCCTCTGCTGCCTTCACTATTTCATCTCTCAATTTTACCCATTCCTCCTCTACTGTTTTATTTTCCCCTGTTTCTGTCAATTGTTGCCTAAAGCTCCCTCTGAAATTTTTAAGAACTTCAGGTTCCTTCAATTTATCCAAGTCCCATCTCCTTATTTTCCTACCTTTTTGTAGTTTCTTCAGTTTCAGCCTACAGTTCATAACCAACAAGTTATGGTCAGAGTCTATATCTGCTCCTGGGTATGTCGTACAATTTAAAACCTGGTTCCGAAATCTATGTCTTACCATTATAAAATCTATCTGGTATCTCCCGGTATCTCCTGGTCTCTTCCACGTGTACAACCTTCTTTTGTGATTCTTAAACCAGGTGTTTGTAATAACTAAATTATGTTCTTTGCAAAATTCTACCAGGCGGCTTCCTCTTTCATTCCTTTTGCCCAGACCATATTCACCTACTATCTTACCTTCCCTTCCTTGTCCTACTACCGAATTCCAGTCGCCCATAACAATTAAGTTTTCCTCTCCCTTAATTGTCTGAATAATTTCGTTTAGCTCCTCATATATTTCTTCGATTTCCTCATCATCGGCAGAGCTAGTTGGCATATAAACCTGTACTACTGTTGTCGGTGTTGGCTTCGTATCTATCTTGACAATGATAATGCGATCACTGTGCTGGTCATAGTAGTTTACCCGCATTCCTGTTTTCTTATTCATTATCAATCCTACTCCTGTGATACCTCCAATTGATTTTGTATTTATAATCCTATACTCACCTGACCAGAAATCCTGTTCATCCTGCCACCGAACTTCACTAATCCCCACTATATCTAACTTCAACCTATCCATTTCCCTTTTTAAATTTTCTAATTTTCCTACTCGATTAAGGGATCTAACATTCCACGCTCCGACCCGTAGAATGCCAGTACTGTCTCTCCTGATGATCACATCCTCCTGAGTAGTCCCCGCCCGGAGATCCGAATGGGGGACTATTTTACCTCCGGAATATTTTACCCAAGAGGATGCCATCATCATATGTTCATACAGTAGAGCTGCATGTCCTCGGGAAAAATAACGGCTGTAGTTTCCCCTTGCTTTCAGCCATTCGCAGTAACTGTGTGGCAATGCCACATTAGCTGATGTTACAAGGCCAGCTCAGTCAATCATCCAGACTGTTGCCCCTGTAACTACTGAAAAGGCTGCTGCCCCTCTTCAGGAACCACACATTTGTCTGGCCTCTCTGGCCTCTCTGGCCTCCGATGTGGTTGCACCTACGGTACGGATATCTGTATCGTTGAGGCACGCAAGCCACCCCACCTCGGCAATGTCTGTGGTTCATGGGAGTGGCGTTTGTGAGTAACTGTGTCAAAAGCCTCCTGAAAATCAAGAAATACGGAATAGATTTGCTAATCCTTTTCAATAGCACTCATCACTTCGCGTGAGTAAAGAGCTAATTGTGTTTCGCATGAACGGTATTTTCTAAGTCCGTATTGATCTTGGGTCAATAGATCATTCTGTTCGAGATAATTCATAATATTTGAATACAAGATAAGTTCCAAAATCCTGCTGCCAATTGATGTCAATGAAATAGTCCTGTAGTTTAGTGGGTTACTCGTACTGCCTTTCTTGAATATAGGTGTGACCTGTGCAAGTTTCCAATCTTTTGGTACAGATCCTCCTTTGAGAGAGCGGTTGTATATGGCTGTTAAGAAAGGAACTATCTCTTCAGCGTGATCAGATAGAAATGTAATGGGTATACAGTCCGGACCAGAAGACTTGTTCAAATGTTCAAATGTCTGTAAATCTATCGGACCAAACTGCGTGGTCATCATTCCGTAGCTTACAAACTACTTAAACCTAGGTAAACTAACCTACGGACAAAGACACACATACCCATGCCCCTGGGAGGACTCGAACCTCCACGGCGAGCAATCGCGCGCTCCGCAGCGAGGTGCTTTAGACCGCTCGGCTACTCCACCGCAGCAGAAGACTTGTTCTTGTTAGTGATTAAGTTGCTTCACTACTCCGAAGATAGCTACTTCAACGTTACTCATTCTAGCCTCTGTTAGTAATTCGAAATCTGGAATATTGGTTTCGTCTTTTTTTTTTTTTTTTTTTTTTTTTTTTTTTTTTTTTTGTGAATGAGTTTCTAAATGTTCAAATGTTTGTATAGTTTATGGGACTTAACTACTGGGTCATCAGTCCCTAAACTTACAAACTACTTATGAACTACTTACGAACTAGGACGGCACAAATATCCATGCCCGAGGGGGGATTCGAACCCCCGACCGTAGAATGAGTTTCTAAAAGCTATGTTTAGTCACTCCGCTTTAGTAGCGCTATCATCGGCAAGATCGCCGTTACTATCACGTAGTGAGGGGATTGTTTATGGCTGTTTGTTGAATTACGTTATCGGAGGTCTAAGAGGAGTGTGTTTAAGGTGTGCTCAGGTGACGTAAGACTTTGGTATACATACACTGTGAGGAGAAGCTCTGCCACTACAGAAGTGGCGCATCCAGGATTAGGTTCTGGTACGGGGCGACTGATTTTTGTTTTAAATAAAGCCTATTGAATTTAATAATCCATGACTTATTTTTACAGGATGATTCTTACAATGAGGAAAGCAGCAACCAACTACATTTGATTATGCTATTTCTTTACTAAATAGTGTCGTTATCGGTTTAAAACTCTCTAGTTCATCGACAGACGGCTGTTCACGTCCACATACATATTATATGCATTTTGCTTAGGCACATAATTTTGCTAGTGGCGAAAATTCATTGGTTTTGGGGTGCCCTACAGTACAAAAAGATTATTGGAATTGATTACTCGAGCTTAAATATCAAATGTTCAAATGTTTGTAGAACTTATGGGACTTAACTAAGGGGTCATCAGTCCCTAAGCTTACAAACTACTGATGAACTAGCTAAGACTAAGGACGGCACAAATATCCATGCCCGAGGGGGGGTTCGAACCCCCGACCGCAGTTGCCGTGCAGACTGTGACTGGAGCGCCTCAGTCTCCTCGGCCACCGCGGCTGGCAGCTTAAATATGACTCATGATACTGACAAACGTTGTAAACAAACTTTTACGATAGACTTTTTCATGTTATTAATGTACTCAAGTCGAAAAGTCGCTACCATAAAAAAAAATTAACAAATTGTACTATGAAAACAATTGCGCGAGAAATAAATTGAGTGGGCCCGCGTTAATTAGAAAATTAGAAAGTGGAAGAGGAGCAACGTGTTTTAAATGGATTCTATATGATCATCTAGTAAAATAATTAAGCTGTTTGTATGTTACTAGCCAAAGAGAAAGGTCCTTTCAGCTTAATTACATGAGGCTCTATGTGCAGAAACTGAACAAAAATAGCATTAATTCCACTCGGTCGCAGTAACAGCAGCACACATTCTCAGTGGCGGCACCACGTTGGCGACCCACTGTCACGTTCACTTGTGCTTGACAATTTATAGTTACATTGTGATTTATTACATGTGTACTATTTCGATTTCCGGTGCCGACCTGTTAAAAAATAAAAATGAAAACAATGAAAAATAATAAAATTAAAAAATCTTTGGGAGGTGATGGGGGGGGAGAACTTCATCCCCACTAGGTTCTCACCCCCACCTTCCCTGTGGATGCGCTACTACTCTATAGCATACTATGCAACTTTTATGTGGTTTTACCAACATTCTCTGCACTTATAGCACACAGAGAGAAGTGATGAAATAATTGTTACATACTCATGTTCAAAGGACACATGCCTCATGCACCAATAAGGCTAAAGAATTCAAATGTTCAAATGTTGTAATAGCATATCTTCGGAGTTCGCCAATCACCAAAACTTCTTTGTTGCTCGTCACATTACATTGCAATCCCTGTTCTCCCGATCTCTAGCCTACCGAAAACTTACAAACTACTTATGAACTAGCTAATACTAAGGATGGCACAAATATCCATCACCGAGGGGGGATTCGTAGCCCCGACAGTAGTGGCCGTGCAGACTGTAACTGACGCGCCGGCGAACGCTCGGGACTGACATAGGAAGCCGGTGTATAAGACTGGATGGATGAAATATAACTATCTGAATTTTTCATCCGTTCCGTCATATACAGCGGCTTCCTATGTCACTCCGTACGCACATTCCCTTAGTTAGCCTGTATAAGTCGGCGTTGCAGCACACCACGCCCGCCCACTGCCCGAGAGCACAATTCTAAACATGGGCTTATCTTGTATCATCAGAGACCACCGCTTCTTTTAAGGTAATCTTAAAAAGCGGTTTTATGTTTCTCACATATTTACCGAGTATGTTCCAATTGTAATTCGTTGTTACACGAGCATTTGTAGGGCTACAAGTAAATCCAAAATTTCCAGAATAATAGAAACATCGCAAAACAACTTACGGTGTCACACCACGGAGAGCACATTGTAAGCTTTTTTTTTTACCATTTATACTGTCTTCTTAACACAAAATAAGCCCATATACCATTATACCCGTTTGTAATTCCGCCTTGTAAATTTGTGTAAATTCTGTCACGCAAATAATCTGAAGATGCCATGCTAAAGGGTGAAACGCGTCATTAATTAATAAAACAATTTGCAATCAAGACGGTTTTTTACTGAAGGAATATTTATTCTCATTGATAGCTGTACACCATGAACTGGAAATCATTTTATATAAACATACGAGGTGTTTCACTAAGTGTGTTTGCCTCTGTAACTTATAAAATAATAGGCGACGGGAAATTTTAATGCGGTAGGTCTACCCAAGAAATATTACACTTTCTGCGGAGCTATGAACATAGTTTATTGGCCGGCCGCGGTGGCCGAGGAGACTAAGGCGCTCCAGTCACGGTCTGCACGGCCACTACGGTCGGGGGTTCGAATCCCCCCTCGGGCATGGATATTTGTGCCGTCCTAGTTTGTAAGTAGTTCATAAGTAGTTCATAAGTAGTTTGTAAGTTTAGGGACTGATGACCCCGTAGTTAAGTCCCATAGACTTAAAAAAAAAAAAAATCGTTTATTGTATCTTTTTCCAATGAGTTTCATCACAAATATATAATTTTTTAAATGGAACAATAGTTTCTTTCTATCGTGCATTGGATTCGTTGAAACCAGCTGCGTCCAAATCAATTTAAACTACATTCCTATCACTGTTAGTTTGGGAGCTACAACCCTTCAAAGTTCGTAGCTCGCTGGCTGGTGGTCATGAGACAGTGGGCCGTGCCCCAGGGGATAGCCACTCGGCCAGTCAGCAACGCTATCGCAGCCTCCGCCCCCGGAAGTTTGAAGGGTTGTAGCTCCCAAACTAACAGTGATAGGAATGTAGTTTAAATTGATTTCGACGCATCTGGTTTAAACGAATCCAATACACGAGAGAAAAAACTATTGTTCCATTTAAAAAATTATATCTTTGTGCTGTAACTCTTTGGGAAATGATACAATAAACTATGTTCTTAGCTCTGCAGAAAGTGCAACATTTCTTGTATTGACCTACAGCATTAAAATTTCCCGTTACCTATTATTTTATATGTTATAGAGGCAAACACACCCTGTGTGTGTGTGTGTGTTTTCTCTTGTTATTGATTGTTG
Source organism: Locusta migratoria (assembly GCA_026315105.1). Classification (NCBI taxonomy): domain Eukaryota; kingdom Metazoa; phylum Arthropoda; class Insecta; order Orthoptera; family Acrididae; genus Locusta; species Locusta migratoria. Next base: position 337,576,959 of record CM048746.1, on the reverse strand, counting down.
TATTGAGTTTTCGACTCAAGTCCGATATAGTATCAGGAGACATTAGAAAGTTGTTACACAGCCTATTAGTTGTGACATGTATTATGTTGGGTTCCAATAAATCTTTATGTCTTATTCACCACTAGAAATTTGAATCAGTGTGAACTGATGAATACATAGATGCAAGTCTCCTGCTTCATTATCCAGCTGATACTTTCTGTGACGACGGTCCGAATCTCATCAAGTGGAAGCTGCTTTGAGAGCAACAGTTTACTGGTCCTCTATTCTATAATTATATTTCTTAAAAAAAGGAAACTCAACTGACTTTAAAGAGACGATCTTGTGGCGGTTCACATGAAATTTCCACGGTTACATCACACACTTAGGGAAAAAGGTGTAGAGGAAATTTCAGTGCAATCCGCAGTAATACTGAGAGTACACTTCATTGTTATGTACTGCTTTTACCGAAAAAAATACCTTAATGACTCGGCTACTTGGACGCCGATGGACACAATTTTATGTCTTCCTCTCGCTAATTGAATTATATTTCCGTAGATTTGGTGAAAATGCGTTTTTCCATGTGTCTCAGTAGCGCGCACTTCTCCATATACGTGTGCAGTGGTTCTCAGGGGACGTTCATTCGGTTCCGTGCCTCCGACTGACGCCTGGCGACATAGGAGGCGCGATGGAGGGGGCGTGGTCACCGCCCCACACTCCTGGTAGTTGTGTTGGTTTTCGTCAGCTTATCGATCAAGTATACCCGGGCCGCTGAAACTTCGCACTTGACGTTTACAAATGACAAGTGAAGAGCAAGAAGCGCGAGGCGCTAGTCGCTAGGAACGATCCAATCACAGCGCGGTAAACACTTCGGGTGGTCACGTTCCCGCGTTGCCGGCTTTGTTCAGTGCTACCGTAAACAACGTTGTGTATCGTGTTTATCGCGTGTGTATGTTGTGTGTGCTTTTCTCGCTGCGATTTGTTTTACCATGAGTGGTTTAATTTGACTCTCAGAGTTCAAGTAATTGGACAATGTCACCGAAAAGACGTTTCTCTAGTGACGTTTTCTGAGTAAGTTCTCAGTTTCGTATGAATAAAAACTTCGAAGCTTATGCTCTGAGCAGGAAGTTCATTCTCGCTTCAAACGATCGGAAAGAAGTTATGGTGCAGTGGTTACAAGAAAGAAATATTGCTGCAGATATGTCAATGTCATAACTTCTTTTATATTCGCTCGTGAAACAAAATAAGCCTATTACACCCCCATATGCAGTAGACGAAATCGCAAAGGAGCAGCGTCGCAATAAAGTAAATCTGCCCCCTTTTCACTACCGTTTTAACCCTATAAAACTGGTATGGTGTGACGTCAAGAATTACTTACGGAACAATAAGACTTTCACAATAATAAGGTGGAAAAGCTGTTGCCAATGTGGATGCTGCGTCTTGGAAAAAAAAAAAAAAAAGGTCAAGCACGTTGAAAACTGATTCGGGCAGCGCAAACAATGGAAGGGATCATGAACAGTTAATGATTTGTCTTGGTGATGACGATTTTGGCAGTGACGAAAACAATGAAGATGGGGAGCTTGATGAAATTGTACCATTATCGCCGTAAATTGGTGAGTGACAAGCATTCTGATTATAAAACGTAGAGAGAACAGTTACTATCTTGATTACTGTTTATTTCGTATCTGTCAAGATCCAATGCTTATTTTATATATTGCTTTGTTCCGTTATTGAAAGCGTGTGCATTGTTGTGCTCTGGTCTTCATTAACATGCCGTTAATTAATTGCTGCGCAAGAACGAATTATTATATGCACTTTTGTTGCTCAGTAGCTTACATTTACGAGATGCAACTGAAACCCGTTTCGTCTGCTGTGTGTAGAGGCTAGTGTTGCAACCTCGCTAAAGCAATGTAGCCAACTTAACTCACCGTAACGCGAAACGTCAAGTGCAATGTTTCAGCGGCCCGGGTATAGCTACCCAGTTGGCCTCACAAGGGCTGACCGCAACATGCTTGCCAACAGTAATCAGTAAACAGCAAACGTGGAGGGTGACCAGCCGGCGGAGAGAATCTGAATAGCTCCCTTAGTCTGTTCGCGGATGATGATGTCGTTTATCAGTTAGTGAAGTCAACAGAGGATAAAAACCACCTGCAAAGCGATTTAGACAAAATTTTTACAAGGTGCGAAAATTGGTAATTAACACAAAATAATGAAAAGTATGAAGTAATACATATGATCACTAAAAGAAATCTGCTGAACTTCAATTACACGATAAATCAGTCAAACCTTAAAGTCGTAAATTCTACCAAATACCTAGGAGAGAACACACAGAAAATGTTGTGGGGAAGGTGAACCAAAGGTTACTTTTCATTGACAGAATGCTTCGAAGATGCAACAGCTCCACCAAAGAGACTGCCTACATCACACTTGTGCGTTCTCTCCTAGAGTACTGTTGCCTAGTGTGAGACCCTCAACAGGTGGGCATAACGGAATCCATTGAGAAGGTACAGAGAAGGGCACGTTATAGGTGGGAAAGCGCCACGGAAATTTTGCACGATTTGAGGTAGAAATCATTAAGAGAAAGACGTTATTCGTTGCGGCCAGATCTATTAGCGAAATTTCAATCACCGACTTTTACTTCTGAATCTGAAATTTTTTTTTGCAAGCACCTACCTACATAGGGATACAGGACCATCGCAATAAAATAAGAGAAATCACATCGAAAACGGAACGATTTAGGTATTCTTTCTTCCCGCACGCTATTAGAGAATGGAACGATAGAGAAAGGTTATGAAAGTGGGTAATGAACCCTCTGACTGGCACTTAAATGTGATTTTCAGAGTATCTATGTAGATGTAGAAGTGGTAGCAAAGGCTGTCAGCGCTTAACTTTGGTCTTCTAGCGGAAACCGGTGCACTGTAGCACGGCCGTTGGGTTAACGAGAAGAATAGTAATATTAAAAATGCCTGGTACCTTATGATTCTGATAGAAAACGTTCCACCTATGTTGTGTCAAGTTTATGTACTGTAGTGTACGAAAACATTTGGCGCACATACTTTTTTCTAGTAAGTTTGGTTTTGCAACATCATCTAAGACTGTTTTAGAACATGATTTATATTGTGAGAGTGACAAACCATTACGTTGGTTTCAGGGGGCGCTCTACATCTGCCATGTACTTTGAATCAATCATTCTAGTTCTAGAGCTGTAAAATACTTTTATTTATCATGTTCAACCGGTTTCTCCAATTGCTGCCATCAACAGGAGATTAACAAAATATTTTACATCAAAGACAACAAAGTAATATTTGTCCTGAGTACAGCAACGTCAAATTTACATTAAATACTGCGGTCGTTTCTAAAAAAACTTCCCTTTTTACATCATTTAGTAAATAGTCCTTCATTTGATCCTTAACTAGTACTAATTTGCGTATTCAGGACAAATGTTATCCATTTGTCTTTGATGTAAAATTTTTTGTTGATATCCTGTTGATTGTAGCAACTGCCGAAACCGGCAAACATAACAAATAAAAGTATTTTAGACTTATGGGACAAGAATGATATTTAAAAATATCCACTACCTTGAGTAGTTTGCTGTTTTTACCGTTGTTTCTAAAAACTTTCCTTTATAGTGCCATGTATGTTCAGAAACGGTTAGAGAAACCATGAACGATGAGGGATGAACTCCCGAATATGCTTTGGAAAATTAGGCATCCGGAAGTGAGTTAATGAAGAAGATCAATAATGTGTGAGAAATATGCAAAGAAAAAATAGGCGATGTACTGGAAGGGGGTGACATGAAGCGTACAATACCAGGTCATCAGTTTCTGCTAAAATATTTTGTACTGGTGATTGCTATTGTAAACTACAACGTGCTTCCAAAATCAATGAAGAATTTCTGAAAAGTGGTAAATCTTTCATTCTCAATGCACCTTCTAACGTGGACCGGTCAAATCTGAGTTACCTGCACTTAGACTTCGAACTCCAAGAAAAAGGAGACACAACCTATACAATATCAGGCCAGCATACACTGTTCAGACAGGACTTTTTTACCATCTAGTTAATGACCGGCATGTTCAGTTTTGGCACGTTAACAGCGGCGCCGAGCTTTGGCATGGAAACAATGAGGATTTTGTTCATCGGCGCAGAGAGCTGGCACCACATCTGCGCACACAAGTCACCTAATTCGCGTAAATTCCGAGATCGGTAGCCATGAGCTCCAACGCCAAATTAAATTTCATACCAGATGTGTACGATCGTGTTAAAATCTGGCACTTTTCGGGGCCATCATATTAATTCAACTCGCTATAATTTTCCTCGATCAACTCCATTACACTCGTGGTCTCGTGATATGACACATTAATTTACTGATAAATTCAAACTGCAGCCGGCCGCGGTGGCCGAGGAGACTGAGGCGCTCCAGTCACGGTCTGCACGGCCACTACGGTAGGGGGTTCGAATCCCCCCTCGGGCATTGATATTTGTGCCGTCCTTAGGATTAGCTACTTCATAAGTAGTTTGTAAGTTTAGGGACTGATGACCCCATAGTTAAGTCCCATAAGCTATACAAAAATTTTCAAACTGCAGGAAGGAAACAGGAGCGTAATGAATGGGTGTACGTGATCTGCGACTAGTGTACGATACCTCTTGGACGTCACGCTGCTTTCTACGAGCTCGATTGCATCTATGGATGCCCACGTGAATGTTTCCCGTGCATAAATGTGCCGTCGCGTTTTTTCCGTCTCGCAGAACAGGTGTCAAGGAACTGTTGCCCTGAAGTACGACGAATAATCACACTACCATCGACATTGTTATAAAGGTATCGGGATTCATCAGACCATGCAACGCCCTGGCACTGCTCCAACTGAAAGATGTCACTTGTGTTGCTAGTATTTTTCTCTCCTTTTTTTTCATTTTTGCTGGGAATGAGCTAATGAGTTTCTTTTCGCTTCGTGCACCTTAGAGGTTGGCGATTAATTTTCACAGGGGATGAAGATCTGGTGTCACTGTGTGTGGGCCGTAGATGCGAGTCTAGGAAAGTACCTCATTTACTTTTCGCAGAACTCTCGGGCTCTGTAATAAGTCAGGTTCTCACAACTAAGCTGGGGACGAGTTAGCGAGGGGAGAAAGGGAACTGAATTGATAGATAGTTCTACTAATAGTTGAGGAGAGATTGTTAGTCTTATCCTTTATGTAAGTCCATCCTGAATATTTCCCCACGCACAACCTGTTCACCCATTCCAAAATTCTTGGCATTACCTGCCTAGTGATTCTTTATTTCACCCTTTCCACCCATACCAATACCACATTTCCTTCCCCACCTTACACAACATCCAGTTACGATGGAAACATAGCTGTTGATCTCATGATCCTGTTAGGCTGCGGAGGACAACGTTAAACGGGTTCTGTGCACTGTGTGTTCAAACAGACCTGTGTTCTGCCCAGAATTAAACTAAAGTTAGATCCGTCATAGTTCGCTGCCTGTCATATAACCCCAGTCTGTCCAGTCTTTCGAGTCCAACTACTCCACGTATGACGCGCTTTCAAATGGATTCCACCACCTGTTGAAGATACCATGGCATTCACTACTCTAACACCAGATTAAGTCATGCAGTTTTCAAAATATTCATGCCGAGTGTCCGGACCATCACAATGTGCACTCGGTGAAACTCAGATATTTCACATGTCTTCTACATTCTAAACACGAAAAGCGCGCGCACTGATACTACAGTCACTGACTCCGTGCATTCCAGCTTAACAGTATAAATCAGAACCAATAATGGTTAAAAATGAACAGTCAGTGATCTGAAGGAAAGGAACACACCAGACTCGTCACCATACGTTTCTCTTGTGCTCCATGTATTTTTGCATTCTCAGGAAGAAAATTTTGATGACAAAGGCCACTGATATGTATTTTTATCTTAATTAACCTTTATGCACTTTAGAAACAATTATGTAGATGGCATTATTATTACTAAAGTACTCGAGTATCGTTGATTGAAACTGATATCTTAAATTCACAGTGAAACTTATAACATTTGCTGTGTTAATATTAATATAACTTCCATCAATTTATGCTCCATAGTTAAAACGATGCAGGCCTTACGCACTGAATACCAACAAGGACAGGCGGTATCACAGCCAAATTTATTTGACTGATGACACGTTAAACTAAGTTCCTATGATGGAAATTACAGTCCCATGTGAAGAGAGCAAAATGACTAAATTACTGGCTACAACCGCTTCTACATGTCTCGGTAAATCTACCGTAGGAGCGGGTTGTGTTTCTACGAACAATCGTCTCTGAATTATGCTCACCAACCGAAAAGTCGTGAGAACGGAAGGCCAAGCAAAATTCAACCCTATTGATGAAAAAGAAATCTTTAACATTTCGTGACACGTGTCGTCCTACCATATACTATTCCAATGTTAGTGTAGGTAAGCTCCGGAAGTATGGGAGAACAACAAGCTCCAACACTTCAGAGAAAACAAACTGAGTGATTAGTGGACAGCCAGTGCCTACTTGTGGGTGTCAGGGAGTGGCGGTAAGGGTGTGGACTTCAGTCCTATACCAAAAGATATTAACGCGTGCTTTCAGAACCAGTCTGCCGGTGCATAAGGCAGCATTTCGGCAGTCCCTCACCACGGGCTACCCAGACACGACTCTTGTTTTGGTGCAGGTAGGATTAACATTTGAATGCAAAGAAAGAAAAAAAATCTGTCCATCCAATCCGGATGGTGCCTCCACCACCACAACGATTTGATTAGAATATGACATCATGGTGAGAGACAGTTCAGCTGTTACATTACGCATCAGTGCTACTGCAACCGCTGTTATGGTTTGTGGTGCTATTGTATTTCGGTCCTACAAACAGTCCCTAGCCAACGTTAAATCTCTCAAATGTTACAGCCTTTTGTCCTAATTACCTTATGGGGCTTGCAAACGGCGTTGCCGGTCGCGGTGGCCGAGGAGACTGAGGCGCACCAGTCACGGTCTGCACGGCCACTACGGCCGGGGGTTCGAATTCCCCCTCGGGCATGGATATTTGTGCCGTCCTTAGCATTAGTTAGCTCATAAGTAGTTTGTAAGTTTAGGGACTGATGACCCCGTAGTTAAGTCCCATAAGCTACACAAACATTTTTTTTCTTTTTTTAGTCGGCGTTATTGGTACATATTAATGAGCGACTGATGTGGCGTACAATGTTCAAGAATTCTTCGTCACCTATTGCTTTTCTGCTGCCTTGGCGTCCCTGTTGTCCTTTTATCCAGCACGGTGATTTTCAAGCTGTTAGTCGTGACCTCAATGGGTTTCGCAAAGTCTTTCTCGGGGCGTCGCTTCGCGCTTAGAGGTGGGTACACCATAAGACAGCGCGGTGCTTGTCTGAATACCAGAGGTCCCGTAATAAAAAAAATAGAACCAAGAGAATGAATATGTACTAAAATTATGTAGATTGATTATGAATAGAACTACATTGTTGTGTAATAATTACTCAGTGTTCACAATGAATAAACGAAAACCGCGTAATCTGTTTTCCGGAACCAATCTATAGTTGAAGAACAAGATTCATTATGTAACGTCTGCTGAAATCGAAATTTTGTACCAATTGACTGCCTGGCGAGGATAATTCGCTTATGAGTTGCACGTGCAATGCGCAACGTTCATTACGCAGAATATACAGCATTTTTTAAATCAATGCAATTTAAAGTTAAATATTGTATTCCATTCCGAATTATATATTTACGCACATTAGTAAGTAGTTCTGTAATATGTAGTGCTCTATTTTTTTTTTCACAAGACAGTTGTATCAATAGTAAGAAAATTAAATTCCTTACTTTTGAAATAACAGACATATTTGTCTGTCTTGGAGGGTAGGGGTGGGGGAAAACGCCAGATTATTTATAGTATGAAAGGCATACCCCACTAAAATAGGATGACAAACGCGGTTCATGCCTATCGAAACAGTCTAGTTAATGATTTCAAAACGACTGTCCGGAGATACGTCACCCGCTGCTACACCAGATCCACTTTGGCAACAAGTGGAAATATCACGGACGCTTTACCCCAACAATACATCCACAGTCTCTTTGATTCAATGTCTAGGCATGTAACAGTGGTTATAGCCAACAAAGGCTGCGACACTTTCTAGTGATGGCATCATCTTCCCCAGTTTACATGTGATCTATGTACAAGTTATTATCACCAAGTCAATTTGGTTGCTGTATTCCCAGTCCTTCCAGGCGTTGGAATTTGGATGGTATGTACTGCCTATTATTAGACTAAATATCCGCATACATACTTCTGTTAGTGTTTCGTGATTTTCTGTATAATGTTTAACAAATCGTTCAATTTCTCAAAATGAGAAAAAAATTTCTTACGCCTTTTTTACAGTAAGTTACTTCATTCAACTCTTTGATTAATGTGAATTAACTACCGTAAATCCCTAATCAGCATCCAGGCATATACCACAAATAATAGAGCATACCTGCGGATAATACGACGGGGAACACTTCAAAGAAGTGTGACAAAACTATATCTACAGCTTTCCAGTTGGTGAATACAGTGTGACTTTCGGCCTCTGCGGGAAGTCAGACTGGCGTTTCTCCTTGCGTCGGTATAACCCTCGACAGCCACAACGCTGTGCTCACTGATAATGCAGAGGATGTTCTGGTGATTGTTAACTCTCAATAAATTAGAACATGATGCTCTCAAGATATTTTCACTGCTGATTTTTTTTTATTTTTATTTTTTTTATTTTTTAGAGAGAACAAATTTCGCCTTCAAATGAAGAACTCTGGTCAGAGGACGTATTATTTCTGAATAAAGGCCAAAACTGAACCGACTGACGAGATTCGACGGCCGTTCTCCGCTTAGAGCTCTCCATTTTTTCGTCCGCTCTCGTAGACGCTGCACAGAGGGGAAAACCGATCTCCTTTCAAACAACTAACTGCCGGTCCCAAGAAGTTGGCCACCCAAAAGATATCGGCAGAAAGTGCTTTAAGAAAATTAAACCTGCATTTATCTGCTAAACCGAGAGAGAGAGAGAGCGAGAGAGACAGAGACAGAGAGACAGAGAGAGAGAGAGAGAGAGAGAGACAGTGAGAGATGAGACTTCTAGGGCTGAAATTGCCAGACGGAGCGTATCGCAAGCGCTGTTCGCCGCGCTGCTGATTGCTGATCCATCCTACAGATCACAGGGCAACGGAAGAAACGGCTTGTATCCAGATGGAATGACAAAATATTCCCCAGTCTTTAATAATCAGATTGCATACCGTAATTCAGATGTTTGTAAATCTATGGGACTTAACTACACTGGTCATTAGTCCCTAGGCTTACAAATCAACTTCAAATCAAAAATTAGTAGACTTATTAAATGTGAGATCCAGGCCAAGTGAAATTTAAGGCAACGTGAAGTCAGAGAAATATCTCACCAGTATCCAGATCGAGAAGTCATTCTATTCTGAAACACTTGCTTCTCCGTCTATGAGTAGATCTACTTCAGCTGATAAGTTGCAAAATCAGAAACAATAGCTGAATACTTGATTAATTATTATATGTAATACAGTCAATACGTTCTGACACTGATCTGAAGACGACCCTTTGGTGCACTATAGCACATAGTTGGCGCCCTGGTATACAACTATGCCAGTTAATGTCATCTCACCAACTGGCATTGAGTGCATGCACTGGAAGCAGACGTATTGCGGTTGTTGTTGCAGTGAGCTGAATGCGCCTGTCGGACCTTGACTTATCACAGTCTGAGCAAAGGGTGAACACCTAGATAGGCCAGAAATTAGGCAAAACCGCAACCGAAATTTTTTGAAATAATGCAGCAGGTGTACGACGGGGACGCATTGAGTCGCAGTGTAGAGGTGGCACCGAAGTTTTGTGGAAAGACGGGATAGCTTGGAATATGATGTTCGTACTGGCTGACCACGAACATTTCGTACGGGACGCTAGATCTAGGAAGCAGCAACGTTGATGCGTGTTAACTGCTCCAATCGGTAGACGCTGTCACAGCAGAAGTAGAGGTCAGCCATGGTACTAGCCACAAAATTCGGACGGACGACCTCAACATGTGTCGTGTTACGCTACACAGTGTGTCACTAACTCTGCCGCAAAATTAGCGTGATTATTGCATAATCTGGTGACATAACCAGCTGGCGGACGATGTGATTTACAGAGTAGATGTAGATGTAGATGCAGATCGGAATTCTCAATTGGCTAACAACTGGAGACAAAACATGGTGTTTCGTTTACGATCCGAAACTAAGACGATAATCAGCGGCAGCGTGTGGGACATACAGTCGATTTGGTGTCTAACATCCAGGCGTCAAGTCTCGGAAATTATAGACTGTACCACGTATTACCTTGAAGACATGACAATAGCTATGGAGAACAGAACTCTTAGATACGTACAACCAAACAACGTCCATTACCCAGGCCTTCTGCGGTTTGTAACAATAACTCTCTCAATAAGTCTCTATGTATTCTGTAAATTATCTTTTTGTGCTGCCACTTCAATGTGGCCAACGAGCACAATAATCCACTTATTCAACGCGCCACCATCGTCAGATGCGCGGACGTACTGACAAGGGAAGACCTCGACAATGAACGTTTCGAACAGCATGAAACTATGTTCAGAAGAGGCATAATGATTAAAAATGGAAAGTAAAGATTGCAGTCTGTGTCATTTCGATGGAAATCTTTAGATTTTACTGTGATTGACATTTCTATAGAAGAAACAACGTAACAAATTTATTAACGCCATGTAAAAATCACTACTTTTTAATCAACAGTGTAAAACCCCTCAGCTTAAAGTGATAATAGCTCAAAGTACATATCGTGCACACCTTATAGCGCTTATATTAGTCCTCAAAGCGTATAGGAGGGATTTCGATGAAGTGTTGAAAATAATTTGAAAGTCGTACTTGATCGTTATATCATTATGAATCAACTGTCTGCACCAAAGAAGAAGGCTGGTTATGACTCCAGTATACATATAAGTATCACTGAAATGCTTGAATGAAAATGTTACTTTGAATGTAATAACATTACTTTAGCACATCAGCGAAATCCTGTATTTGTACGTTGAGGTTTAATAAAAGCACTACATTGACGGCACGATGTGTCTTTGCGACATTTTAATAACTTTATGCAGAGCTTATGGGCATTATTGATTGAAAACGTAATGAGAAACTCACGTATAATTTCTGTCAGATGGTAATGATAGCAAGTTACTCTGTTTTTCCCAATAAAAATTTCATTTGTCGGAGAATTTTGAATGGAAACAACTTTGATCTCTATTTTTTATGATTCAGTATTCAGTTAAAAATCGTTTCTTACAGTTCCGAACATTCAGATTCAAAGGTGTCCCTTGTGACATCCTGGTTGGGAATGACCAACTTATTTCCTTATTCCCTCCCTCCCGCCACCCTCCCATCGACCACAAAACTCAGCGTCGCGCCCAAAATGTTCAAATGTTTGTATAGTCTATGGGACTTAACTACTTATGAACTACCTTATACTAAGGACGGCAAAAATCTCCATGCCCGAGGGGGGATTCGAACCCCCGACAGTAGTGGCCGTGCAGACCGTGACTGGAGCGCCTCAGTCCCCGCGGCCACCGTGGCCGGCACGTCGCAACCGGTGGCAGCGTATTTGTACTTATTCCGCCTGCTAAGTCGTTCCGTTTGTCTAGTGTCCAAATTTAATTTAGTTTTGCTTCCCATGTTTTGCAGGGTTCCTAACAGCAGATCAAGATTAAAAGTATGTGGCTTGCGTGAATTTTGATGACCTCTCTAACAACGCTATCCCAGTGTTCCGTAACGTATGCCGAAATATTGGTGCAATTGTATTCCACGTCATGATTCTTGGGAAAAAAAGTACACTGCAATGGCCGACAAATTAGCATGCTTCGGTCGGACGTGCCACTTGTAATCTCACATTGATATTTGCTTGTGATCACTGTTTGTGCAAGCTATGTCTTGCCAAATTGGCACATAATCGGATTCGCTACAGCTTTCTGCAATTCGAGGTTATCAATGAAGCTCTCCAGTACTACCTGCGTTTATTTATTTACTTGAAAGGCTAGAGGCAGGTTTTACTCGGAGCTTTTTACGTATTTCTTCAATTTTCCCCAACAGTGCACCACAATACGGTGTCAAGTGAAAGGCTACCTTCTTATCCCTGGATTCACCTGTCCCCACAGGCAGTACTCTTAACTGTGGGGAAGGAAGCTCGTTTAATATACAATTCTTCGTAATACTTATTTTAATTATTGTTATATATTTCGTACGATTCTTAGCTTTTACAGCTCGTGGGAAATTCTGCGTGCCTGTGTATTGCTGCTTTAGTCTTAAATTATTGTACGCAGTGTAGTGTTCGTGAAACTACAGGTCTGTGCGTTTACTTGTGTTAGATGCAGTAACCAAGATCTCTTCACTTCGTCTCATGACAATGACGTCAAGGGACGGTAGTTTACTTTCTAATTCTGTCTGTGTAGTGAATTTTATATTCGGATGTATAGAGTTAAGGTAACTAAAAAATTGGTTTATCACTTGCATGAGGCTGGTTTGTTTAACGTCACAGCTTCTTCTTCAAAATTCTCGTATATAAATTTGCCACCATAGATGATAATTGGGTGTCCACTGCTCTCTAATTCGATTGTTGGAATAATATCCAATGATCAGGAGATACACTGTAGAGCCAAAGAAACTGGTACACCTGCCTAGTATGGGGTAGGGCCCTGCGAGTGTTAAAAATATTTGCTTTCGCAGAACTAATATCAGGAGCATCACCTTTGTTTTCGTGTAGCGAATGTATTGATTATGTTTTGCCGTTAGTATACGATGAGAGTTTCTTATGATTCTATACCAAATTACGTGACAGTGTTTCGTTGACGTAACTATTGTATGCTTCTGGCTTTGATGTTCGAGGTAAACTTATAATTTCTGTAAAAGATTGCCAGTCTTCGAAATTTTGTGTTCATTTAAATTTGGCATGCTTTTTTCTTTATGCGCAAGCCCCCGCTTTTTTTAATTCTTTGGTTTAAATCTTTTAATGGTTCTCGATAATATTTCTTTGAATGTATGCCATATATTATCTACACTCTCACTGTTAGTTTCCCAAGACGATATTCGCACTCAGGAAAGCATTAATCGAATATCTATAGTAATAAAAATTAATTGCCACTCGTATGAAAGCGCATCACTTGAGAATGGCTTCACCGATTTGGCTGATGTTTTCTTTGTTCTATTCGTAATTCTCAGGACAAGGTTTGGATGAAAGAAAATTTTTGGAAAATATCAGAATTTGAGAAAATCTGAAAGTACGCTTCCAGTTGGGATCATTTTCTAGATTCTCCAACAATCAGCTTACTAATTCGTTACTCGCCTAGCTACCAAATACGCTGTGCGAGGTAACAAATACGCCATGGACGTTAGAATGAAGGGAGATTGCGTTATGCGCACGAGGTTAAAACAACCAGACAATTAACATGAAACGTTGTTTCTTAACAAGCCCCTCCGTATAGACTATGGTATTATTCTTACCTCCATGGTGTTATCGGTGGTGATCATATTTTTGGAGCGTTGCAAAGATACAGTTGATGTCACTCGTGATATTTTTTAGAGTTACAATCAAATTGAGTACAGATTATGTGTTTTTTTTTCTTTTTTTAGAACAATGCCTCCATTGCGGCATCGTTATATTGGTCGGCGAACGCGCAAAGAAATCTTACTACGTGATCGTAGAATGCAATGAGATCGACACAGATCATTTACGGCGCTTGGATGTAAATCGAGAAAGAAATTCTCAGCCACGATCCGTTATGACTCTGGATCCACAGGTTCGCATGAGTTCGACTCGCTCAGTTGCAGCTTCAGCACAAAATAAATTAGATCGTCGACAAAACAGAAGGCAACGTGTGGCGATTATAACTGAACTTTTGGCGTTTGGATACGATCCAGCAGTCGATTACCCAGCGGATGCATCAGTTCAGTTGCCTCCGAAACAAACTGTCGCCATCTAAAATTTCATTGTCTATCACAAGCTTTGCCTCGATTGGTCAGCTTCATTCAAATGTTTGTAAGGCGTATGGGACTTACCTACGGGGTCATCAGTCCCTAAACCTACAAACTACATATGAAGGCTGGCCAGTACTTACCATTGTGCTGTACCGCCGATAGTAACACAAAAGTAGAATCAGAAAAAAGGGGACAAAAAGGACAAGCTTTCGGAACACAGTTCCTTCGTCAGGTGGGAGAGAAGGGAAGAAGGAAGGATGGGAACAGAAGGGAAAGGTAGTTCACGACCTAGGTCATGAAGGTGGTGTTTCAGGAGTGTGGACGTCAGAGATACTGCATGTATGTACTGAGCCGAGCCAGAGAGGATCCTCTCTGGCTCGGCTCAGTACATACATGCAGTATCTCTGACGTCCACACTCCTGAAACACCACCTTCATGACCTAGGTCGTGAACTACCTTTCCCTTCTGTTCCCATCCTTCCTTCTTCCCTTCTCTCCCACCTGACGAAGGAACTGTGTTCCGAAAGCTTGTCCTTTTTGTCCCCTTTTTTCTGATTCTACTTTTGTGTTACTATCGGCGGTACAGCACAATGGTAAGTACTGGCCAGCCATTCTATCTCGTTTTTAACAACATTTATCATCTCTGAGGAGAATTTTCTTCATTAATCGAAAACTAAATATGAACCAGCTTATACTAAGGACGGCACAAATATCCATGCCCGAGGGGGGATTCGAACCCCCGACCGCAGCGGCCGTGCAGACTGTGACTGGCGCGCCGCAGACTACTCGGCCACCGCGGCCGGCGGTCGGCTTCATTCCCACGTTCCAGCAGCTGTTGCCAACATAGCTATACCACGCATGTGTCGCCGATTGTAAAATTTTACCGGCATGTAGCAATGTTGTTAATCGTGTTTCAACGCAACAGAAAGACTTTCAGAACGTTGCATTTCCATTCCACGTATTTTATTTCAATTAAATGTTTTGTTTCTTGTGGAATTTCCACCATAAAAGTATGACCATGCTAAAATTATTTTGTGTCCAATTCACAAAATCTCAAGAAGTTAAAAACATTTCTATTCTGCTCGCAGCGAAAAAAAACCCTGGTAAGTTGTGTTGTAAAAATATGCGGTTTTGTTTTCCTCTTCCCAGTCATTTTTAACATGTGTAAATTTATAAATGTACAAATGTTCGTAAATATATCGCACCAAACAGCGCCTAAAATTATAATCATAGCTGTTAGTACAATACAACCATTAAAAGTGCGGCCATTCAAGCTACTAACCTCACAGATAGAGCAGCTCGAAAAGTCACTCTAATAACCCGTTTGCAATTGATTTAACCATCCATTCTGACTTCTATTGCAAAACAGGTTCCCGATTGCAATAACAGTAAATAAGATCAGAGAGCGGGGAAGGAGGAGGTAGAAAATGGGGGAATGAAATTTATTTAAAAAGGGGGGACGAAATAAACGCATAGAGGCTGGGAAGGAGATGGATGTGATGTGGGATAAGAGGGTGTTGTGCAAAGATAGGGGGAGGAGGAGATGGACAAAGGAAGAGGGGAGGAGGGAGGAAGGGATATAGGGAACAGAAGAGAAGAACTCCATTACTTAAAGCTTCCAGGCTGAGATGCCGTGGTCCATATATGAAACTTTCCCCTAGACGGACAACCAGGACGGACGAGGATCGACAACAACCCAAGGGGAAAGTTTTTCACCATTCATCAATAAGGTCACTGATCGTATTGGAAAAGTTTTAAGCAAGTACGACGTGGGAACTGTTTTCAGACCAACCACGAAAATAAAAGAATTTTTAAGATCTGCAAAATATAAGCGACATCCTCTGGCCACACCAGGTGTCTATAAAATCCCCTGCAGTTGTGGAAAATTTTATATAGGTACAACAAAAAGAAGTGTCAACACTCGTCTGAGCGAACACAAAAGAAACTGCCGCCTCGGACATACTGATAAATCGGCTGTAGCGGAACACGTGTATCAATAAGGTGACCACGAAATAAAATTTAATGAGACGTCCGTCATAGCAAAGACGTCCCATTATTATGTGCGTTAGTACAGAGAGGCCATTGAGATTTTCAAACATCGAAATAATTTAAAAAAAAGGAGGAAGGTCTCAAACTTGACAAGATATGGATGTCAACACTGCAGCAACAGCATGACAATCGATTAATTTCAATCGAGGAGGTTCGCAATAGCAGTGACCACAGCACAGCCGACACCACGTTTTGCCTATATATACTGCGCCTACTCGCGCTCTCGTTGCAGTACGCCGCTTTACCTCCGAGGATGCCTTCCGCAGACGAGGGCGAAACGCCAGGGGAAAAGTTTCATGTATGGACCACGGCATCTCAGCCCGGAAGCTTTAAGTAATGACGACACCTACCGTGAAAGACTTCATTCTATGATCAGAAGAGATGAAATTACGGTATGTACCCCATACACATTAGCTACTGCGAAGTGTTACCGGGTTACTAGTTTTGGATAAATATACTTTTCTTTTAATTTTGGTAGGTTTGCAAAGTACCTACAAGCTTTTCACTGTGTTCTTTGCAGTTTTAGTTTGTCAGTTTCAGTTGTTATTCCTATGGTTTTAGATGAATTGACGACCTGTAGTTTTGACTGATTTATCGCGTAAATGAAGTTTAACAGATTTCTTTTAGTGCTCATATGGATGAATTCACACTTTTCATTGTTAAGGGTCAATTGCCAATTTTTGCACAATGCAGACATCTTATCGAAATCGTTTTGCAGTTGCTTATCATATTTTTCTGTCTTTACTAACCGATAAATGACGATATCATCCGCGAACAGTCTAAGAGAACTACTCAGATTGTCTACTAAATAGTTTATAAAATTGTGGAATAGTATGGATCCAGTAACCCTTTCCTGGGGAACGCCAGATATCACTTCTGTACTACTCTATGACTTACCGTCAGTTACAACGTTCTGTGTCCTTTCCAACAGGAAATCAGATATCCAGTCGCAGAACTATGGCGATATTCGATACGTATGCTATATGAATAGAAGAAGCTTGTGAGGTACAGTGTTTGAAGTCTTTTTGGAACTCTAGAAATCGGAACCTTTTTGACATCCCTTGTCGATAGTTCTACTAAAGAAACTGCGGGCAACATTTTGGAGTATTGCTGCGCACTGTGGGATCCCCACGCCGGCAGCGGTGGCCGAGGGGACTGCGGCGCGCCAGACACGTTATACACGGCCACCACGGTCGGGGGTTCGAACCACCCCTCGGGCATGGATATTTGTGCCGTCCTTAGCCGTTCGTAAGTAGTTTGTAAGTTTAGGGACTGATGACCCCATGGTTAAGTCCCATAAACTCTAACTCTCCACTTAGTGGGCCTGACGGACGATTTAGGGGAAATTTCAGCGAAGGGCTGCCCGTTTTGTATTATCGCGATATAGGGGAGAGGTTGTCACTGAAATGATGAAAATCGTTAAAAGAAAGTCGTTATTTTTTTTTTTTTTTTTTTTTTTTTTTTTTTTTTTTTTTTTTTTTTTGCGACAAGAACTATTTGCGAAATTTTGACACCAACTTTCTCTGCCGAATGCGAACGCATTTTGTTAGCACCCACCTACATAGAGACATGATCGTCAGAATAATATAAGAGAAATCAGATCGAAAATGAAATATTAATGGTGTTAGTTTTTCCGCGAGCAATTAGAGATACGAAAATTCAAATGTTTGTAGAACTTATGGGACTTAACTACGGGGTCACCAGTCCCTAAGCTTACAAACTACTTATGAACTACCTAAGACTAAGGACGGCACAAATATCCATGCCCCAGGTGGGATTCGAACCCCGGACCGTAGTGGCCGTGCAGACCGTGACTGGAGCGCCTCAGTCCCCTCGGCCACCGCGGCCGGCCTAGAGATAAGAACTCTAGAGAAATATCATAAAAAGTGGTTTGATGAACCCTTTGCCATGCACTTCAAAGTGACTTACAGAGTATTTATGTAGATGTAGATAGCACTCATCACATCACATATGGATCAGAGGTCATGGTAATTAATGCTCAATATGGTAAGCAAAATTATTTTGGGGCAGAGACAATTAGTGAACTTTGATAGACTCCATATTATAAGAGCGAATTTTATAGCTCTAAAAGACGAAAGACTAAACAAATTGGTAACAATGAATGCAATTCACGATACGGAAATTTGTACGCTGACGGAGACTTGAGAAACTGTCTTGTTAGACTTCTCAACGTTATGGTTAGCGAACAGCCGTTAATATTAGTTGACTCATCGTCGCCGCGGTGGAGTGGTCGAGCGTTCTAAGATGTCATTTTGCAGAGCGCGCGCGCGCGCGGATTCTTACCGTCGGAGGTTCGATTCCTCCCTCTGCCAAGAGTGTGTGTGTGTGTGTGTGTGTGTGTGTGTGTTGCCCTTCACATAAAATGAAATGATCGTCTGACAATTTTGGCCGGGATAGCCCGCGTGGGATTTTTCGGCCACTTTGTGCAAGTGTTTTTACTTGACGCCACTTCGAAGACTTGCATGTCGATGATGATGACAATATTAATCACCAGTCCCCTGCCGGAAATCGAAAACGGGCCCCCTGCGTGTTAGTCAGCGATGCGGCCGAGTGAGTTAGTGTAAATAGCCTAGGTACTAATATCCGCTGCAGTTATGTACCTTAGATTTAAAAACATTTGATAATTTTTTTCATAAATGTGGCGTTAACAATTTATAACATTCTCTTTTGAGGTCCAAATCATTGTAAATGTTAACTACTTTATAAAATAATGTTCTAACAATTTTATAATAATATTTCTCATTCAATGTTAGACAGGCTTCACAATTTTAATATACGTTTTTCGAGGCAAAGGAACTGTCATCATTGTTCAGTGGTTTTCTCCACAGAATTCGAGGTCTAAGTCATCACCGTGTATTTCGAACAAAACTGAGTGCGTTATTGAAATTTTAAGAGTAGTGAAAAGTCTCTTTAGATCACTAAAAAAATTGTAACAAATTTCTCAATTGAGAAGTAACACCAATTATAGAGGCACATTTCGCACCCTTGACTAGATGGGAGAATGTGTATCAGTCTTGTAGTTACTGGGGCAATAGGTGCCACCTGGGAAGCGTGCAAGCCTACCTTTCAGCCAAGAAACACAATGAAACAGTACACGCCTGTTGCCTCCAGCGAGTCGTCTCGTCTTTCACGTAGACCAGCTGTGGAACGACCTGTGTCTGGCAGTTAGCGACGAACAGCTGTGGTCGCGGCGAATGCAGTCATGTGGCATTGGCTTACTTCCAACAAGCCACTCTAATGCTATGGAGTCTGCCTGACCGTCCTCCAAATACGATACAGACATTAACTCTAGGATGTTGATTTTTGTCAGTGTTTATTCTAGCCTATATTTCCTTCGCCGCATAAAAGCACATATATAAGATTTTTTACAGGTTATTCCTTTACACTGCACGAAGAAGGACCGATTATGTTACAGAAAAAAATTATTTTGGAAATAACAAAGTGTAAAATGAACACATTGGCTAAAATAGAGTGATGTAAGGAATATCTACATACATACACCGCAATCCACCAAAAAGTGCGTGACGTAGGTTACTGAGTACAATTACGAGCTCCTTTTTATCTGTTCCACTCCCATACTGAACGAAGGTAAAACAAACGTTTGTATTCATCTGTACGACCCCTAATCTCCATGATCTCAATTTGTGGATTTTAGCAAAATGTAGTTTGACGGCAGTAGAATGGTTCTGTAGCCCGCATTTAAATTCCGTCGTCTAAATTTCTTGAACAGTGTTTCGTGAAAATAACGTCACTTCCCTCCAGCGTTTCCCACGTACGTTCCTGAAGCATTTCAGTAACACTCGCGCATTGATCGAATCTACCAGTAGGAAACCTAGCCGTCCGCCTCTGAATTGCTTCTGTCTTCCTTTAAACCAATCTGGTGGTGATCCATCAATAGTCAAGACAAGGTCGTGCAAACGTTATATATCCGGTCTCCTTTACAGACGATTACATCTTCTCAAAATTCTCCGAATAAACCGAAGTCGACTATCCGCCTTCCCCACGACTCTCCTGATATGCTCGTTCCATTTCATATCGCTGTCCAACGTTACGAACATATATTTAATAGACGAAACTCTTTCAAGCAGCACACTACTAATGATGTTAAAATGTTAAAATGTTTGTATAGCTTATGGGACTTAACTACGTGGCCATCAGTCCCTAAACTTACAAACTACTTATGAACTAGTTACAAGTAAGGACGGCACAAATATCCATGCCCGAGGGGGCATTCGAACCCCCGACCGTAGTGGCCATGCAGACCGTGACTGGAGCGTCTCAGTCCCCTCGGCCACCGCGGCCGGCTACTAATGATTTATTCGACCTTTATCGATCTCATCTGCATCACCTTACATTTTTCCACATTTAGAGCTAGCTGCCATTCTCAAACCGCCTAGACAATGATCCTAGTCATCCGACATTAGGCATTCAATTACGAGACCTTCCGGTACACCACAGTATCATCAGCAAACAGCCGAAATTTGCAAGTCAGTTTGTCCAATGTCCTATCACACTTCCCTGCGGTACTCCTGACAATACCCTAGTCTCTAATTCACACTTGCCGTACTGGGTTCTATTATATTCGTAGTCTTCGAGCCACTGACATATTTGGGTACAAATTCAATATGCTCGTAAGCTCGTACATTCGTTAGTAGTCTGCAATGTGGTACCTTGTCAAACTCCATTAGAAAATAGCTCGCAAGAAATCATGAGCAAACAGGAAAAGCTGAGTTTCGAACCATCGATGCTTCCTAAAGCCATGCTGATGCATGGACAGAAGCTATTTCCTCACAAGGAAAGATGTCAGTTGCGAGAGTTCTCGACAATGTAAGCTATAACAACTGTTACACGGCTTGGTTTGAATAACAGAGGCTCTCGATTATTTTTTTTTGCTGGGGTATAGCATTCCCTGAAGCTTCCACATATTGTGGAAGTGTATCTGGTGTAGCAATGAGTAATGTATCCGGCTCCAGTCGCTCCGCAATCATTGGTTATACATTTGCGATAGGGGAGATGTCAAGAGAACAAGGTCGACAAATCAGCAATGCAAGTTGATACAGTTTGAGATATTGTGTCCACGAGTGATGTAACACCATCCTGTTGCAACGTGGCCGTCTGCACGAGAACTTCAGAGGTGCAATGCTGGCTGGTTAATGTACCGGCAATGCATACTAAGACGATACGTCAGTTGAATCCAATCCCTATCCTGACCATTATAATGTGTGCATGAACAGTTTTGCGATACGTAAGGCAGTAGTTGAAAAGTATCTATCCATGTTGTAATCCAGAAATCGGAATCGGAATTCGTCGCTACAAAGAAGGTCGTTTCATTCAGTAATCCATGCACTCGTCCAACGCATCAATGTTTTCGCAATCGTCAGTGGTAAACGCAGCAATGGACGACCTGCGAACAGTCCAATCTGTTGAAAATGACGCGGAATCACAGGTGTGGACACTGGTTGTGGCCCAACAGACCTAATTTGTGTTGTGTTGTGATAATTCTTTCAGCAATCTGTCATAATAAATATTTATTTGTTTGCAAATCTATATTTCAACCACCGTGTGGTCATTATCAATGCTTAAAACTAATTAAAATACTTAAAACATCTCGATCTCTATGTTGGAGGTTGCGTTCGTACAGGTCAGTATGAACGCAACCTCCAACATGGAGGTCGAGAAGTTTTAAGTATTTTAATTGGTTTCAAGCATTGATAATGACCGCACAGTGGTCGAAATCTAGATTTGCAAACAAATAAATATATATATTTTTACGACTGATTGCTGAAAGAATTACCACAAATCAAATACAGTCGTGGAGCACCAATTCCAACATGGAATCAAGTCTGACCTTATTTGTGGTGTGGTAAGATGGATCCATCGCAGGCACGTGGACTGTAGTGGCGCAGCCATGATTTGCTTTTATGGAGAAGGAGCTAGGTTTTTTTTTAATGAAGCTTACTGAATTTATTAATCTCTTATTTATTTTACAATTTTTGTAATTTAATTAATTATACTACCAGTAAATTGCAGAAGAAATAAAATGAGCTGGCTTGCATTAATTTGAAAGTGGAATAGGAGCAAAGTAGTGGATTTGGACTGTATATAAACAGCTCGTAAAATAATTAAGCAGCTTCTATGTTACTAGCCAAAGAGAAAGACCATTACAGTTTAATTAACTGAGACTCAATGTCTTAAAACTGGACTAAAATAACGCTATTGTTGTTCATAAGATGCCACTAGGTGGCGCCGCTGACCAGCTAAGCAGCGGATCGTCGCAAATGAACAATCGGCTCGTAATTTCAGCATAGCACTAACAATATCGGCAGCATCGAAGCTGATCTTGGTGGCGTTAAAACCGCGCACAGTGATAGCAGCACACGTTCTCAGTGGCGGCATCACGTTGCCGACCGGTTGTCACGTTCACTTGTGCTAATTCCCCGAACCCCCTCCCCGTGGCTGTGCCACTGGTGCAAGATATGCCTGCAGTAGTGAAATGAGGGGAGTGCAAACGCTCCCGTCGTCCCGTCGCTCTCTCCTGTATCCAGCTGTAGCAGATGTGCTCCCAGTTTTTCAATTTTGTACGTCGTAAATGTTATAGTGTATATAATCTGTAAACTGAAATTGCAATCGTTAATGATTATGAAATTCTACCTTTGCTAATGATGTATTACAGTGTAATTACATGTGTAATTATACAGTGTAATTACATGAGTAATTATACTGGGTAAATTCAAGTGGGGAAAGGTAGAGAAATTTAATAGAACTCAGTTTTATTACACATTGATCAAATTTAGGTAATCAATAATAACATCCATTAAAATCTTTCAAAAACTACGATTAAAGAACGGGGCCTACCAGAGATCAGCTACGGAAGGCCTAACTAACAGCGTAATCGCCGGAGGAAACAAGGATGGAGGCAAAGACGGGTGACTGGTAAGAGGCGTTAGTGCACAGCAACGAAACCCGTGCCAGCGCGGCTGAACTAGTGTTGCCAAAGAGCTGGAAATCGCTGTGGTTTTTCTCTTACTTCAGACTGTCGCTAATGAAACAGTTTCCAGACGTTTATAACGTCATTCCTTATTTTAATATCACTCAGTAAACGATACTGTGAGAATACGTAGCCATTGTCGTGATTATGGTTAACCCTTCAAATTCATTAATTACCTAAAAATCAGGCAATTGCCTTTTCAGTAGATTCAGTTTCGCTTTGACTTATTATGCCCTGCAGTGAGGCTAGATTTACTTATTCAATACTAGCTCAACGCCCGCTGCTTCACATCCGTAGGCTGGTTGGTCTGTACCAGTTGTTTCTCCCTCTTAATATAAATTTTCATAGATATAGCTTAAGTACTTTCGTAATGAAATGTTGTGATACTACTGGTAGCCGCGGAAGAATGGCCGTGATTACTGAGGAGCTATGCTGCGGTGCGGTTCTAGTCACCCCTCGGGCGTGGGTGTTTGTGTTGTACTTAGCATAAATTAGTCTAAGTTACAGTTAGTTTAATTAATTTGTAAGCCTTTGGGACTGATGACTGAGCCAGTGGGATTACTGTCGCCCCTTTTATATCGATATATCGGATCGTGCTTGCCTGTTTGAGGGAGTGTCTCCCTTCTATATTCAAAAAGGCCTTGAGGGAATTGCTGGCAGTTTAAAATCTGTGAAACGTTTGCGGAATGGGACATTACTGATCGAAACATCGAGTTCCCAGCAGGCAACCAACCTGCAGCAGGCGAAATTCCTGGGTGAATATGCCATAGAGGCGGAGTTGCATAACACCTTGAACTACAGTAAAGGCGTAGTGACCTGTAGGGATATAGTAAACATCCCTTTGGAAGAATTGAAATCTGAGTGGGCACAGGAGGGTATTTTGGATGTGCAAAATATTATGAAAAGGGTGGATGGTGAGTTGGTGAAATCGGACTCATTCATCCTTACCTTCAATAATCCCCAACTTCCAGATAATGTCAAAGCAGGTTTTCTTCGTTTGAAAGTTCGACCTTACGTCCCCAACCCAATGCGCTGCTTCAAATGCCAGCGCTTTGGGCATACCACCCTGGGGTGCAAAGGTGAGGCCACCTGTGGCAAATGTGGCAAGGTGGCACATGACGGAGCAGAGTGTACACCACCTGCCACGTGTGTCAACTGCTCTGGGGATCACCCTGTCTGGAGTCGTAATTGTAAAGTCTTCCTTGAGGAAAAAAAGGTGCAGGAAATAAAGACCACGAAGCGCATCTCGTATGCTGAGGCCAAGAAAATCTTCCAGGCCATGCAACCACCAGCTTTTGCCGCTTCTTTCGCTTCTGTTGTCCAGAAGCCGATTGTCAAGTGTGATGCTGTTACGCAAACTGAGTCTGTCTGTGTTGGTACTAGCACCTGCACTTGCCAGTGCACCTGCCAGGCGGCTGCTGCAGTCGTAGACGATTCCAGTCCGGTTGGTCCCCAAACATCGGAAAAAGGAACTGATCCGCCTCCTGTGGAGATGATGGCCCCCCCAGTAGTAGAGGTTGTGCAGAAATCCACCACAGCCACTACCTCTGCAACAGGCTCCCATCCGAAACCACCTAAGGCTAAAAAAGCAGTTGAAAAGTATCTGTCACAGGATAAAGTAGAAGTTACTTTGTTTGAGCCTGTCCATGTACGTGTAACAGATGCTCCATCTGACTCTCTGTCCGAGCAAATGGACCTTGATGTGCGTTTGGGGCAGCCAAACCGCCCCAAGTCGGACCCTCTACCCCATAGCGTCTCGCCGCCTCGGCGGAGAGAGAAAGTGAGGGTGAAACCTCCGTAAGCGATGGCTCCCATACTACAATGGAATATGCAGGGCTTTAGGACCCATGTGGAGGAACTTCGTCTCTTATCTCAGGGTCGACCTCTGTGTATGTGTCTCCAGGAGACAAATTTTAAGCCTTCAGACTCCCCTGAGATACGTGGTTACACGCTATGTAGGAAGGATGACGTAAGTGGGGCGAGAGCTAGGGGTGGAGTGGCTATTTTTGTTTGTACAGCCTACCACTCCGAGCCCCTCTCCCTCACCACAAGCCTCCAAGCAGTCGCAGTATCTGTATATGTGCGTCATCGACTGACTGTTTGCTCCCTCTATCTGCCCCCTCATGATACGCTTAATGAAGAGGACCTCAAGGACCTTCTTACTCAACTTCCCCAGCCTTTTCTTCTGTGTGGAGACTTTAATGCACATAATGTGCTTTGGGGCTCTGTCACTACTTGCCCCAGGGGTAGGGCCATTGAGCGGCTCCTCTTGTCGTCGAACGCACATTTACTTAACACCGGTCAACCAACACACCTTTGTACTGCGACAGGGTCATTATCTGCCATAGACCTCACTCTTTGCTCTCCGTCCCTTGCCCACACTATACAATGGGACGTGGTCGATGATCTCCATGGCAGCGATCACTTTCCAATCTCCATTTCCCAACCGTATGGAATCGAATCTGAAAGACACCCGCCACGATGGATACTCAGTAGAGCGGATTGGGCACTTTACAGCCAACTTGCCCGCTTTGAACATCGTGACAATGTCACAGAATGGGTGCACCATATTACTGCCGTGATGCACTCCGCCGCTGATGCATCCATTCCACAGTCTTCGGGACGTCGAAAACGGCAGCCAGTCCCTTGGTGGAATGACGAATGCCGATCTGCCCTCAGGACCAGGCGGGCGGCTCTGCGACGGTTCAAGTGTCGTCCGACTTCAGAGAACCTCGCTGCTTTCCGGGTTGCAAGGGCCAAGTGTCGTCAGGTTATTAGAGAGAGCAAACGGAGGTCATGGCAGCAGTTCCTGAGTTCCATTAACCGTTCTACAACCAGCACGACAGTATGGGAGACCATCAGGAGGATTTCTGGAAGAGGAGGAAGGTGCCCCATAGCTGCTGTGATGTGTAACGGAACTTTACAAACACGACCAGCAGACATTGCCCAAGCCATGGCTACTTATTTCGCTTCCGTTACTGCCACTGCTAGTCAGGATCCAGAATTCCGGCGCCGCAGAGCGGCTGCTGAGAGGGGCCCCATGGACTTCAGGTCCGCGATTACGGAGGAGTACAACCGCCCCTTCTCCCTGTGGGAATTAGATTCTGCATTGTGTGTAGCCCGAGACACTTCACCTGGTCACGATGGGATCCACTATGCTATGTTACGGCACCTTACAGATCGCAACAAAGTTATCCTCCTTAACCTTTTTAATGCCATTTGGATGTCAGGACACTTTCCCGACTTGTGGAGAGAGGCTCTTTTAATTCCCCTTTTAAAACCCGGTAAAGATTCCACATGCCCCAGCAGTTACCGTAGTGTTGCCCTCACTAGCTGCATTGGAAAGACCCTGGAGCGGATGGTCAACCGCCGCCTTGTCTGGATGTTGGAATCCAGGCAGCTACTTAGTCGCTTCCAGTGTGGGTTCAGGCGATATCGTTCCACCTTCGATAACCTGGCCTCTCTGGAGGCGGCAATACAACAGGCTTTCCTGCGCCGTCATCACCTTCTGGGTGTATTTTTTGATATCGAGAAGGCCTACGACACTACTTGGAGGCATCTTATACTTAGGCAGCTTCACGAATGGGGATTTCGCGGTTGCCTTCCAATTTTTATCCGGTCATTCCTTTCTCCACGTTTTTTTAGATACCGAGTCGGTGGCGTGCTCTCTGACCGCTTTGAGCAGGAGAACGGTGTCCCTCAGGGTAGTGTTTTAAGTGTGACGTTGTTTGCTATAGCCATTAACAGTATCACGTGTGTTGTGAAAAGTCCTGTCCAGTGTTCACTATTTGTTGATGACTTCTCTGTCTTCTGTTCTTCTTCCAGTCTTGCAACGACAACTCGTCAGTTGCAGCTCACTCTCCGGCGGCTCGACGAATGGGCACAGAAGACCGGTTTCAAATTTTCAACAGAGAAGTCGGTGTGTGTTTGTTTTAACCGTTCTCGTTCTATTTTTAACTTACCTGAACTGCGGATGAGGGACACCGTTCTGAATTTTAAAGACACTGTGCGTTTTCTGGGCGTGACATTTGACTCTAAACTTACCTGGTTGCCACATCTTAAGGATTTGAAGAGACGGTGCCTGAAGGCACTAAGTATTTTAAAGTGTCTTAGCCACACTTCATGGGGAGCCGACAGAACTTGTCTGCTACGATTTTATAGAGCATTTGTGCGTTCTCGCCTAGACTACGGGTGCACCGTGTATGGGTCAGCAAGACCCTCTTATTTAAAGATGCTGGACGTGGTGCATCATGAGGGGATTCGGCTCGCTACTGGGGCATTCCGCACGAGTCCCATACCAAGTATCTGCGCCGAGGCTGGTGAGCCCCCACTTCACATGCGGCGGCAGTTTCTCGTGGCACGCCAGGCATATACGACTTTGTCCTCGCCAAATACACCAGCCCATCCGGTCGTTGCCCACCCTCCTGCGGAACGGCTGTTTCGTAACAGGCTACGGGCAACGAGGCCTTTTGGGATACGTTCTCAAGATTGTCTTTTAGATATGGATGTGTCTGGTTTTAATGTTTTACAGCGAGGTTGGAGTAAACGTCCGCCGTGGCTCCTCCAGCGGCCGAGACTACTTTTAGAGTTGACACATTTTCAGAAGCATTCTACTTCCGATTTTATATTTCAATCTCTGTTCTCACACATTTTAGATCAGCATCGTGATTTTACCGTGGTGTACACGGATGGGTCCAAACAGGGGGACTCGATAGGCTGTTCCATAGTGTTCCCCAACACCACCATCAGGATTCGCCTCCCTCCTGCATACTCAGTTTTCTCAGCAGAACTCCTTGCAATCCTGCGGGCGCTGGAACAAATGCAGCGGGTTCGTGGCACGAAGTTTCTCCTGTGCTCTGATTCTCTCAGTGCGCTGCAATCAATACGAAATTTGTATCCAGCTGAGAAGATAGTGCAGCTCATTCATGACAGACTGTCCACTCTCCAGCAGCGGGGGAAGCAAGTGACATTCTGTTGGGTGCCAGGACATGTCGGTATTAGTGGTAACGAAATGGCTGATCGGGCTGCCAAGGAGGCTTGCGACAGTTCTGGTATTACTCATTGTGCCGTTCCCCTGCCGGACATCCTCTCTGTGGTGCGCCGGAAGTCCCTTCGTTTGTGGGAGGAGACGTGGCAGGCAGTGACGAACAATAAACTGCGGTTGATTAAGCCCACTGTCCGACCGTGGCGAACGTCCTGCCATTCATTGAGGCAGCATGAGGTGGCCTTGACACGTCTCCGAATCGGGCATTGTCCTTTGACACATGGCTATTTACTCCGTCAGGAGGACCCTCCGATTTGCGATGCTTGTGGTGTGCAAGTCACTGTACGCCACATTTTACTGGAATGTATTTCCTACCGTGCTGCTAGGGCAGCGGTGGCTCTTTGTGGTCCCCTGCCCTCTGTTTTAGCTGATGACAAGGCGAGTGTGACGAAAGTATTCAATTTCTGTGAACTTTCCGGCCTCTGGCCTAAGCTTTTAGGCTGGAGGTTTTAGGACGTTAACGAATGGTTAGCCCACCACTCCTCTGGCTTGGCAATTTGAGTACGTCTGTAAACCTTAGACGCTCACCAACTGTTCCTACCTTGCCATGTTTGGTTGGGTCTTTGCTTCGTTCCCCTTATCGTTTGGCTACTTTCTCTTCTGTTCCCTATTTGTCGTCATTTCATTTTGATCAGGTCACACGTATCGCCTAATTATCTTGTACGGGCGCTAAAGACCTAGTTGTCGTGCGCCCATAACATCATATCCATCCTTGCCTGTTTATCTTTGGCGCGCGAGATCGTTCCCAGGGGGCTCTCTCCTGGAAAGAGAAGTAACCACGTGATAGTATGTTGACCAGGGCGAGGACGGCAAGGACGAGTGCGCTAGGAGGTACACACGAGATGGTCATGTGTGTCAGTATGTCCGTCTGCGGCAGCATGGCACGGGGATCGCTGATGTGGTGAAGATTACCGCCGCTTCTCCAGTTTGTCTACAAGCGGACGGCTGAGATCGACGGGGAGGGATTATCTGCCTTACCAGCAAGTGTGGTTTCCGGACTCTGGAACGATATTTCGAAGTTATCCGTGCGCATAGTGGTGCGTTTCCTGGGGCAACGACTGACGTGTGATGTTGCAAACTGCTAAAGGAAGTGCTCCGGCTTACCCACCTATGTGTTATTCTGACTGTTAGTAGTGTTGCTGAGCTCCTTAACTGGTGGTTTCATACGCCTATAACTAATGTATTTGAGCCTCTTAATTTTCGTGTACTTTCTGGCGTCCAAATTTAGGTCTTTGTGTTTGTATTTTTAATGCCTTTATAACGTCACAGCTCCGTCCACCTAATCCTCGATGGGCGAAGGTGCCGTTATATTCCATTTGTTGTTTGATTAATCCTTAATCATTGTTGCAATGGTATGACTGTATAGGATGCGTACAATTACTGGGTTGATCCATAACAATAAACTTTTTTAACTTCCTTTATTACGCAACGACAAATGTTAATAACTTTCTTTAAATACACTGATTAAAAACCCGCTTGCCACGACGATAAATGTCTACAAGTCCACACTGAAACATTTCAATACGCAACTGCAACCGAAACTCATATGCGATGCGACTGATGGGCAAAACTTTAGCCACCGCTAAACGCGGTTTACGAACTCACTGTCGACGTGCTACTGCAAATCTAAGCATTGTCGCCCAGCAGCTATCGCCGCACGCCAACGATAACAATCGTTCGACCAAAACGTACCAAAGAGGTTACTAAGCTAAAACCCTGTATTCTCACACCTTCCATGTTACTAGTTGTCTCTGTGTGTTATAGAGCCAGATTCTGTATTGGTTGTGGCTATTGTGATGGGACCCGTTGCTGGCGTGCTTAGTGGGACTGTCGACTGTTTCGTTCGAGGGGACGCTCTGTGTTCGGGGGCAGTTCCGTTTACCGTATTGGCTGCCGTCCTTGTGCTCCTGTGGCTGAAAGTACACCAGTTGGACCTCTGCCTGGGCTCCCACCTTAAGTTACGTGATTGTATCTGTTTAAGTCATGTAAACTTTCACTAAAGTAGATCCGGATTATGAAACTCTCCTGCCTTAAAAGGGCTCCAGAGTTTGTTTCTTGCTTCGGCATATCAGGTGATTCCTGTAGTGTAGTTTTTGTAGCGAGTTTCGTGATACCAGAGACTCTGTGCACTTTCAGACTTAAAGTGGCTTGCCACGTAAATTTTTGTAAAGTACTGAACCAAATAATTTAATTACGTAATTAAGCGAACTGATTGTAAAAAAAAATCAAATGTTTGTAAAGTCTATGGGACTTAACTACGGGGTCATCAGTCCCTAAACTTACAAACTACTTATGAACTACTTACAAACTAGGACGGCACAAATATCCATGCCCGAGGGGGGATTCGGACCCCCGACCGTAGTGGCCGTGAAGACCGTGACTGGAGCGCCTTAGTCTCCTCGGCCATCGCGGCCGGCCAACTGATTGTACCTCTTTAAGATGCGACTTACGTAAATTAGTAGTTAAAATTTATTGTTTTTCTTAAAAGCGTAAATGAGTTAATGAATTTAGCTTGTAAAAGAGTGTGGATTTGTTTCCCCTGTTTTTTTTTTCCTACAATTGTTTGTTGTTGTAAAAGCTATTTTTCGGGTAGAAAAATCTTTGGACCCTACCGTTTACTGTATGCTTTTAGAATTCAATTTAATTTTGTTAAAGAACTTTTGTTTTTTTTTCTAAAATTGTTACAGATATTTAAATAAATTGTGGGTCTCAGTGGAAGATGTTCAATACAATCCTTGGGCAGCCCTTCCACATTTCCTGCTCTAAAGTTTGTTAATCTACTGCTCGCTGGTCAGGTGTTCCGCAACTGGCTGTATCAATGACCCCGTAGTTATGTCTCTTTTAAGATTTACAAACATTTGGTTCTACTACTTGTAACCCCATATGGCACACCTTAATAGTTGAATTCTGAAAAATACCCCAACACATGTCTTTTAAATTCCAACCAAGTATGCAAACTTCACTTTTTGTAATTCTGTGTTCAAAATTGGCTTAGTAAAAACGTATTTTCAAAAAGTGTTTTACCCCTTAATTCACCCTCTAAATGATTAATTTTCTGAAAATACCAAAACACGTGCCTTTTTAATTCTGAGCAAAAAAACATATACCAATTTATGTGATTGTAGCTTCAAAATCGCCTTAATAGCAAAAGATTTTTGAAAAACGTCCCCTCTCCAATTTAACCCACTTGATGGTTGAATTTCCTAAAATAACGAAACACGTATTTTTTAAATTCTAACGAACAATACAAATACCAATTTTTGCAGCTCTAGCTTCAAACTTGTCTTGACAGCAATGTGTTTTCGAAGAGAATTTTTGATCCCCTATTATACCCCCTTAGATGAAGAATTTCCAGAAATATCGAAAATCGTGTCTTTTTCATCCTTATATAGAATCAATATCCTAAGTTTAGTAGTTATAGTTCGAAATTTCAGTTAACAGCAACATATTTTAGAAAATAAATATTTTGCGCCCCTTATTCAACCCCCTTATTGGTGGAAGTTACAAAAATACCGAAACTCGTGTCTTTTAAATTCGTATCCTGTATTAAAATCTGAATTTTTTTAGTTCTAGCTTCAAAATTACCTAAACAGCAACTAATATCGAAAAATCACTTCTTAAATGACGCCTACAGAGTAAGATCAACGCCCTCTACAGATTTCAAGTTTCTCTCTGCACTTGTTTGGGCTGGGCGATGATTTGTCTGTCAGTCAGTCAGTCATTCGGTCAGTCGGAACATTGCCTTTTATATATAGAGATTGTTTCTAGAGCAGTGCTTTGTAGAAGTTTTGTGTTTGAATGCCGTCCTGTTGGTGTGCTTACTTTAGAACAATCAGTTTTTCATTGTCATTTGTTATCCTCAAACAAGCATTGAATAAGCATTGGCTAGATGGGCTGACGACCGTGTTTGCTAAACATAAACACAGTATCCCCATTGGTGGAGGTGTGTTACCGTCTTTAGCAACTAAATGAAAGGCGTTTTGTGTGTGCCATACGCGTTTCGCTTCTTTATTTATGAAGCATCATCAGTGGCCTGTAATACATGTTATTTTTGTATAATATTGTAGTACAGTCATAATATTATAGGTATTTTTCACAGTATGACAGTTAACAGTCTTGTTACAATTAGTAAAGTTCGAATATACTACGTTAGAAACAACTTCTGAAGCACTAGCTTTTCGAAAGTTAATTTAATTATTCTGTATTCGTGACGTGTGATGCCCTTTTACGTGTGAGACCACAGCTTATGAGAATAACTGCGGGTTCATCAGTCCCTAAATTTACAAACTACTTATATACTAACTTATACTGAAGACAGCACAAGCAACCATACCCGAGGGAGGATTAGAACCCCAGACGGAGATCGGAAACGATTACCTAGTTCCACGATTTCAAGTCTTGCCATTGTGTGAACATCATCACAGTCCAAAATACAATTAAATAGCAGGTTCGTGTTGGAGGGGTTATCGAACTATAACAGATCCGCACCAAAGTTGCTTGGTTATGTCCGACACGATCACCGATATCTCCAGAGGATAATCCGCATTTCTTATAGGAAACTATTCCTCCTTAGTCACATTGCATAACGTGCTAAAGAGATGCTCGCTGTGTTCTACTAGGCATACTGAATGTGCTTACGCAAAACGACCTCTTGATGAAACAATTCCAACACGTCCACTCGGCCATGTTGTCCCCATTAAAATGCACTAGAAGATGGCGCTACGGGTGCCATTGAAGTTCGCCTGAAATACTAATTATGTGCACATGCTGTTGCGGCAAACAAATGCTGCAAATGCCTCCTGAACTGGATCCTTCCTTCAGGATGTTGAATTTTGGGAGGCCAGCCGTTTATTTTGGTGAGACAGTAGAAGAACATTTAAGCGCAGATGTAAACTGTGCATTATGAGGTCAGGAATGTATATGCAAAATTGTGAGATTTTGTACCTGTGCTTCAGCAAGTTGTTTTGCTATTTAAAAGACAGGGTGACTTGCCATTTTCTGGGTAGTAATCTGACATTCGTTGGGTGCTGAAAGCCTGTCATGTGGTCAAACTGAAATACTGACATCATCACTTACATTGTATTCCTAGGTATGACTTAGTTTATGTCTCCCTGAAAAACCGTTTAATCAAATTGTTAACTGCCGCTGCCACAGAACACTGGTAAATGGGTGTTTAAAGAACAATGTAGATCTTCAAACTCATTACACAGTGGAAACTTAATACTCACTTGTAAGCCGTGCGGGAGTAGCCGAGCGATATGTTACGGATCTGCGATGCCTCCCGCGTCGGAGGTTCGAATCCTCCCTCGGGAATGGATGTGTGTGCTGTCCTTAGGTTAGTTTAACTTAGTTTAAGTAATTTGTAAGTCTGTGACCTGATGACCAACGTAGTTTGGTAACATTGAATTACAAAATTTTTATTACTCTCTTGTTACACAATGCGTAAAAGCTATGAGTATGTTCCTGATGAGCAGTGGAGGTGTTAAAAGTATATAATCCGTACACTGTTGTCATTCATCTTGATATATTTCTCCAAACGCAATTCTCATACAGTTCCAAAGGTTTTCAGAAACACCGACAGTCAATAGCTAGAAGATTATTGGACTAATACTGAGGTACATTGCTAAGATGCATATCGAATCAGCAACCAGGTGTATATCAAGAGGATCTACACCCTAACTTCAATGTATCATTCAACGTATAATAGTTATGTGGGAGTAGCATCTGGTATCTAGACATAGCGGAATAAGTCAAAGTACCGGAAGTGTCACAGCCATTGTACACTGCTACTATCAAGCTCCAAAATCATTCTTCTCTGACACAACTAGTTCAATTAACAAGTTGCATCTGTAATGCTTTTATTATTACCGTATTGTTGCACTTGCTGTCCTTCTTCAGATTGTATTGCATCGTCTGTATGTTCAGGCCGAACAAATAGGGGCACCAATATATTGTAAAGAAAGTCACTAAAGTACCCGAAAGTGGTAATAATATAACCATTTCAATGGCAACTGGATACTGCTTCTTTAACAACTAGCAGTAAGACAGTTCCTGCGATGGGTAGATGCTTAACTACTTAATGACTTTTATAAGTCACAAACATCAGCGATGTATACAAGCAAAGTGATGTCGCTATGAGATTTGAGGAGAGAGCGTGCCAAGTAAATCCGTGCGGTTGTGCGAAGTCACTGTGTCACGGTGCCTTAGTGGTGAGCACAACTACCTACTAAACAGGTCACCTGGCTCAGAATTCGAGCCTTGGTACATATTTACACATTCTATTTCAGTCTGCATACATACAGACTAAACTGTGTTAACGCGGTCATTCATCACGGTGAAGGGACGCAGAGACGTGACTCCGCAGTGTGTCCACCTACGTATGTTGAGCAGTAATTCTGCTATGTAAGTTTCCTACCGGCGTGTAGTCTTGTTACAACAGCACTATTAGAAGTTGTATATGTTTCACATTTCAGAGATAAGTAATTTACCTGCGTATGAGATGATTCAAATGTTCATATGATTATAGAACTCTTGCACCAAAATGCTATGGTTATTTGTCCCTTGATTTACAAACTACATAAATCCACACCCATTACTCGAGGGAGGACTCGAACCTGAGACCGGAGTGGGCATCCAGTCAGTAGCACGTTGGCTTACAACATGCGGCTACCCCTGTGCGGCTATGAAATGATAAACGTCTCAAAGACATCAGGTATCTATGTATTATACGCCGGAAAACAAAAGAAATTCAATTTGGTTCATTCAAGAGCCACCACAAAATTAAACTCTTAGCTTGCCATTCGTGTAATTCATATTAAAAGAGCTACAGTTCCATTTTTTGGAGATTAATATCGTCTAATTTCTATTTACATCTGGGATATAATTTCATTAAACAAACCGTGGAGCTACAATAATTTAAATGTCGTACACTCACGAGTTAACAGCCGAGCGGGTCGGACGTGTGTTGGCCCAGGACGAACTCCTTGCTGTCAACAGATCTGTTTACCTGCTTTCCAGGTTAGACACTGCTGTCAGAGCGCTATCACTGTCTAATCTGTTTCATGATTTGAATGAAAAATATGAATACGCCAACTTATCAAAGAAAAGACACAAATAAGTTCATATCTGACAGAAGTTACAAACGTCATAAGGTTATAGAGAATGGCTTTCTGAAAAAAGTGATGATAAATCAGTATGGTTTTGTAGGTGTACATTGGTCAATTGTGAGTTTTGCCGCTCATGTAAAGCTGTTCAGCTGTGATTTATATTTTGAACCTTGTTTCGAACGGTAGAAGTTATTACTTTCCGTTTCGTGGATGACCTGGGTCATTGACCACTCACTCTATATCAAAGGTAACCATCTGTATAGGAGTTTGTAGAATATATATATTTCGTTGTGCTGAGCGTTGTGTGTCCAAGTGGCGACATAGCTGGAGCTACGAACTGCAGTGCATGATGCCCAATGACATCTACAAGCAAGGCCTAACACAGATATTACAAGGATTGTTCGCCCAACTGGCTGCTCATCAAAAGAAGCTGACGCCACAAACCCAGGAGTTCTTCAGACTGATTTTCACGGAGGTTGTGCAGTCTCGGCCACCGTCCCCACTGCCTATGCCTCTGCCATCATTCCCAGCGTCTAATGAAGACATCGAGGAATGGCAAACAGACGAAGTCTCCAACTGGACCAATGCTCGTACTCCATAACTTGTAGCAGTTCCACGGTATTCCTCCTCCTCTCGAAGCTCCACACAAAGATCCCGATGACCTGACCTTCTCCCAGATCCATGACTCCCTCCCCGCCTATTACCATCGCCGTTCTCACATGCTAGGGTGAAAATCGCTCAATGCCGAAAGATACCCAAGCAAACGTACTGACAGAAGGGAGCAGAGATCCATGGCCTCAGTAGTCAGCGCAAGTTTGTCAAAAGAGTTTACATAGACTCGTATGCCAATGATGTGGGCCGTGATCACCTCATCCAGGCGGTCATGGACACTGCCTTCCGACAGGATGCCCCCCTAACGCACGACGGGACTCTGGAACACATGATCGACATCGCATTGAAGTTCAAGGTTTCGATCACGGCTGATCGTCACCTCGAATCTTGGGCAGATGTCACCACAGTCGCACCATCACGAGTATTGCCAAAGTCCACTGCATAGGTCGATGAAGAAGTCGCTGTTCTCTGTGAGATCAAGCCTGGACATAAGACGTGGCGTCAGTTGACGCAGCATACCCCCCACCCCCATCCCACCGCTTCGACCTCTCCTGATGTTCAAGCCTGGTCTTCTACGACCCTGTATCAACACTGCCAGCAATGCCACCTTACGTCTTGTCCAGCATGCTACAAAAAACCCGACAAGGAGGACTGCCAGGATTGTTGATCCTTCTGCAACGCCTGTGGCTGCACAGGTCATGTTGGCTCGGTATACCACTCGAGTTTCCGGGCCCTGCAGTCGCCACACACTCAGCCAATGGACGTGAACTTCGTGCAGTCTCCGCGGTCGTCCTAAATCTTTATTGACATTGTGATCAACGGTCGCCCCCGCAACTGCAGACTGACACTGAGACTTTGGTTTCCCTTCTCAACCGCATCTCCTGTGTGATAGTTGGCGCCCTGCCGCTTCGACCTTGCTTCGACGCCTTCTGACCTACAACCATGCACGACATCACCATCTAGGAGCAGTTCTCGGCTGTTGTACAATACAAATCGTTACAGCATTTAGTCACCTTCTATGTGGTCAACGATTTTTCAACAGTGGACCCTTTTGGCTTCAACAGCGATGATTACGTGCACCTTGATTCCACTCAGGTGCCTTTCCCAGAAGTGGAACAACTATGTTCAGAATTCAAAAACCTTTCTTCGCCCTGGATCAGGTGTGTTAAGGATTTCAGAGCATCCATGGATCGTCAATCTTCCTCCTGAGCCCGCTTGCGTCAGGTGCAAGCAGCCGCTGCAGAACACACTCGACTGCCTTCATGCCTAAGGTGTCATATTACCAGTTCGCTATAGTCAATGGGCAACACCACTGTCAATGTTAAGCAGCGGGCACGATGTATTCGCCTTTGCGGCGACATAAACTCGACCCTCAACCCAGAACTTTGTTCGAGGAATAGCCACTTCCAAGATATGACTTCTTCCACATGCATTACTTTTCGAAGATTGATCTCAAGGAGACGTACCTCCAATTTCCCTTGGACGAGGCATTTTTGACCTGGCACTTATTAACAAGCCCACCAGCCTCTTAAAATTGCACCAACTGATGTCTGGCACAACCAGCGTCTTGGCAATCATCCAAAGGCACTTTGAGCATATTCTCCACAATGTTCCAGGCTGCATCAATTATCTAAACATCGTGGTGACTGGCCACTCTTACGAGCGCTTTTTCAGCACCCCCATGAGGCAGTCCTCAAGTGCAACAATGACAAGTGCTGCTTTTTCCAACCTTTCATTTCATGCTTTGGCCATTTCATATCCACCAGCATTATCTCATCATCCTTTCAAATGTCAAACCACTTTCTGCCTTTCCCCTACCCACCAGTCTTGCACAGCTTTGGTCCTTCCTACAAAATTCTCTTACTGCAAGAAATTCCAGCCCTCACAGCTTAGATCGTCGCAGAACTGTATGTGCTCTCCAAAAATGCGCCCCCTTCCATTGGTGGCGTTCTTGAAGGCTATGTTTCATCCCCTGAAGGCCGTACTACAATCTGCCTCTTGCTTGATTAATTACCAAACGTCTCATCTCTTGTTGGTGGCTGTGGAAGCTTCTGACTATGGTGTATGTGCTATACTCTCCCACCACTTCCCTGACGGCTGTGAGCGGCCAATTGCTTTTGCCTCAATAAGCTTTCCCGAGGCTCATCTACTTAAAAATCGAAAAAGAGGTTGCCTTTGTTTTTGCATGTAAAAAATTCTACCCTTACCTGTAAGTCATTTCTTATTAGTTAACAAATGACCACAAGCCACTGCAAGCACTGTTCTTTTCCTTGGTCCACCCTCTCCAATAAAGCATTCCACTGCCTCCACCTAAGGGCCCTCTTTTTGTCCAGATTCCATTATGCTTTTCACTTCCGTTGCACAGACCGACATGCCAATGCAGACACTTTGTCCCAGTTTCTGTGTGGGTCAAATCCTTCCTTTGATACGTCATAACTCTTGATCTTCCTGGTCAATGACGTGATGTGGGACATCTTGCATATGTTCCCCATCACAGCTGAGCAGGCTGCCACCACAACATCTTGGGACGTGCTTCTTCTCAATGTCTGCAGCTACATGGAAATCGCCTGGAGTCCGCACTTCCTTTCAAGGCTAACTCTGTTCTCTGGTTCTTCTTTTCCATCAGCCACCAACTCTCAGTTGTCGACGGCGTCCTTATCTGAGCAGGAGTCTCCTCTACACCTCACGTCATCATGCTGGCAGCACTTCATTCAGCAGACCAGAAAGTCCTCCACAATGGCCACTGTGTCAAGCCACATGAAGGCGTTGGCCTGGCACTATTTTTGCTGGAGGGGCCTCTCATTGGCAGTTCAGGAGTTAATCCACTGTTGCTCACAGTGCCCTCACAACCTGCTGAAGCCGCCCTAGGTCTTTCAGTCTTCACTATCAGCCGCACAGCACAGGGAGCGGCGTCACATAAATTTCGCCTGCCGTTTTCTAGGGAGCCATTGGCTTGTGGATACTGATGTCTGCTCCCATTTTCCCTTTGTGTTCTTTGGTTCTGTCATTACCTCCGCCTTCACCACCTTGGCCCTGTCAAAACTATTTGCCACTGAGGGGCTTCCCCAAGTTGTGGTCTCAGACAACAGGCTAGAATTTGCAGTCTTTCTACACTGAAAATGGCATACAACACCTGTGTACACCCACTTTCCAACTGCAGTGCAACGGCAGGGCAGAAAGCCTAGTGCATATCTTGAAGGCTCAAATGTACATGGAATTTCCCTCCCCAGATGATGCACTCCTCCTCTTTCTTAGCACGTTTCATGCTATACCCATGGAACATTGCAGCCCAGCTGCAGCAGTCCAGCCTTCTCTCCACCGATTCTGCCTCCCCTCCTGATTGCGTTATGCAGTTGGTACCATCACGTGGGCAAGGCATTACGGTCGTCAGCCCTACTGGCTCCCCACTGTCATCCTCCATACCAAGGGATGCCACTTTTCGGATGTCTTGGTGACAGACCAAATACTCTCCCAGCATTGACACCAACTCTGTTCCCGCTTCCTGGAACCCAACCCCCCTGCCCACCTGGTTAGTCGTCCTACTGCTCACTCCGCCAGCGGCTCCTCCACATGCCTATTTCCATCTTACTGGTGCCAACTCTATGTTGCAGGATCGTCCCTCACCATCTTGCCTCATTTCCAGGAACTGACTTACCTCCCACCCATAACCCCACTGTTGGACGCCTCCACCGATGACCAACCTTTCCTGTGGCTTCTCTGACGACGCTATCTTTACTGGAACAATGAATTTCCATCCTGGTATCTCTGAAGTGTCTCCTGCGGGATTATGTAGGGGATGACCACCTTACTGAACTGGGGTACATTGGCCATGTCGAGGACATCGTGGCTGTCATCCCATCTGGAATGGGTGCTCTGCTGGGTTCAATGCGCCTGGAATGTAGACCGCCACCCACACTGTGATGCGTGGTGGGCATATCTACTCAGGCTGCCTACAGTACCAAAACAGACGCTCTCCATCCAGCATCACGCAATTAAAGATGACCTGACAATTATTGGTGTCAGTCACTCTGGACTTCATCCTGCAGAGGG
Organism: Locusta migratoria; assembly: GCA_026315105.1. Taxonomy (NCBI): domain Eukaryota; kingdom Metazoa; phylum Arthropoda; class Insecta; order Orthoptera; family Acrididae; genus Locusta; species Locusta migratoria. The sequence goes on along the minus strand of CM048746.1, from coordinate 337,537,091 downwards.
CACCGCATCGGCAGTGAGTGCTGCTGCCATGGCTCTGTCACAGAGAAATTCCTACGCCACTCAGGGATTGGCTGCCGGGTTCTGCTTTAGGCCAAGCGGTGGCCTTCCTCGCCAGTTCATTCCGCCAACAGTGAATGAAGCATATAGTGTACTGGATCGTTTTTCTACATCAGCTCTCTACTATCTTCAGAACTCTCAGAAGACGTTGGCGGAACTCTGCTATGCGTTCTGATGAGAGCTCATGTTTTGGATTTTGTTTTGAACTGTAGAAGTTATTTCATTTTTATGCATGTTCACAGTATATACGACATCAACTGCGAATGGGCAAAACTGAACATGTGTACCCAGCCAGGATTCGAACCCATGTCTCCTGCTTTCTAGGCAGTTACGCTGAGTACTTCACCACTGAGGATACAGTGATCACCGCACCTACAAGGTCTACCTAAGCACGCCTCCCGCCAGAAACAAATAGATACAAATTCCCAGCTTTACCCTGTCCACAGTACTCAAACTCGTAGTTTTGAAACTAATTCCCGTAACAGTAAGGGCCTCAAACTTTCCTACCGTTCCCCATTAATTTTGTTTCGTGGACGAACAGGGACCTTGAACCTGCACACTGTGCCTAGGATTTTCCAATTACCTTCTGTATTGGAGTTTAGAGAGGAAAATAAAATATTGTGTATTAACGAGTATTTCATTGAACACACCATACTTTCAATAAGGAAATGCCTCTTTTGTGGCTAACTTAGTGACAAAATATATATACCTTCTGTTGAGCAGAAAATAAAATGTAGTGTCTCATAAGTTAATAATTCAATTTCTACTTACATCTAAATTCCATTTTTTTTCCATTTTAACCTCAACTTACTTGCTTTTCTCTGATACTGGATCAGGCAATTCGTCGACCAATTGAAGGACTCGTCATGTATGTATGACTAGTTACTGTTTTCGGTAGATGCAGTGCCGTTTCAGGGTTCTACTGCGGCCTTCATGGCTGCCGTAGCGGCTACGGGGCCCACCAAGTTCCCACTGTGCCTCACACTCAGCAATCATCACTTACTTCAGCGAGCATTTTTATTTTGCCTTGATGTCCTTATCACACTCCCGCGTTTTTGGTGGCTTTTCCTCATATGTTCTTTGTTGTATTCTGTGTGTAAAAACTGCTCATATGACAGAATGTCATTGTTACCTTTGTTGTTACTGACGTAGTTGACGAAATGTCCAATTAACCAAACAATAGCATTATTCATCTACTCGGGAGAAGACATATTATGTAGTAGAATAACATAATTTACTGTGATTTATTTACCATCAGTTCCTTTTTTAAAGGTAATCTGTTTCCTCACATCACCCCAAATACTTTTGCTGCCTTTACAGAAAAGCCGTGTTTTTTGGTGTCGGATCCTGAGTATTTTAGACAGACGATAGTACCACTAGACCCAGTATTGCACAGTCTGTCATTTGTACAGATATTATTTACCACCATATACCATGATGTCTGCACATCTGTAGGTAATACTTTATTATGTATGTTTCCCGAAATGGACTTCCAAATTTGATTTAAAATAATTTTTCTTTATATTTCACTTTGATTTTCTTTTGTTTTAAGGTGAGCCATGATGTATGTGCAGGTTCGTTTTTGTTTATTGTTTTATTGTTTTGTTTATCTCCATGACACTATTCAGACATCATATCTCTTAGTAAAAGCACCGAATGTGCTTCAACTTATAGTTTACTTCTATTTATATTGTCAGGTGGTTGAAAGCAATAGGTTTTAAGGCATTAAACAGGCTGGATGTGATAAGCTTCGATAATCTGAAGAGTTCGTTTGATGAAAAGTTCTGTAGCCTTGCGGCGGATGTCAGTGAGTCCTAGGCCTCCGTTTTCAGGCTTCAATGTTATCGTGGTAACGGCCGGACTAAAGACGTCACGTTTACAAATATACTGCCAAAGTGTAGTCATGGTATGTTTCAGTGATTCTATTGTTATGGGGAATATTTGTCCCACGTATATTGCCTTTGAGAGAACAGTACAGTTTATTATTTTAATTCTCTGCAAATGATTTAATTGCCTAATTAAATTTAGTATTAGGGCACTTCCAATACTTCCTTATATCTTCCTCCAATTGAAAGTTATCGTTTAAAGGATATCTGTAGAATGTGATACCTAAAGATTTGTGATCGTCCACTGGTTGCACTTACTCTAGTCTAACATTTGTAAAAGCGTTAAGATAAAAAAAAGAGCTTTTTATTCATTTATTTTGGCTCCTGTAGCATTGCAATACAGCTGAACGAGCTCCGTCAGTCTTTCTATATCCTCTGAATTTCTTGAAAGCACACCAACGCCATCAGCATAACCATTAGTTGCACGACTTTCACCTGATATGGTTATAGCCTCCAGCTCATTGTTAAGCTTCAGTAATTAGAGTTCCAGGCAAGTGTATCATAACATTAATAATGGACTGCCTTGAGGGGCGGAATTTTGTGGTTGGTCTGTTATAGTCGCCAATGGTTAATTTTTTTTCTGTTTTATTCCTTTCAAGCAATTTCTTAAAACAACCAAGTAATGTTTCATTATGTGGAACAAATATTAGGAGTGAGCCCCGTCGAAGGCAATCGAAAAATTTATAAGAGCTATGTCTGCCCTGGCAAAGGTAGTAGAAAAAGTTTCAGCAATGTCTCGGCGTTCGAATTCAGTTTTAAAAGTACTACTACAAGTGACAAATGTATGATGAAGTCCAATTAATTTATCCAAGACACTTTGAAGTCTTTCCTTAATTACCCTACCTCAATTCAATGTTCAAATGTTTGTAAATCTATCGGACCAAACTGCGTGGTCATCAGTCCGTAGCCTACAAACTACTTAAACCTAGGTAAACTAACCTAATGACAACACACACACAAACACACATGACCCAAGGAGGACACGAACCTCCACGGCGAGCAACCGCGCGCTCCGCAGCGAGACGCTTTAGACCGCTCGGCTACTCCTCCGCGGCTTAGCCTAGCTATTATTTTGTAAATAGAATTCATTAAACAAATCGGCCTCATTTGCGTCAGTTCTTTTATTCCTTTGTTTCTCCCTTTAGGTAATAGGATCATAACGCTCTCCTTCATTGCTTTAGGAACATGCGCTCCATTTAACGCTTAATAACGACGTCGGTGAATTTACTGCCTACGATGTGCCAGTAAGATATGACGGGGTTAAAGCCGAACTGGTGTAAGTCAGGTTTTTTTAAAAATATTGACTTTAGTGCTGCAATACAATTTTTAAATATGGATCTATTAAATGGAAGACTGGTGTATCTCACAGATTTGTTCTTACCCCCATAAATGGCGTTAGCTGTTTCACTAGTGAATGAAACGGCCGCTTTGTTTACAGGCATTGTGGTGCAAGTCTGACTTACAACATTATTCCTCTAAGTGCTTCTAAGGTGTTCTTTCGTACTGTGTAGTTTACGTCTTTTGCTGAAGATGAATCCTCAATTTGATGAAGACACAAGTAGTGAACCCAGTATACAGCGAAATGCAGGATGCCGGCCGCGGTGGCCGAGGAGACTGAGGCGCTCCAGTCACGGTCTGCACGGCCACTACGGTCGGGGGTTCGAATCCCCCCTCGGGCATGGATATTTGTGCTGTCCTAGTTCGTAAGTAGTTCATAAGTAGTTTGTAAGTTTAGGGACTGATGGCCCCGTAGTCCCATAGACTTTACAAACATTAGAACATTAGAAATGCAGGATCTAGTGATGATTATGATCCTTCACAGATTGAAATGTTTGGTTCTTCAGGGAAATTTAACTCACGTAGTCTATCATTTGGTCAATTACGTTAGTAACACATTATCATGCCTTTGAAGTTTAACTATGACAGGCCTATAAACGTAATTTCTCTGAAAATAATAGCAAACCTGGTGCGCGAGCTAAACAATGTAGCATAATTTCTGCAAAGTAATACGTAAAACTACAAGAGTTTCAGCTTTAGAACATGTTGTCATGTATAGTGACACTTGTACGTGGCAAAATAGGAATTTGAAATTTGAATTGTGTCTCAGGAAATTACTTCACACCCGTATTAACGTCGACAATAGAGACCATAAATTTATGGTTAATGGCCACTCCTACCTCCCCAATGATTCAGATTTTGGATCTATAGAATCCTATGCAAGAGGTAAAACAGGTTATGTTCCTGCTGATTGGTACTCCACAATCGCAAAATCAAGAAGAAAGCTTTTATTGTTATGAAATGTCTTGTGAAGACGTCAAGTCTACGAAGAATCTTGAACAAGCTATTACAAGGAAAAAAGAAAATGTCGTTAAAAACCAGTGTCATGGCTTAATATGCAGTGCATTAGTTTACTGAAGAACGAACCTTTTATGCTCTATTACAAGGAGACTCTTAATGAGGATTTTCCATTCTCGTCTCTATGTCTAAAACCAGCCAAACCAGGAAGGCCAGTTTCACTTGGACGTATTGCTATGGAAAACCTATGCCAAGGACCAAGACCTGTAACCCTGGAAAAGAAAAGGGTCATGCTAGATCTTCTACCATACATTCCAGCCATCAACCATACTTACTTCCAGGGACTTACAACAGCTGAAGCAACAGCAGATGATGCAGGCCAGTTGGATGTTGTTGATACTGAACGTGACTGAACGTTGCCATAGCTAAGAAAGGATATTTCGTTGTACTGCTCTTAGTTATTTCTGAAATATATCATTTGTCATTAAAACACCTTTTGTTTTTATTTAAATTTACTACAAATGCAAGATTGGTTAAAGGCAAAATGGTGTAAGTCATTTGGGCCCTTCAAAAGACACATAATTTTTTATTAAACCGTTTTGAATTATGAACACATTGAAACAATGACACCTTCCTGTGATGTAAAACACAAAAAAGTGCTATTGATTTCTTGTGGAATTTATTATAATGCTTCTCACAAAACCTTCTGTTTCTCTAAATGCATGAAACATTACTTACACCACTTTGGCTTTAACCCCCTCATATATATATCTCTACAGATGTTCAAATGTTTGTTAAGCTTATGGGACTTAACTGCAGGGTCACCAGTCCCTAAACTTAAAACCTATTTATGAAGTAACTGATACTAATGACGACACGAACAGCCGAGGGGTGATTCGAACCTCCGACGGGGAAAGGCCTCGCGCATCGGAGCATAGTGCCTCGTCCACTCCGCCATGACAAGAAATTTGCCCTATCCTGTCGATTATTGTTTCTGCATGGTAAATCTACAATGACAACTGTAATGTTTAAAATCTTACACCATATGCCTCTCCCTGAGTTTAAGAAACACAGCCGGCCGCGGTGGTCGAGGGGACTGAGGCGCTCCAGTCACGGTCTGCACAGCCACTACGGTCTGGGGTTCGAATCCCCCCTCGGGCATGGATATTTGTGCCGTCCTTAATCTTAGTTAGTTCATAAGTAGTTTGTAAGTTTAGGGACTGATGACCCCGTAGATAAGTCCCATAGGCTATACAAACATTTGAACCTTTGAAGAAACGCATATCGGTGACCTCGATTCCATCCTTGACTATTATGGCAATATCACATGCTCTTTCTAGGAAGACATTTAAAATTTCTTTGTATCCTGCGGTTTCTACGTGGGTATAAAGTACTTCTCGCAATAGCACAACGTTTGTATCCGATGGTTTCAGGAAGTCTTTAAGGGCAGAAATTCTAGTATTATTTCGAATGCTGTGCGCATTTAAAGTCGTAAATTGATACATTTGCTGCATTTAAAATTGCGGTTGTGATAGGTTACATTCTGTGATTACCCCTATTGCGGTTTCCTTACCTTTGGATTTTGTCACGTACTACAATCTCTGTACTATCTTAGTTGTCAAAAAAAAATTTCAAATGTTTGTAGAACTTATCGGACTTAACTACGGGGTCATCAGTCCCTAATCTTACGAACTACTTATGAACTACCTTATACTAAAGACGGCACAAATATCCATGCCCGAGGGGGGGATTCGAACCCCCGACCGTAGTAGCCGTGCAGACCGTGACTGGAGCGCCTCAGTCCCCTCGGCCACCGCGGCCGGCTATTTTAGTTGTCACTTTCATTTATTGCTTCCGTAAGTAAGTCTTCATTTTCTCTGTCTTCTGCCCAAGGAGAGAGGCATGCGCGAGAACAAACTTCTACATTAGTGGGTGAATTGTCTGTTCCCGTTGGACCTTATCTAGTCGTGTCGGCGTCATCAAACACCCTGTTATCCACATTCAGTCTGTCGCCGGTTCTTTCCAATAAATCTCCGTCGCCCGCATTACGTTTCCTCTTATGGTTCGTAGCCTCTCCCTTATTGGAAGAGCCAAGGTTTCCGCATTCTGATGAGCCAGTCTCCTCTTTTTATTGCGTTTCCGAGATTTTCTGGGCGTCGTGGAACGCGCTGTAGACGTGTCTGGCATTTTTGGGAAAAATCCGGAGTTGAAGCCACTGACAGAGGATTTTCCTCTAATACGGTATAACTTTTATTGTCGATTGTTGTACATTGTCCCATTTGTTTACTAATCTGTAGAGAACGTGATGTGTCGTTCTCTATTTGTTTTTCAATGGTGCTGCTGTTCTCATTTCTGTTATCATTATATCTGTCATTGAAATTACGCTCTAGAACTTCCGAGTTTGCCCTGTTCACTAATTCTTATTTTTCTTGTGTGGCATTGACTATGGACTGAGGACGAGAATTTTTTAAAAATTTCGTTTGCAGTTACTGCCTGTACAGGGAAAGCAGGTAAAACACTCTGTTCATTTTCCTTAAGTGTAGAGGGACCTGGGCCGAAAACATTATCCTATTCGTTACAGTTAATTTATTTGTGACCAGTAGGGGAACTATTTGATTATCTACAGCATCAAAGCCATCCATGTTGCTTGAGCTATTGTCCTAGACCTCGGATAAGGCCCCCTGCTCTAGTAGCTGCTTAGCCGAGTGGGGTGGCGCAGTGGTAACACACTGGACTCTCATTCCGTAGGACGATGGTTTAAATCCACCTCGGGCCATTCAGATTTATTTTTCGTGATTTCTACATCTACATACATACTCCGCAATTCACCGTAAGGTGCGTGGCGGAGGGTACACTGTACCACTACTAGGCATTTCCTTTCCTATTCCACTCCCAAATCGAACGAGGAAAAAAAAACAATGCCTATATGCCTCCATACGAGCCCTAATTTCTCTTATCTTGTCTTTGTGAACTTTACGCGATATGTAAGTAGGCGGCAGCAAGATCGTACAACACTCAGCTTCAAATTCCGGCCCTCTAAATTTACTTCACAGAAATTCACGAAAAGAACGTCGTCTTTCTTCCAGCGATCCCCAATTGAGTTGCCGGAGCATTTCCGTGACACTCGCGCATTGGTCGAATCTACCGGTAACAAATCTAGCTGCTCGCCTCTGAACCGCCTCTATGTCTTCCTTTAAACTGATCTGCTGCGGGTCCCAAACACTTGAGCAATACTCAAGACGTGGTCGTACAAGCGTTTTATACGCCGTCTCCTTTACAGGTGAAGCACATCTTCCCAAAATTCTCCCAATAAACCGAAGTCGGCTGTCCGCCTTACTCACAACTGTCCTTACATGCTCGCTCCATTTCATATAGCTCTGCATTGTTAAGCCTAGATATTTGAACGACGCGACAGCATCAAGAAGCTCACTACTAATGCTGTATTCGAACATTGTAATTGCTTTTTCTACTCATGCGCATCACCTTACATTTTTCTACATTGAGAGCTAGCTGCCAATCTTCGCACCAACTAGAAATTTTGTCTAAGTCATCCTGTATGCTATTACAGTCAGTTACAGACGGCACCCTCCCATACGCCACAGCATCATCGGCGAACAGCCGCAAATTACAACTTACTCTGTCCATCAGATCATTTATATAGATAGAAAATAATAGCGGTCCTATCACACTTCCCTAAATCCCTCCAGGTAAATGCCAGGATGGTACCTTTTAAAGGGCACGGTCAATTTCTTTCTTTGTCCTTACCCAAAAGTCTGAGCGTAAGCTCTGTCTCTAATGACCACGCTGTCGACTGGGCGTTAAACCAAAGCTTCCTTCCTTCCTTCCCACTAGTTTCCGCTCCATCGATCCCCTAGGTGAAGCGGCAGCATTGTATGGTAACGTCATTTGTGCTACAGGCTCTGCGACAGTCTCCTTGTACTGTATTCAGCACGAATGTGCTCAGTTGAGTTGCCCTGAACATCATACATAACCACCATACCATACCCACAAATATTTACGAAAGATGGAATGTGTGTCTGCAGCTCTAATTTAATCTGGTGACCACCATTCAGAACAGGAAACATCTGACTATCTGGCCACTTCTCCGCAACAATTGATATTATTCTACCATGCGCGTGAAGGACACTGTTCATTACACGAACGGTCGTATTCCCATTCCAGCGAATGATACCATAGCGTCACTGTGCGGTTAGAATGATTAAACTTCTTAGTGCCTCTACATATTTCGACAATCAAATTGCGTGGTTATTTCGCCCCAAATTTGCGATTGGATGGGGGATTTCTTGTCAGAGAGGACACAGTTCGTAGTAATCGATGGTAAGGCATCGACTAAAACAAAGGTGATATCGGGCGTTTCACAGGGTAGTGTTATTGGTCCTCTGCTGTACCTTATTTACATAAACGATTTAGGGGAAAATCTAAGTAGCTCTCTTAGGTTGTTTGCAGATGACGCCCTCATTTACCGTCTAGTAAAATCATCTGAAGATCAAAACCAACTGCAGAACGATCTGAATAAGATATCAGTATAGTGTAAAAGTTGGCAATTGACTCCAAATAATGAGAAGTGTGTAGTCGTCCACACGAGTACGAAAAGAAATCCGTTAAACTTTGTTTACAAGATAAATCAAACAAATGTGATGGCCGTAAACTCCACAAAATACCTAGGAATTATTTTTACTTCGGACCTAAACTGGAAAGAACACGTAGATAATATCGTGGGAAAGGCGAACCAGAGACTGCGTTTTATTGGCAGAACCCTTAAAAGATGCAACAGAACTACTAACGAAACTGTATACACTACGCTTGTCCGTCCACTTTTGGAGTATTGCAGCCAAGTGTGGGATCCTTATCAGGTGTGTTTGACGGAGGACATCGAAAGAGTACAAAGAAGGGCAGCTCGTTTCGTATTGTCACGACACAAGGGAGACAGCGTTACGGAAATGATACAGGATCTGGGATGGGAATCATTACAACAAAGGCGCTTATTGCTGCGGCATGGGCTACTTGTGAAACTCCAGTCGCCAACATTCTCCTCCGAATGCGAAAATATATTGTTGACTCCCACTTACATAGGTAGAAATGATCATCAGAATAAAATACGAGAAATCAGAGCTCGAACAGAGAGATTCAGGTGTTCTTTCTTCCCGCGCGCTATTCGAGAATGGAATGGGAGATAAATAGTATAATGGTGGTTCGATGAACCCTCTGCCAGGAACTTAAATGTGATTTGCAGAGTATCCCATGTAGATGTAGATGTAGATTGACGCAACAACGAATAGCAGATTTCCGGCAGCATCTTCTCATGTTTTGAGGAGATTGGAGAGCCGTCGGAAAAAAGCGATCCAGGATGCGATAGGCTTCATTCGCTGTCGGCGGAATGAACTGGCGAGGAAGGGCACTGCCTGGCCTTGAGTAGAACCTTGCAGTCTGTCCCAAAGTGGCATAGGATTCCCAGTGGCTGAGGCCCGCAGCGGCACTCCCTCCCGATGCGGCCGCGGTGGCCGAGGGGACTAAGGCGCTCCAGTCACGGTCTCCACGGCCACTACGGTCGGGGGTTCGAATCCCCCCTCGGGAATGGATATTTGTGCCGTCCTAGTTCGTAAGTAGTTCGTAAGTAGTTTGTAAGTTTAGAGACTGATGACCCCGTAGTTAAGTCCCATAGACTATACAAACATTTGAACATTTGAATTCCCGATGCGGTGCTTTGCAGGACGTAGAGCAGAGCTACTGCCGTCAATATTTGTTAGGCCATCGCTAATTGTGCGATGCCAGCTGGGTAGCGTCTGTTTTGCTATTGTAGGCGGCCGGAGTAGATATGCTCGCCCCACTGTGGGGTGTGGGATCCGTTTGCATTGCATGGCCATCGACCCCGGCAGACCAATATACGTGTTTGGCCCACTTTAGCTTACGGTAGTAACACTAAAAGTGGGCCTTTGCGATCGTCTTTTGACAGCTCGACATTTAAGTGAAAATTACGGCTTAACTATTCGTCTGACACGAAAATTGAATAACCGAATTTGTAGAGGAGAAAATTCTCTACAACTTTGCTCTTATGTTTTTTTCATATCTCGTAGCTTTTCAAAGATATTTGCAAAAATAACGGCGATTTTTGGATGTATGTTTATCTGTCTGTCTGTCCGTTACGTGTTCCCTGTTTTTAAGACGAACCGTTCAACCGATCAGCACCAAATTTTACAGACATGAGTGTAGGCCGCCAGAGACCAGAACCTCGCTTTTTCAAATTTTTCGGACAAAAACTACGGTAGTAAAACCAAAAAAAGCTACTTGTAATATAATTGTTATTGCAAACGAACCGTTCATCTGACACGACAATTGAATAACCTAATTGGTAGAGGAGAAAATTCTCTACAACTTAGCTCCCTTATGTTTTTTTTTTCATATCTCGTATCGTTTGAGACATATTTTAGAAAATTACGGAGATTTGACACCCTCCATTGAATTAACGAAAACCTGCCGTTCGGAGATGTCACGTGACATTCCTCTCGTATTTGATGATTGTGCAACGGCACACTGAGGAATTAACAAAAACACATCGTTCTTCGTACGATAAATGATAATCTAATGTCTACAAATGCCATATTAACATCAGTTAACAACGGCCATCAATACTATGAGATCAAAGAACTCTTCTTTTGATTGATAGCCGTAGCGTAGTGGGCAAGGTGCGAAAGGTCGGTGGTTCGAAACCCAACACTACCTAAATTTTTTTCCTAATAGGGTTTCAGACACTCTTATTAATTAATTTTTTATTATTATTTTGGTCCAAAATGTTTGCAAAAACTTATAAAACTACAAATCTAAAGTGGGCCGTAAAACACGTCAGTGCGATTTTTTTATTACGTATTTAAAATGAATGAGTTATATTTAAAAATTAACAAGTGTGTTCTTTTACTGCGACAGGCGTTCACAAAGATAAGAGCAGCCAACAAATAGACAGTTGTTAAACAAGAGTGGCACAACAACAACTGAAATAAGATTTCGAATGCACTACTAAAGCAATAAAGAAAGGAGAAGGCGAACTTTGAAGCTGTCGGTCGGTAGCAAACCACAGACAAAACAAAATAATGAAAACCAAAATCGAACTAGTTTTAGCGACCGCCTAATAAGTAGGAGGTCGCGGGTTAAAATCCTGCCTGTGGAAAAAAAAAATTAAATAAATGCTCCTCCATCAGTTTCATATGCCTGATATATATTGCGACAAAATATTTCACAATATTAAAAGAAAAAAATTCAGAATGTCGAGATTTTTGAATCATTGTTACGAGAAATAAACTCTAAAAAACGAAATGTTACGTTTAGATATTTCAAATAAACTTCCTACAGAAAGTCTTAAAGCAACTGGTAGATAAATAATTTGTATTTCATTTTCACGATCTTCCTTTTACTTGGTAATGAATTTAACAAAGCCAGCAGTGTTCAGAGAAGATTTAAAAAATAAAACAATGTTCCATAAAATTTCATCTCATTTAAGAAATCGACCATTATAGAAGCAAGACATACATGAATATTCGACTCTAGCTTACACTGGGTTTTCAATTAAAAGGTGGGGAAACATGAGTATTTAAGCTAGGCCGCGTTTCGCACGCACGTTTCCCACTTTCTAGGCAGTCGCGATGCCCACTACACCATCTGCACACAGTGTTCACATCTGCACCGGATAATCTAGCGCCTCTCCTGCCAGACCGAAATTTCCAAGTTATCTACACACTATTGGCCTACCGCCCTGCCCATTATCAATCAGCACTCATGACATTTCTCTAATTTTCGTAAGAATTCGAGCATAATATGCAGCAGCACTGAAGAAAGGCATTGTTCGTCTTACATATATTTATACATTACCGCTCAAAACGTTTCCAACGCCTTTAAAGTTACATAAAAAGCGTCGGTATTAGATACGAATACGAATTAGCTACAATATTTCCCCTAGTTAAGCTCAATAGAACGCTTAGAGTCGTGTTCCAGATTTTAAAAAGATCAAATGATTCAAACATATCTTTCCGTCGTTATGATGCCCAGGTTCCAAGCAACGCATGCCGCAAATATTTCATTGCGATGGTATAAAGTAATCTTCCATCACTAGTTGGCGTCCGAAAAATCTGTAAACACAATTACAGGCAAGAAAGCAGCATGATTTTAAGTACGAATAGCAATGAGTGAACGTCAGTTAGTGCTCACTGTAAACATCGATAATGGAACGAATAATGGACCCTTCAATAGGGAAACGTTCTGCAGTGCTACTGTTTACACGCCTCTTCGGCTGGTGAAGTCCTCATAGCTCTTAAGGTATTCATTGTAGAATGCATTAGTATAATTTTTTTATTAAAAAAAGAGTTTGTTAAGCTTATGGGACTTAACTACGGGGTCATCAGTCCCTAAACTTACAAACTACTTATGAACTACTTACAACTAAAGACGGCACAAATATCCATGCCCGAGGGGGGATTCGAACCCCCGACCGTAGTGGCCGTGCGGACCGTGACTGGAGCGCCTCAATCCCCTCGGCCACCGCGGCCGGCTATTTTTTTTTCTTTTTTTCCTCAAGCTGCATTCTCAGAAAATATGGAAACGAAAAAGCTTGCAGTAGAACAGATTTGTATCATGGTGACAAAGACAAATGTGTTCATAGTCAGAGGATGAGACTTCCGGTCATGAGATTCTTATCAGTGCAGACATTCACTTTTCTGTACGATTTTTGAAACGACGTTTCAAAATTTTCAAAAATGTCGTCATCGAATAACGGCCTGATTTTAACATCAAAAAAGATTTTGTTGTTTTTTTATCGATGGAGGAGGGAGGGCAGTTCTGGTACTCGCAAGCGGCGGCAGTTTGCCTTGTTGAGGCACTGTTTACTTGGTATAATAAGTGCAGCACTCGTTGTCCAAGACAACAGGCCATTATGATTTTGTAGATCGGCTCTACAAATGTTCAAATGTTTGTAGAGCTTATGGGACTTAACTACGGGGTCATCAGTCCTTAAACTTACAAACTACTTCTGAACTAGCTACAACTAAGGACGGCACAAATATCCATGCCCTAGGGGGGATTCGAACCCCCGACCGTAGTGGTCGTGCAGACCGCGACTGAAGCGCCTCAGTCCCCTCGGCCACCGCGGCCGGCTGCCAGAAACACACCCATATATATTGCGTGATAAGAAAACAATATCGAATACTGTGAAAAGTGGTAATGATAGGACTCACAGGAACAAGAAAATTAAGTCAGATAAACCAAATATACATTGCTCTTGAACACATGCTATCTGAGATCAACGCGTTTTTATAGGAATAGGTGCGTCAAGTTCTCTTGCGGATGTTAGCACAGTTACTGAATTGGCGCTCCATCAAATTTATCTGCAGGATATTATGACGTATTACGATATACTACCTACCATCAGGGAGTCTGCACTCATTTGTGAGCTCGAGTCGTGTTTTCGTCGTGTTTGTCAACTCTGGGTGTTCCTTGATCAATAAAGGATTTATTCTTTCGATTACTGTTATTATGGTGTTTGTACGAACAAATGATGTAGTACATTTATATTTTCCCTCATTCACCACTTATCGGCAACTGAAGACTAGTATACGACAAGTGGAATTGTGTATATGATATTATGCTATGGTTCAGAAAATTGTCGTAGTCTGAAAGCCCTTGCACTCTCGACTGAAAACTATTCACATCGCAGTCTTTTCCAGCGTCTTCCGTGGAAGGCCCCACTCAGTGCACTGTTTTTGAGAAACTTGTACGGAGTGACAGTTGCCCAGAGGGAAAGTGTGTTGACACTTGTCCGGAGCCCCGGACACTGCAGATAGTGAACAGGGTGTTTCACAAGTAGGGCACGCTTGCCTGTCCGCCGCAGGTATATTAGGACTCCCTTGCTTTCTGGGTTTTGAGAGCTCGCGCTAAAGTGGAACGTTCGACGTCGTTACGTAGCACATCTCGGCGGACTGGAAGCTTAGGAGAAGCGCAAATAATGTGCCATCCTTAAAGAAATATCATAATTTGGTTTGTCGTAGACTTAAATACGAACATCCTATACATATTATAAATGCGGAAGTTTCTATGTTTGTTACCGCATTACGCTAAAACTGCAGCACTGATTTAGATGAAATTTCATATAGAGATTTCTTATGCCTTGGATTAGGATATAGGCTACTTTTCAAAATGTTTATTACAAGTTATTTATTTGAAATATATCCATAGAAATACGTAACGGTTGTAAGAAGCTTCTAATATAACAGCAGAAGAGCATTGTTAGGATATTTCATGTAGAGCCGCGGGGGTTAACGCGTCATGTAATAAACTTCTGTTATTTTTGGCAATGGTTCGGATCCTGCTATAGTGAAATTTTGTTTCTTTGTTATTGTTATCTTTTTTACTTTCGAATATACAAAAAGATTCTTGGATACTTCCAAAACGGCTTAACTGATATATAATTACATACACAAGAAATCTGAATGTTGGCGTTTATGCCGCATTCATTTTAATTTGTTGTAACAAATGAAGGAAGTATGTATATAAATTGAAGACTTTAAATAAAATATGCTCTAAGTACCATGGTAAGAAAAAACATTGACGTTTTGTGTAGTATGGGATCTAGATACCAAGCCCTATTTTGTGTACAAAGCGCGAACTGCCACGTATAAATAGCATACGTAAACTGCAAAGAAAGTAGTAGCATATGCACTCAACAGATGGCAGGCGGTACGCTGCAGTTAACATATGAAACGTTATAGATGTTCGAACATTGTGATGGTATCGTAATTCTTTGAAATTGTATTCTCTTTGTATTTCAATGAATAATAGTTTCTTTGGTGATTTCGATTATTTATAGCATTCGAACGTTTGCATTTAGTTCTTTTGTTGGTTCGCTTTGCATTTGTAGGATCTCAACAGTTCGTTTCTCCGTTAGATGTCTTTTTTATCTCTTTACTTTTCTCTTTTAGGTTTGTTGTTTATTTCGTTACATTTCTCCGTTAGGTTTGCTGTTTTTTTGTTCCTCTACTTGGCATTTGTTTTCGATTACCGTATTGTTGTTATTGTAGTTACTTACTGTCAGGGGTGCCATCCCACAAGTTGGAGCTGAAGGTAGCTGTGCCTGTTTTATTGATGCGTAACTTGGATGCACCACGATTATGTAATGGCACCAGGTTACGTATCACGGACCTGAGAAGGCATATCGTGCATGACACCATCATCACCGGTGGAACCAAGAGAGAGACTGTATTAATACCATGAATTCCCATCATCCCAACAAACTTGCCATTCCAGGTTAACCGGTTACAGTTTCCATTGAAAGTGGCCTTCTCGATTACTATAAACAAGAGTCAAGAACAAACATGAAAAGTGGCAGGTATTCATGTGGCCACCCCATGTTTCTCGCACGGACAGATCTACGTAGGCTGCTCCCGTGTATCGAGAGCTAGAAATCTCTACGTATACTCGGAGAACAAGGTCTCGAAACGTCGTTTACAGGGACGTATTGCAATAGATTTCTGGCTCTCCATCCGTTCCAAGACAATTATATATTCCGTGCTAACAATGTCGCAAACATTCATGTAGTTATTTATGCCCTTTCTTGGCACTTTAATGTCTGACTATTGAACCGCGGGTAACACCGCGTGGAGCAGCTACTATAGTATATTCGGCAAAATGTATAAGGGGAGACTCAACCAAAAAACTTTTCTTTTGCTTTGACGATCAGAACCAATTCTTATAATCATGTCTACTAAGTAAAAATGTAGCAATACCCAAGGTTATAAGTGCATACCTTCATTGGTTTTACAGTTCAGAAGTTTTAATATGTTTTTAATGATATTCTGAAAAACTAGCTGTTGGTATACACACTACAATTTCCACATGACATATTTTGTAGGTACATTCATAAAACATAGCGCTAGTTCATCGGTTCTGTGCATTCATCTGATCAGAAATAGTAACATTGTAATAGAGATTGTAATATGGTACTATACACTACTGGCCATTAAAATTGCTACACCAAGAAAAAATGCAGATTATAAAAGGGTTTTCATTGGACAAACATATTATACTAGAACTGACATGTGATTACATTTTCACGCAATTTGGGTGCATTGATCCTGAGAAATCAGTACCCAGGCCAGCCACCTCTGACCCTAATAACGGCCTTGATACGCTTGGGCAATGGGTCAAACAGAGCTTGGATGACGTGTACAGGTACAGATGCCGATGAGCTTCAACACGATACCACAGTTCATCAAGAGTAGTGACTGGTGTATTGTGTCGAGCCAGTCGCTCGACCACCATTGGCCATACAGTTCCAATTGGTGACAGATCTGGAGAATGTGCTGGCCAGGACAGCAGAGGGACATTTGCCGGATCCAGAAAGGCCCCTACAAGACCCACAACATTCGGTCGTGCATTATCCTGCTGAAATGTAGGGTTTCGCAGGGAGCGAATGAAGGGTAGAGCCACGGCTCGTAACACATCTGAAGTGTAACGGCCACTGCTCAAAGTGCCGTCGATGCGAACAGGAGGTGACCGAGACGTGTAATCAATGGCACCTCATACCATCACGCCGGGTGATACGCCAGTGCCGTGGTGGAGTAGCCGAGCGGTTTAAAGCGTCTCGCCGCGGAGCGCGAGGTTGCTCGCCGTGGAGGTTCGAGTCCTCCCTGGGGCATGGGTGTGTGTGTTTGTCCGTTGGTTAGTTTCCCTAGGTTTAAGTAGTTTGTAAGCTAAGGACTGATGACCACGCAGTTTGATCCGATAGATTTACAAACATTTGAACATTTTTTTGATACGGCAGTATGGCGATGATGAATACACGCTTCCCATGTGCGTTCACCGCGATGTTGTCAAACACGGATGCGACCATCATGATGCTGTAAACAAAATGTGGATTCATACGAAAAAATGACGTTATGCCATTCGTGCACTCAAGTTCTTCGTTGCGTACACCGTCGCAGGCACTCCTGTCTGTGATTCAGCGCCAAGGGTCATCGCAGCCACGGTCTTCGAGCTGATAGTCCATGCTGCTGCAAACGTCGTCGAACTGTTCATGCAGATGGTTGTTGTTACACGTCTCCATATGATGACTCAGGGATCGAGACGTGGCTCCACGATCCGTTACACCCATGCGGATAAGATGCCTGTCATCTCGACTGCTACTGATAAGAGGCCGTTGGAATACAGCACGGCGTTCCGTATTGCTCTCCTGAAACCACCGATTCCATATTCTGCTAACAGTCATTGGATCTCGACCAACGCGAGTATCAATGTCCCGATACGATAATCCGCAATCGTGAAAGACTACAATCCGACCTTTATCAAAGTCAGAAACGTGATGGTACGCATTTCTCCTTACACGAGGCATCACAACAACGTTTCATCAGGCAACGCCGGTCAACTGCTGTTTGTGTATGAGAAATCGGTTGGATTTTTTCCGCATGTCAGCACGTTGTAGGTGTTTATTTATTGTTTCAATGTCTATTTCAAATTTCACCCTGAACTTTTCTTTCATAATTGGTACTTAATTGTGATGAGAAAATAAATTGTGTGTTCGATAACATTAACGTGTATAAGTAAGCAAACACTCGAAGACTGGAAAAAGTTTATTTGGATTGGTTAACAGTGAAGATAAAAACTTGGCTCTGATTGATTTTATATGTTTGTAAACGCTATGGACTAAACTTCTGATATCATCGGTCCCTAGACTACAGCTAGAACCTATACACCTATAGCGTGAAGTTCCAGATATTAATTTCTAGCATACGCCCATAGACATTTCTTTCCTCAGTGTAAATCTGCAGCTACAATTATGTTGATGTTTAGACTTGCATATACATGCTGCTTTTTTACGCAATGTAGAGAACGAAATCCACCCACAGAAGCTCACTGGCATATTTCAGCTTAAGAGAGCTTCTCGTTGAATTAGCAATACTCCAAAGGTGTTAGAGACATTAATCCTTTAGGAAAAAGGAAATTAAAGACGATAATACTAATTGACAATCTGCGTATTTATTTGTTGCTGTTATGGTCTTCAGTCCGGAGACTGGTTTGATGCAGCTCTCCACAATACTCTATCCTGAGCAAGCCTTTTCATCTCCTCATAAGAACGACAACCCACATCCATTTGAATCTGCTTACTATACGCGTCTCTTGGTCTCCCTCTGCGATTTTTACCCCACACACTTCCCTCCGATGCTAAATTTACGATTCCTCGATGTCTAAGACTGTGTCCTACCAAGCGATCCCTCCTTTTAGTCAGGGTGTGCCAAAATTCCTTTTCTCACCAATTCTGTTAAGTACCTCTTCATTAGTTATGCGATCTACCCACCTAATCTTCAGCATTCTTCTGTAGCACCACATTTCAAAAGCCTCTATCCTCTTCCTGTCCGCGCTGCTTATCGTCCATGTTTCACTCACGTACAAGGCAACACTCCACACAAATGCCTTCAGAAAAGACTTCCTTACACTTAATTAATATTCGATGTTAGCAAATTTCTCTTTTTCAAAAATGCTTTTCTTCCCATTGCCATTCTGCATTTTATATCCTCCGTACTGAGACCATCACATGTTATTTTACTACCCAAGTAACAAAACTCATCTACCTCCTTCATTGTTTCGTTACCTAATCTAATTCCTGCAGCATCACCTGATTTTCTACGACCGCATTCCATTATTTTTGTTTTGCTCTTGTTAATGTTCATTTTATACGCTCTCTTCAACACACTGTCCACTCCATTCAACTGCTCTTCCAGGTCCTTTGCTGTCTCTGACAGAATTACAATGTCATCAGCAAAACGCAATGTTTTTATTTCTTCCCCCTATTCCAAATTTTTCCTTGCTTTCCTTCACCGCCTGCTCGATGTACAAATTGAATAACATCGGAGAAAGGCTACAACCCTGTCTTACTCCCTTCCCAACTGATGCTTCCCTTTCATGCCCTTCGAGTCTAATAACTGCGGTCTGGCTTTTGTACAAATTGTAAATAACTCTCCTTTCCCTGTATTTTACCCCTGCTGACTTCAGAACTTGAAAGAGTGCATTCCAGTCAATATTGTCAAAAGCTTTCTCCAACTCTACAAAAGCTAAAAATGTAGGTTTGCCTTTCCTTAATCTATCTTCTAAGATAAGACGTAATATGAGTATTGCCTCCCGGGTTCCTACGTTACTCCTGAATCCAAACTGATCTTCCCCGAGGTCAGCTTCTACCAACTTTTCCATTCTCCTGTAGATAATTCGTGTTAAAATTTTGCAACTATGACTTATTTATAAAGTTTAATTAAAAGTGTGATGAAATTTGTGACGTAAATTTGTAAATTTAATTTATGTCCTAAACGGAAATTATCACAAGACTGTAACAGCCATAAAAATATCATGTTTCGAACTTGGCTGCCCCTCTATCTTTGCACCATTAAAATATTAGAAGAGATGTTGAAATTTTCAGCTGTCATTACAATAGGGTCTTAAAAATAAAATAGCCGCGAACCGTGGTAATGAGCCACCTTGAATCGAAACACAGTTGCTTACTGCCTTGGTGCGAGCGCTAGCCAGCTCGCAGGAGCGGACTATGATCAGTTGTTGCACTTCTCCTTGTGTCCGTACCGGCGAAAATCTTCCAACCATCAGTGCACACGCCTGAAATGGGAGGGAGGGCTGCTATGTCAGTAGCAGAGAACCCTGGAACCAGCCTGTCTCAACTCTTATCCGGGGGGCAGAGTACTTCATGAACAATTGCTGTACACATAAGTCACAACTTATTCATGACATGCGGTTTTTTTTTTTTTTTTTTTTTTTTTTTTTTTCCCACAAGCGGTAGCAAGAATGTGCCTTAGATACACTGTTAACATGCAAAAGCTTTATTTACCGATGAGGCAGGGATCACAAGTGATGCTGGTTTGAGTTTACAGCCGCGGCGGAGTGACCAAGCGCATTGAGACACTAAGCTACTACGCGCGAGGCCGTTCCCCGTCGGGGTTTCGAATCCCCCTTCGGGCATCGATGTTTGTGTCGCCTTTAGTATAAGATAGTTCATAAGTAGTTAGTAAGTTAAGTGACTTATGACCCCGCAGTTAAGTCTCCTTAGGCTTAACAAACATTTGACTTTTTTCTTAATGTACGGACAGATGTAACTCTATATCTATAAATGTGAATGTCTGTTCGGTGTATGTTTATCACGTCTGAACAACAAGACATAAAGAGCTAAAAATTTGTACAGTAACTAACTCTACCCGCGGAAGGCTTTAGGAACGGTTTTATGGGGATCAGATAGCTATTTATCTATATACATATATTAATTTCAATGTCTGTTCGGTGTACGATTATCAAGTCCGAACGACAAGACGCAAAGACTTAAATATTTGTACAATTACTAATTTATAGATGAGGAAGGTTTTAGGCACGGTTTTATAGCGATCTGATAGATATTTAGTAATTTGAAGAATATAACGCGAAATGCAGAACAATAATTACTCTTTGAAAATTATATTGACTCTTTGAAAATGGTTTTATTGGTTGCATTGTTGCTTGAGGGTTGATAATGATAAAAGGGTGGAATATATTGGGATGGAAAGTTATAGGTGTGTGTGTGTGTGTGTGTGTGTGTGTGTGTGTGTGTTAATATTTCGCCGGCCGCAGTGGCCAAGGAGACTGAGGCGCGCCAGTCACGGTGTGCACGGCCGCTACGGTCGGGGGTTCGAATCCTCCCTCGTGCATGGATATTTGTGCCGACCTTAGTGTTAGCTAGTTCATATGTAGTTTGTAAGTTTATGGACTGATGACCCCGTAGTTAAATCCCATAAGCTTACCAAACATTTGAACATTTTTGTTAATATTTCGGTCTGCAGCGAAAAGTACAGAACGCAAACAAATGCTCTGTGTGGAATTGTTGTCCCAAGTCTCCCGTTGTACACCATAGCAGTTCCATGCCGATAGCTATAAGGGGGTGGAAAATATGATGGTTGAAAGTCGTCAAATTATAAAAAATTTCGGACTGAAGACCAGCGATGACGTTTGCGACTCTATAGCAAGGAGGTTACATACATCTAAACGTGATGCCACAGACCATATCTTTGGTCTATAAGCATACGAAGAAGGAAATATAAGAATAAATAAATAAAGCGGTAAAAAAGAAATTTCTTTTAATATAAACATACAGCACTTATACACATGAATACGTATCTGAAAATTATACAATTGTACAAAATATAACTCAATAAATATGAGATCGTACGCATTTTGTATGTCATTTGTTTTTTGATTACTATCTTTCTTTGTTTGGATAATTATAATTTTGTTCATTATGCCAGTCTTATCTCTTATTTATTCTCCGATAAATAGAGCATGTTTTTAGAAAAAAGGACATGGACAGAGAAAGAGAGAGAGAGAATGAGAGAGAGAATAGAAGTACTAACTCAAAGCAGGAATAAATAAATAAATACCCGGGAAAAGCCGGGTTTTCAGCTAGTATCCAATAAATTCGGGTAAGAGGGCTAAAGAGGCTACAACACCGATTCTCAATGTATTGCCTATTTTGCTGGACGATGTGCCAGGTCAACAGTCATGACAGATGGGTTCATGCATGATGGCGCACCACCTCACTTACGTCAGAATTTGCGCAAACATCTGCCGCAGATATTTCAGAACGAATATATTAGTCCGGAAGATCGCACACCGTCTTTCGCTCGTTTCCCAGACATCAATCCTCTACAATTTCTTTTCTGGGGACACGTGAAGAAAGGTCAAATCGATAAACGTGTTGAATCCAGGTATCCAAACACTCTCTAACCGTAATAGTGATGAAACAGAGAATGATACACTCTAGGACGAAACAGTTAATATATTTTTCAAAATCAGTTTCACAGAGGAAGATTGGTAAGTAGTACCTTCTCTAAACCATCGCACGAGTAATAAAATGACGGATACTGAGCCGGCCGCGGTGGCCGAGCTGACTGAGGCGCGTCAGTCACGGTCTGCACAGCCACTACGGTCGAGGGTTCGAATCCCCCCTCGGGCATGGATGTTTGTGCCGTCTTTAGTATTAAGTAGTTCATAAGTAGTTTGTAAGTTTAGGGACTGATGACCCCGTAGTTGGGTCCCATAAGCTCTACAAACATTTGAACATTTTTTTTGAACGGATACTGAAATGAGTGTAAGACGGCTAGAAAAGCAACTGAAATCGCTCAGCTGAGGGAAGGCCACTGGATCTGATGAGATACCACTTCGTTTATACACGGAGTATGCGAAGGAACTCGGTCCATTTCTAGCAGCGGTGTACCGAAGGTCTCTAGAGGAAATAAAGTGTTCCCAAGGATTGGTGTAGGGCGCAGGTTGTTCCCGTTTACTACAAGGGTCGTCGACCAGATGCGGAAACCATCTGATCTGACATCAGTTAGTTGCAGAATTTTGGAACACATTTTAGGTTCGAATATTATGTAATTTCTGGAGACCGGCGATCTCCTTTGTAAGAATTAATGTGGTTTCCCAAAGCAATGATCATGTAAGACTCAACTCGAGCTATTCTTCCACGATATCAAGAGGGCAGTTGATACAGGGTCCCGTGTAGAGGCCATGTTTCTTAAGTTCCGCAAGGCGTTCGATACCGTTTTGTACCGTCGCCTAATGAACTAAGTGCGAGAATGTGGAATATCAGGTCAACTGTGTGACTGGATTGAGGAGTTTATAACTAACCGAACGTAGCCTGTCAAAGGAGAGAAGTCTGCAGACGTTAAATTGAACTTAGGCCTGCCTCAAAGGAGTGTTACACGACGTTTACTTATCACAGTATATGTAAATGACCTTGTAGATAATAACGTAAGTTCCATGAGGATTTTCGCGAATGGTGCTGTAGTTCATCAGTAAGTCGCTAAACCGGAAAAGTGTAGCGAAATGCAGATTAATCTGGACCGTATTGACGCATGGTGTAGGGAATGGCAATTGTGACTTAACACAAACAAGTGTGAAGCGCTGCGTATACATAGTAAAAAACATGCTTTATTGTATAAGTATGCAATAGGAGGACACACCTTGGAAGTAGTAAAATCCATTACATATATGGTAGTAGACATAGAAGGTAGATCTCTAATGGAACGACCATATAAATCAGTCGTGGGTAAGGCAGATGTCAGACTGAGATTCATTGGAAGGATCCTCAGCCAGTATAGTCCGTCAGCAAAGGAAGTGGGTTACAAAACTCTCGTTAGGCCGTCTCTTTATTATTGATCATCTTGTGTAGGATCCATATCAAGTATGGTTAGCAGAAGTCAAAATGTACAAATGTTTGTAAAGCCTTTGGGACTTAACTGCGGGGTCATCAGTCCCTAAACTTACAAACTACTTATGAACTAACTTACATAAAAGACAGCACAAACATCCATGCCCGAGGGGGGATTCTAAGCCCCAACGAGGAACGACCTCGCGCATTGTAGTGTGGCGCCTCAATGCTCTTGGTCGCTCTGACGCGAGGTAACACACTAGACTGGCATTCACGACACTGCTTCGATCGTTTACCAACCATAATTGGTAAATGTGGTTTAATCACTGAATGATATACACAATGCGTCTGGAATATCCTATTGTAAAGCCGGTGTACAGAAGGTAGCGCGAGTCTCATAATTATTCCTGTGCAGCTCTTGATAGAGAGGGATGCAAATGTAACCGAAGCCTGGCTCGTGTCACTTGCACGGGCGATTACGCAGAACTAACGTGTGGATGAACTACAACAACATCCAAAACATTAATTTCCGCCACTTCAGTCGTCACTTGTTTCCTTCTGTTAAGTTTTCTATATTTTACACTAGCATACTCATGTAGTTGGTTGAAGAGTATGAAAAATTATTGCCGAGAAATCTAATGGGATCTGTTTCTACATACACCATACATGCTCCGCACGCCAGGGCATGTCGGACTTTTCAACATTTGTAAATCCCATTCTCTACTCACTA
This sequence comes from Locusta migratoria, assembly GCA_026315105.1. Lineage (NCBI taxonomy): Eukaryota > Metazoa > Arthropoda > Insecta > Orthoptera > Acrididae > Locusta > Locusta migratoria. The sequence goes on along the minus strand of CM048746.1, from coordinate 337,512,895 downwards.
CCGCTGCGGTCGAGTGGCAGAAAGCTCTAAGGCGCCTTGCTGCGGAGCGCTATGTTTCTCGACGACCGAGGTTGAATCCTTCCTCGAGAGATGTGTATGTTGTCCGTAGCAGTTTGTAAGTCTAGGGACTGATAACCGTACTCCACAACATTTTCAAACATTTGATTTTCACTCACAACTTACTACTCAGACAGCCGCACACTGAGTAGCGACTCGCAGTGCACACAAGCACGGTGTAAGCAAACGTACCGACGTCGTACCTTTCAACTACGCAGGTTGCGCGGGAAGAATGTGCCTATATAAACTTTTCACAATACAATTCCTCGTAAAAGAATGGCACTAGAGTACTTCAACACAAAACACTGACATCCTAATGTACCTTACTTTTAATCTATGATAGTTGTCATTGTTCAGAAAAGTGTATTTTTGAACAAAATGTATTCATACAATCTGTTTGTTGACTAACAATTCGAGCCCCTGACTTCCAATTCGTCCTGTCAAAACCGCAACCCAATAACACTCTTTATTTCCACTATATTTGTGGTCCACGTTATAGGTGATTCTTCTTGTTTACATGGTACCATAAATATCTACGTACACGAGTTGTAACTTAATTATGAATAAGTAAGTGAGAGAATCGTGTTCATATTAAGTAGCAACGTAATTACCATTCGTGGTTCGGTAAGGTAATAGCGAAGTGAAATTCGGATTCTTCCAAGTAGCTAATTCACTTATTGCCATTAGCGTTGGGACTGAAATAACCCTTACGTAGTACCGTTTGATGCTACTGTAGATTACGCTATTATGGCAAGGTTCTAATTAGTGGTTTTAGTGTTATCACGTAACAAGATGTTGCTGTGGCTTCTTGCACATTGCTTAACGTGAATGTGGGAAGCCAGTGACGGTCGGAATTTATACGCCTTAATATGCTTTACCGTAATGCATAGAGTAATTAGGAAACCGCTTCATTTCAATTTCTATTTCATCTAACAGGAAAAGAGAGCTTATAAATTTATGTAAAAGTGACTCTTTTCAGTTCATCATCACTGATTAATAGTTCCAAGTAATATTTCCGTAATATCTAGAAATAATTCTAACATGAATCATTTTCTAATAATGCACTTTATTTTAGTGCCGTGAGTACCGCAGAAATCTGTGTGCTGGAAAAAAAAAAACAGGTACGATCGTATCTACCTATGTCATTGAATATTCACTGAGATGTGAACGTAGCACAGTTTTACTCATTGTCTGTGAAATGATGATGACTAATAACTGATGTATGAATAACGTTCTCTCCTATGTGAATTTTCCGTAGAGAGTTATTGATTCCTGACATTAGTTAAATTAGAGGTCACTATGAAGCAAAACAAAGAACGACATCCTAATAGTACAATATAGTCCGAGGAAGAACGGGTAATATTGCGAATTGGACACTGTTCTCTCTATGTATAACAAAATTTGTTATCAGTGACGCGTAACGTATTATTTCCCTAGTCCATCATCCAATTAGTATTTATTTCTTCGTGGAAACCCAAATAACAAAATTCGTCAAAAATCAGTTTTTTTCTTCTCTTTTTTCTCTCTCTCTTTTTATTCATTTATTTATTTTTAATTTGAGTGCCATTTTTTCTCACAATTCATTAATGCACAGTATTGCAGATACAGACAGTCTCCTTGATCAATTGCTATTATTTCCTATTACCCACATAATGAGCCACGAATCACGTCGATGACATAGAGACTTCGACGTTTCACTGTAAGGTTTATTATCTTTCATTTCGCGCTTTCAAATGCTTCATAAATTTTCAGTTTTTTGTGTTCCAGATGTTCTTAGCAAGGGGCCAGTACTACATATAAGACAGGTAGTCTGGCTCTTTCCTCTTGTTATTATTAAAAAGACATAATAAAAGTTGCAGAGCTATCTAATGAAATCTTCAATACATCGTCACTGTGCATCCACTTTACGAATGTATTGTTCACGATTTGTCTGTAAGTATGCTGTACGTGTATTTGAATATTGAAATATTTTCTTCCAGTGGCGTTAATTTGAAATGCTGTCATTTATGTACATGAACAAATCTATATCTGTTAGGGCAAAATTATCCTTTTTTCACGTGATGAAGAGAGCGACAGTTGAAAGAAGGTTGTTGGTGAAGAGATTTGATTGGGTCGCGCACGCAAAAGTATTCTTCAGATAATAGAAATTCTTTGAACCATTATTCAGACGGAGTAGGTTTGGAGAATAGTACATAAAGAACTACCACGAAGAAGGTCAATGTAAAAAGTCTAGGAGCAGTTTCAACAACTTAATGGACATATATATCAGAGATAGGGTACTGGTTTTTGGGTGGAAGGCACTGGCAAGCTTGTAACTGTACATTCATCATATGAACTACTCACAGACTGTGAAAGCATATCAAGCAATAATGGGGACTTGCTGACGCAAGAAGACAGGAAACATATCTGGCTGTGATTCTATGACAACAGATGAAAATAGGAAGGCAAGTACCGTCATATGGCAAAAGCCGATTCTGTCTATCACAATGTGAATGAACAATGATTCTCATAGCACAAAGATGCGTGAACTATATTTTTCAGTGAAGGGGGAAGACATAAGATAACTGTTAAATTGTATGTGACTTTTTGTGTGAGCGTATGTGTGTGCTTGGGCAGACGAAAAGACTAGCTTCATTTTAATTGACTAATTAGCTTCCCCTGTAAATCAAATGATATCCGCAAATAGGTTTTGCCCTTGGTCAATCGAAAGATACATAGGTGTATAACTAATCAACTAAAATACATTCCCCGTTATTAAATCCAATAATATGACACAAGGAAGGTATCTTCTTAATGGTAGAGTGTATTCAGGTTATGAATTAATTTACCAGCTTAAAAATGATTCTATTAGTACACAAAAATGCTGCTGTTTTCCTGTTTGATAAAAATGTCACAAGTAATATTTTGAAGAAAAAAATATAGGTTCTTATTATATAATTATTAAATCCTGTTTTCGTTTAAGGGTTGTTAATCGTTCTCCGCACACATTAAGCAGCTTCAAACTTATAAAAAAGCTATCCACTGTTTACTGGCGAATTTACCCAAATAGTCGTATGGATGTATAGGAATTAATTGAATAAAATAATGTCTTGCATGCAAAATGTGTATTTAAATGACGCGTTTCGCCCGGTTAGGGCGTCGTCAGATATCTGATAAAGAAGAAAACACAACCATAACTTACACTGTAGGTGTTGTGGAGAAATACGCTTTATTTGTGGTTATTCGCAGTACACATTTGAATGCTGCCCTAGACAGTACAAACACAACTCCCAACGCATGTCGTATAAATGAATTGAAGACCTCTATGCTACAGTGACATCAGAAAGGTAAATCTCGGAATATAATTTATTTCAATAGCTATTCAGTTAAACAATGTATCAATTTGTTTTTAAACGGTCAATACTACCGCAAACCAAGGGATTACATTATTATTGTCTCTCTAAGATGTTCTGTGGATGCATTTTAATCTAAACGCCCTGCATCACAGAGTTTGTAAAACATTAGTACCGTACACTATTACAATTCTTTACTAACGATTTCAGCAGTCTATTGTAGCTAAAAATGTTAAATTAATTTTTTAAATATTTTCATTGGTTCTTCTTTGTCAGATATCTTAAGAAGCGAAACGCTTTATTTAAATAAAAAAAAAAATGTAACCAAGACATTTTTTAGTTAAGATTCCGACTTAACGCGATAGCTGTACCACACCAGGAAAAAATGGAATGGGAAAAGTTTTACAACCCTGCAAGATGTTTCATAGCTCATGGGGACTACGCAGTGATGAAATCTTCCACCAGACTTGGTAAGGCTTTCAGATTCAACGTGTAATAACCAGTGATACCCTTTCAGAGGTAGTGTTGAAAAATTCCTGCAGTCGGATACTCCTCACACTTTCCTCACGTCAGAACTATGTTATGCAATGAATGTATACGTGATGTGTATGGAACTGTATGAAAATCCTCCACAAAAAAAAAAAAAAAATAAAACCGTTTCCTGTCAAGTCGCTCCAAAAATAATGCATAGTCATTAGATGCTTGCAGTCCATCGTATTTTCTGTTTAAGTGCTGTAGGCATGTACAAAAAGAGGAATAAATTTTAGTTTCCAAGTGCGCCGTATTTTCTCGCTGACATGTGAAGCAGTTTATCGCGTGCGCTTGATTAGGTGCTCATAGGTGCCTCGTGCAGTGGAGTCTCAGAGTTCGTGCGAGGCCTGTCGTTACGGAGCTGTCGGCAAGCGAGGCCATTGATCCCTAGCTTCCGGTGTGCTTTGCATCATCGACCGTAGTCAGCTGCTTGTGAGGAAACTAGCGGATTAAAAGAGAAGAAAATAATTGGAATGAGAGTAGGAGCGTTTTCAGCGCAATCCTTCTACTGGTATTCAACGAAAAGCTACTGGCCTCCCACGAAAACAGACTGCAAGCACTGGCAACTACATCCATAGATAGAAACTCTATGATTCAAAAATATATGACACTAACATTTACGTAAGACTGGTGGTGGTCAAATACATGACGTAATACGATTACCTGTTATCTTCTGTCTGTCCCATTATCGTAAGGCTCTATTTCTCATCAAGTGTCAAAAACACATGAATAATTTATTAATTCTAAAGATAGGGAGATTTTTGGTCATTTGTGTGTAATATCTCTACAAACTACTAATATATACCAAAGGAAGTACAGACACATAGTTCAGTAAATAAGAAGTGGATACATTACAACAACGCTGCATCACCGTTCAAATATATACAGCAACATTTCTTTCAGTGGGGATAACACTTCTTCGCATCTTTTATTAACGCACGTCTGTCCATTTTATTGCTGACTAAGTACTATCCATATTATGTTTCGAACACTCCAGTATTTGTCTCTTTCTACGCGTTGTGCCATCATCTTTCTCACTTTCCATGAAGTTATCAATTTCGCGGGCTAGATGTGGCAACCCCCGGATTTGACATCATTAGACGTTAATTTAGTTATAGAAAACTTAGTTCCTTAGGTAAAACAAATTGGGGATAAACTTTGTGGGGGGCTGCAGTGACATTTTGGCCAGACCAGTGCCAGGGGCGCGCTCGCCGGGTGTAGCTCGGCGAGTTGTCCACCTAAAATGCAGGTTTATAACCTCGCTGGCACAACTTGTATTACTGCAGCATGTAGTATACTAGGATAAGTAGCCAACTGTAGTTGGTAGAGTAATAGTCTAAGCAGGTGGCCAGGAAATGGTAGATTAGTAGATAAAAATAAGCCACTAACATTATTGTAAACTACTAGGACCCATTCTATCACAGGTGATGGGTTATATTGTATCATAGGATGGTCTATTGACACTGACCGCTCGAAATATCTCACAAATAAGCATCAAACGAAAAACGTACAAAGAATAAAACTTTTCTAGCTTGAAGGGGGGAAAACAGATGGCGCTATGGTTGGCCCGCTAGATGGCGCCGCCATAGGTCAAACGGATATCAACTGCATTTTTTAAATAGGTACCTCCATTTTTGTTATTACATATTCGTCTAGTACGTAAATAAATATGAATGTTTTATTTGGAGTACTTTTGTCGCTTTGTGGTAGATGGAGCTGTAATATTCATAAAGATATTGCTCACAATTGTAGACGAACAGTGGGTAACAGATAGGTTTCTTAAATTAAAACACAGAACGTACGTACTTTTGAACTATATTTCGGTTGTTGCAATGTGATACATAAACTTTTGCGAAATTATCATACGTTATGAGAACGCATGCTGTTACTGCGTGATTTCCTGAAATTACCTCATAACTTCAGTAAATGCTCAGAATGATGTCCTTCAACTGCAATGTTAGAGACGAAATCAAATGTTTCAAATGTTTGTTAAGCTTATGGCACTTAACTGCAGGGTCATCAGACCCTTAACTTACAAACCACTTGTAAACTAATTTGTACTAAAGACATCACAAACATCCATCCCCGAAGAAGGATTCGAAACCCCGACGGGGAACGGCCTCGCGCATCGGAGCATACCACCGCGGCACCATCTAGCGTCTGCATTTGAAGGCTGAATTCAAGGAAAACGGTAATAGAAAGATGAAATTGTCGGTGCTTCCAAAGGAAGAAACCTCATGAAGCAGCAGCGAGGCCAAGCCGGCAACATTCTTTCCATACTGT